>CM076144.1:13644000-14360500 GCA_038025085.1 Tetragonia tetragonoides | reverse complement strand
ATTTTGGCCCAGGATTATGGTAGATTCAGGCTTTATATAAAAGCATATTGACAAAACAAAAAAAAAAGAGCAAATAAGGCAATTTTTTAAAAAGAAATGCCTAATTTGAGTGCTAATAGAAGAGAATATAATAATAAATCGAGTATCAAATAAGGCCAATGCTCATAGTTGAGGCGAATGCATTGCTTATACTACAAAATGAACCTATGTCAATACTGCTAAAGTGTTGTTTAGGGGTTAAAAATGTCGCATTAAGACAAGTGCGACATTTTTTCAAGTGCTACATTAGCTATTGTCGCCTTAGTGTAAGCCAACACTTTTCTTAGAATAGGTGACATTTTAAAAAAGTGTTGCTTGTATTTAGCAAAGGCGGCACTTTTCAAGGCAACACTTTTCTAAATTGAAAGCACTTTTCTAAATTGAAAGCAACTTCTTTTTTTAGTTATTTAATAGAAAAAAAAACTTTATTTAAAACCAGAAATAAATAACAAAAGAAGAGAATTATGCGGCCTAGGCCTAGCACCGGGAGAAATTGTTGTGTACTCTAGTAGCACTGCTCCCTTCTCTCACAAAATAGAAAATTAGGGGTTCACTTATTTTGTGAGAGGAGGGAGTAATGTCGAACATGAGACCTCTTGTAGGCCACGAAGACCTATCTCTTCGTTACCAGCGCGCCACTTGATGTGTTTGTGTTACCAATTGACACAAGTTATATTTAACCAATCGCTCGTTTTTCTTTTCCTTTTTTTGCCCCTCAATACATAATAATGCATATGTAACTAATCAAAAGCGCTTGTGTCAAACACTATGATTATGGTGTATTGTGAAGGAAATTCATCCATGTACTATATAATAACAAATCTAACTACTTTTGTTATATACTTCATCCTACTACCACTAGTTTTTGGTTGAGTTTGAGTACTTCATTCTACTACTACTACTATTAGCGCAATTTGGTGAAAATCACCTGAAAAGTTTTATTTTTTGTCTAATATTCCCTGAATTGTTCTTATTTGTTCAGTACCACCTGAAAAGTTTATTCTGCCTTGAGAGTCACCCCTTAAGTGATTTCCGGGTAAAATATCTTACTTTTCTTCCCGTTTTGCCCTCACGCATGCTTCACATGACTACTTAAATGAGCCCCCCTTATTTAGATAATTAAAAAAAAAAAACTAAACCACCCTGACCTCTCTCCCCTTCTCTCTCCTCTTTCTCTCTCTATATTTTCCATGGAAATCGAGCTTCCATTATAAAAAAGCAACAAATCTTTCTTCTCTCATCAATCTCACTTCTTCTTCTCACAACAACACCGACCGTCTTCTCTTCGGCTTGTTCTCTCTCCTCCCTCCTTCCTCTCTCTCCCACGACTCCTCCAATTCTCTCTCCTCTTCTCTCATGGCCACCATCACCTCCTTCTCCACGGAAACAACCACAGGCAACCACCACCATAATCTCATCGACAGCTTCTCCTCTCGTCGTCGCTGTCCTCTCCGCCCATCTCTAAAATAATTCACCATTTCTCACTCAATCTCACTTTCTCTCTCCTCTAACTCTAACCAATGTCATCAAGTTCATCCTCATTAGACGAAAAAATATGTGTAAAATACACGTTTTGCAAAAGTAAAGACAATTCAGCTAAGAAAAATTTTGATCTATAGGGAAAGTGTGGCTGGGTTGTTAGAGAGAGAGAGAGGAAGGAACAATGGTACTGAAGAAAATTTAAGTGGGGTTGGGAAATTAGTTTATTAGGAATTAATTAATTAAAAAGTCAAATAAGTGTGTTTTTTTTTTTGTTTTTTTGTTTTATTTTGATAGGAAAGTCAAATAAGTGTTTAATTTGGTCAAATAGGTAGGGGGTCACACATGAGGGCAAAATGGGAAGAGAATGTGAAATTTGGCCCGGAATTCACTTAAGGGGTGACTCTCAAGGCGGAATAAACTTTTAAGGTGGTACTGAACAAATAACAACAATTCAGGGGGTAATACTGAACAAAAAGTGGAACTTTTCAGCTAGTTTTAACCAAATTGCGCCTACTATTATTAGAAAAACCCGTTGAGGAGAACATAGCTTTAATCAAATCAAATCAGTTTGTATCAGGGCAAAAGAGAATACACCCTTTATATTCTATGACATGTTATCCAACTTTATTCGCTTGCTATACATACCACCCTTTCATCAAGGGGTCAAGTGGTTACGGTATGTTCTCACTAATAGAATACGATATCATGTTACCACAAGTCCACAACTACCGGGTATAGAAAACAAATGAGCATATTGTCACGTGCCGACACCGAGTATCACTTTAACTTCCGTCGGCCCTGCTGCCACTTAGCTCACAGTTCGTCGGAACTAAGACAGGCTCCCCTTTTGTCCGGGCACAACACCTTCCGGACGCACACTACGCAGCGTTGACGCCTCCTTGACGCCTGAGTGTTGCCGACCCTTGTGATCGAGTAAGGTTGCCACCCGTAAGACGACTAAGTTGTCGGTTAAGTGAAAACGTTGGAAAGAACAAGTGTTGATGCAAAGAGAAAGGCTTAAGTGTTGTGGGAATTAAAATGCACTTCACTAAGTAAAGCTCTTTACAAGTTAGCTCTCAATGTGTTTGCTCTCTCTACACACTTTGTATAAATGAGGGAGCTCTCCTATTTATAGAGAATTCAGCCCCTCACAATCCTCCCTAAGTCTCTAGAATATTCCACACTATTCACAATATTTAATTACAAAGGATATTTCTAGAAAGCCCCTAGGAAATATCCAAGTCCCTAGAAGAATCCCTAAGAAACCCTTGGAAGCTGCTTTGCACCTTCTAGAGCCTCCAAGGCCCGGATTGCCCAAGAACTCTCTAGAAATCGTGTTCTGCCAGAGGTTTCTAGAGTCTTCCAGCGTCTTCTGGCACCTTCTGGCGCCCAGTTACCTTGTCAACGCCTCTTTCCTCCCTGTCAGCGCCTATGTCAGCGTCTACCAGGCCACGTCAGCACCTATCTCAACACCCCAAAATTATACTAAGTACCCAGTATGAAAGTTAGGCACTTTCCATGTCTAGTCCTGGCAGAATGGTTGAACCCCAAATGACTCTTTAGGGGGTAAGTGCTTCTTGAGAGGCACTCATCACAGCCCCCTGGCCACCCATGCGCCCTAGTCATGCATGATGTCCGGTGAGGAGTGTCGCTCCGTGACAGTATGTCATGTTTTATGGCCCTTTACAAATAAGATTTTGATATGCACACATTGATTCCAAGAATTAAAATATGACAATACTACAAATACAAAAACTAGTATGGGCTTAGTTCATAGTGGACCAAAGATCTTAATCTTTCTAAATATACCATCCATATCCGGGCGAGGCGTTTGAGTTGGAAATTTTTCTGTGCAATTTTGCCAATTTATATGGCAAATTATGTACTTTTCATTCAGATTAATTATTTTATATCTTCAATACTGCAATTTCTGTGCTTCATTATAAATTTGGCTTTCTTCAATTTCACTATAGAATCATACCTGAATTGGGTTTGCTTGATTTTTTTTGCTTGTTGTATTCATCTGTATTAGAGGGGCGAGTAAAAGTTTGCATAATCCAATGTCAACAGATCTCCAAAATTAAGGAACCAGGCAAGGCCACAACGACGACCGTCAAATTAAATTTAATCAATCATTTAATTGATTGTTGGCAAAACAATTTATAAGACGGTCTTTTTTTTACTTTTGGTAAGACAGTGTCACTTTTTATTGAAGTAAGGGTCACTGCTCACCATAAGTGACCTCTACAAAGCTAAAAAGTGGCCCCATTTTTCTATGAGTTGGTCTCACGCAAGACTTATTTTTGTCAATTAAATCATTGACTCAGAGAATTTGGATTTGCTGCGTAACTTTCAATTTGTACTCAATGTAGTGCGTTTCCTTTTCTTTTCTTTTTGGGTACAATAAAGTGACAAACACACTACAGGCTGACGACTAAAGAATTAAGAGAAGTAAAAAAAGGCATTGTTGGAAAATATTGAGATAAAAAGATTTACGTTTAGAGATTTCGAATTTACATCAAGCAACTTCGTACTATAGTGGCCAATTTAACTAGGATCCTTCAATATAACACCATTATCACAACTAAATTCTCCAACTCAATCAAGAGCACTTAAATATACAGGAATCATGAATTTTCAATGAACATCCTCAAGATCTGAGAGTGGATCTTCATCTGGACAAGAATCAGGGCCAAAGCTTTCTTGTCATCGTTTAGACGAGATCAGGTATCTGAACAGAAAAACTCTTAGCTCTTCCTAATTGACATATTGACATGAATGACGTTGCCACATAAATGTCATTGACATATTTATATAGCGAACTTCGTTGCACACTTGCCAGATACAAAGCAATAATAACATTTCTAGCCATTTATACATATTAGTTACAAACTGATAGGCATCAACTTAGCAGAACCCTCAAGCCTAGACAGCACAGCATTATGCTAGGAGGTTGTGAAAACCAAGCCACAAAAGCAACCAGAGTCCAGCATCTACCATATAAACCTGAATTTGCCACAACAGACATTGTACGTCATCAGTCAAAAAACATGCCAATGTGCTCATGCAAAAATGCTTTATACATTATTTTTAAATAAAAGTTAAGACATCACAAATTCTCCTCCAATGTAACACTTGTTCAGAAGTACTCTTCTATCCAGAATTATCAAAATCATTCAATCATTCAAACCCATTGATAATATCTAAATCATAAACAGAGCATCTAGTGAGGTTTTGAATGGTGAGTGTTGTTTCTTACACAAGATATACCTGTAGACTGTATATTGAAGAGACCAAATTATCTGATTGCATGACACATTTTCAATCAAGAATATAAATGCACCCAAATTCTATCCCTACGAGCATCAACTACTCACATCAATTCCACAACTTCTCGATGAAGATAATTAAGATTTGAAAGAAGACCACAACTGAGCATATAAACTCATCTTTCCCCGGGAAATCACATTGGAGACCAAAATTTAGCTACAGGCATAATCCTATCCTATCCTATCTCCCGCAATTAAAAATATCAAACATCAAACAAAAACATATAACAAGGCATACCATAACAGACATTGCAAACCATCAGTGAACAGACATGCTAATGCGCTCATGCAAAAAAGCTTTACACATTACAGCATTTTAACTAAAAGTCAAGACTTGTCAATTTCCATCTCAAACTCTCCTCCAATGAAACACGGGTTCAGAAGTTCTCGTCTACCCAGAATTATCAAAATCATTCACACCCACTGATGATATCTAAGTCATGAACAGAGCATCTAGTGAGGTTTTGAATGATTTATTGTTTCTCAAACAAGATATACCTAGAGACAGTAACTAACAGAACCAATTGTCTGACTGCATGTCACATTTTCAATCAAGAGTATACACGCAGCAAAATTCTACCTCTGAGCATCAACTACTGGCATCAAATACATAACTTTTCAATGATGACACTTTAGATTTTGAAAGGACACCACAACTGAGCAGAGAAACTCATCTTTCCCCTCATAAAGGTTAAAACTAGAGCCATAAATGTATGCACAAATATCCTATCTCCCTAAACTAAAAATATCAAACATCAAACAAAAACAAATAACAATATTTAACAATGGCATTCTACTACGTAAATGAGTCATAAAAGTACTTGATACGGGAAGAGACCAGCCAAAAGACATGTTTATTGCTGGGTTAGGGACAAGGCATGCAACTACTGTTTTGCAAGAAGCACGGCAAACAATTAAAAAACAAATAAGTAAACAAATATCAAAGGACAGCCAAAGTGATGGTAGTAACAGGTGAGAAAATTGTTCCACGTCCACGACAAAACGCAAGACGTATTTTAATACATGGTTTGGCCAGAAGAGATAGAAGTGTACCTTACTTACAACTAAGGTAGTCAAAAATCCCGGTGACTAACAAAGGAACATTGGCATATAGCCAATATCAAAACCAGCAGGAGGGTGGTGAATCCTGTCAGTGGCACCAGCACAAGCTTTGCAGCCATTTGCACCAAAGGAAACTGCATATCATATCATCATCAGAAAACAATTAATCAAACAATAAAAAAAAACTGAGTGATAAAGGAGATATGACATACACAAGCATTGACAAGGAAAGGAAGATCACATAATAAATTTTAAAATATAAAAAAAAAAATTACCAAGATCAGCAGGGCCAAGGATGCGGCAGTTAGTAACACTAGTCTGAACCTCGTCAACGTCCAAGATTTCGGCAAAGAATCTCATAATAGGAGCCTTGTTGTCGTTTTGAGGCTTGGCCAGGAAGTTGGAGTGAAAATACCATCCCTCTTTGGGGTGCAAAAATCCCCCTGAATCTCCATTGCTTACAAGCTCATAAGGAACATTAGCCTAACGATTTTAATAGGCTACATATTAGTATATATACTACTTAAATTCAATCAAACATATAACATATGAAATTCAATCAATAATGAAAGAGCTAACCATCAAAGAAACTGTAATAGTGAAGAGTAGATGGAAACCTGGGCATTGTAGTGTTTAAGAGCTATATCTGCGCACCATTGGGCTTGCTCAGCATAAAGTTTGTCAAGTTCATCCTGATCTGGCTTTCGAGGACCAATTGATTTTGGGTATTTGGTTTGCTTTTTTTGCTTCTTCTTTCTACTTTTAGCTTTGCTGGGGTAACAATCCAATTGCAAAAAGCATCAAGTTAGAAATTGAACACGAATTTCAAAAATGAAATAAATTAAACCGAAACCCTAATTTGTATAATAAAATGCAACTAAGTGGAGTATAATTTAATATTTACCTAGCCGGAGAAGTACGTTTAGTTGTTGGGTCCGTACCACCTCCTCCACGGTTCTTCATCGACCTAGCGCCGCCATAAACCCTAAAAACCTAACAAAAACATTGTCAGAAACCCTAACTGAGAAAGGAAAAATCCGAAAATCAATTCTAATGAGAAATGATAGAAATGGAGCACAAATAAAGGAAATAAGGCGTAAAAAAAAACTAAAAAAGGAGGAAAAAGAAGAGAAGAATTAAAGAAGAAAAGAGATGTAAAATTACTGAGGTTTTCTCTTGGCGATAGCAGAATCGCGATGATCCAAATAGACAGTTTTGTTGCGTGATCGTAAGTTGTAAGATGAATTTTGCTCAGATAATCTGGTGACCGCCATTATCAAGTTTTTCTCTCTACTGTAAGTAAGTTTAAATTCACCAGACTTTTGTGAGAAAAAGACTTGTAGAGCAAAAAAGGAGCTTAGAGAGAGAGAAAAACGAGAGAAGAGTCGCGTACTTTTTCTTTCCTTTTCTCTACACCTCCTTTCCTATTATTTTCCATTTCTTTTTATTTCCCGCGCCCTTTTTATTTCCCCAGTACTACTATCACATAGCCACTGATTTAGTTGTTATCACTTACCACTGATTTAGTTTTTTTGTTTTTTTTGGGTAAGAAAACGATCATTACTAGAGGCTAAGATGCCTTAAAGAGTTTCGGGTATTTCACCCATACTGAGTCATCAGTTAATTGTTTCATACAACACAGGGGAAGGGTTGTAAAAATCTGAAGGGACTGCACTATGTTAGCTTCCGAGAGTGCTTCCTTCGCCAAAACGTCAGCAAGTCTATTTCCTTCCCTTGGAGAGTAATCAAACTTCACTTGAGGAATCTGTGAAATCAAAGCCCTCCAGTCAAATAAAAAGTTGTTAAGAGAACTCGCCATTTTTTGACTCTCCCTTAATAGCTTTGATCGCTAGGATGGTGTCAAAGATGAGCAGAATTTTATCCAAACTGGACTCAATACAAATCTGTAACCCCGTCTTGATTGTAAACAATTCGCCTTGAAGAACAGAAGAGACATAAATAAAGTTTTTAAGCCTAGACTCCAAGAACTGTCGTGCTTTCTAAAAACTCCACCACAACCAGCCTTCCCCAAAGCAATAGCAGCATCACGGTTTAACGAGATCCAGCCTGGAGGTGGGGGTTCCCAACCAACAAGAACAGTCTGGGAGGGGCTGTTTAATGTTGGCTTTTGCCTCAAAGGAGCTGAAGAACTCCCAAGCTGAAAATAGAGTAGATTTTTTCCAAGAGGTAAGTGGGGTAGTTTTATGCTCGAAGATGATAAGATTCCTCCTTTTCCAAATTTCCCAAATAATGAAAGAGAAAAGAATGGGCCAAGAAAGGTTTTGAACTGAAGAAGATGAGAGAATGTTATGCTTGAGCCAGTGTGCAAGTTGAGATTTGGTGGGGTGGTATCAGGTGGAGTAAATTGCAGCCATGCTTCTTATAAACGTTGAGATTGATTGAAGGCTTAAGAATTACATTGATGGATAGATCTATTTATATACAAGATATTGAAGAGAGAGTATCTATAGAGAAGGCAACTAAACTAATCTAGTGCTATGATCAAGGAACAAAATATTAATCTAGTGCTATGATCAAGGAACAAAATATTAATCTAGTGCTATGATCAAGGAGCAAAATATTAACACTCTAAGAATAGAAGATACATAGAGATAATTAAGGAAGAGAATAACTGGAAATAATAAAGGAATATATGCAAGAAGATTCTCTGATTATTCTCAAATACTTCTTGTGCAATGGGACAGTCTCTGAGGGCATGGAGACCTGTTTCACGTGTTGAGTTGCACAGGCTGCACACATCACAGTTAAGGATCCCTCTACTAGCAAAACAAGAGGCGTGGGCAAATTTATCATACAAAACAAGCCAAATAAAAAAAACTTAATTTTTAGATAGGTTTTTAACTTCCATATCCAGTTCAAATCCACATCCTTATTGCACTTGATCAGGTCATGATAGCCTTTTTTGAAATCAAATCTATCTTCCATAGCAAGTGAGTAAACAGGGGCATCCACGCAGAGTGAAATAGGGATTGGCACAACCCTCATACTTGAGAGCAAATCAGCAGCCATGGGTATCGAGATAGTGCTAAAATCCCAAGCAAAATACTTAATATAGTCCTTGAGTTTTCATGAATTCCTCCCCCCTGTGTAGGGGTCCTTCAATTTGGGACCTTAGAGGTCCCTTACCAGTCCTATTATCAAGCCAAAAGTGAATAGAATTCCCATCTCTAACTCGCCAGATCCTGCCCTCAAAGAATATCTTCCAGCCCTTTCCCACACCATTCCAAATATGTGACCCCTTGGAGAAGTCAACAACACACTCTCTCCCTCATATGTATATTTCTCCAAGGACAATTGAAGCCAGGTTTTGAGGGAACTGAAAAGTCTTCCAACAAAGTTTAGCCATGGCTAGAGAATTCATCATAACATTTGACCTAATACCCAAACCTCCCCTATCAACAGGAAGCAAAGTTGTGTCCCTATTAACTAGGTGAAGTCTCTTCTTATCAGGCATGTCACCCAATGAAAATGATTCGTGACAGAATCCAAAAGTGTTAGATAATGAGAGGAGAAATGAAGACATTACATAAAATATGTGGGGATAGCATTGAAAGTAGATTTGACAAGACACAATCTTCCAGCCTTCGTGAGATAGCTAGATTTCCAATTGCTCAGTTTTAATTTCACTTTATCAACAATGGCATCGAGATGAGTTTTATTAGGCCTTTTATGAGAAAGTGGAAAATCAAGGTTGGTCCCCAAATTTTCACTGGACTTAACTCCAAGTGTTTTCTCCGCGAAGTCCCTCATTTCCCTTTTAGTATTTGGTGAAAAATACAGCTGTCTCTTATCACAATTGATCTTTTTCCCAGACACAGAACAAAAAAGATCTAAGGTATCCTGGACAGTCTCAACAGTCTAAGTGCTAGCCTCTCCAAAGAGTAAGAGGTCATCCGCAAAGAGGAGATGTGAAATCTCAAGGGTACCTCTTCCAATCTTGAAAGGTGTCCAAAGGCCTTCACCACAAGACTCGTTTATGAGTTTTGACAAATGTTCCACGCAGATAATGAAGATAAAGGGGGGAGGAGGTCTCCCTGCCTAAGTCCTCTAGAGGGTTTGAAAGAAGGGGTTTTAGACCCATTCACTAAGACTGAGGTGGTGGTAGAAGCAATGCAGCTCATAATAATGGCAATTGTATCAGAGTCAAAATTACAAGCATGTAGACAATTTCTAATAAAGTCTCACTCAAGTCTATTGTAAGCCTTTTCAAGATCAATTTTTAACGCAAACCACCCTCTTTGCCCTTTAAATTTATTCATTGAGTTTAAGATTTCAGTCGCCACAATATAGTGCACATCAGTTCTCCTTCCAGGTAGAAAGCTACTCTGGTTCGGAGAGATAAGGTCATGCAGGAAGGGCCCGAGTCCGTTAACAAGAACCTTAGTGGAACACCCCAAATTTTCTAAATAATAAATAAATAAAAATAAACAAACTCGAGCAAAAATTTCGACAAAGTTCCGTTTGTAAATAGACATCCCAAGTTATCGAACTTATATAAACCTTCTTAAAACAACAATTACAACAAAATGCCCAAACATTTACAAAGGATCCAAAATGACAGCAGAAGACTTCTAATAAAATCCGGAGCATCACTGTCACACTCACTCATAAGAATGAGTGCAAAATGGCACATTTATTGGGTTTTGGAGCTAGTAGTGTGATGAGCTTATGGATTTACTCTTTGAGTGGTCATAGTTAGATTAGCTCTTGGGATTTAAGTTATGTTAAGGTCTACTATATAGACCTAAGTTGATGCTTAATTATTTTTTTGAGCTCTTTGATCTATATATCGAATTATGATTATATGTTTCGATAGAATGTTTGGTTACTCAGCAAAAGCTAATTGGTTGCTATTTTGTGTTATGTGTGTTTGCGTCCATTTTTCTTTAATGGTGGGCTTATGATGAACCTATGCGAAATTAGTTAGCATGAGGGAGTAGATTGGAGTATGTCTTACAGGTTTATTGAACATCACTACTGGATGATCGTTATGAGCTTGTTGTGAACTGACCAGAAGATTAGTCTTTTTTATTCTGATTATATTAGTTGGATTGATTCAGTTGTAATTTGTAAAGCTTTATAGTTTGTTGGTCTTTATTGAGTTTTTAAGGTTTGTCTTGCACTCATTCTTATGAGTAAGTGTGGCAGTGATGCTCCGGATTTTATTAGAAGTCTTCCGCTGTCATTTTGGATCTTTTGTAAATATTTGGGCATTTTGTTGTAATTGTTGTTTTAAGCAGGTTTACGTAAGTTCGATAACTTGGGATGTCTATTTACAAACGGAACTCTGCCGAAATTTTGGCTCGAGTTTTTTAAGTAGACATCCCAAGTTATCGAACTTATATAAACTTGCTTAAAACAACAATTACAACAAAATGCCCAAACATTTACAAAAGATCCAAAATGACAATGAAAGACTTCTAATAAAATCCGGAACATCACTGCCACACTCACTCATAAGAATGAGTGCAAGGCAAACCTTACAAAACTCAATAAAGACCAACAAACTATAAAGCTTTACAAATTACAACTGAATCAATCCAACTAATATAATCAGAATGAAAAAGACTAATCTTCACCACACAAAAAATAAAAAATAGCTGCGAAGCTATTAGGCCAAAACCGCAGCTAAAAAGGGTTGGCAGCGGATTAAGTCAGTAGCTATTTTCCTTCAGCAGCTGAGCAAAAGTAAAAAAAAAAAATAATAATAAATTGTGATTTCGACGCCAGGCCCATAAAGACCTCCAGCCTACCAGATGCGCGCGACCCAGACCTTTCCCACGCGCGGATTAATTCGCGCAGCATGCGCACTCTGGGAATCGAACCCAGATCTCCTGTGCGGAAAACTCCACTCTTACCCTCACTCCCATGACGTGCTGCACTCCCATGATGTGCTTCTTGTTATATAATGCTCTGCATTATATTTAACACATACTTCGCCCAATTGAAAAATTACAATTAGCGGCAGAATTAATTAATTTCGCAGCTAATTAGCTGCGGAGTTAATTAATTCCGTCGTTATTACCAGCTGCGGAAATATATTCCTCAACTTTTTTTTGGTTTTTTTAAATCAGCTGCGGATTATTAACTTCCGCCGCTAATTAGCGGCAGAAAACTAGTTTTCGCCGCTAATTAGCGGCAAAAATTAGTTTCCGCCGCTACTCAACTGCGGAAATTAATTCCGTGGCTGATTTAGCTACGGAATTAATTCCGCAGCTAATTAGCTACGGAATTTAATTCCGCAGTTAATTTTCGCAGCTATTTTTTGATTTTTTTGTAGTGCTTCTGGTCAGCTCACACAATGAGCTCACAACGATTATCCAGTAGTGATCTTCAATAAACCTGTAAGACATGCGAAGTCTTCCGCGGTCATTTTGGATCTTTTGTAAATGTTTAGGCATTTTGTTTGTAATTGTTTTTTAAGCAGGTTTATATAAGTTCGATAACTTGTGATGTCTATTTACAAACGGAACTCTGCCGAAATTTTGGCTCGAGTTTGTTTATTTTTATTTATTTATTATTTAGAAAATCCAGGGTGTTACACTTAGTCACACACTTATAAAGTGTATTGCAAAGGCTAATGAGACGAAATTGTCTAATGGAGGTAGGGTATTCCACCTTAGGGATCAGTGATATGAGAGTCTTATTCAAACTCAGGGGGATAGTTTTTGAGACAAACACATCTTGCACACAAGAGAGTAGAGACCACCGACTCACTCAGAGTTTGCCAGTAAAAATGGTACAAGAGGCCATGAAACCCGTCATTCCAGGGGCTTTGAGTCCCCCAAGGTCAAACATAGCATCTCTAATCTCATCAAACCCAGTAACAGATGCAATAGACACAAGCACAGGAGCATTATCATCCATCCAAACACTATTCACAGGGGAGCAATCTACTTTTTTTCGTAGTAAAAAAAGATTCAAAAAAATCACAAATATGCTTGGAAAGAAGATTGGGATCAGAAATAGACTCCTCCACGTCATTATCTAGATCAAGGATCCTAGATTTTTCCTAGATTTTTTTTCTTTTAATCAGAGTGGAGTTATGGAAAAAAGAAGTGTTCCTATTGCCCTCAGCAAGCCATTTACAATGCCAAAGGCATTCTTCCTAATCAAGTATGCAATTCAATTCCATTTAAAGTTCTTTTTCCAAATTAAAGTAAAAACCCGAGTTTGGAAAATCACAAATTGCTTTTTGAACCCCACCTATTCTTGCTAGGAGTTTCCTTTTTTTTTAAAAAAAAAAAATATTTCCAAAAATCTCAGCATTCCACTTTTGAACTTTTTTTGTGATTTGTTTTTTCATCACAAGTAAATGATTGTTAGTTTCTCTCCATTCATCATATACCAACTCATTGAAGGCCTGGTCAAGCATCCACATGGGTTCAAACCGGAAATGACGGGGTCCAGTATTTTTCTTGGTGGGAGAAAGGGTGAAAAGGATGGGGCAATGGTCTGGAGAAGAACGAGGGGTAAAAGAGGGCAGCTTCAGAAAAGGAGGTGAGGAGAGAAGGTGAAACCCACACACGATCCACGCGTTCCATGCTTCTTCTAATTTTCCTGTTATTGGCCCGTGTAAATATTTGGCCTGTGAACCCAACATCAACCAAACCACAATAATTCATACGATCCTCGTATAGTTGAGCACGATACATTTTTATGGGCTTACCCCCAAATTTCTCAAACCTGCAATTACTTCGTTAAAATCCCCAACCATGACCCAAGGATGGGTCACAGTAGGAGCTAAGGCAATCAATTTAGGCCACAAAAGTTTCCTGAATTTAAATTCTGGATTTGCATAAAAAGAGCTCAGAAAAAAAGAATTTTTTTTTCAGAGAGTACCTGGACAACACCATGGATCCCTTGTTTATCCTTTTCCATGATATTGAACCTTATATGGTTGCGATTCCACATGATTAGCATTTCTTCAGAAAATCCAGTCGGTTCCTCAAGGAACCAGTTATCAAAAGGCAGTGACTTAACGATGATCTCAGTATTAGCTTTACTAACAGGGGTTTCAGATAAGATGACAAGGTCAGGGTGATGAGCATGGCAAAGGTGAAGGAAATGTTGGCGGACAGAAGGGCGGCCAATCCCTCTATCATTCCAATAGATGATCGACATATTAACATCGATTGTTGGGCAAACCTGTAGCTCTTGTTGGGTTACCTCGTCCGACAGAATAACCAATCTTCCCGTTTCTAGATTTGTGAGGCAATTTCTCTTGGGCTTTAAGTTGATCTTGTATTTTCGGTGAGGGTGGATTTTTTTTTCCAGTTCCCAGTCCAGCTTGATGACAATCTGTCTGAATTTTCTCACCGTCTTGAGTTTCAGCAGGGCTCTGGCATAACTCAGGTTGTGGATTTCCAAGATACTGATCTCTATTTTTGGAGGCAGAAGAGATAGTGGATCTATTATGTTGCTAATCTCCTGGGGGATGTGGAGTTCCTCCTTGAGTGAGAATCTGGAGTTGACCCTCTTTAGTGCAAGTAGCACTGGGCTGGGGAGATAGCTCAGATCGCTCAACTGTCGGAGGTGGGTCGGAGCTTACTTCCCGTCCTCCGTGTTCATTTTGAGATCCATGAATTCCTTGGGGATGTGAGTAGGATCCCTTATCATTTTCCTGATTTTCGAGCTTGAGAGTGTGTAGATTCCATCCCCAGTTTTCGTCCAGAAAATGGTGTTGTTGAGAATTATTTATGTTGGAAAAAAGGGTGAGGGTAGGAAGAATGGGAGGTAGGATTTCTCCGTGAAAGAGACTCGGACTAGGTTGTTGTAGTAGTTTGTGGAACGTGGGGATAGATGAGGGGGTAAATGGAGGAACAAAGCCTGGTGGTAAAACATTTGAGAGTCCTTTTGAGAATCCATTGGCAGAAGAGATGGAGCAATTTTGGTGATTTTTTTGTTGGCTTGGTATATGAGATAGATCTGAAAATGAGGTTTGAAAAAAGGGAGTTGGGAGTAATGGAATGGGGGTAGATAGAGATAAAGCTGAGGTTGAGGCTAGACCATTTATCTCATCTTCATTAAGAGTGGAAGACAGTTGTTGAGTTGGGGTGAGAGCAGCAAAACTGTTGACTAAGTCAAAAGTATTCAGATTTCCTTTTTGAAAAATATTTCCCTTTTTGACCGGAGGTCTGAATCGAACCTCCGATTTGCCTTCTCGTACAGTCGACAAGGTGTTGTGAGACTTGAAGAAGCTTTTCTTTTTGAATTTCTCTTTTCTAGATTAAACATTCGCCATTTATCCTTCATCCCACGTCCTGGAGATTATTGCTGTTGTGAGTTCGTGGGTCCCATCATTGTGCTTCCTTCAACCTCCACCCTAATTGTTGTGTCCTCATGAGGAACCAAATATACTATATGTACTTAATCTTTATGGACCTTATCCTCATGACCTAGGGTTTGACAACTTTTACAGAATTTAGGACGAAAAGGAATCTCCAACCTTTGTTCAATGCATCCTATTCAGAAATTTCAGCATTCAAGTCCAGTTGAGCGCAAAGTCTCGCGAATCTAGTTGATGACTCGTCCCTCGTACGAACATCAATCTTAATCAATTTTCCTATTTTGTTTCCAAATTTTTCAAGCATATTTCCTCTGTAAAACTTAACAGGTAGCTCGGGTAGATTTACCCAAAGAGGTGTTGAATTTAATTTTGCCTCAGACGCTTTAAATCCAGGCTCCCAAAGTTTGACAGTTAAAAGCGTGTTGCCTATCATTCAAGGTCCATCTGCAAGTGCCCTTTTCAGCAGCTCATCTATCTCTAGTTTGACAAGATAGAAACCCAAGCCCACAGGGGTTAGAGTGTCCAACACCCTAAGGCCCCAAAGTCTTCTAATATGTTCCTTTAGATGTACCACATAGAAAGAATTTCCCACAGTTTTCACAATAACCGATCTGAGCCAAGGTTGGCTAAGTTCCACACATTCCTGATCTGAGAGAGGGAGGAAAATGGCATTTGGGGGGGCTTCAGGAGGAGGGGAGGAGGTAGAGGGGAGGAGCACCAGGGATGGGGGGAAAGATTGGGGAGATTGAGTGGTATTTGTTGCTAGAAGGGCTGATCAGAAGGAGTTTGGATAGATGGGTTTCATTAGGGGTTCAAGGAGAGGAGGTGGGGGTGGCAGTAAGGGAGGGTTTTCTGGGTTACTGAGATCATCATCAAGAACACCACCCTGAGAAACACTCGGATCCCGGGAGCCGGCTGCGCCACCGGAGGAAAGGGTGGGTGAGGCAGGGGGTGAAATGCTTATTATGACGAGCAAAACAAGTGGCAATGCTTATTAAATTTTGGGAAATTTCATGGTACGCTTTCGAAGTTTAACAAAATGCACAAAATGTACTAAAAACTTTCATCATCAAAAAAGAAAATACTAATAACTTTCATAATACACACTATAACCCTCAAGTTTTAATTTTTGCTAGCATGTACAAGTAACGTAACTCCGTCACTTTCCCGTCTTGTGATAAAAAAAAATTTAATGAGGAAAATCACGCTACTTTAGTTTTTGCGGCTATTTCTTCTTTCTGTCTTCCCCTTCATACTTGTCTCTCACTCTCTCTCCATCTGTTTTCTTAACCCACATTCACCCATAAATCCTAGATTTTCAGCAACCAAACTCCATAATAGATAGGTTAAACTGCTGAAATTCATCACAAATTTGAGATACCCAACACTTGCTTGTGATCTAATGTGCCGAATGAGAGTAATTTTTGCAATACAACTGTCAAGTCAGATTCCTCTACGATTTGGGAATATTTGGTGTGAAATTTCAGTGCAAATGGAACTGTGAATTTGTGGCGAATTGAGAACATCTTGAGCATGTAAACGATTTTTTTGGAGTGAGTTTTGAATTATCAGTAACTGGACAAAATTCTTAAGCTTCTACTTCTCCATGAACATAAGTATCTCCTTTCTCTTTTCTTTTTCATTATTATATATTTCGTTTGCAAAATTTCTTGTCTTTTGTGTGTCATATTCTATAATATGATATAGCATTGAAGTTTTTGTAGTTGTAGTTATATGTTTTGTGGGTTTTCCATCTTATTTAAAGTTGCAAGCTTAATTTCATGGTGGTACTATTATTAGTACATGTTATTGAATTTTCAAAATTTCACTTTATTTCATTTTGATTTGTAGTTGACTTGGTACCAGTGAAGAAAAATGTCGGTTGTTGTTTCACTATGACACCAGAGATTTCCATCACCTAATTGAGGATACTGATGTAATTGTTGGAAATTTTATTTGAAACAAATAGGGGAACAAAATTTCTGTAATTTAACATACATCAAACTTTATTCATCAGTATGTATAACATCAATACACATAAAAATGTTTGTAAATCAAATACTCAAATCATATCAACATGACCAACTGAACAATAATATAAATGAAAGAGATTAAGGATTAGAGTAGCTTGTTTTACTTGTAATTAGGGTTGAGGGCTTGAGGCACGTGGGGCGCTTTCTGTGGAGAAGAAACGCCCAACCTGCACGAGATTGTAATTGGCTTGTGCCAAAGTCCAAACTATCCCAGAAGAAAGATGAATTGGCCCATCACTAGAGGATTTTGATGCACATGTAATCGTGCATATTTTAGGGTACTTTTTCCTTAGTTTTAGTTAGCTTTGGTCACTTTAGTTTGCGTTTTTGATAGATTAGTTTTATTTTCTATTTCTAGATGACGTTTCCATGGTCTTTGTGGTTTTGAGCATTTTGTAGGTGTATCCGAGGACCTTGGAGCGAGGACCCGAAGATAGAAGCCGCGAGGAGATCGGACCAAGCGAAGACCACCAGCAACCTGAAGAAAACTGGCTGGAGGGGCGTTTTCTCCAGACAAACGCCCCCCCAGCCCCCTCTGGCCAGTTGCCAATTAATTTTCCAAAAAAAGGCCCCCTCCAGAAAAACGGGGACCCCGTTTTTCCTAGGAGGGGCGTTTTTTCTACGCTTTTTGGCCCCGAGCCTCTCCGCCTATAAATAGCTTCTTTTCTTATTTTTTCGGGCTTATCTCATTTTAAACATAATTTACTGAGGGTTCTTCATAGTTCTCTCAAATAGTGAGCTTAGTATTCTTAGGAAGTGATAAACTTTGGTAATTTAGTGTTAATCAACTCTTTAATCCTTAGCATTTTGTTGTAAGTTTTCTCTATCCTTTCTCTTTCTATCAATACTTGCAAGTTTAAATCTTTGTTGTTGAATATTAATGGGTATTGTCATTATGAAGTTTATTTTGCTTAATCTCATGATGTTTAGTGGCTAATCTCTCTTATTAGAGTTGGGATTAGCCCAACTATGGTGTTTTAATGCTTGGATGATATGATTTGTATGTTATTATTTGGGTATTTGCTTGTTTGGTAGTATGTACCCCAAGTGTTTGATGAAATGCTTAAATGAGTTTATGGCTTTATTTTGATCAATTAATCTAAAACGGAAGGGGGAAGGTTGATTGTGAGGGGTTTTACTAACCTATCAAGGAGATTTAGCCACGAAAGTAGGATGAATCACCTTGGGAACTTATTGATTAGTTTGGACTTAATGGACCTATTTTGAATCTAATCCCAAGAAAATAGGTGGTTAGTTTGAGTTAGGTGCTTCCTTTGGATCTTGAAAGAGGCCTTAGGTTACTTGAGTTCTAATCGTTCTCTTGCACTACCCATTTGATTGCATGTGCCCATAACATTCATTGCATTAGACCTTCATTGGTTGGGTGAACCCCCAACTCTAGCTTTAACTCTTGACTCTTATAATTGTGATTGCTCTTTCCTCTCATCTTAGTTTGTCATCTTAGCTTAGCTTTAGGTTTAGTTAAATTAAATCAACATCACATTTTCCCGAATTTGCTTAGCTTTCTCAATTATAGAGAATTTGGTAATTGAAACCCTCGTTCTCTTGGGACACGATATCTTATATATTACTTCAACATTTTCGTACACTTGCGGAGAGTGTCAAGTTTTCGGCGCCGTTGCCGGGGAGCAAGGCTTGTTTCAATATTGAAATTCTCTTAAATAAGATAGACTAAGCTTTTATTTTATTTTGTTTTGTTTTTGCTTGATTATCTCTACTTCTCTTTGTTTGGCTTGTGCTTATCCCTCGTTTTAGCCTTTGGTGCATGATTAGGAGGAGTCAAGGAGTGAATTACCTTGTTCCTATCACTCCGGAAATCGAGGCCACCGCAAGGACTACTAGGGGTAGAGTGAGGAGACAAAGAAGGGAAAGGAGAGAAGCAAGACAAGTGACAATGGCCGAGGATACGAGAACCTTGAGTGACTTTGCACTTCCTACAACCAGGGGTATAACCTCGAGTGTATTGAGATCCGCTGTGCAAGCTAATAACTTTGAGTTGAAGCCGGCTTTTCTCAATCTCTTCACCTCAAAGCAATTCAAAGGTGATGATGATAGGGAGTGTGCCATCACTCATCTTAATGGGTTCCTAGAGAAGTGTGATACCCTCAAGATCAAAAACGTCTCGGATGATGCAATGCGCCTAAGGCTCTTTCCCTTTTCTCTAAGTGGGAGTGTAAAGAAATGGCTCAATGGGAATGATGCTAATGCCTTCACTACTTGGGATCAACTATCCAATGCTTTTCTTCAAAAGTATTTCCCTCCCAAGAAAGCGGCAAAGTTGAGGAACGAGATAATGTCTTTTGAGCAAGAGGATGGAGAGTCCTTTCACAATGTTTGGGCTCGCTTCAAGAAGCTCCAAAGAGATTTCCCTCCACACATCATCAAGGAGTGGATCCTCCTAGAGACCTTCTACAATGGGCTTTCACCACAAACTCAAATGTTGATGGATGCCGCGGCGGGTGGTTCTATTGTGAAAAGGACACCTAAGGACATCAAGGCCATTATTGAGAATATGGCGGCTAACAATCATTCATGGGGTGGTGGGAGACATAAGGCAAGGATCTCCGGAGGGAGAATGGATGTCGATGCAACTTCCCTTCTAGCAAACAAGCTAGACGCATTGGCACTCAAGTTCGACCAAGCTCAAAGCTCAAGAGGAAATGTCTCACAAGTGAGTGTTGGAGGCGGTTCTCACTTCGACGATTCTTGGTGTAAGGTGTGTGGTATCCAAGGTCACATCACAACGGAATTCCAACACCTCACCCTTGAACAAGCAAACGCTCTCTCTAGTTTCGTCCCTCGACCCAAGAATGACCCTTATTCCAATACCTATAACCCAGGGTGGCGGAACCATCCCAATTTCTCATACCGCAATCCTAACTCTTCCCTAAACCCTCCATCCAACTTCCCACCACAAAATCCCCAACCCAACCAATACCCTCAAAATAGCCACCAATATCAATCCAATTCTCAATACAACCCACAACAACACCACCAACCACCCGATTTCAATTAAAGGCCTCCCTTCAATCCCAATCCACTTTTAAAACCCAACTTCTAAAGCCTCATGGAGAACTTCCTCAATGCTCAAATGAAGCAAAATGAGTCAACTAACGAGTCTCTTCGGAAATTGACTCTTAAGTTTGACCAATTGAGTGCCAATCAAGCTTCATCAAGTAGAGCACCGGGTCAACTTCCGAGTCAACCTGAGTCAAATCCTAAGGGTCATGTGAATGCAATCACCTTGAGAAGTGGGACGCACTATGAAGGTCCTAAAATGGTTGAAGAAGGGAGTGATAAGGGACATGTGGTTGACAATGGGGTAGAGATTGATGTTCCTAGAGTGGTAGAGAAGCAAGTTGAGGAAGAAGTGGAGAAAGTGAAGGGAAAGGAACCAAGGCAACCATCTCCCGAACCTTACAAGCCTCCAGTTCCTTTTCCCCAAAGGCTCGCTAAGGCAAGACTAGAGACAAAGTATGGGAAGTTTCTAGAGATTCTAAAGAAGCTCCACATCAACATTCCTTTCCTAAAGGCGGTCTCCGAGATGCCTTCATATGCCAAGTTCTTGAAGGAGATCCTCTCCAACAATCGCAAACTCAAGGACAATGCTACAATCTCCTTGACCGAGGAATGTAGCTCCATCTTACAAAACAAGCTCCCACCGAAACTTAAGGACCCGGGTAACTTCTCTATCCCTTGCTCTATTGGGGATGTGTCCATCAAGAAGGCTCTTTGTGATCTTGGAGCTAGTGTGAGTCTCATGCCCTTGTCTATTCGTAAGAGACTCCAAATGGGTGATTTCAAGCCCACTTCTATGTCTCTACAACTAGCGGATAGGTCCTTGAAATATCCTATTGGTATTCTTGAAGATGTACCTTTGAAGGTAGGAAAGGTGTATATTCCTTGTGAATTTGTAGTGATGGAGATGGAAGAGGACTCCCAAATTCCAATTATCTTGGGGAGGCCTTTCCTAGCTACGGCGGGAGCCATGATTGATGTGAAGAATGGGAAGCTATCACTTCATGTTGGTGATGAGAAAATTTACATCAACTTGAATGAGGCTATGAGTAGCCCAAGTGTGGGGGATACTTGTTGTAGGGTGGATGTCCTTGAGAGGATACTCCGAGATGAGTACATGGGGCATGTTCAAAGGGATGCTCTTGAGACTTCTTTGCAAAGTGAAGGTCCTTACGAGGGGGACGACAAGGAGGTCATTGCTTATACCAAGCTTCTTGATGATGCTCCCGTTCTGGCTCGGCCTCGTGCAAAGCCGGAAGTTTTGAGAGTGGATGAAAAAGCTCAAAGCTTGGAGGAGCGTAAAGCACTAGAGGTAGAGCTAAAACCTCTTCCCTCCGCCTTGAGGTACGCCTTTCTTGGTCCTAACTCCACTTACTCCGTTATTGTCAATGCTACACTTAATGATATTGAAATTGAGAAATTGCTTGTTGTGCTTAGAAAGTATATAAATGTCATTGGGTATACTATTGATGATATCAAGGGGATTTCTCCTTCTTTTTGCATGCATCGTATCTTTCTTAACGATGATCATAAAACCTCAATTAAGCCTCAAAGGCCTTTGAACCCCAACATGAAAGAAGTTGTGAGGAAAGAGGTTCTTTTACTTCTTGATGCGAGGATCATTTACCCTATCTCGGATAGTGAATGGGTGAGTCCCGTACAAGTTGTGCCTAAGAAAGGAGGTATGACCATCATTAAGAATGATAAGGATGAATTAATTTCCACAAGATTGGTAACCGGGTGGCGAATGTGTATTGATTATAGGAAGTTAAACAAGGCCACCCGGAAAGACCACTTCCCCCTCCCCTTTATTGATCAAATGTTGGAACGTTTGGCCAAGCATTCATTCTTTTTTTACTTAGATGGATATTACGGGTTCTTCCAAATCCCCATCCATTTAAGTGACCAAGAGAAGACGACATTCACATGTCCTTATGGTACCTTTGCTTATCAAAGGATGCCGTTCGGATTATGTAATGACCCAACCACGTTCCAACGTTGCATGATGGCGATCTTCTCTAACTTTATTGAGAAGATCATGGAAGTTTTTATGGATGACTTTTCCGCCTATGGCACCTCTTTTGATGGTTGTTTGGAAAATTTGGCTAAGGTGCTCCATAGATGTGAAGAAGTCAATCTTGTCTTGAATTGGGAAAAGTGTCATTTCATGGTTCAAGAGGGCATAGTCCTTGGACACTTGGTGTCGAACCGGGGTATTGAAGTTGATAAGGCAAAGGTTGAGGTGATTGAGCGATTACCACCCCCCTCTAATGTCAAGGGTGTGAGGAGCTTCCTTGGTCATGCGGGATTTTATCGCCGCTTCATCAAGGATTTCTCAAAAATCGCCAAACCCCTTTCCCATCTCCTTGTCAAATATGCCTCCTTTCTATTTACTAATGATTGTCATGAGGCTTTCTGCAAGTTGAAGGAGACTCTAATCTCCGCACCTATAATCCAACCCCCAAATTGGAACCTCCCTTTTGAGGTGATGAGTAATGCTAGTGACTATGCCGTGGGGGCGGTTTTGGGTCAACGGAAGGACAACAAGATTCATGCCATCTATTATGCAAGTAAGACCATGGATGAGGCCCAAGTGAACTACGCTACAACCGAGAAGGAACTCCTAGCATTCGTTTTCGCTATGGAGAAGTTTTGGCCCTATCTAGTTGGGTCCAAGGTGATAATTCACACCGACCACTCCGCCCTAAAATACCTCTTGAGTAAAAAGGACGCCAAGCTCTGCTTGATTCGTTGAATCCTTTTACTCCAAGAGTTTGATCTCGAGATTAGGGATAAGAAGGGCACCGAGAACACGGTCGCGAACCATCTTTCGCGTTTGACAAATGAGTCGGGAGGGGAAAAGGATGAGAACCTTCCCATTGACGACTCTTTCCCGAATGACCAACTCTTTTCACTTGAAGCAATTGAGGCCCCTTGGTATGCAGTTTGGTTGAACTATCTTGCATGAAAAGTTGTACCCCATGGGTTTAGTTTGGTGCAAAAGAAGAAGTTCTTCCCCGACCTCAAGTACTACAATTGGGACGATCCCCTTCTTTTCAAGTGGTGTGCGGATGAGATTTATCATCGCTGTGTTCCTAATGATGAAGTGGCAAGTATTATCTCTTATTGCCATGACTTGCCTTGTAGGGGGCAAGCTAGTGTCTCCAAAACCTCCGCTAAGATCCTCCAAGTGGGGTTTTATTGGCCCACCTTGTTCAAAGACGTGCATGATTACGTCAAGTCATGTGATCGGTGTCAAAGGACCGGAAATATCTCCAGGCGACATGAGATGCCACTCAATAACCTACTCGAGGTCGAAATTTTCGACGTTTGGGGTATTGAATTCATGGGGCCCTTTCCCTCCTCAAATGGTAACAAGTTCATATTGGTAGCAGTTGGTTATGTTTCCAAATGGGTCAAAGCTATGGCATCACCGACCAATGACTCAAGAGTTGTGGCAAAGTTCTTCAAGCATACAATATTTCCGAGATTGGGGGTTCCGAGAGTGGTCATTAATGATGGTGGCTATCACTTCATTGAGAGAAAGTTTGAGGCACTATTGAAGAAGTATGGGGTGCAACATTGAATTGGGCTTGCCAACCATCCTCAAACTAGTGGGCAAGTCGAGATTTCAAATCGAGAGATCAAGCCCATACTTGAAAAGACGGTTTCTAGAACGAGGAAGGATTGGTCCACGAAGTTGGATGACGCTCTTTGGGCGTACCGGACCGCTTTCAAGACCTCTATCGGAACAACCCCGTTCTGATTGGTCTATGGCAAGGCGTGCCACCTCCTGGTGGAACTTGAACACCGCGCCTATTGGGCCATCAAGGTGCTGAATTATGACTTCAAAATGGCGGGAGAGAAGCGCCTCCTCCAACTCAATGAGCTTGATGAGATGAGGTCGGATGCATATGAAAGTGCTCGGGTCTACAAGGGGAGGACAAAGAAGTGGCATGACAAGTATATAATGAGGAGCGAGTTTCATGAGGGTGATCTTGTCCTTTTGTTCAACTCAAGGTTGAAACTCTTTCCGGGAAAGCTTCGCTCTCGATGGTCGGGATCTTTCAAGGTGGTTCGAGTGTTCCCTTATGGTTCGGTTGAAGTCCGCCTTATGCAAGACAGAGCCGAACCGTTCAAAGTGAATGGTCAAAGGCTCAAGCGCTACTTGGAGGGAGAACCGATCGAGGAGAAGATGGTCTATACCCTCTCTTCTCCTCCTAGTGCGTGAATTTCACAAGGGGTCGAACTCATGACCTAAAACGAGCGTGCTTCTTGGGAGTCAACCCAAGCATTTTCTTTTCTTACTTGTTTTATTTCCTTTCGTTTTTGCTTTCGTTTTATTGAAAAAAAAGAAGAAGTGAAAAACAAGGAAAACAACAAAAACATGAGAAAAATGGAAAAAAAAATTGTATATTGAAAATATCACTACTAGAAAGGGATCTTTGGCATCGGAAAATTTAGTATCAGAAGTGTCATCTAATACTAATAAGATTCAATAGTATCGGAAAAAAAAATCTGATGCAATGTTGTTGGCGCACTTTCCCGTCAAGTTACCATAGTATCAGATTTTTTTTTTCCGATACTATATAGTATTTAGTATCAGATAATTAATCGATACTATATTACTGTGGTATCGAAGTCCCTTTTTCCTCATGTTATAACTAATTTAGTATCAGATAATTAACCGATTACCATTTTACTATAGCTTCGGATGATAATTTTCTGATACTATAAGCTATTCAACATCAGATGTTTTGACCGATGATATTTAACCATAATATCGGATAAATTCTTTTCTGATACAAAGGTCAATCTAATTATTGAGCCTGGTCACTCTAAAAAAAAAAAAAAAAAATTGAGGCGGGATTGAGCGCGAGGCGAAATTTTCAATTTTCGTTCTAAAATGAATTTATTTTCGTTTCCCACCAAAGCCCAAACCCACTAAACTTAATTTTGTTTTATTATGACCTCTTATCTTTTACGCCAGGTTCTCTATCACCATCTTTTTCTTCTCTCTCTCTTTCCTAAACCAAAAACCTAGAACTTTCCTCCATAACCAGTACTAATCAAGTGCTTAATACTCTTTAGTTCCTCTCAACTCTCCCCATCTAGCATACTTATCAAGTCTAATCTGCAAGGTGCACGAAAATTTGTGAATTGTGGTTGTGACCTGGAGAATTGGATTTGCGATTTGGAGATGATGGACTGAGCACTGAAGCTATTTTGTGAGAAATTGGTGAGTTCTTTAGCAAAAACTTTCCCTAATTCTTTGTTGATTGAGTTTTCCATTACCCAAATCACATAAAACTTGAATAATTCTTTACCCTAATGCAGTGATTCTCTTGCGTTTCAATTACCCACTTTAAGTTTTTTTCTTTTTATTTTTTTTTCTGTCTCTTTCTCTCTTCCTCTTTGTTTCAATTTTGCGCTTTTTCTCAGCTGGGTTGTCTTTGATTTCTATGATAGTGTTGGGAATTTAGGTTTATAGGGTTGTTATGTGAATTTGGATGCACTGAAAGTTGAAAATTTCTCATGTGGGTAATTTGGGTGACTGAATTTTGAGAGGGATTATCAATGTTTGGAATCTGATCTGTTTTCATGTAATTAAGATTATTTCTTGAAGTTTTAATGATTTGGGCTGATGTGTTTCACCCGTTTTCACTATTGTTGTGTGACATATCCATTTATTTATTGTATATCTGTTTATTTTATTTGGTGTGTCTGTGGGTGTCTCTGTGGTTCTGTGTGTGTCTGTGTCTGTGTCTGTGTCTGTGACTGTGTATTTGGGTGTGTCTCTGTGTCCGTGTCTGTGTCTGTTTGTGTGTGTGTCATTGTGTGTGTTCTGTGTGTGTGTCTCTGTGTCCGTGTCTGTGTCTGTTTCTGTGTGTGTTTTGTGTGTGTTCTGTGTGTGTCTGTGTCTCACTACAAGAAAAACAGGCTTGGGCGACAAACAAGTTCGTCGCCCAAACACGGATTTTCGTCGCCCAAAATATTGTGCGACGAAATTATTTTCGTCGCAGACTTCAATTCGTTGCCCAAGGCATGTAATTTGTGCCACAAAATTTATGCTTTGTGGCCCAAGAGTGACCCTTTTTGGCTACGAATTTAGTTCACGGGCGACGAAATTACAAGAGGCAGCAAGTAGCATAATGTTTAGGCGACGAGTAGTTAGCATTTCGTGGCCCATTCTTCAATTTTTTTTGGTCGTGTTCTAGAACCTGCATATATTGGACGTGTGTTGTAGCTGGGTTACAAATTTCTTTGAGCATTATGAAACTTAGTAAAATTACATTTGCAATAGCTGCTTTAATTTCCTTAATAAAAGTTTCCATGTAGCCAACAACTTGCTTCAATTCTTACACATCTTAGGACCTAAAAAAATTTATTTTCTTACAAGTCAAAACAACAAAATAGCGTTTGCAAATCTTGTATGTTGTATCATTCCACGGAAGTTTCTTTGATTCACACACAATCACCTGAAAAAAAAAACAAGTATTGAATATGAGAATTCAGATAGCTGCGGATATAGTAGATGAGATATAAGCTTCTTGTTTTTCCTACAGTAAAAATCGTAGTATTTATTTGAGATCTATCTTGTTGCTTGGTTATCTCTACAACAAGAATACCATATCTAAATGTCATAAAAGTTCCATAGTTTCAACCACCTTGAAATCCAAGATCATATCTAAATACCAATATTTCGTATAAGTTGCGTAATAACATCAAAAAGGATGAAACTAAAATCGTATCCAAAAAGATTATCAATGACACTTGATAGGAAACATTTATCTGCCAAAACGCACATTTAATAATATAATGCAATGATAACAGTCTTCCTTTGGAGTACAAGATGTTTGCAATTTTATCCACCCTAGGGAGAAGCTTTTTTACTACATTTAAAAATGGATTCCAACAGGAGAAATTATCACTCACAGTATCAAAAAAGCTGCTGATCTGATTTTGATGCCTAGCTTCTCTAGCTCGGATGCTTCAGGAGAACACTCTTCTTCTGATATCCTTCAGGCCAGGTACAGAACTGCCCACAACTTCTGATCCTCAAGATCTTTACCTCTTCCTTTTCTGAAATACAACATTAGGACACTACTTATTCACACAAAGTACTTCCATAATCTTCTAGGGCAAAAACAACTCATCAACATAACAAAACTTCATTCTAAAAGAAATTTTTCTTCAAAGAAAAGCCTTGGAAGAAAAAATGGCTACTCGGGACGAAAAAAGAAGGCAATTGGAAGCAGATTTGAACGCTGAAAAAGAGAAGAGGGAAGCTCTAGAAGAAGTGTGTATGCTAAAAGAAATGTTTCTTCAAATTCAAAGACGTGGTGAGGTAAGCTTTACACCTTCTATCTCTTTTTTACATCCTTTAGATAGTGATGATTGGAATTCTTTGCACGTGGGCTGCTGATTTAAGCTCTATGTAATAGTTTTATCACTCCACGTGGAGTGTTTTCTGCTTTTGATGTGTGTAATTGTTTGTGCGCTCTAGGGAAAAAGAAAATTTAAAAAAAGGCTTGTTAGATTTTTTGGGTTTTGGAATGCTTGAATTGCACTCATTTGTATGAGTGAGTGTGAAGTGATATGTTGGATACGTTGGAAAGTTTGGCTGGAAGTGTTTTGCTGTTTGGTTGGAAAGTTTGTTTGAGCAGGTTTATAGAATGTCGATAACTTGGGATGTCTATTTACAAATGGAACTCTGCCGGATTTTCGGCGATAGTTTAATTATTTTTATTTGTTTAGTTGGTTAATAATTTGGGGTGTTACAACTTCCCTGGAAATATGGAGACAAGGTAGTATCCTTAGTTGTACTCTTGCATAAGAAATAAGTCCTTTAATTTTCTGGTTTTGAGTTGATGGTGACTAATTTGTGCTGTGTGCCTGCTAACATATTGCGCCAAATTTTATCTAGGCCTCTGTTTGATTAGCAGATATGTAGCTGAATATCACAAGCTATATATTTATGTAGGCTTGTGTTATATCCGTGTGATCTTTATCTCTGTGTTTTTTATTTAATCTTCTGTTTTTTGTAACAGCAAGTTCGCTAGTGATGATCAAGGTCTAAGGTTAAAGCGTATATGGAAGTTCAACTTGATGTGATTTTGGAAAACTATTTTGGATGTAAAAATGTAATGTATAGCTACTTTCGCGCTTTTGAGTAGTGTAGTTTTATGGTGTTGAGAATGGAGGAGATAGAAAGAGTAGGCTCTGTTTTTTTTGGTATTTTGAGGAGCCTCAGATCAATAGTGTTGAAGATGGATAAGATAGCAAAAGTTGCTCTGGTTTTTGGGCATTTTGAGGAGCCTAGGTCTATAGTATATGTTAAGCAAAATCTGTAATTATATTTATGTTGTATGGGATACTTCTATTGTCAATGAAGATTGTTAGATTACAAGTCTTTTATTATTGCATATATTACAAAATGGTCCATTATGGATAACAAAATGAGTGAAATAGTGCATATATAAATGTATTGAAAGCAAATATTAGACAAGTTGGTAGCTCATTGTTATCAGATATCTGATGCCAAACAATATAGTCTTTGGTATGGAAAAAAATTTGATACTAAACACCACTATTTATCATCAGCTTTTTTTGATACCATTTTGATGCCAAACAATATAGTCTTTGGTATCGGAAAAAAATTTGATACTAAACACCGCTATTTATCATCAACTTTTTTTGATACCATTCTACTAATTGGTATCGAAAAGCTCGCATTTGATACCAAAGCCTCAACTCTTTTGTATCGCATATCTTCCAATAGGATTTACTTTTTGTATCAGATGCTACTTTCCGATGCTATACTGGTCTTTGGTATCATAACTTTCCGATACTAGTTCCTATACTATACATTTTCCGATACCAAAGGCACCCCCTTTTAGTATCAGAATCGATTATTTGATACGGACCCTATAGCATCGCAGTATAGGTATCAGATTGGTATCGGGCTCCACATCCGATACCAAAGACCCATTAGTATCGGATATCAAGTCTTTAGTATTGGATATTTTCCGATGCCAAAGGCCTTTTTTTTTGTAGTGTATTTTGCGTTTTGTGCAACTTGATTTCCTCGGGTTTAATGGATTTTGGATTGTTTTTGTGCATAGGTGACCGCATCAATGAATTTTGAACGTTTTGAGGGGGAATGATGATTTTTGGGTGAATTGTTGGTTCGGGATTTGTGAAGTCGGCTCATCTTGCGGTTCACATGTGTGGAAATGGGTATTTGAGATGTCGTTGCCTCGGCATAAACGACTCGGGATCAACCAAGGTGGGAAGGATGCCCACGAAAAGGGAATTAAGTATTTGAGGCGCTTTGGAAGCGCACCGCAGAAAAACGGGGGTCAAAACAACCATATCCCGTTTTGGCAAAGAAAAACGGGATCGCCAGCTTCTTAGCGATCTCGCAAAAATTCCAGGAAAACGGGCCCCTAGAGAAAAACGATCACCCCGTTTTTTCTCAGAGGGTCGTTTTTCTGAAATTCGTGCGTTATTGTACCCGCACGTGCGCAACTCGGACACCCCCTTCTCCCCTAAACCCGAGCTCCCCCTTCACTCACACTCACCTCTACCATCTTCCCACTAAAATCCCTTTTTCTCTCTTCTCAAACCCTAACCCCCAATTCTCATTTACCCATATTCTCATCAAATCCACGCAAATTCTTTCACAATTTTCACAAATCTTCCAATACCCATCACTTACCCATCTTTCTCTCACCACAAAACCCCAATTTTCATACTTTTTCTCTCTGTCTTCTCATCTTCAAGCCCAACCTTCCACCATTGTCACCCACCTTCAAAAACTCAACCTTTTCACCATTTTCCTCCACAAAAGCTCCATTTTACCTCACCCAAGCCCCCATTCTCTTTTTCCCTCACAACCCCCAAAATTCTCAATTTTTCGCACTTCTCCAAAACCCTCCTCTCAAAAATCCGAATATACAAAATTATTTGGGGAAGTTTTCAAGGGGTGTTCTCGGGTGCTCTTAACACTCCCATTGCATTTCCATTCAAGGTTTTGAGGTGAGTGGTTGTGGGTATTGTCTTTATGAAGGTTTTTGTTGAGATACCTTGTGGGTTTTTGGTGGATTTTTGTTCCAATGTTGAATTTTAGGAGCATCATGGCACCAAGGAAAAGAGCAAGAGCTAGTGGTGAAGCTTCTTCGTCAAATGCACATCCGCCACCGAACATCCTCATGAATGAAGCACCCCAAGGTATCGATCTCCCTCCTCATCCTCATTACCCTCACATTTTCATGTATAATGAGCACCATCGTGCTAAATTTTGCACTTTAGTTGCTAGAGATGTTGTCGCTACCCATTATGCTTGTGAAAATGTGATGGAAATTTTGGGTATTAAGGGTCATATTGATAAATGGGTTCGAAAACAAGGTTGGGGGACATTTTAGGGAAAGAAGGATCCCACGTACCTTGAACCTTCACTTGAGGTGTTAAGTTCGTTTGGGACTCTAATTGAAAGCCATAAAGGAAAGGCTAAGGGGATGGTTTCATTCCGCCTCTTTAACCAATCTTATGAATTTCCTTTGTCTCAATTTTGTAAATACCTTGGGTTACCGGTAGGAGGTTTGTATAAGCCGAGTGAGGAGGATTTTGACCAAGTCACATTTTGGGGTAAGATTGGTCATGGTGAATGGGGTGCAAGTAAGTCATACGGTACCCAAATCCACAATCCGACAATTCGGTATATGTGGAAGGTCTTGGCTAATACAATTCTAGGAAGGCACGATAGCCAACACAATGTGAAGGCGTCGGAACTTTTTTTTATTTGGGCATTGATCAACGGCAAGAGAGTGGATGCCGGGGCACATCTCGCCCTCCAAATGGCGAAGACCGGGGCAATCAAAACAAATAAACCCACTATCATGGGTGGTATTGTAACCTTGCTCACAAAAGGAATGGGTCTTGGTGATCGATTGACGGGAAATCCAATTTCCGGCATAACGAGACTTGAACTCTTATTCGCCACTCAAGCAAAGCTCTTGGCTAGGGTTAGGTATCAATGGAAATGTTTGGTGTGGGTCAATGAAACACCAATCACCGCTTTCACCGTTCCCAATGATCTCACCGACCGATCAAAGGAGGAGAATTGGAAATATGACTCCTTGTTGGAGAACAACTGTGATTACCGAGCGGCTTTGGCGGGAGATGAGAATGAGGAAGATGATGATGGAGAAGGGGAGGATAATGGTGATGGAGAAGGGGAGAATAATGAAAATGAAGGTGACGATGCGCCGGAAGAGTTTGGAGAACCGAGCAATCTGGTAGGCGATTGGGATTACTTAGCCCCTCCACACCAAGAAAGTGGGTGGCATACTTATGTGCCCCAAACCTACAATGATAGTGATTACCGCTCACCTCATGAGCATGGTAGCAACTCCCACTCTTATCATGAGTATGAGCAATTGAACCACCGGGTCACCACATTGGAGGGTGATCATCAACGCATGCAAACGTCGGTGGACCACATGTCAACAAGGATTGATCAAATGCAAAATCAATTGACAAATGTGGATACTTCTCTTCACCTCATGAATTCCACCATGAGGAATATGAACGGCATACTCCAACAATGGAGTGCTTGGCATTTCAACCAACAACCACCGCCTCAATGAGCATTGTAAGTTCCCTCCCCTCCCTACCCTTTTATTGTTTTCTTACATTGTGGACAATGCATGTCTTAGCATGGGGGGTGTCTTATGATGTTTCAGTTGGTAGTGTGTTGGTTGGTGGCTCTTATACGTTGGATGTATGTGGTTGTTGGTTGTGGTGTTGAGGAGGTGTGGTGATTTGTTGTGAATTGTGGTGTTGATGTGTTATGATTTGGTGGATGTGACGATGGTTGGTAATTGGAGATGTGCTAGTTTAGTATAGAAGCATGTTAGTTCATTTAGTTGCATGACATTGTAGAAATTGTCATTTAGATTGCATTGAGCATGTTTAGGCTTGCATATCATCTAGGTTACATTTCAGATGAAAATTCAAAAAAAAAAAAAAAAAAATTAGAAAAAAAAATAAAAATTGAAAATATGGAAAAATCACAAAAAAAAAAAAAAAATGAAAAAAATCGGAAAATACCAAAAATAGAGAGATGATCCCTCTATGATTATTTGTGATACTCTTGGTCGGCATTCGACATATGGTAGAGAGAGTATGATATTTTTGAGATGCAATCCTGAAAGTTTGGCATGGTTTCTCGTTTGGCTTTCATTCTCTTGGCCCTTTGTATGTCAACATTTTCTCAATCACTTGATATAATCTCACTTATAATCGTGAAATATTTGGTGTGATAGACATTTAACCGGTGAGATTTAAGCCTTAAAAATCGACACATCTCTTTCGGTTGTTTGTCTTTCATGAGTGTTTTTGATTCACATTGGTGGTAAATCTTCTATAACTTGCCTTAATTCTTGGTCAAAATTGTGCTTGGCACCATTTTTGCATTGGTGGGACGGAGACATTCATTTGTTACTTGTTCTTAAGCTACTTTAAGCCAAAATTGCCTACCTAACGCATCATTTGAGCACTTTGGAGCCCCTTTGAGCTTATGCCTTTTCTTGATGAACTATGTTATATGCCCTCTTTTCCCAAACACGTTTTCCCTCTCCCTAGTCTAAGACTGGTGTAACTTGTCTCTATCATTCGGTTAAGTATTGAATTGTGAAATGGAGTAAAAGATGAGCATGGGGGTGCTTTTGGTGAAGAATGGAGGGATGATAGTTAACTTTGTGCTTGAATAAGCCATAAATTAAAAAAAAAATAAAAAAGTTAAATGAACCTTCTAGAGGTAGAAGAAGGGCTTATATCTCATTTAATCGAAATTATCTTCCCCCGATACTTCTAATGTTAGATTTTCCATAGTGTTGTGAAAAAGGTTTATTTAATGGTTGATACATAAGGTTGGAATTGGTGTTTTTGATTTGTGGAGATGTTTTTGCATCCCCTTGATCTTTCGCGAGGATTGAGAGGATGTTTGTATTTCCACTAAGTCTTTTTGACTCTAAGCCCACATCCCAAATGTATCCACACCTTACCCTAAGCCTCATTACAACCCAAAAGTCCTCCCGATCATTGCATGTGGAGTTGTCATATAACGGTAGAGATTTTAGAAGATAGGCAAGCTTATGGTAAGATAACACCGATGTTTGAATCTTGAGTGTTAATTGATTATTTTCCCCAAACACATTTGAGTTTGAGTGATCCACACTTCCTAAAGTGAGGGTCTATCGGACTAATTTGTTTCACGTTTTGAGTTGGATTATCGAGTTGATTGAGTGCTTGCATGCTTCTTGACTAATTGAATTATCGCCGAATTATGGAGATTATGTGATCTTTTGGTGTATTTGTTTCCTCGATGGATTTTCATGCTCTTGATACCCTTGTTTAGTGCTCATCTTTGGTATCACGGTTTAGAGGGTGATCTCTCAACTCTTTTTGTGCTAACTCTTGAATCTTGTGTGTCTTGTTGGTTTGTATTTGCTTGAGGACAAGCAAGAGTCTAGCATGGGGGAGTTTGATGCACATGTAATCGTGCATATTTTAGGATACTTTTTCCTTAGTTTTAGTTAGCTTTGGTCCCTTTACTTTGCGTTTTCATTTTCTATTTCTAGATTATGTTTCCTTGGTCTTTGCGGTTTTTGAGCATTTTGTAGGTGTATCCGAAGACCCCAGAGCGAGGACCCGAAGGTAGAAGCCACGAGGAGATCGAACCAAGCGAAGACCACCAGCAACCTGAAGAAAACGGGCTGGAGGGGCGTTTTCTCCAGAAAAACGGTCCACCCAGCCCCCTCTGGACAGCTGCCAATTAATTTTCCAAAAAAAGGCCCCCTCCAGAAAAACGGGGACCCCGTTTTTCCTGGGAGGGGCATTTTTTCTGCGCTTTTTGGCCCCGAGCCTCTTCGCCTATAAATAGCTTCTTTTCTTATTTTTTCGGGCTTATCTCATTTTAGACGTAATTTACTTAGGGTTCTTTCATAGTTCTCTCAAATAGTGAGCTTAGTATTCTTAGGAAGTGATAAACTTTGGTAATTTAGTGTTAATCAACTCTTTAGTCCTTAGCATTTTGTTGTATGTTTTCTCTCTCCTCTCTCTTTCTATCAATACTTGCAAGTTTAAATCTTTGTTGTTGAATATTAATGGGTATTGTCATTATGAAGTTTATTTTGCTTAATCTCATGATATTTAGTGGCTAATCTCTCTTATTAGAGTTGGGATTAGCCCAACTATGGTGTTTTAATGCTTGGATGATATGATTTGTAAGTTATTATTTGGGTATTTGCTTGTTTGGTAGTATGTACCCCAAGTGTTTGATGAAATGCCTAAATGAGTTTACGGCTTTATTTTGATCAATTAATCTAAAACTGAAAGGAGAAGGTTGATTGTGAGGGGTTTTACTAACCTATCAAGGAGATTTAGCCACGAAAGTAAGATGAATCACCTTGCGAACTTATTGATTAGTTTGGACTTAATGGACCTATTTTGAATCTAATCCCATGAAAATAGGTGGTTAGTATGAGTTAGGTGCTTCCTTTGGATCTTGAAAGAGGCCTTAGGTTACTTGAGTTCTAATCGTTCCCTTGCACTATGATACCCCAATATTTTCTATAATTATTATATTGATTTATAAATAATTTATAAATAGTTTCGAAGATTAAATCGTATATTCATTCAAGGATTCGATTTATTCAATGAAAGCCATAATAATATAAATTATTATTATGGGACTTTCATAAATTGCATTTATTAATTTTGAGGAGTTTAATTAAAATGTTTTATATATGAATAAGAATTATTCATATAGTTTTAATTAGTTTAAATTAGTTTTAATTTGTTATTTAAATCAGAAAATTATTCAATTAATTCCTAAATCTAGTAGTCTTTGACTTGGGTTGACTGAGGGCCTATATAAAGAATAAGGTGACACAGTTGATCAGTTTTGCAAACTGAGCGAAAACCCTCAAGCATTCTCTCTCCTCTCTCTCACCGTCCTCTCTCTCTCCTCACCCTCAGTTTTCTCTCTCCTCATTGTCGCCCGACCACCGGAGAATCGTCGGCATCCTCCCCGTCGGTATTCTCTCTCTCTCTCTCCTTCTCTTTCTCGCATTTTCTCTCTCTCTCCCCTTACTCTGTTTTTGCTCCCCGCCCCTGTCCTGGCCGCAGCACTGTCGCAAGCCACCACGGCACCACCAGGCCGTGCCTGGATGGTCGCTGGTGATGGCCCTGCTTCGGAGACCGAGCCCCATGCTCTCTCTCGCGTTCTTTCCCTTTCTCTCCCTTCGCGATTTTCTCTCTCCTCTCCTCACCGGAGCACCAGCGACCACCACCGGCCATGGTGGCCAGTGGGTGGTGGTGGTGGTGGTGATGGGTCAGGTTATGGGTCCTATACATGGGTACCCATGACCTAGACCTAATTTTAAAGTTAGGGTTTCGTTTTTATATTTTTCGTAATTATTAATTCGATTTTCAGTATTTTCGATTTAATGTTTTTATTTTTTTACACTCATTCGGAATCGGAATTCAGATTTTCAAAAGCCTAGATTGGTTGAAATAAATCAAGAAATTTAATAAAATTATCAGACTGAGATTTAGTTATTTTTTGTATTTTCGTATTTAATAAATTCAGTTTCGGTAATTGTTTTTAATTAGGGCCTAACGAGCAAGCGTGATAATATTTGTACGTGGAGCTTACGTACTGTTTGGTAGCGTTTTAGTGGTAAGTGCTCATGCCTACCTTCTTCCAAAGCCCCATCAAAACTATTTTGATGTGTTATGTGCTAATTGGGAAATTGTTGTGAATTTATTATGCAAAGCATGATTAAATTATATCGTCATTGTTATGAAATTTGTTAAGCGTGATTCACTGCTTTAAATATCGTTTATAATTAGCATGTCGATGTTATCATATTTTGGGAATTAATTAGTCCATATGATGATTATTGGACAATTGTTGAATGGTGAATTATTAATATTACTATGCTATTAATTATGTGTTGATTGGTATGGGTATTATTGAGTGCTAGTGAGCACCTGTATATTATCATTGAATGTCTTTGGTGATTTGTGAATTTTGGATATCATATTACCCTGCCGAAGTGCTGCCGAAATTGTGCTAGACATTACTTGTCGTCATTATTGAATTGTCGTCATTATTGAATTAAAGCATGTTTAATTCCCGTCGTATTGAATTATCATTATCGTCGTTATTTACTATTCATTGTCAAGAGAATGAAATGAATTAGTAAGTCGTGGTCTCGTAGTACCACTTATGTCAACCAATGCAAATTATGTGAATTGAATTAAATGAGAGTAAGACTCCTAATGGATCCCTAGGAGTAGTCGAGCATTCGGGATTGCACCTAATGGTGTAGTTTAAGGGATGAGTGATTCCCAAGTTACTTATGGACACCTCGCAGTGTGTCTGGGATGGATCATTCCCCATTTATTAAGTCCTCTAGGCTCGTGTAATTGAACTAGAGGTAGTGTGCACACAAGAGTCATTAAGTCCATGACGTGACTGTATCTTCGATGAACAGTATGGGTAATCACTGTTCTATCCACTCTCTTACATCTCTCTAATCAAGACGGATTGTCTATGTTGTATTTCTTGTGATCACTATACAAGAATTGCATATAAAAGAATGTCGTTATGCGTATGCTTGATTATATGCTTATGTGTGTATGCAAATGAATTTCAATGATTCTTCTCAAAACCTCAGGTAAGGTTTGCGAAATGTTTTTACTGGGTACGGATGACGTTTATTCAGTTTATCTAATTTTTATTTCTTTTGTTTTCTTCTGTATTTTGTTTCTGTCACGAAAACCAAAGTGCAGGTTTAGTTGATTGAGGACGTACAGCTTGGAAGGTTGAGTTGGCGTCGGTTTTTAGAACTGATTCTATTTAGTTTAGATCGTTGGGATTTTTATTGGATTTATCCCTTTGAAGGCAAGTTGTAATAAATTTGCTTTAATGGTTTTAGCTCACTATGTAGACAACTCTGATATTAACTGTTTTAGATTGATTAGTTCTTTAGTAAGCTCCTTTTGATGCCTAGTCTTTCTTTCTGCTTAGCATTTACTCCTTAGTGATAAATGTTGCATTGACATCCCCTCAGGTCCGGGACGGTTCAGCGGTGTCGAGTCATGTATAATGGCGTCGATAGTTCCCAGAAAATCGTTGCGAGTTCGGGGGTGTTACAAATGGTATCAGAGCCCTAGGTTTAAAAAGGTTGCTTAGGATTTATTAATGAATTAATAAAGAATAGTTTCATTTTGGGAAAATAAAATATAATTAAAGCCGTTGAGCATAGTAGTCCTAGAAGATAGGGATTATTTGAAATCACTTTGCTTGTGATTTATAAAGTTCTTATTGTTTGATTGTCTACCTGTAGATGGTAAGGACAAGAAAGACTGCGCGAATGACGACTACACACCAAAGGCACGCACCCTAGCCCATCGTGCACCACCTACAGAATATGTCGCTTCATTGGACAGTGAGTCGACAGGAAACGACACTAGAGTGTGCCACGAACCCGCGCAAGACCGCGTCGCACACGCGATTGTCGCACGCGACTAGGCCGCACACCCCATGCTGATTCTCGTGCCTGTACCTGCGGCTATTGCTACCCCAGTTGCCGCACCCGCCGCACGTGTAGTTGATGAAGAGGAAGATCCCTCTGAGTCCGAGCCTGCGTACACGCCACCGGAAGAGAATGATGATATGCCGGATTTGGAAGATACTAGTGCCGAGAGCGACAACAACATTGCGCCTACTCCTTCACCCATTGCTGCACCTACTTCTGCTGCAAATTGGTCTCCTCCTGTGGAGCCGTTCTTTGCTACTGATGCTGAGCTCAAAGATATACGTATCTACATACGACGTGCTTACAGTACGATCGAGCGTTATCAGTACGAGAATAGCACGAGTCTACATGAAGGCTTATGGGTAGAGCTACTACTGGCTGGTCTGCCTAACATCCATCCTTGGATGGGACTCAAGGAGAAGTACGACGATGTAGTCTCCAAGAGTGGTTACTTGCACGAGAAGAAGTACGGTGAAGGTACGAGATGGTCTCTTTTCTTTAGAGGCGTCGCAGTTGAATTATGCCTATTCGAGTTCGAGTGGAAGGTGAACCACGTGCTAGTGCATGCGCCGAAAGGTATGTGCGAGTACTGCTGGACCAAGAAACACAAACATGCAGATGATTTTAGGAAGTGTTTCATGCCCCAGAAATTCGGTGGATATGGTTATCCATACACGCCCTGCAAAGAGGTGAAGCCTAGGAGGAAGGACGATATGACGAGTCCCCTAGCGCGAAGAAAATGTGTGCTAGTGTCAAGTAGAACTAGATTATTGCCTTATTAGTTTTACTTGAGTTTTATTGAACTTTAGTTATTGTGATGGCCCTACGTGGTCAATTTTGATGTTGGTGTAGTTGCATAGGCAACAGATATTTATGATTGTTATTTACTTGAAATTTGTCTCATTGCAAGACTACTTCATTTGATTATGTGATATCGTTGAGAATTTGTTTTATATGATCGTTTTATCACATAGTTGCATGGTTGACAAATAGCTTAATAATGCTATCTTGTATTGCCTAGACATGATGGGAAATCCATGTCGGAATTATGGCAAAATTTTCATTGAGCGTGATCATATTAATTGTGCGCCAAAGGCTACGTATGTATTTTATGCAATCAAATGTCATTGTTTATTGCCCTACTAAAATAGTATGGAGCCTCGATGTGTGAAATGTGAATGTTATTGCTTATCAATCGTGTGAGACCAATGTGTCTACTCTGTTATTGCATATCGAACTATTATGCATGAGAACTGAGAACATTCAAAGCAAGTATGTTGCTTAGACCTACAATGTAAGGTCGATCATTGAAACTTATATGCTATTTGCTAAATGTCAAGAGATTGGTTTCAATTATAACCTATATCTCTCAATCAGACCTCAATTTGGGTCGAATGTGCCAATTTTGCTGAAATGGTGATCAACCATTGCTCTTTTATATCTCAGATTTGTTATAATGGCAACCAACGACCGACTCGCGAGACTAGAAGTAGGTCTCACCAACGTGGTCGACCACATCACGCGCCAGCTAGAGCGCCAAGAGCAAGATCACAACGCGCAGAACACTGAGACGCGTAACTTTAGGGATTTCGATGCACTCAAACCTCCGACGTTTATGGGTGACTCTGAGCCCACCAAGCTTGAGAACTGGATTATTGAGTTTGAGAAGTTTTTTAGGGCGACCAATCGACCCAACAACATGAAGGTCAACACCGCTACATACTACCTGAAGGGTGAAGCGAACAAGTGGTGGAGCGACGTGGGCACTGATCTACTCACCATTGAAGAATATGGGTGAACCGAGTTCAAAGAGTCTATTCGTGAACGGTTCTATCCAAGAGCTATCCGTCGCCAGAAGCAACGGGAATTTCAGAACATCTATCAAGGAAAGTTATCTATGGCTGAGTATGCAACAAAGTTCAACGAGCTTGCTGCTTTTGCACCTAACTTGGTGACGACCGAAGCTGAGCGTGTCGAGAGGTTCGAAGATGGTCTAAAATGGGATATTCAGCGTTATGTTATGGGAAACTCGTTGACGTTCCAAGGATCGTACGAGAAAGCCTTGAACCAAGAGCGTGCTGTGGATCGTCGTGATTCGTTGCTCGGAAAAACATAAACGTGACGAAGGGAGTTCTTCCCAGTCGAATGGCGCAGATAAGAGGCCAAGGCCGAACAACGGCAATCACAACAACCAAGGTGGCCAGAACCACAACGGGAACAGAAATCGTGACTCGAACAGTCATAGAGCTACGATCTTAGCTAGGAGGAATACGCCTTGTAGTTGCTGCAACAAGACGCATCTTGGCAAGAATTGTCGTGGTGATGTACTTCAATGCTATGAGTGCAGCAAGCTTGGTCACAAAGCTTCCGAATGCTGGAGTCGTGGAAGGAACGACAATGGTCAGAACCGCGATAACAACTACAATCGTGGTGGAAATGGAAATGCTAATCGCGGAAATGGTGGTAACTACCGTGGAAATGGGGGTTACAACAACAACAACCGCAACAATACTGCTGCTCCTGCTGCGAATAATCAAGCACTAGTTCCCGCACCTACCAACCCCGTGCAGAACAACAACAACAATAGAGGGGTAAATGGAAGGGTTTATGTGCTGAACCGCAATGAAGCTGAAGCAAACCCGAATGTGATCGCTGGTACTTTTCTCATTAACTCTCAACCTGCTTTTGTTTTATTTGATAGTGGTGCAACGCATTCTGTTCTTTCTAAGAGCTTTGCATCTAAGATAGGTTTAGAGCCTAATTCTGGGTATAGTGCAAATATTAGGATGCCAGATGGGTCGATTGTTAATTGTAAAGCGTTGTATGAAAAGTGTCCGATTAGGATAGTTGGTTCCGATTTGCCTGCGGATTTGATTTAGATGGATCTGGAGGATTTTGACGTGATTTTGAGAAGGGATTGGTTAGCCAAGTATAGGGCTAAGATTGAGTGCTTTGAACAACGTGTGTCGTTGCGTGGACCGAAAGGTAGGGGGATTACCTACAAAGGAGTCGTGGTCAAGCCAAAGTTGAAGGAAGTGGCGACCATGAAAGCAAAGGAGTGTATGACTAAAGGTGAAGCAATTTACCTATGCCATGTAGTGGATACAAGTCGAGAATCTGAAGTCTCGAAACCTATTCCAGTTGTTTCGGAGTACGCTGACGTCTTTCCAGATGAGATTCCAGGAATGTCTTCGCAACGCATTATCGACTTCACGATCGACTTAGCTCCAGGTTCTGCTCCGATCTCGAAAGCTCCGTATCTTATGGCTCCTGCTGAGATGAAGGAATTAAAAACGCAACTCGAGGAACTACTGGAGAAGGGATACATATGCCCTAGTGTATCGTCTTGGGGTGCTCCTGTTTTGTTTGTGCGTAAGAAGGACGGTAGTATGAGACTGTGTATAGACTACCGTGAGTTGAACAAGATTACGATCAAGAATCGTTATCCACTACCGAGGATTAACGATCTATTCGACCAACTGCGTGGAGCGACTGTTTTCTCGAAGATCGGTTTATGTTCAGGATACCATTAACTCAGGATTTCCGAGCCTGACATTGCAAAGACCGCGTTTAGGACGAGGTATGGACATTACGAGTTCACTGTTATGCTTTTTGGGTTGACGAACGCACTTGCGAAATTTATGGATTTGATGAACCGTACGTTCCAGCCTTATCTCGATCAGTTCGTAGTTGTCTTTATTGACGATATTTTGGTCTATTCGAAGAACGCTGCTGAGCACGAGCAACACTTGCGAACCGTTTTGGATATTTTGAGACGACATCAACTTTACGCGAAGTTGTCAAAGTGCGAGTTTTGGTTAGAAACTATTTCTTTCTTAGGACACGTGGTGTCTAAGAGTGGAGTTGATGTTGACCCGTAAAAGATTAGAGTTGTTATGGATTGGTCAGCACCGAAGAGCGTGACTGAGGTCATAATTTTTCTTGGGTTAGCTGGTTACTATAGTAGGTTTGTGGAAGGATTTTCCAAGATAGCGCAGCCTATGACAAACTTGATGAAGAAGACGACGAAGTTCGTGTGGTCTGAAAAGTGTGAAGCTGCTTTTCAAGAGTTGAAGAAACGTCTTACAAGCGCGCCGGTTTCTTTTCTTCTGTATTTTGTTTCCGTCACGGAAACCAAAGTGCAGGTTTAGTTGATTGAGAGTACAGCTTGGAAGGTTGAGTTGGCGTCAGTTTTTAGAACTGTTTCTGTTCAATTTAGATCGTTGGGATTTTTATTGGATTTATCCCTTTGAAGGCAAGTTGTAATAAATTTGGTTTAATGGTTTTAGCTCACTATATAGACAACTCTGATATTAACTGTTTTAGATTGATTAGTTCTTTAGTAAGCTCCTTTTGATGCCTAGTCTTTCTTTCTGCTTAGCATTTACTCCTTAGTGATAAATGTTGCAGTGACATCCCCTCGGGTTCGGGATGGTTCAGCGTTGTCGAGTCATGTATAATGGCGTCGATAGTTCCCAGGAAATCGTTGCGAATTCGGGGGTGTTACCCATTTGATTGGATGCTCCCATAACATTCATTGCATTAGAACATCATTGGTTGGGTGAACCCCCAACTCTAGCTTTAACTCTTGACTCTTATAATTGTGATTGCTTTTTCCTCTCATCTTAGTTTGTCATCTTAGCTTAGCTTTAGGTTTAGTTAAATTAAATCAACATCACATTTACCCGAATTCGTTTAGTTTTCTCGATTTTAGAGAATTTGGTAATTGAAACCCTCGCTCTCTTGGGACACGATATCTTATATATTACTTCGACATTTTCGTACACATGCGGAGAGTGTCAGATTTCGCCTAGCAATTAGATTACCGACTTAGAAGTGAAAAAATCGGCGGCGTTCTCCACCGTGGATACAACAACTCGTTGAAAGTTATAGGTGCAGCCAATAGCTCTCCCGAACTCCCGAATCGCCCATGCTCAAAACTACTAATATATACTAGAATATAACACATCAAAGTACTTAATTGGGAAATTATACTAGTAGCAAATCTCGTGTAAGTAAAGTATGATATGGAGCCATGGAGGAGTGTTCAACTCTTTGTCTCACATACCCTCCTTCCGAACTCATATCATAAGAGTCACCAAAAACCCCTTTTATAATCAGCACTTATAGTGTTAGTCATACACATTCCTGTTTTTATTAGTCATCAAAATAGGAGTAATAATGATAGTAACGATTATTACGGTTACAATGATACCCCCGAAACCTAGCACTCATAGTCTCAGTCATAGAAGACATCCCACCACTCGTCACCCGTAATTACCCCACCTTAAAGGTTAGAGCTGTCAAAAACTAACCCGATTAGAAAATTGACCGACCCGTTTTTAAGAATTCTAACACAATTTTATTGCCCTGACTCGTATACAAAAAAAGTGAACTAATTAAAAAGTAGATTTGACAGAAAAACTAACCTCTAATTATAGTTGACCTAAAAACTAACCTGTAAATTTGTAACTGACTCGTCATAAATCCCTTAAAACCGCCGATTTAACCAATTAGACAGTCCTACCCCACCTCCATAATCACAATTTTGATGACGACGTAAATCAGGCAATAATTATCTACGGTTATGGATTTGTCGACATTAAATACTTCATTCACAAGCACTCCCCTAATATATGAGTACAGTGAAAGGCACACAGGTCGGGAGAGACCGGAACAGCTAAGAGGAATCAGAGCTTTCGCTCATGGTGGTGGTGGTTGGAGGTGGGTCTGGTGATGATAGGTGGCTACTGAATATGACAGGAGAATATGGGTCTTTGTCGAGCGCATATGGAAATTATGTGGCCAAATACAATAGGGCGACTGCAAATAAGATTTTGTGGGTGTTAATAATTTTAATATAGATTCCAAGAGTTAAAACATGATAATACTACAATGGCCAATATAACTAGCACCCTTCAATATAGCACCGTTATCACAACTAAATCCTCCAACTCAATCGATGAAAAAAAAATAATAATAATAAATAAAATAAAATTCCTCCAACTCAATCAAGAGCACTTCAAAATACAGGAATCACAAATTTTCAATGGACATCAATATCAGGATCCGTAACTTAATGTGGACAAGAATTACGGACAAAAGCTTTCTAGTCGTCGTTTAGACGAGATTCGTAAATGAACAGAAAAAGGAAGACGGGGGAGGGAGAGAATGATATCAGCGAGCGAGAGAGAGAGAGAGAGAGGGTCTTAAATCTCGTAATATAAGAGAACTTCATTACACACTTGCCAGTTAGATACAAAGTCATTAAGACATTTCTAGCCATAAATACACATGCTAGTTACTAATTGATATCGGTAACAAAGGGCGGCATCAATTTAGCAGAACCCTCAAGCCTTAGACAGCACAGCATTATGCTTAGAGGTTGTGAAAACCCAGCAACAAAAATAACCAGAGTCCAGCATCTACCATATAAACCTGATTTTGCCACAACAGACATAAATCATCAGTCAAAAAACATGCCAATGTGCTCATGCAAAAATGCTTTACACATTACAGTAAAAGAAAAAACAGTTAAGACACATCAAATTCCATCACAAACACTCCTCCAATGAAACACGTGTCGAGAAGTTCTCTTCTATCCAGAATTATCAAAATCATTCAAACCCATTGATAATATCTAAAGATGAACAGAGCATCTAATGACATTTTGACTGGCGAGTGCTGTTTCTTAAACAAGATATACCTGTAAACCGTAATTGAACAGACCAAATTGTCTGATTGCATGTCACATTTTCAATCAAGAATATTGCAGCCAATTCTATTTCTAAGAGCAACAACTACTCACATCAATTCCACAACTTCTCAATCACGATAATTTAAGATTCTGAAAGGAGACCACAACTGAGCAGATAAAACTTATCTTTCCCCGGGAAATCACAGAGGAGACCATAATTTAGCTACAGGCATAATTATCCTATCTCCCAAAATTAAAAACATTAAACAAAAACAAATAACAAGACGTAAGGATGGCGTTTTATGAACGAGGCATACCACAACAGACATTGTAAATCATCAGTGAACAAACATGCAATTGCGCTCATGCAAAAAAGCTTTACACATTACCGCATTTTAAAATTACAGTTGAGACATGTCAATTTCCATCTTAAATCCTCCACGATTAAAAATGTTCTCTTCTACCCAGAAGTATCAAAATCACTCACACCCACATGATATGTAAGTCAACAGAGCATCTAGTGAGGTTCTGAATGATGAGTTTTCTTTCTCATACAAGACATACTTGTAGACCGTAACTAAACAAGACCAAATTGTATGATTCATCTCACATTTTCAATCAAGAACATAAATGGAACCAAATTCTATCCCTCCAAAATGTGTGAAATATACACCCGCGTATAAGGTGCTTGATGTGCCAATAGGTGCTACGTCATTAATGATGTTGGGCTTGGCCTAAATAAAAATGATGTGCTAAGTGTGGTATATTGTGCTACATACACCCGAGTACATACAAAAAGTTGCCATCCCCAAGAGCATCAACAAGACGACTACTCACATCAATTCCATAACTTCTCAGTGAAGATAACTTAGATTTTGAAAGGAGACCACAACTGAGCAGATAAACCCATATTTCCCCGGGATATCACAAAGGAGACCATAATTAAGCCACAAGCATAATTACCCTATCCCCCGAAATCATGAATATCAACATCAAACAAAAACAAATAACAACATTGAACGATGGCGTTCTACTTAGTGAACGAGGCATACCACAACAGACACCGTAAATCATCAATGAACAAACATGCCAATGCGCTCATGCAAAAATGCATTACACATTACAGCATTTTAAATTACAGTTAAGACACTTAAGACATGTCAATTTCCATCCCAAAGTCTCCTCCAATGAAACACGGGTTCAGAAGAAGAATTACCATCACACCATTGATAATATGCAAGTCATGAACAGAGCATCTAGTGAGGTTTTGAATGATGAGTGCTCTTTCTCACACAACAAACAAGACATACTTGTAGACCGTAACTAAACAAGAACAAATTGTCTGATTGCATGCCACATTTTCAATCAATAATATAAATGCAGCAAAATTCTACCTAAGAGAATGAACTACTCACATCAAAAACATCACTGTTCAATGAAGATAATTTAGATTTTTTTAAAAGGAAACCTTAACTGAGCAGAGTAACTCATCTTTCCCCTCACAAAGGTTAAAAGTTACAGCCATAATCATTTACACAAACATTGTATCTACCAACATTAAAAATATCAAATAATAACAAATCACAAAATTTGAGGATGGCGTTCTACTACGTACACGAGTCATAAAAGTACTTGATACTAGAAGAGAGCAGCCAAAAAAACATGTTTATTGCTGGGTTAGGGCCGAGGCATGCAACTACTGTTTTGCACCAAGAGAAAGACAAACAAATATCACAAGACAGCCAAAGTGATGGTAATAAGAGGTGAGCAAATGGTTCCAAAACCACGACAAAACGTACCATAGACATATTAAAAACCCAGAAGAGAGTTAGAAGTGTACCCTAACCTCTTTTGCGAACAGTTTTTTTTTTTAATTTTTTTTCAGCTTTTTTTGTAAGTTCTGTCTCTTTTGAAACTTGAGATGCCTTGGCTTCTTTTTTTCACCCTACCTATATCCTCTGATTTTATCAACAGTTCTTATGAGAAGCACGACTCTTAACACCATTCTAAAGATTTTGAATTGAATAAGGTTTTCTGGTATGGTCGAATTTTCTGTTTTGTATGTGTAATAGTGAACATGAGGCCTTAAGTCACAAATATTGGAGTGAACGACCTTCTTTTTCTCTGATTTCCTTTTTCCTTTTTTTTGCAGTTTACCACTAGTGAACATGAGGTCGTTGATAAGTCGGAACAAAGTTAGTTAAAGTCTTAAGTCGCACAACTCAATTATATATTCGCTGCTGGATGGGTTAAATACTTCGAGTGGCAAACTTAGTTCAATGTCATCATTCTTTGTATACATGTCACGATCATTTTGTTTTACATTTTAGATGCTGGTAGGTCGAGAAGACAAAACTCAGTCATCAATTTTTGAAATTGAGTGGTTGATATTTTGTCAAAATTTTACACAAATTGTTATTGTTTGGGTTTTCGAATATATCACATCTTCTACCTTATGAAGATGTTAGATGTCCTAGGTATATGATAGCTACTTTACTGGAAATTCACTAAAACGGCTAAAATGTTGACGTCTTCACGTTATATTGACTGCAAATAAGTTAATTTCTCTATTTGGGTCAACAGTTGTTTGGCATCTCTATAGTCTGTAGTCTAAAAGGATCTTCTTTGTTCATATAGTAATTTCATCAAATGCTCAGATGCCCTGTTATATGTAATTCCAGTGTGAGCTTTGCACTCTTTTCCCACTATATATCAGAATGTTTTGATTAGTCCTCTCTTTCTCACTAAATTACCGAATCATTAGTATTGCTCTGCAATTAGCCCATGAAATAAGACTTTTGATTTCATTTAGTGAGTAACTAAATTGTTTAGTTAGTGAACCTTTTAGTATAAATAATTGTCTGGCTGACGTTTTTTCTGGTGCTGAAGGTGACTGTGAGGATGGAAATGGAAGCAAGGAAGTTGTCACTACTAAGTTGCATGGAATTGAACACTGAATATGCCATCAACTGGGAGCAAGAAATGTTGGTAGGTCTATTTCCCAGTTTTATTGTTAGTGAATGTATAAGTAGATGGGCTTTCAGTTATTTTACATACCAAGCTATTTTTGCAAGTTTGACTTAAGAAAATCGGCATTTAGTAACTTTATTGCCTACTTCTGCATATAGTTTACATGGTCTCCGAGTATATGTTTGCCTGTTCAATACGCAGATATGATGCTTACTGTTTGCATGTTGATTACCCAAATCTTCAATGTTCTTTTTCAAATTCTCCTCTGTCCAAAGTATTGTTTTTGCTGTTGATATTTCATGAATGCATGCCCTTACCTCATGACTCATGATAGCTTCAACTTACTTTCGGCCTTTTAAGCTTTTACTGCTTGGAAACTCAAGATAATTTGACCAATTAAAATGTTTTCCCCTCTGTTTAATTTGCTATTGATGTTTTTTAACTTTGTTCTTAGAACTTCGTATGTCTACTGCAGGTGGCAATAGAACAAATAAAACCCAGAAAGATTGGAGAATCACAAATTCAATGGAACGGAATTGAGAGTCAGGATAACAAGGACGATAATTTCCTGAAATAACAGACTGTAAAAGAGAAAAGGCGGAAAAATTAAAGAAAAAACAAGTATAAAATATACGGGAATGAATCATCTTGTGGTCAGAATGGTGGGATTATCAAGCTTCATTCAACATTTGGTTTCTTCATTTGTATGAGTATCTAAAATTTCTCTCATATACCTAACAATTATGTTCTTATAGTGCAACAAATCATTCTTATTTTATTTGTTTTTCTTTCTTGTAATTCACCATATTTATTAATCGGAACTGCTTAACGTAAATTTTAGATTACTAAATGCAAATTTTTTTGTCATAATACTCCCCAAAATACCCTTTTTATTTGAAACCAACTTCATTCATTTTTTCCCCTCAAATATCTCTGAATATCGTAAAGGGCTAAATTTTTTTTCTTTGGGTGATTAATTGTAACTTGTAAAGATCTAAGATTGAATCAACCTGAATTATACTTTTGATTGGCAATATATTTTGACGCTATACATGACAATGTATCAAGTAATAATTAAATTTGTGTTTTTCTTATTTAATCATAGTTTAGGGTTTATGGTTGGGTGGATAGCAGTGTGTAACACCCCGGATTTTCTAAATAATAAATAAACAAAAATAATAAACTCGAGTCGAAATTTCAGCAGAGTTTCCTTTGTAAATAGGCATCCCAAGTTATCGACTTTACAAAACCTGCTTAAATACAAAAATACAACAAAATAATCCAATTTGACAGCGGAAGACTTCTAACCAAATCCGGAGCATCACTGTCACACTCACTCATTGAATGAGCGCAAGGCAAACATTACAACTCAAAAACAATCCTAACAAACTTAATGCTTTACAATTTACACTTGAATGAATAATTAGAAAATATAATCACAACAGACAACGCTAATCTTTCTTCTGGTCAGCTCTAACCGAATGGTCCATCTAGATCTTCAGAATCGAACAACCTGTAGAACATACTCCAATCTACTCCCCCATGCAATCGAATATCGCATAGGTTCATCATAGGCCCACCATTGAAGAAAAATGGACGCACACACACGTAGAACAGAAAGCACCCAATCAGCAAATCTGAGTAACCAAGCATTCTATCGAATAACAAATAAAAGCACTAGGATCTCAACTCAGGTCAACTATGACCTTAAAGTCACATAAATCCCCAAAATAGTATTCGTATCATCTATAACTCAATTCCCAAAAGTATGTGCCAATTGCTCTCGGTCACTAGCTCTTAGCCTCGACCATGTGGGAAGTGAACTGGCGGTAAAACCCGCAGATGCAAAACCATTCTCATAACTCGGCCATAAGCCCTCATAACTCATAACATAGCCTGCAGGCTCTCAAAAGTCCACTCTCAGACCAATTCATAACCATGTAACTATTTCATAAAATATTGTTCATTACCTAAAAATTAATATCTTAGGCTACTCACCCACATGACAAGAGCTAAAGAGACTAACAACTTTTGAGCCTCAAACCAATATAGATATCAAACCATATTCATATATGCTCATAATCTCAACTCATTTCACATCGAACCCGTTTCGGGTCTGCTAGTGTACATGATCCACAATATAGCACGGGTTCCCAAAAGTTCATAGCGTTCTCAGTTTAGTCTATACATTATCTCTCTATGTAGTAATTCAGTCAAGCCTTCTAACCTTCCTTACTCGCTAAATACTCAACCATCAACATATCGATTGTAATATAATAAGTAATCAGGGAATATCTAATTGTCTAAAGTCTAGAGCATGATACAAATTACCATCAATTACTCAAATAACCATCAGTAGTTAGAACAAACAGTAAAATGCAAAACTAAGCCCACACATATCACATACATGAATTCATATACGATTCTCATATACTTGCAAAAATACACATATAACCATTCAAAGCATATATAAGCAATCAATAGCAAATCTGAAAATAAAGCCAGAACATATCATTCTTCACATACTCATACAATTAACATCCAACTCCAAACCGTATAGAAAGGGTTACCTGTAATTATTCCAAGCAATTAAGCATCCAAATCCAATCAAAAAGGGCGAACTACTGGGCAACCCATACGAGCTTGGGCGGCGACTAACTGGCAGCGTTCGTGATGGATGGTGGTCGCCGGACTTCATGGCAGCAACCACACGAACAGAGGAGAGAGAAAGGAGAACGTGAGAGAGAGGGGTCTGCTTCCTTCAATCGACAGAACATAATTGACAACAACAGTAAAGTTTTGACAGTAGCAGCGAGGTTTAGAGAGGAGAGAGAAACTGAAAACGATGGTAGTGAAGGTCGTGGTCATGGAAATTCTTAGGTGTTGGTGATGCAGTTGTGTGTGGGTTTAGAGGAAGCAAAGAAATAAGGGTGAGAAGTTGAATTGAGGTAAATAAAAGGAGAAAGCGGTTTAAGAAGTCTTAAGAAGAAATAAGAGGTGGTGGAAGAGTTTCTAGCAAAATGAAACTCTACTACTTTTTTTTTTTATTAAACTATTAGACATATACAACCCAACTCCAAAAACTAAATAAATATCACCTTTTAAAATAAATAAATTATTTTAGGAAAATAGTTCAAAATATACGGGGTATTACATTCTACCCCCTTAAAAAGATTTTCGTCCCGAAAATCACTTAAACAACAATGCTAGCAAGCATAAGGGAACAATACAAGACCTGTGGGTTATGGCCCACTAATTCAATCCATAGCAAGCAAGGCACGCAACAATTAAGCACATGAGCATATATAGCACATCGAGCACATACGCATATAGCACATTGCACAAGTCGGCACAAAATAATGGACCCTAGACCAATGTATTAAAAGGCGCGAGGCGCAATGAGGCGATAGAGGTCCATAGATCCTAGGCGCAAGGCGCCAGGCGAAGGCGCGCCCCTCCGTGAGGTGAGGCGCACTAGTGTATGGCAGAAAAAGTGCTATAAAATAAACGTTTTTTTTTTCATCAAAATCCATCACAAGTGCGCCTCAGGTGCGCCTCAAGTGCGCCTCAAGTGTGCCTCGGTGCGCCTCAAGTAGGCCTGGCAATAGGTCATTGGTATCCACGAACCCACTCCACTCACCCCGGTGAAAACCCAAATAAACGGGTGAATGGGTGGGTGGTGGGTGGATCAAAAGGTGGGTCGGGTGGGATTCGGGTGATGATTTTTCACCCGCGAACCCGACCCACGAATCCACCCACCACCCATTTAATATTTTATTATACTTTTAAAAAAAATAAGATCATCAAAAAAAAAATTAAATAAGACATTTGGGGTTATGTATCTTAGTAATACTAGGGTTTCTTTGTAATATAAGACTTTTGCTATGGGCTCTTGTACTTTTTCACTCAAATATGTTGGTTTAATTTTATAAAATTTGATTTGTTAAGTTGATTTTTTGTCGAAATCCCTTTATATAGTTTAGCTCTTTATTCACCCGTTTACCACCCGTTTACCACCCGTATCCACCCGTTCACCTGTGGGTGATGGGTGGATTGGATGCGGGTGGAGTATTTCGTGGGTGATGGGTGGACGGGTGAAGCTTAAAAGTTAAATGGGTGGATGCGGATGATGCTCCACCCGACACAAATCCCACCCATTGCCAGGCCTAGCCTCAAGTGCGCCTCACTGAAATCGTCTCGCCTCACCCTCAAAAAGCGATGGGCTGCTGCGCCTCACGCCTTGTGCGCCTAGGCGCGCCTCAGGCACGGTTTTTAATACACTTCCTTAGCCACTAAGACCGACACAAGCATTAGAAGATGCTCGCGTCACCCAAAACTAAACCCGCTCTGATACCACTTTGTAACACCTCGGATTTTCTAAATAATAAATAAACAAAAATGAATAAACTCGAGCCGAAATTCCGGCAGAGTTTCCTTTGTAAATAGGCATCCCAAGTTATCTACTTTACAAAACCTGCTTAAATAGAAAAATACAACAAAATAATCTAATTTGACAGCGGAAGACTTCTAACTAAATCAGGAGCATCACTGCCACACTCACTCATTGAATGAGTGCAAGGCAAACATTACAACTCAAAAACAATCCTAACAAACTTAATGCTTTACAATTTACACTTGAATGAATAATTAGAAAATATAACCACAACAGACAACGCTAATCTTTCTTCTGGTCAGCTCTAACCGAATGGTCCATCTAGATCTTCACAATCGAACAACCTGTAAAACATACTCCAATCTACTCCCTCATGCAATCGAATATCGCATAGGTTCATCATAGACCCACCATTGAAGAAAAATGGACGCACATACACGTAGAATAGAAAGCAACCAATCAGCAAAGTTGAGTAACCAAGGATTTTTATCGAATAACAAATAAAAGCACTAGGATCTCAACTCAGATCAATTATGACCTTAAAGTCACATAAATCCCCAAAATAGTATTCGTATAATCTATAACTCAATTCCCAAAAGTATGTGCCAATTGCTCTCGGTCACTAGCTCCTAGCCTCGACCATGTGGGAAGTGAACTGGTGATAAAACCCGCAGATGCAAAACCATTCTCATAACTCGGCCATAGGCCCTCATAACTCATAACATAGCCCGCAGGCTCTCAAAAGTCCACCTCGGACCAATTCATAACCATGTAACTATTTCATAATATATTGTTCATTACCTAAAAATTAATATCTTAGGCTACTCACCCACATGACAAGAGCTAAAGAGACTAACAACTTCTGAGCCTCAAACCAATATAGATATCAAACCATATTCATATATGCTCATAATCTCAACTCATCTCACATCGAACCCGTTTCGGGTCTGCTAGTGTTCATGATCCACAATATAGCACGGGTTCCCAAAAGTTCATAGCGTTCTCAGTTTAGTCTATACTTTATCTCTCTGTGTAATAATTCAGTCAAACCTTCTAACCTTCCTTACTCCCTAAATACTCAACCATCAACATATCGATTCTAATGTAATAAGTAATCAGGGAATATCTAATCGTCTAAAGTCTAGAGCATGATACAAATTACAATCAATTACTCAAATAACCATCAGTAGTTAGAACAAACAGTAAAATGCAAAACTAAGCCCACACATATCACATACATGAATTCATATAGGATTCTCATATACTTGCAAAAATACACATATAACCACTCAAAGCATATATAAGCAATCAATAGCAAATCTGAAAATAAAGCCAGAACATATCATTCTTCACATACTCATACAATTAACATCCAACTCCAAACCGTATAGAAAGGGTTACCTGTAATTATTCCAAGCAATTAAGCATCCAAATCCAATCAAAAAGGGCGAACTACTGGGCAACCCATACGAGCTTGGGTGGCGACTAACTGGCAGCGTTCGTGGTGGATGGTGGTCGCCGGACCTCATGGCAGCAACCACACGAACAGAAGAGAGAGAAAGGAGAACGTGAGAGAGAGGGGTCTGCTTCCTTCAATCGACAGAACACAATTGACAACAATAGTAAAGTTTTGATTGTAGCAGCGAGGTTTAGAGAGGAGAGAGAAATTGAAAACGATGGTGGTGAAGGTCGTGGTCATGGAAATTCTTAGGTGTTGGTGATGCAGCTGTGCGTGGGTTTAGAGGAAGCAAAGAAATAAGGGTGAGAAGTTGAACTGAGGTAAATAAAAGGAGAAAGCGGTTTAAGAAGTCTCAAGAATAAATAAGAGGCGGTGGAAGAGTTTCTAGCAAAATGAAACTCTACTACTTTTTTTTTTTATTAAACTATTAGACATATACAACCCAACTCCAAAAACTAAATAAATCACCTTTTTAAATAAATAAATTATTTTAGGAAAATAGTTTAAAATATACGGGGTATTACACATAGGGTGGCGGTTGGGGTCCGGCCCGGCGGCAGACGAGTGGCGAGTGGAGTTCGGGGCCATGTGTGTGGTGGATGCCTGAGTGGGGAATTCCCCATTTCAATATAGTCCGGTGGTAGGTGGGTGGCTGGTGGATTAGAGAAGCGGCGCGGGGTGGCTAACCCCACCCGTTATCCACAAATCACTGTTACCCACATCAAAAGTCACTGCTTGCAAGATCTCTACCGAGGCTTCAAACACATCTGATTGATTAACTTGTCCCTTTTGGTCTCCAATATTCCTCCCTTTTAATAACCCAACTTATTAAGGCATGATAGCAATTGAACAATCTACAGAGTCATTCAAATCCAGATGAAAAACTCAAAGGCCAAGCCCAAAACCATACACATAATGGAAGCTGACGAAGAGTGCGAAAGGAAAGAGTAGGCAATTGCAGAACAATGAATGTCATTAATTTTATTCATTGATAGAATAAGGAAGTGGAGAGGCGCAGGGAGAAGTTGCAGAGAGAGACGTATGAGAGAGAAAGGTAGGAGAAACATAATAGGGGTATTTTGGGAAAAAAGTTTTTGCGTTTAGTAATAAGCGATTTACGTTTAGCACACTAGTTCTTAGTAAGTGAACGTTATGTTATTTTCCCTTTGTCCTTTTTTCTTTTATTTTTATTTTAATTGAATCGCGCGTTCTTTTTATTTCCTTTTTTAATGCTTTTTTTATACACCACCATACTTATTATTTTCCTTTTAATACTTTTATAATCCCTCGTCCTTTTTGTTTCCTACATTTCCACATCCCAGATGCCAAATTTGGCATGTATAATACAAATAATTAGATTTCTCTCTCCTCTCTCCTCTTTGATAGAAAATTGGCAAGGGTTACTGTAATGCATTGTTAAAATTGGCAAAGAAAAGGTAATACTATTATCATACTTCATTTACAATCAAGAAATTTTTTAGGCCTTTTTTTAATGAATTAATATTCTGCAAGTGGGTTTGATGAAATCTTCTGTCAAAATGAGTCAAGGACTGCCTTGGATTTGTGAATCATGCAAGCTCCTTCAATTGTCAAAATTTGGCAATGGCTTGTATTGGGCATGTATTTGGCAAGTCCTCAAATACTCTTCGATGGAGACTTGTAGAGATGCCAAATTTGACATGCCAAAATTGGATTTGGCAATAGTTTTATACGTGGGTTGCAGTTACTCTTATAGAATACTAGAGTATGACGATTTCTTTTTCTTTCCTTTTTTCTTGATCTTTTTGTTGCTTGCGTAACCCTTAAGGGCACTAACAACATCCTAAAATAACGTAACCTTCACTTACTAAAAAAAAACGTTGTAGAAGTTTATACATTCTGCCGCTAATATGGATGAAGAATAATTAAATGTAACATTCACTTAAAATTGAATTGCCATAAAATATTCTATCTCAAACTCAGCTTCTGCCACTATATTGTCTATACCCACAAGATAAACAAAGTTACAAATAACCAATCTAATATAATAATGGGTGTGACTAAAGGGAAATTATCAAATTCATAGATGAAGCTCCTCCAACTCTACGACACATCCTTTATGAAGACTTTATAGGTGTGGCATGGGCACATAGAATTTCTATTTCTTAGTTTTGTTTACTTTCATGTTGGGGCTTGCCCCTCTGTAGCACCCAAAAAAAAAAAACAAATCTAATATTAGAATTAGAAATAGAATGTAGGTTTGACGAGTTGCCTCCAAAACTCAATCTCAAGTCTGTCATTCAATCCATCCAAAATGCAACTTTAAATTATGAATTGTTTGGTTATTTACTTCAACCTAATTATTTACTCGGTTATAATTGATTTGACTGACAAAATTAAAGAAATGAGATAATATGGAGTCTATGTCAAAATATAAAGAAATATTACAAAATGGAAAACAAAAAAAAGGCAAGAAGATATATTACGTAAGTACAAACCAGTCCTACGTATCAACTAAATATCACAAGAAACTTCACATGGTAAAAATTCTTAAAGTAAAAATTTAACGCAATATCTCAAATAATGACTCTATAATAATCGTCAATTATTACAAACTACTATAACAACGAATCTAAACGGTTGATTATTTCTACAATCTTGATCGCCTATTTATTAACATTGGTACTTGAATTTATAATTATATTATAAAATGTAATAATTATGTTAATATCAATTATGAATGGACTGTTTGGAAAAAAAAAAAAGAAAAAGGAAAGTAACGCTGAGAAACGTTTCTAGCCTTCTACAGGGAAAAATTTAGTGTTCGTCGGAAACGGAGCTAGCCTACCCACCTTGTCGCCCTAGCTCACCCTGCCCTCTTCCCTCCCCATTTCCTCACCCACGCTATAATACCCGGCCCCAACCACCACTCTGACACCGCCATCCCCCAATATTGTTTTTTTTTTTTTTTCTGACTAATGAGAACTGCAACTTGCAGGAGCCGAAAAATCGGAAGTAAATTGGAAGCAAGCAAAGGTTGAACGTCTCACCTAGTAACCCACCTTGCCAGGGCCGGAAAATCGCCACATGGTCTGCGACCATGAACACCCCCTATTCGTCGATTCAAACGTATTGGTCGATCAAAGCTCTGGCCATGGTGAATCTGATGGAGTGGTGCGAGGAGGGAGATAGTTGAGTGATAAGTTTCCTCACAAGTTTCCTTTCTATGTGTAAACAAACAATTTCTTATTTTTAAATTAATTTTGTGCTTTGAGCTATGTTTATAAAGCACAACCAAACTTCCATTTCACTATATCATCATCAAGCTACTAATATAAAGCACAAAGGCTTGTACCACATACATATACATATACATATATACATATATATGGGGAGGGAGCATTCGAATTTGGGACCCCTTTCTTACCTTCTTAAAAGGAAAAAAATATACATGACAAAACTGCTACTTGAGTGCCATCTCCATAAACAAAACATGACCATGCTTAGGCCTTGTATATTATGTTCCTAGTAGTTTCCCTGAATATCTTGAGCTTTTTTTTTTTTTTTTAATATAAGAGGGCATTGATTTATGAGAATTTTCAATAATTGTTTAGCTTGACATTCATATTATTTTTAAGGCACTTAAGAAGATGGAACTAAAAAAAATTGTGGACCAATGTTTAAACATCAAGAAGAAAAGGACCAACGTTCATATACACTTAATTTTTTATTTTTTTTTGGTCAATAAACAAACTCATTTTATTAACCAATTTAAGCAACGACAATACAACTGGTAGTTTGACGCTACAACCAGCTACTCATAAACAAAGCATTAAGCAAGATACAAAGTCAATGTAACATACAACAACAAAGTATACAAGCATTTTACAGACTTGGATAACTATTAATTTGATCTAACACCTTCTACCATTTCTTAATCTTGTGCTCTTTGAGATGCAGTTCAGTAACAATATTGTGTAGAATGCCTTCAGGGGAGGGAGTTTCCTGCATGAAACGCATTTTATTCCTTGCTGTCCATATATGGTAGACTGAAGCAGCGAAGAGAAAAGCGAGAATACACAGATGAGGCTTGTTATTTCTCACAATATTCTGCATCCATATTACCTCTTCATTCCATTTGCAGGGATTCCTCACTAAACCAAACCAATTCAAGAGAGCTTTCCAGATTTTCATTGAGAATGGACATTCAAAAAATAGGTGATCAATAGTCTCATCAACACCAGCAGTGCATAGGGTACAAGCAAGAGGAACCTGTAATCCCCAGATTGCGCACCTACTAGCAGTATTGAGACGTCTATGCAAGGCAATCCACAAGATGAACCTGTGTCTGGGAATAAGACCTGCTGCCATAATCAGCGCTTCCAAGGAACAGGAGAGGAGGGGGTTCTCAGAAAATTATAGGCCTTCTTAATACTGAATCCCCCAAGGTAGTGAACTGACTGAGCTGTTGTTGACTTGTTGTATTACCATCCAACCATCTCCTACATTCAATAACCTTCTTGACCAACCAGCTAGCTTGTGTAGGTAGGTCAGTTTCAAAAACAGATGCATTCTTTAAGTAATATGTATGAATCCACTGAACCCATAGCTTGTCTTTCTTTTGTGTGATGGCCCATAGAAGCTTGCAAAGGGCTGCTCTATTCCAGTTCTGAATATCAATAATCTGCAAACCACCATCTTGAAGCGGGGAGCATAATCTATCCCAAGCTACAACAGCTTTCTTAGAAGTAGAGGCTTGACCTGTCCATAGGAATGATCTGCAGGCTGCAATGACCATCTTGATAACCTTTTTTGGTAGCAGAAATACTTGAGACCAATACGTTTGAATACCAAACAGAACACTGTTGATAAGCTGAACCCGACCTCCATAGGATAAGACTTTTGAAGTCCAACAATTTATCCTAGCCACAATCTTATCAACCAAAGGCATACATTGCATCACAGTAAGTTTTTTGGATGATAAGGGTACTCCCAGGTACTTGAAAGGAAGCATTCCAGTAGAGAACCCAATTGCAGAGGCTATAGAATCCCTTTCACTAAGAGAAATACCAGAAGTATACACAGAACATTTATCAAGATTTGCTGTCAACCCAGAAGCTTGAGAGAACTGGTCAAAGGCATCATAAAGGAGCTGTACAGAAATCAAATCCCCTCTACAAAATAGTAACAAATCATCTGCAAAACAGACATGGGTGATCCCAAGCTTTCCACATTTTGGATGAAAGTTAAAATCAGGGTTTTTGTGTAGCTGTTTAAGAGATCTGTTTAAGTACTCCATTGCAAGGACAAAAATAAGCGGAGACATTGGATCCCCTTGTCTTAAGCCCTTCTTTGCTTCAAACATAGGTGTGAGCCCTCCATTCAATAACAAGGTATAGCTCACAGAGGTGACACAGTTCATAATCCATCCCACAAATTTATAAGGAATCCCAAATTCAAGCAAAAGCATTCTTAAAAATCCCCATTCAAGAGAGTCATAGGCTTTTCTTAAGTCAACATTTAACATACACCGAGGAGACATACTCTTCCTTCTATAACCCTTAACAAGCTCATGACTAAGGATCACATTGTCCAAGATATGCCTACCCTCTATGAAAGCAGACTGTGCAGGGCCAACCAAATGATCAACAACACTTTTCAATCTATCTGTCAGGATCTTGGCTATAAGCTTATAGAGAGTAGAACAGCAAGCTATAGGCCTATAGTCTTTCACATAAGTTGGCTTGGCCACTTTAGGAATTAAGGTCACAGTGGTGCAGTTCACAGCTTTGAGCATTTTCCCATTTGCAAAAAATTGTTTAATTGCTCTACTAACATCTGAACCAATAACATGCCAGTATTCTTTAAAAAATTCAGAAGGGAAGCCATCTTTACCTGGGGACTTGTCATCAGGCACCCCTTGAAGAGCCTTTTTAATGTCAGCATCTGTTACCTCTCTTATTAGTTGTTGCTGTTGCTCTAAAGATAGTGAGCTCCCATCTCTAGCTACTTCCAAGTTAATAGAAGGCAATTGCTCTGGTGCAGACCCCATGAGTCCAGTAAAAAATTTCAGAAACTCCTGCTCAATCCCCTCTGCAGTGGTGATTTTATTCCCATTTTCATCATAAATGGATATAATTTTATTCATGGATCTTCTAGCCTTCAAATGAGCATGAAAAAACTTAGAGTTCTGATCTCCTTCATTGATCCAGAGGGCCCTGGATTTTTTTCTAAGGATTTTCTCATTCAAAGTAGCCCATTTATCCACCTCTTTGCACTGAAACTTCTCAAGCTCAATGAGATGGGAATTGGATAAATCATTTTTCAAAGCACTTTGGATATTTTCTAGAGCAAGATGAGCAGAGTTCAGATGATCTTCAGTTTTGTTCATTTCAGCCTGCAAAGTTCTAGCAAGTCTAGCTATTTTCTTCAGCTTACACCAAACTGCATACATCTCAACTCCTTCAATTTCTTCTTGCCATACCTGATCAGCAATGGCTTTGAAATCTTGCTGCTTGAGTAAAACTTTAAGGAGCCTGAAGGGTTTAGGCCCAAATGGCCTAGGAATACCAGTAGAGAGCAGGAATAGGAGTGTGATCAGATATATGGGGATTGAGGTAGTCAGCTTCAAGACAACCAAAATCCTGCATCCATATACTATTTCCTAGAGCCCAGTCTATATGACTATATACTCTATCCTCTTCTTGCTGCTTATTGCTCCATGAGAAGTGCCATCCCTTACTTTTCACCTGTTGTAGACCCAGATTATGAATAAAAGCTTGAAAATATCTTGTTTTCTGCTTATGAACTGGAGCACCATTCATCCTATCATGTACTGAGAGAAGAGAGTTAAAATCACCCAATAACAACCAGGGACAATGGTTATCACAATGCACTTGCATGGTCTGCCATAGTGTCAGTCTATCACTAACTGATTTCATGCCATAAACAAAGCTTATATTAGCACTGAAGTCAGATTGTAAATCAATGACATGACAATGAATAAATTGTCCATGGGTATATAAGAACTGCAAATCAACATGATCGGGTTGCCACATGACCCAAATCCTACCATTAGAGGCATGAGAATAATTATAAGTCACATTCCAACCATTTGCAACTTTTTTGCAATCTTTTTTGAATTTTTCTCCTTCACCCTGGTTTCAAGACAACCAAAAAGGTGCACTTTATTCTTCAGCAAGAAGGATTCCAATTCCTTCTGCTTTGAGGGTTTGTTAAGCCCTCTAATATTCCAACTCATGACATTCATGGGGGGGTGATGGGTCGGAATTTGAGAGTAGGCACCATTTCCTTGCACCTCACTCACTTTTTCACTGTATGTTTCGAGTATTTCAAATGAATTTGATTCCAAAATCCCTTCATTTTCATTTGGAGCAGGAGGATCTGAGCTAAAACTTCCATGAAATATAATAACATGTTTCCTCTTATCCATGACCTTAGTAACAGGAGCTTCAGTAACCTGCTGAGGTCGTTCTACAGTGGCTGGCACAGTCTGCTTAGCCTTCCAGACAACCTGGTGTTTTTTCTTTGGCTTCCTGAAACCATTCACATCCTGCTTCCTATTACCATTTCCAGGTCCATTGTGCTCTTGCTGGTGAGCATCAGAATGGCATTCCCCCACTACATGCCCAAATTTGATGCAATCAGTGCAAAACCTAGGTTTCCAGTCGTAATCTATGACTTGTGTGAACACTGAACCATCAGGTCTTTCAATAGGCATATCAGATGGTAAGGGTTTTGAAACATCCACTTCAATCAAAATGCGAGCATATGAAATTCTATCTTGATGAGCAGTTAGAACATCTGTATGAAGTGGTCTACCCACATAACTTGCAATACGACTCAAGTTATCAGGTTCCCAACAATGAATTGGCAATCCATAAAATTTCACCCATAGAGGAATAAGGCGAATGAGGTTCTAAATACATAATCAGGTTCCAATTACGAAGTATAATAGGGTGATTATTGAAATAATAAGGCCCAGAATTAAAAACCTTATCCCTATCAGCAATTGATTTGAATTTAAACAAGTAATAACCATCAGGGTGAAGATGAACCCTAGGTTGGGCTACAAATTTCCAAACACCTTGCACAAATTGCAACATATCTTTAAAAATAGGCGAATCACCCAGAACATACCCGATTAGCGCTGCACTCCAAACTTCCTCTTGCTGTTTGAGAGTTTCTGGGTTCAATTTCACCACCATTGTTGTGCCCTTCATTATCGGAGGAACAAAATAGAGAGACATCCCCAATTTTTCCACTCTATTATCCCGATTAATATTCATTACTGGATTTGCAATCACTTCAGGGGTTTGTTGGGCAGAGCTATCTGAGAAGGTTAACTTTCGAGCAGCACTAGATGGTTTCGCCACCGGTATGTCCTCTTCCGATGGGTCATCTGAGACATGCCCATCTTCCATGTTGCCCAACTCGCTAGGGAGCCAACTACCAAACTGCAGTGGTTCTAAGGTTTGCTCAATCCCCGATTCAGGTGTTACAATCGTTGCCACCCCGCCCGGATGCTGAGATGTCGTTTGCTTTCTCTTTTTCTTGCCTTTTCTAGTCATTGGAGGAGCTACAGTGCACGTTAGTCAAACCCACATTAACATCCACCTGAAGAGCTTCTCTCTCTAGACCTTTTTTTTTTCCTCTGTGCTACTTTATACACTTAAATTTTTAAAACAAAAAAATTATCCATTAAGCTAAAACACATTGGACATTTTTTTTCATTAATAAAAAATAAAAAGTCAAGTTTTGATAATAGAATAAACTAGAACATGAACAATAATCGAACCCGAAATGGAATTAGACTATTTGGAACCCACATGTGGTCATGAAACTAAAGCCTAATTCAAATCATAAAATAAGTCCAACAAAGAATTGAACTGCCATACAACTTATAATTTAGCCCCATCAAAATTGTTGATCGTGCTGATATCATCATCGGTTTTCTACCAACACTATAAACACGGTGGGTGTGTAGTCTACTATATTTTAAATCACCATAAGACACTATTTACACGAGTATGGTTGTTTGTGGATCTTTATTATTAAAGTTCAATCAAAGTCAAGGTGCTAATATTATTTGTTTTCAATACAAAAATTTGGAGAGCTATCTACCATTATTCCTCGCTCATAATGTTAAAATCTTGTTTGAATAGCTTACCCATGTATTACATGTCCTTATTTAAGGTACCTGTCATGGTGGCTGAGAAAATCACTAAGCTTCAAGGGGATTTGTTTTGGGTTGGTAATGAGTATGGAAAAAACCTGTATGCCTTGTGAGCTGGGATTTGGTGGAAAAACCATGAGACTTGGGTGGTCTTGGTTTTGGCAACTTAAGGGAGATGAATATTACTTTACTAAGCAAATGTATATGGCGCTTAATTTCAGGTGATCAGGAATTTTAGAGGAAAGTAATTCTGGAAACATATAAATTGGAGGATGTATTTTCGGTTGATAATCTAGAGCTGCCAAAAAACGTTGGCTGACATGTGTAACGAAATATAAATTGCTAGGGGAGATCTTTAAGGAGAATTCAGTGATGAATTTGGGAGATGGATTGACAACTAGATTTTGGCGTGATTTATGGGTAAGTGACCAAACGTTAGCTGCAAAATTCCCAAGATTATTTGTGACTGCAAACTCTCCAAAGGCTCGGGTTAGTGAGATAGGTTGTTAGGATGGTTTTGTTTGGAGGTGGAGTTTGAGTTGGAGGAGGAGACTATTTGCACGTGAAGAGGAATTAAGAGATTAACCTTGTTGAAATTCTCGGTCAAGTTCAACTTGATCCAAGGGTAGCTGATAGATTTGAATGGAAGCTTAACAGTGACGAAGAATTCTCTGTGAAATCGGTAAGGGAGGCACTGATACAAAAAGAGAGCATGGTTGTTCACGAAGCGGTCAGGCGTGTTTGGCAAGGCCTTGTGCCACAAAAAGTAGAAAATTTTATGTGGTTAGCTTACTTGGGTAGAATGAAGACCAATTATCGACTTCACAAGATGAGTTTTAAATGTATCTCAGATTTGTTATGCGATTTGTGTGATAAGGAAGAGGGGAATTGTTCCAACTCTTGATCCATTGCCCTTTTGAAAGAGAGCAGTGGGCACGTTAGTTAGAATTTTGGAGTTACAGTTGGTGCTTCCCAAGCATGACGACTGATTTTTTTTAATCAATGGTAGTCCTTGGTTGTTGGTAATCATTTTAAGAAGGTATACATATTTTTGGTTGCTTTGGTGTGGTCGTTGTGGGAAGAAAGAAATCACAGACTTTTTGAGGGGAAGAAATGTAACAGTAATGAATTGTTTGACTTGGTTCTCATGAGGTTGGGATGGTGGGTTAAATCTTGGGATGCGTCTTTTCCGGCGTACACTCCACTTGAAGTGAGTATTGTCCCTGTATGTCTTAAAATCTTTGAATCGCCAGCTGTATCAAAGGCTATCTTCTCTTGGTAGCCTCCTATGGTGGGTTCTCTAAAATGGAATGTAGACGCGTCGTGCAAAGATGGCAAGACATCAATTGGTGGTGTCTTATGTGATTGGGAAGGGAAGTTTTGATGTGTTTTTTCTGGTCGTGTGCCGCTGGAAGAAATTAACCAAGCGGAAACAACAACAATAGCAAAAGCTATTTTCGAGACCTTTTCAAAGATTTGGCTATCCCACTTTATATTGTTGTTGAATCAGATTCATCGAATGCGTTATTTGGAGTAATTTAAGGAGTGGAAGTCCGTGGAATGCAAGATTCGAGCTCAATTACATTAGACGGTCAAAGGAGTGGCGGCCTAGTTTATCTATTATCCACAGGCCAACGGGTTGAAATACGGTAGCGGATAATCTTGCAAAACAAGGGATTAATATAGGTGTATTTTTTGTTCCCCAATTGACCAAATTAGTATATTTAATGACACCTTTTGGACAATCATGTATATTTAAAATACAATGTGTCACTGAGATATATAAAAAACTACTTAAGTGCATATCCACCTCCAAATTCGGGTTTAGTGAATCTTAATTATGAACCCGATTTTTAGCCTATTTAATTGATTTTCGTCCTTTTTATTTCTTTTTGGGTGATTTTCTTCTATTTTTCTTTTTTTCCTCCCTTTGTTCCTCTGTTTTGCACGATAGTTTTCTAGGGTTACCTGCAAAAACCTGAAGAGACCATATTATTGATAAGAGAGAGAAAGAAAGAACTGGTTGAGATTGGAGATTCATATAGAGTGTGACAGAGAAGGGCAACAAAGAAACCTCATCCCTATATACATACGAGTATGAGATGATGTTTGGGCAGTTTGCATATGGGGTTAATGCGTATTTGAGCCACTCTACGACTTCAAATTCTATTGTGGAGAAACTACCTTCGATGGTTATGTGATTGCTTATGATTGAAGAGAATGTGGTGAATGAAAATGCGATTTCTGATGTTTGCATGGATCAGATTACAGTTGGTGAGGAGGGAAAGCAGTTGCCTTGTTCCCATCTTACCATGGTGATTGACAAAGAGAAGAAAAAGTTTTGAGGTAAAAAATTACGGAACTGCTTAACGTAAATCTTAATTACTAAACGCAAATCTTTTTGTCTCAATACTTTCCAAAGTATCCTTTTTACCCGCAAACCACATTTCTCCTCCTTATTCCTTTTCCTCTGAGAAAACTCCCCAAACTCTAATGAACACTTGAACATGGATGATTTCATTTATCAAGACCAAAATTTCGATGAATTTAATGATAATAAAGGTAACCAAAAGAATTAAAATTTAATGTTCTTTTAATTATATATTGTTTAGGGTTTATAAGTGTTTCCAATGCTGCGTGGCTGGGAGGTTGAGGGGCGGCAGTTGTGGGCATGGGGGTTGGACGGCAGCAGAGGGGGTTCGAAGTGGGGGCTGAAGCGACAAGGGTTTGGACTTGGTGCTGCTGGGGGCTGAACTGGTGGGGGTGGGTCACGGAGGTGCGCGTAGCATGACCCGGGGGGTTGGGTGCTGCACTGGGGATGACGGTGGCTGTGGGCTGACGCGGGGAGAGGCGGGTGGCCGACTGACCTCAGAGAGGGTGGTGCTCCGGGCTGCCGGTGGGCGGTGGAGGGGGTTCTGATAGTGGGAGGGGCTGTGCACTGTCGGGTGTGGGACTGTGGGGGTGTTCTTTTCTTGATTTTTTGTTTATGTTTTTAAATTTTGTTAATTCTTTTAGGGATTAATGGGTTGAGTGGAGAGTTAATAGAGAGAAAAGAGGGAGAGTAAACAATGGTTGAGAAAATTGTTAGGGGTATTATTGATAAAAAAGATTGGCGTTTAGTAAATTGTGATTTACGTTAAGCAACCCTCTAAAAATTAAAAGGGGAGTAGTTGGAGGGCAAAAGAAAAATAGAGGAAAATCAACCAAAAAAACTAATTAAAAAGTCAAAAATGAATTAAAAGGGTAATAATCGAGTTTATAATTAAGATTCTTATTAAACCCGATTTTGGAGGTGGATATGCACTCAAGTCGTTGTTTAAATACCTTAGTGACTCATTGTATTTTAAATATACATGATTGTTTAAAGAGTGTCATTAAATATATTAATTTGGTTAATTGGGGATTTTTTGTTGCTTGGTTGTAACCTCTTTTTTTTTTGGTATTGGTTTTGGTTCTCTCTTCTTCTTGAAGATTGACTTATTCAATAAAAGAACTTCTGATTATCAAAAAAAGAAATAAGTAATCTATACATTTATAAATAGTGATCTCATTCTATACAATACATGCTCATTGAGGAAATAATTTTAGAGGAGCCATATATCCGATATCCTTCCTTCTTTAAAAAAAAAATATATATATCTCTTTTATTTTTCACAAAAATTTTATAAGAAAGTCTTTTCATAACTTTTAGTGACCGACCATAAGTCATCCATACATTTCTAAAAATTGACTCCATTTCTAAAAATTGACTCCATTTTTCGATAAGTTGGTCTCGACTTGTTTTATTTTTAATTAGATTATCATATTTTAAAGACGAAAGACAAAAAGGAAAAAAATAAAAATAAAAAGCGAGAACGAAAGAAAGAATAGAAGGAAGAAAGTCTCTGAGGGGGCGGCTCCATCGGTGAAAAGAATTGCCCGGCATCATCACCATTACAATTTACATCACAGAGATTACCAGACCCATTTCACAGACCCAGCAACAGCAGAACACAAGAGAGAGAGAGAGGAGAGAGAGAGAAGAGAGAGAGAGAGAGAGAGAAGAGAGAGAAGAGAGAGAGAAACCATGGTGAAGGTACGAATGAACACGGCCGATGTGGCCGCTGAAATCAAGTGCCTTCGAAAGTTGATAGGCATGAGGTGTTCCAATGTCTACGACATCACCCCTAAGGTTTAATAATATCTATCTTTTCTCCAATTATTTTCTGTTAATTTGTTCATGCTGAAATGAACTCAAACTATGCTTTTCTTGATTTTTTTTTGCATTTAGCTAAGGGCGTGTAATATATGTTGGCCTTCCACCTGTTTGTTAAAATGCCTGACTGGAAAAATTGTACTGATCACTGTGATATGTCACAAATAATTCTAGGAATTTCCTTAATGAAACTCGAAGAATTAAGACTGAAATTGCGAAGGGAAAATTTATGGAGAAGATCCCTTGAACAATTAAAGCTCAGAATTTTAGGATAAGAAGAGAATGTTTTTAGAAAGGCTGATAGAAAGTGGATAATGATTGGGAATATATTTCATTTTATGCCTTTCAATCATTCCCTTACATTCCTTATATAAACCTGACTCTGATATGACAACAGTCAGCTACCTACTACAGCTCATCATAGTACTATGACAGCTACACAACGGCTATTCCTCAAATAAGACAAAAGGACAGCAACTAATTCTAAAATGAAAATGCAAAATTGGGATTTAAACTAATGCAGTACATGTACAACTCACATGACTGATTTTAGGATTAACTTAGCCTAAGATTTAATTCATATCATAGCCTTCCCCTAATTAAACCCTTGACCTCAAGGGTTAAAGTTTGGATACTTCTTCATCAGGTCATAGAAGTATTCCCAGGTAGCATCCTCAGCAGGCTTGTTCTTCCACTTGATGAGCACTTTGGTTGCTGCTACTCTGCCTCTTTTAACCATCTGCCTCTCCAGAATTGCTTCAGGCTCAAGCTCTTCCTGTATTTCCAGAGATTCTAGTGGGGGCATGGTGGTGGTAGGGATAGGTCCATAGTACTTCTTGAGTTGAGACACATGAAATGTAGAGTGCACTCTTGAACCTAGGGGCAGTTCTAACTTATATGCCACTTGACCAATCCTGTCAATGATCTTAAAAGGCCCAAAGAACCTTGGAGATAGTTTCTGAGAGCTCCTATGTTCAATTGAGCTTTGCCTATAAGGCTGGAGTTTTAGCAATACCCAGTCTCCAATGTGAAATTCCCTCTCACTCTTGTGTTTGTGAGTCTGCTGCTTTATCCTGTGTTGAGCCCTCCTGTGTTGAGCCCTGTGAAAGTGGAATTTCAGTAGTTTCATTACCTCTTTCCTTTTTTTGCAGACTTCTATCCACTAGCTCTACCTTAGACTCTCCAGGGAGGTATGGTAGGTGGATTGGGGGAAGCTGACCATAGAGTATCTCATATGGTGTGTAGCCTGCTGCAGAATGCCATGAAGTATTGTACCACCATTCTGCTAGAGAGAGCCACTTGCTCCATTCTCTAGGTTGTTCTGCACACATACACCTTAGCTAAGATCTCTAACCCTCTGTTGACCACCTCTGTTTGGCCATCTGTTTGAGGGTGGTAGCCAGATGATAGTTGTAGTTCAACCCCTTGTAAGGTAAACATCTCCTTCCAAAAGTCACTTATAAAAATGGAATCCCTATCACTAGTAATTGAGTGAGGAAGACCATGCAACTTGAAAATGTGGTCATTGAATGCTTGAGCTACACTTAGTGCTGTGTAGGGATGAGACAAGGCAATGAAGTGGCTATACTTACTAAGCCTGTCCACCACCACCATTATAACTTCCCTTGGGCTGGCTCTCAATCTCCTTGATAAGTTGCTGTAGGTTGAGATCACTCTCCCATGCTTGCTGTATTTGTTGCATCAGGTTTGCAGTAATGGAGTGGAGGGCCATGAGTAAGAGCTCATTGCCAGGTACCCTGGACAATGCATCTGCAGCAATATTCTCTCTTCCTTGTTTGTACTGAATTTCATATTCAAAACCCAGGAGTTTAGCTAACCAAGCTTGCTGGAATGGGGTAGATAGCTTCTGGTCTAGAAGATGCTTGAGGCTCTTTTGGTCAGTCTTGATCACAAAGGGCTTGTTTATGAGGTAAGTAACCCACTTTTGAAGTGCATGAACAATTGCTAGCAGTTCCTTTTCATATATAGAGAGGGCTTGGTGCCTTGGGCCAAGTGCTCTCCTAATATAAGCTATAGGGTGTTGTTCTTGCATGAGGACTGCACCCGCTCCTGTAGAGCAAGCATCTGTTTCCACAGTGAAAGTTTGGCTAAAATCTAGAAGTGCCAGTACAGGGGAAGTTGTGAGAGCTGTCTTTAATTCCTCAAAAGCTCTTTGAGGGTCAAGACCCCATTTGAACTGGTCTTTCTTTAATAGCTGAGTAAGTGGCCTTGCTATCACTCCATAATTCTTCACAAACCTTCTATGATAACCAGTGAGCCCTAGGAATCCCCTCAAGTGCTTCAGTGGGGAGGGTGCTGGCCATTTCTCTACTGCCTTCAGCTTCTCAGGGTCTGTCTCAACTCCCTTAGCAGAAATAAAGTGGCCCAAATACTCCACCTTGGCCACAGAGAAAGCACATTTACTCTTCTTTGCATACAATTCATGTTGCCTCATGAGAAGGAACACCTTCTCTAAGTGATTCAAGTGTGAGGCCATGTCAGGGCTGTAAATTAGTATGTCATCAAAGAATACTAAAACAAACTTCCTAAGATGAGGAGCAAAGATAGTGTTCATCAGCTTTTGGAAGGTGGCAGGTGCATTAGTGAGGCTAAAGAGCATCACTAGATACTCATAATGGCCAGAGTGTGTCTTGAAGGCAGTCTTCATGATGTCATTGGGGTGCATCCTGATTTGATGATACCCTTGCCTTAGATCAATCTTAGAGAAAACCCTTGCACCACCTAGCTCATCCATCAATTCTTCAATTAAGGGAATAGGGAATTGGTCCCTAATTGTCATCTTGTTCAAGCCCCTATAGTCTACACAAAGCCTCCAAGTACCATCTTTTTTCTTGACCAATACCACTGGTGAGGCATAGGGACTAGCACTGGGTTGAATTATCCCTTTACTGAGCATTTCAGAGATAATCTCTGCTCTATAGCATCCTTTTGGATGCAGGGGTACCTATATGGCCTCTGGTTCACTGGGTTAAAACCTTCTATCAGTGGAATCTGATGGTCAACCCCTTCCCTTTGAGGAGGTAAGCAGTCAGGAGGTTCTTGAGAACTGCTCAAGAAGGGCTAACACTGCAGGAGGTGCTGCTTCTGATCCAGGGGGTACACCAATGCTGAAGCAAGCAGGTGATTGCTCCTTGTGTTGCACTGGTTGAACTTGTAACATAGCCAGTTGTGGAGAGTGTTCCAGCACTTTACTAAACCTCTTCTGATTCATGGTCCTCACAGTGTTGTGGGTTGAACCTCTCAGGACATGCCTTTTTCCATTAAAATGAAATTCCATGATCAGCTTCTCAAAGTCAAACACAACCTTACCCAATGTCCTAAGCCATTGGATCCCTAGTACCATGTCACAACCCCCAAGAGGAATGATCATGACATCAGCTGTGAATGTGGTTCCCTGCCACTGCCAAGAGAAATGCCTGCATTTTGAGCTAGCTATAATCTTGTTGCCATCTGCCACTGCTACTGCCAGTGGTTCAATTAACTCAGTAGTACATCCCATCTTGCTGGCTATGTCTTCATCCACAAAATTGTGAGTACTACCACTATCAATTAAGATGTGTAGTGCCTGCTTCTTGTGGTAGCCTGTTACCCTCAGTGTTTGACAAGCATTTACCCCTGTGAGAGCATGTAAGGAAATATGGGGTTTAGCCTGGTCTTCAGGATTTGGGCTCTCAATGCTCTCTTCATCATTCCCACTACTGCATTCACCTTCTTCCTCTACACTTTCCAGTAGGAACAACTGGGGTTTCTTGTGCTTTAAGTGGTGTCCTGGAGTGAATGGCTCATTACAGATAAAGCAAAGGCCTTTTGCCCTTTTTTCAGCCATTTCAGTGAGGGAAAGGGGTTTATAGCTGCTCCTGGGTGGTGTGTGTAAGAGAGGGGGTCTTGGAGAGTATGGTATCATCTGTTGGTTGGTGTTGGGTGGGGGAGAAGGTGTATAAGGAGAGTTTGTGTGGCTTTTTGAGGAGCTTGCATAGGTGGGATGGGGCTGTTTTGTGGTGTTCATGGGTTTGCTCTTCTGAGTTTTCTCATACAGTCTAGCTAGCTTAGATGTCTGCTGAACTGTTTTTTTGGGGTTAAACATCCTTACTAACCCTTGTAGATTAATATCAAGTCCAACAACAAAGCAACTCACTGATTCTTCAGGTAGACTCACTCTAGTCATTAGGCTGTCAAAACTGGTATGGTAATCCCTCACTGAGCCTGTCTGTGACAAGTTCTTCAGTTCACTCATTGGATCATCATATAGTTCCCCAAATCTCTCATTTAGGAGTTTCACATAATCATTCCAAGGGGGAGGGGCAGCAGTTAATCTAGTTTTCATGTAAGCATGGTGCCATTGGAGAGCCTTGCCCTCTAGATGAATAGAAACTAGTCTAACCTTAACATTTTCAGGACTTTCATCAATCAAAAAGAACTGATCACATTTGTACAACCATTCCTTCAGATTTTCACCATTAAACTTAGGGGACTCTAGCTTAGTCAATCTAGTAGAGGAATTATAAGGGGGATTTTGAATACCTCCGTTGATTCCAGGTCTCCATTATCCTCTTGGATCATCTGTAGAAGCAGGGTGACCAACTGATCTAGCTTCTCATTGGTAATGTCCAGCTTCCTGCTCACATCACTATCTGCCATAGCTTCTTATAACTCAAAGAAGTCTAAAGATAAGATTTTTAGCCAAGGAAAAATCTGCTTTGATACCACTGATATGTCACAAATAATTCTAGGAATTTCCTTAATGAAACTCGAAGAATTAAGACTGAAATTGCGAAGGGAAAAGTTATGGAGAAGATCCCTTGAACAATTAAAGCTCAGAATTTTAGGATAAGAAGAGAATGTTTTTAGAAAGGCTGATAGAGAGTGGATAATGATTGGGAATATTTTTCATTTTATGCCTTTCAATCATTCCCTTACATTCCTTATATAAACCTGATATGACAGCAGTCAGCTACCTACTACGGCTCATTATAGTACTATGACAGCTACACAACGGCTATTCCTCAAATAAGACAAAAGGACAGCAACTAATTCTAAAATGAAAATGCAAAATTGGGATTTAAACTACTGCAGTACATGTACAGCTCACATGACTGATTTTAGGATTAACTTAGCCTAAGATTTAATTCATATCACACTGATCAATAAGGTTTTGTAAGTTGGAATTATGGGATTTAACTCAAACTATGCTTCTTGAATTGTTTTGTGATGAATTATGTTGTATTATATGTTTGCCCCACCTGTTTGTTAAATGGCTGGCTGAAAAAAGTTCAATGAACAATAAGGTTTTTGGTTAGTTGGAAATATGGGATTTTTTTAGTGTTAATTTTTTAATTATTGGGTTTTGGGTGCAGACGTACATGTTCAAGCTAATGAATAGTAGTGGAGTGACTGAGTCTGGAGAGAGTGAGAAGGTTTTGTTGTTGATGGAAAGCGGTGTTAGGCTGCACACGACGGAATATGTCCGGTAAGAGACAATTAAAGAGCAATATGCTATCTGGGTAAGTGGGTATGTCTCTTTTCTGTTGAGGCTTGATGTTCTTCCGACATTTTGTAGGGATAAGAGTAATACCCCATCTGGGTTCACTCTAAAATTGAGGAAGCATATACGTACGAAGAGGCTTGAAGATGTGCGGCAGATTGGATACGACAGGGTATATTTTTATGCGGGTTTGTTGGTTGATTGAAGTTCATATTTGTGTATGTACTGTCTTTGGTATGTGATTTGGTGTGTGTGTTCTATTTCAGATTATTCTGTTCCAATTTGGGTTGGGTGCTGGAGCACATTATGTGATATTGGAGCTATATGCTCAAGGGAACATTATTCTTACAGATTCTGAGTTCATGGTATTGACGCTTCTCAGGTCTCATAGGTAGGTCACTCGCACTTTCTTTTTTACTATGAGTTTGCATGTGAGCTCTTTGATGATTGGTAAATGGTACCCGTTACCTAAAGCAAACAAAGGGAGCAAAAGGAGCTCATAAATAATGGAGAATGAAACTGTGGAACAAGGAAGTGATTGGCATAGTCTTGTCCATGTTTGCTGAGATGAATAATTGTATTTTCTGTGCCTTGTATCCTCAAGCATACTTACTCCTTTTACAAACAAAATCCGGGCTTAATCAAGACCTCTGTGGAAGGTCATGATATAGACTCTTGCTTTACGTTTCTTTCTTAGACTTGGTCTCAGTGATATGGGAAGGGCCTTTGTTGTAACTGTTGTCACCTTGCAGGTTAAGATGATGAAATGCTATATTGGGTTAATTGGGTTCTCCCTTTATGATGATTGATATGCTTGATTGCATGGTTTTCCTAGTTGATGATATGCCTCTTATTTGCAATGTTTTTATTGTTCTTATTTTCCCTAGTTCATTTATGTTCTCTCGTTATCATTTTGTTTAGGATCATTGCTCTATATCATCTTCTCTCTAGGTGATTCTTTCTTCTATTAGAAGAGAATTAGTAGGTATCTCCACCAAGCACCCACTGATCACTTACATGTTACATCCATTTTAAAGTTAGCAAAAAATGATGTGTGCTGAACAAGAGTTACTATTGACCTGCAATTCCATGAGTAACTAGTGTAGATTTGAGGCTTTGGCGATATGATAAGTCAATGGATTGGAGGTCAGGTGGACCTTCATCCACTTCCTACTTCCTCGCCACTTCATCTGACATCCTTGAACCATTTATTTATTTGGATCAACGGGATTGGGTGAAAATTGACACCCATCACCTTTGACCAGTTTAGGGTAAGGTGTCATGCATCTTGACTTCCCTAGTCCAACTAATGACAGGATCAACTAGGTTGTCTTGGTTACTTGTGGTTGCAGTGATACAATAATATCATAGCACACTATTGTTGTTCTTTGCCTGCGGGGAATTTTCTCTAAATGAAGTTATGAGGTTCGTTCAACGTTGTTTCCAGTGGTTGTCATAAAGTTAAAAGCGATTGATGGACACAAAAGACAATTGTTTCAATCTATGAAATGTACCATCACACAACATAACTCCAGGATGATCGGATTGTACCGTAATACGTATGCAGTAGCTGTTTCTTGTTCAATGACATGTTCAAAGATCAATGTTTGAAGTACCAATATTTTCGAGTACTTCTTGCTATTTTTGCTTCCAAAGTCTAGTGTCCTTGCCAGCATATACTTTACAGTGTTTTCTGAATGGTACTAAAAAGAAATTTTATTTGAACACTTTTGTCCCTGTTCTCTGATGTATCATTTGCTCATAGTTCAAGCTGACTAATTACTTACTTTTGACAGAGATGACGATAAAGGTTTTGCAATCATGTCACGGCATCGTTACCCCATTGAAAATTGTCGAGTTTTTGAGCGAAGCACCACTGCAAAGTTGAAGGAAGCCTTCGTATCATCAAATGATTTGGGAGATGATGAGCAAATTGAAGGAAAAGAAGAAGGAAGTAATGCCTTGGGTGCATCAAAAACTAAGCAAAGTGGTAAAAAAGGTGGAAAAGTTTCTGATGCAAAGAAGGGAGGGAATGATGGTGGTCGTGGAAAACAGCGTACATTGAAGACAGTTCTTGGAGAAGGCTTAGGTTACGGTCCTCAACTATCAGAACATATAATATTGGATGCAGGTCTGGTGCCAAGCATTAACATTTCGAAGGATGACCAGCTGGATGAGGATAAAATTCAGATTTTGGCCCAAGCTGTTGGCAGATTTGAGGACTGGCTAGAGGCTGTTATCCTTGGTACTTTGGCTCCTGAAGGCTACATTTTAATGCAGGCACAGAAGCCTACCACAGCGCCAGAGAATTGCAGCAAGGTTGGTCCTAATTAATGGTTTCTTTAGTTTCATTGTATGTTTAAGGTTTTGATTTTTTGACTGACATTATCTGGTTATATGTGGGCACAGATTTATGACGAATATTGTCCTATTTTACTAAACCAATTCAAATCGAGGGATTCTGTAAAGTTTGAGACATTTGATGCAGCTTTGGATGAATTCTACAGTAAGATTGAGAGTCAGCGATCAGAACAGCAGCAAAAAGTGAAAGAAGGATCTGCTGCGCAAAAGCTCAACAAAATACGCGTAGATCAGGTGTGTTTTTCGTTACTCAATTTCTATCTGATCCTTTATGATGGTTCTGCTTGTTACTTAGATCTATGAAAAACCTATTCTTCTGCACATACTTCAGCTGTGATGTTGAAGAGCATTTTAGTGAAAAAAGACCCTTTAGGGTATAGTTTTAGGGAGAGAGGGATAGGGTCTGGTAGGGGAATATTGTGTGGGAGACAAGTGACTATATATTTTAGGTTAATAATTTGTTCTTTCAGTCTCCTAAATCCCGCATTTTATATTTTGTTTGAGGCACCAATATCTGGGTCCATCACTTCATTTTCTATCAGATATATTAGTCTATAGCATAATTGTTGAAGAAGTGAAACCCATTAGAGCTTTGGTTTATCGGGTCCTTCTTTGGAAAGCTGTGCGATATTGCCAATCTTGACCAGATGTCACGCTGTAAGCGAGTTGCAGTTTGCATTTACCTTTCTGGCTGTCTCTGGTAAGGAAATTGGGAACGGGATAGCATTTTTTTTTTATTGCAGTCGTACACATTTACTGCTTGTCCTTCGTGCATGATGCTCTTATTTTAGCTTATTGGAAAATTATGAATTCGAAAAGTTCCAATGAGAGTTGATCTACGGCTTCCAAGTCATATCGGCTATTTATTGCATGGACATGGTCATGGATGCTAAATAATATTTCTTGTTTATGGAAAGGATGCATGAAATCTTTGAGGATACTGAGCTTCTTCTTTTATTGAAGCCTAAAGAATTATTTGAACTCCAGTCTCCACCCTTGAATTCATCTGATACAATGATACCTGATCCACACTTTTCTACGTAGAGAGAACTCTATATTCAGGAGGTGAGAGTACAATCATATGGATAAAAGACTAGGACTGTGCTTGATCAAAATTGCCTTTTGGTTTGTGTGGAGAAATCTGTTCTTGTAAGATGCTTCCATTGCATTAATTTGGAATTTCCGTCAGTTTTGGGTGCTTTAGTAGCTAGTAATATTAACCCTGAGGGGTAGCTCAAGTGGTAAGACATCTGAGAAATATTTCAGAGGTCCCAGGTTCGAGTCCTCTCAGGGCCACTGGAGGATTTACCGGTCGTTAACTTCAGGGCCCATGTTATCTGAAAAAAAAAAAGAAAAAAGTAGCTAGTAATATTATGGTAATCTGTTGATCATGCTTCCTAAGGGAACTAAAACTGTTGCTTATTACTGTAGGAAAATCGAGTGCATATTTTGAGAAAAGAAGTCGAGCATAGTGTTAAAATGGCGCAATTGATTGAATATAACTTGGAGGATGTTGATGCTGCTTTATTGGCTGTCTGTGTTGCGCTTGCGAATGGTATGAACTGGGAAGATCTTGCACGCATGGTGAAAGAAGAGAAAAAGTCCGGAAATCCAGTGGCTGGTCTAATTGACAAGCTTTCTCTGGAAAAGAACTGCATGACATTACTGTTAAGCAACAATCTTGATGAAATGGATGATGATGAAAGAACACTGCCTGCAAATAAGGTGATTGATTGCTCTATTGTCAATAAGGTTTTCCAAGAAATTCTCTTATGTTTTCCATTTTATGTGATCATCCTTGTGGCATGCACAACTTTACTGCTGGTTACTAAATGATTTGGGTGGATTTGGATTTTATGGAGGATCCACCTGGAGAGAAAACTGATGTTCTAATTTGATTTCCTCCGGTTCATGTGTATCTGTTGATCTGTTTTTATGTCAGCTCTCAGTTTTGTGAGAAATTTTCGCTTTGAAAACTTATACAGTGTTTATAAGAATATATTTTAGATCCAAATAGACGACCCGCTTCAAATAGGTACTTCAATCTGTACTTATGTAGTCTGAGGCATTCTCATTCTTAGATTCTTGTTCTGCTCATATCTAGGTGGAAGTTGATTTGTCACTCTCAGCGCATGCTAATGCTCGTCGGTGGTATGAAATGAAGAAAAAGCAGGAGAGCAAACAGGAAAAGACTGTCACAGCTCATGAAAAGGCTTTTAAGGCTGCTGAGAGAAAGACTCGTCTCCAGCTTTCTCAGGTATCTGAAAAGTGGTTATGCTAGTAAATTCTGTTTGATCATATTGATGATACAAAATTAACTCTGTGTAATGCTATTATTTCTTTAATCAGGAAAAAACGGTTGCCACGATTTCTCATATGCGTAAAGTTCACTGGTTTGAGAAATTCAATTGGTTTGTCAGCAGTGAAAATTATCTGGTTATTAGTGGACACGATGCTCAACAAAATGAGATGATTGTTAAGCGTTATATGTCAAAAGGGGATCTGTAAGTATTTTTAACTTCCCATAACATGAAAACTTGGTTGACTATCTTGCTCTCTAAGTGGATGTTTTTGTATCTTTCACGAATTGCAATGACATGAAGTTCCATACTAAAGAATTTTGATTTCTTATTATATTGCCTTTGCCAACTCTCAGTTCTACTTAAAAGTGAATTCTGTGAATGTTGGACATGATATGTATGGTCACATAAGCTTTAGTATAATTTTCACTATTATTGCTTTCTGCTGTGACTATGAATACTGTTTCGGATGTCTTTAGTGTCTGTTCTATGACTTTCATAAATTCTTTCATGTTTTATGAAGTTCTGTGATCAGGCAAAACTGAAAATGTTCCTTTCTGTTGCCTTTCATATTTCCTTTTTTTCCCCTTAAATGTAATTTTCTTGAGAAGGTGAAGTGAGATCTCAGATATTTACTAGGCAGCTGTTTCCTGACCCTGAGGGTTTGTGTTCATCTGCTAGGGTGTCTGCACTGTCGCCTGATTGCACTGTAGTATCTTTGAAAATTGAAACAGTATAAAATCTGCAGATGCTTGTAGATCTGTCGTTGACGGTAATTTCAATGTAATGAATTACAGACCTTATATTCTCAAACCTTTGAAAATTGTGAAGCAAATAATTTTTTTGTTTCAACCAAAATTTGCATGTGCGTACCAAGAATTACCAACACAATGTTTACATTAAGATGCAATTGGGACTACCCTAAAAAAAAAATTGCAAATGGAACTTCTGAATTCATAGTTTTCTGTTATTTTTGAGAACATTAATACATTAATCAGCAGAAGTTGCATATTCTAATGTATGACAGCTGAAACAGGTACGTTCATGCAGAACTTCATGGAGCTTCGAGTACTGTAATCAAGAATCACAGGCCTGAGCAGCCAGTTCCCCCCTTGACATTGAACCAGGCTGGGTGTTTTACTGTAAGTTGATAATGCAACATTTCTTTGACATGTCAACAGAAACAATTGAGTCTTTTTTATCATGTGACATGGGCTTTATTTTATATTACCTTATATGCACAGGTTTGCCACAGTCAGGCATGGGACTCAAAAATGGTCACTAGTGCTTGGTGGGTCTACCCGCATCAAGTATCGAAATCTGCTCCTACAGGGGAATATCTTACTGTGGGAAGCTTCATGATCCGTGGGAAGAAGAATTTTCTTCCTCCTCATCCACTTATTATGGGATTTGGTCTATTATTTCGCGTGGATGAGTCTTCTTTAGGATTGCATCTAAATGAAAGACGTGTAAGAGGTGAGGATGAAGCATCAGATGTCCTTAATGAAAATGACAATATAGAAGCATCTGATTCTGAGTCAGATGATGACACTACACAGCAATATATTCAGAAAGATAGTAGTATGCATCCCTCCGCAGAAAATCAGTCAGCACCCTTAGAGGGATCGTTGGACTCTAGTTCCAAATTGAAAGATTCAGAAGAACATGGAACTAGGAGCAAGTCTAATAATTCAGTACATGATTCTGAAGGGAGCAATCATACTAAAGTTCCACTTGAACTTGAGGATCTTATTGATAGAGCACTTGAGCTTGGACCTGGGAAAGTTTCACGTAAAAATTACGAACAAACTTCTCAACTTCATCAGTCTGAGGAACCTAAACCTGAAGAAGAAAAGGTTGCTGTCAGTAACAAACCCTCTATTTCCAAAGCTGACAGAAGGAAACTTAAGAAAGGCCAGAAAGTTGGTGATGAGCTGGGTGCTGCTTCACAGTCAAGAGAATTAGATGAAAATAATCCGTCAATCAGCCAGTCGGACAAAAAAAGTTTACCAGCAGCTGGTGGAAAATTTGCTCGTGGACAGAGGGGTAAGCTCAAAAAAATTAAAGAGAAGTATGCTGATCAGGATGAGGAAGAAAGGAGGATTCGCATGGCTTTACTTGCTGTGAGTGACATAATTTCCTTATTATTAGCTGAATTTTTCTTTGAGACACTCATTGCATTACTTTACACCACCCTACAATTATTATCACACTATATAGGGGAGCTCACCTGGGCTGGGAAAACTGATTGCTAGCAGTTATTCCCTTTTGTAGTCAAACTCAGCGACTTTTCTCCCTTTAATAGTGAAACCAATATGTTTTAGGAATATGTTGTGACTGTGACTGACGGCCAGATAAGACCAACTCTTATCTGACAAAGCTTATTGATTTGTGCTCAAACATCATGTCCAAAATTGGGTTCCGAGATCTTGAATCCATGGGACTATACTTTCCAATGGATTAGTTTAATCCAAAACTACCCAAGTCAACAACTCAGTAATGGTTGAGTCAAAGTTGTTACCTAATTTGAGGTGGCCACAGGTCGGTTCAGTCTGGGTCTTGGCTGGATTTGGCCTCGGGCAACTCTGCTAGGGCTGGGCTGTGCGCTGCATTGGCTCTGTTCACCTCAGGTCCAGTCCAGTATGAGCAACAAAGCCTTAGAGAAAGGGAGAAGGGACGGAAAGGAAGAGGGATCATGTCATGGAAACATTGATTGTCTGCAGCATATCTCAACCCATCTCAAATTAACTGTTCACCTTCCCACTTTCTCGCGCGACCCTTTTTAGAAGGTCCTGTTAGGATGCACCATCCCTTTCTCGTGCTGTTATCCGGTTCTTTTATTTTATTTCATTAGTATGCATGAATGTATCTATTTATGTGCTTATTTTCGTTCATGACTCCACTTATTCTTTCACCCACACACTCAATCATCCATTTCTCATTCACTATTCCATTCATGTTAAATTTGTCAACTGTTATGAATGAAAATGTATCTTTCCTTTTTGAGTTTATCGGAAACAGCCTCTCTACTAGGAAACTAGGTAGGGGTAAAGGCTTTGTACATCTAGACCTTCCCAAACCCCACCCTCGACGGGAATATACTAGGTGGTTATTGTTGAGATGCTCAGTTTTGAAAGGCTGAAACTCTTACAGAGGTATGATCTTATTGCAAAAGTATGTACATCTTTATATAGCTAAGGTGATGTATGGAACTAGAGAACATCCTGTTCCCAATTTATCCTACAAGGTCCCTCATGAGAGAAATTTTATCACTTCATGTGCATAATTGATGTACATTAAGTCATATAGTTAAGTTAGTCATTTAAGGTGAAAGAGGATTCTTTCAACTACCAGGACTTTACAACAGCACCAGCTGTATGTGTCTTGACGCAGAGGTGTAACCTTACTCCTAACAAAGCCTATAAAAGGCTGTATTAGAAAGACCTACCAAAAAGGTTTGATACAAAGTAAAGGTAGTACCGTAGTAGCATCAGTAGTAGACTAGTAGTAGTTGTGACAGTAACTGATGAAGAATAATAACTTTAAAATTACAAAATAAAATTAAGCAAAAGTTATGCAGAATAATGAATTATTCTTTACTGTGCAGAGTAGTCTTAACTACACTGTTGCGAAGAATGGTCCCAACTATTGTATACTTTACTTGAATGCGTCTGGTCTAATTTTGGTGATTCTCTCATCAAAGGTATTGTAGTTAAATTCATTATTAATCAAAATATGATGTGGGATTAATGCCATTTGCGCCGTTAGTTCAACTAAAAGGTAATGGACAAAGGGAGTTAAGTAAATTTCATATTCTCCAATGCCTCTACTCTGTCAAACAACCCACCCACAAAGTGCTAAGAGTGTCAAGATTCCTTGTGCTATGGGTAGAGCACATTGGATTACACAGAGAATCAAGTTTCAAAATCACGTAGTGCTGGGTCATCTTCTTCAATGTTGGGTGGTAATTTAGGTCAAGTGCGCTGCATGTGTCATTTAACTTTTCTAAAATGACCATATTTAAATTTATTCTCAAAGTTAGACTGGAGTCCACTCAAAGAAAATATAGAAAGAGTTGGGATAATGCTGGTACAGGTTTTGTTCAACATTTGATCAATAGATGGGCATATTGTGCCAATTTTCCTTAAATTAAATTATATTATATGACCATGATAAAGCGAACAAATAAGACCATACATAAAAGAAATATTCATGTAAAAAGAAAAGTTTATGAAAATAGTTATTGAGAATAGGGCACACTAATAATAACGAGTTAACATCCACACTTATATCATAGATTTGATTGTAAGTTGGTAATAATAGCTACCACACAAACTCTAGTGATATGGTGCAACGGCGCAGGCCACTTATGTGTCTTCTTCCCTGCATGTGTGTGATGTGTCGGCAGGACGGGGAGAGTTGTTTGCATTTGTTTGTGATGTGTAGTTTTGCGAGGGCCTTGTGGGATAGGCTGTTGTGTGGGGAGCCATTTGTGTGCCCTGCTACTGTGGGGCAATTCCTACAGCTGCGATTTTCTGCTATGCGAAGGGGGAAGGAGGGCAGGATTTTGTGGCGGTGTGCCTGTTTAGCTATTCTTTAGTGCACTTGGTAAGAGAGGAACTCGAGGGTTTTCTCTGATGTGGAAAGAGTATCGATTTGGTTTGGGAACATATAGTTTATTTGGCCTCCCTTTGGGCGAAGGCGGCTGGTGCCACTCACGGTCATTCAACGCCATTGGCGTGATTTGTAGATACTTTATTTTTGTTCTTTGAGGATACCTTATCCTCCCCATTGTATTCTTTCACTATTTGATTAATAAAATTTTCTCTTATCCAAAAAAAAAAAAAGCTACAACAAAAACTAGTGAGACTAAAGGATAATGAGCATAAAATTAATAGAATTCAAAATTTTCAAATAGCATAGTGCCATACAAACAACAAATTGTACAAGCACCAATGCCTAGAAGAAACAATTTAACAACTAGTGCCTGAAAGAGGAGGGCGCAGAAAGAGCACACAAAAGAAAATGCTGAGGCAAAAGCAAGTGAGACTAGGATAGTTAGTATCTATTCTATAAGAGGCTAGATCAAAAGGGTGAGGAGCTTCCTTATTTATAGTTCGCAACCCCAATAAGAGAAGTCTACAAACTGTTATAAAGAGTCTTATCCTTTGGAAAAGACAGCCAGATCCTGTCTGTTAACCTCCTACGAGTTTTTCTTTGGTCTTCTTCTTTCTTTTTTAGAACCTGTCAGCATAATCCTGTCACACTTTCTCTGAGGGGCATCATGTTTCCTCTTGTGTCCTATTCGTTGTAGTCTAGCTTCATGCATCTTACCTTCATCTGAGGCGACTATCACCATTGTGAATCATTTCATTCTTGATTCTGTCATGTCTAGTTTGGCTAGTCATCCAACAAAGCATCCTCATTTCTATGCTACCAGTCTCTTTGGAAAATGCAGTCGCTTTGGCTAACGCCCTGCACCATTAAGCAGGGGTGGTTAGATACGGACGCAATAGTATTCTCTCTTGAGTTTAAGCAGGATCGTCTTTCACACAATACTCTGTGCTCCACTTGTGCCCTGCCACCTGAATAGGTAATGTCATCATTTCCAATTGCCAATCTCACTGCAACAGAAATAATTGTTTCTTAAAGGAAGAAACAAGTGCTGAATGTCACTGCATTTATGTTGGCTTGATCATCAAAGATACCTGTTGTTGGCTGTGGTCATTTCAATGAATTGCTGCTCTTGATTTGCTCTGAGATTCAATATTTTGTGCAATGCAGTCTGCTGGAAAGGTTAACAAAAACGAAGATGATGCCCAAAATCAAATTGTTGAGACAAAAGCAAGAAATGAATCTGGCACTGGTAAGTGTCTTTGCTGATTTTCTTGTCAATATTTGTCAAACATTAGAGCTTGTTTTGTAGCCTCTTCCTAGCATATTATTGCTACATCCATTTTGACCCTTCCTAAAAGATGGGCAAAGGGGCGTTGTTTGATGCTATTATAGGTTGAGTGTTCTTGGAGTATTTATCCATGTAGCTACTTTGATTGTCGTAGCTGAGTCATCCGTTATGAATAAAATTGCTTTAATTATCAAAAAATGTTAAACATTTCCCTGCTTTTCATGAATGTGTTGATTTATCCTTAAATAAATCATCATATTCGCTAGTAATCTAGACTGATAATGTTTGAAATCATATGAAATAAAAATAGTATCTTTCATTTGGAACTTTTTATCCTTGACTGTTGGATACCCATAATGTTCCAGATGTAGGGGTGGAGGCCTTACCACATGTTTGTTAAGATTTTAACAAATGCAGTAAAAATTCCCTGGGCTTTTGAATGGTTAGTATGAAAAATCAGGCTTTATATGCCTCTTAAGCAGACTTCTTAGATTTATATGAAGGTTTTGAAATGAGGAGGCTAGTGGGCACTAGGTTAGTATGAAGAAGGCATAAGTGGGTGATTTCACACGTTAATTTGAGGCTTCAGGGGTGCGTTGTATGGTTTTCCTTGTTATTTATCCAAAGAAAAAGGGAAAAAAAAGAGGGCTGATCATGGCTTGGTCACTGATGATTTTCATGGTCAATATGGCAAACGGTTGTGTTTTTGTGGGTGGAGGGGAAACTAGTCAATTACCTGATGTTATTGATTGGTATGGTAGCAATTGCAAAAGGGAAATTATTTCTGATCATGCTCAGTAAATGACTGTGTGTATTTTCTTTAAGCAATGTGGCAAGAGCTGAATGCGCCATGCTTCCATCTTTCAGTATTTGGAATCTACCTCTGTCCTTGATAGCTGATATGTGCAGAATTGTGCGACACATTGCACATAGTCTTTAATAATACTGGTCGTTTGCAGAACTTGGGGAGCTGGTAGAATCTTATTTTACTACCTTCTTTTGAGGTTTTAATATTTTGCTTGTGCTTTTAGTATTGTCCACCATTTCCAGTGGAGCCAAAAGCTTCACTACTTTTTGGCTTTGGAATATAATGGGCTAAAGCAAAATGGCTCATAAAACTGTCAGCCTTTCTTATTTATTGTGAAGTTGCCGATGATCGTCGCACTTCGGATCTCGGGTCAAATGGAAACAACCTTTCTGTGAGATTCTCACAGGGGTAAGACTGCTTACAACCAACCCCCCCTACCCTGCCTAGGCAGGAGCCTCTTTGGAGGCACTGGGGTAATGTTGATGTTGATGTTGATGCTTTTGCTTTTAGTGTTTTGTGCCTCGTCCTTATTGGTTCATTTTCCAGATCAACAAATGTACTCCTTGCAGTGACTTGGTTCTGTTACTTCTTTAATCAGTGTATTCGCTGATCATCCTTTAATTTGCAATATTGGCATGAATGACTGAGATTTCTCAATCTTTAGATCCTGGAAATGCTCCAAAAATATGTTACAAGTGTAAGAAGGTTGGTCATCTCTCCCGTGAATGCCCAGAACATCTAGGCCATACAAATGGCATGCTTGAGAATCCTGATGGAAATTCTGGTAAAGCTGTTTCTGAGATGGAGCAGATAGCGATGGAGGAGGATGATATACATGAGATAGGTGATGAAGAGAAAGGAAAATTAAATGACGTGGATTACTTGACTGGTAATCCGCTACCCAATGATGTTCTTTTGTATGCTGTGCCTGTCTGTGGTCCTTACAGTGCAGTGCAAACATATAAATATCGTGTGAAGATTGTTCCAGGCACTGCAAAGAAAGGAAAAGGTACTCATGCTATATCTTACTTCATGCCATTCATGGGGTTTTCATTTGTAATTTTGTTAAATAATCAGTCATGAGCTGTTCTTTAATGTGCATCCACGAAAAGCCCCCAACCCCATCACCCCCAGCCAAAAAAATTGAAATTAGACAAATGAAATGAAGCTATGGAAATAAGGAGAAAAAAAAAATTTAAGATGTGTGACTTAAAGACTTGGATATGATTTTTCTAAGAATAATTACTATAGTTTTATGTTTTAATTTCCCTGATGTTTATGTAAATCTAAATTTTTGAATGAATATGCTTAGCCTTACTAGTGATGGTGACGGATTCCGGCCACTAGCTTAATACATTGTTTCCAAAGTGCTAGTGAAAGAATTGTTATTAATAAAATAAAAACACATTAGGTTGTAAGTTATCAAGGCAATCTGCACTTGTATATATTTTATCTGAGTTTAAATATAGAATGTGGGGGAATGATGTGTCTCTCTTCATCATTATGTAGCTGCGAAAACCGCGATGAATTTGTTTAATCACATGCCTGAAGCAACCAACCGAGAGAAGGAACTGATGAAGGCATGTACTGATCCTGAATTGATGGCCGCAATGGTTGGAAATGTAAAGATTACAGCTGCAGGCCTGACTCAATTGAAGCAGAAGCAGAAGAAGGGGAAGAAGGCTGGAAAAAAATAAAGATAGTCTGCTGTGTCAAAATGTGAACACCGTCATTAAAGTTTTATGTACCCTTAAAGAGTGCTGTATAGGGTCGTGCAAAATAGTTTTGGTCCATCTACAAAGTAGCTTATAGTCTGATCCTGTTATACTGTAAGGGGGTTTCTCCCTATGCTCTTACTGTAAATGGACCTTGCAATGCAAAAAAAGCAAAATATTTTGTGAAGTTTGGATTTTATTATTTACTTTTCCTTTACGCTTTTGAAATATGTACGGGAATTATCATAGATGGATCTCGAGAGCTCAACCACTATATCGAATGTCGATGCAGAGTTTGAGTTCGATTATGCAATGGTTCCGTATGTCTGGAATTCCGACTAGAGCAATCAAATTCATAGATGGTACTCCAACAATATTAGAGCAGTGAACAATTCCTGCTGTCCAAATGGTAAGTACGTAAACTGCCCTAAAAAATATGTAAACAAAGTTCAACCAAAAAATTTACGTGAAAGGTTTGTGAAACATATTGAATTTACATATAACTGAGGACATGACGCATAACTTGCGAGTAGATCTTGCCTTGTATAGATACTGCAATCACGCAAACAACATTTTTACACACCATACACGAAAATTAGAAATGTTCACTAACATGATTACAGATTTACAGTTTACAACTATGCGCTGCATTTACAAGACCCACGATAAGAATACATCCCAAGAAGTAAAGCACCAAGCATATAAAACACTAATCAGCCATTTGTGTGGAGCCTCCTTCAGTACCAGACCTACAGAGCAGACGAGAAAACATACAAAACAAGGGCTGCAATGAAACTAGAAGATACTGGATTTGACACATCTCTTTTCAACCGAAAAGAATATAAATGATATCAATCTTGTAATTACAAACAGCTGAAAGAACAGAATCCAAAATTCTCGGTCAGGAGACTGCTATGTTCATCATTCTTGGGCTAGCGGAACATCACTCAAATCTAAACCCTCCGCTGGCAAATCTGAAGTTAGTGGACCTAAGATCCCATCTGAGCTCAGTGTTAGACCACTCTGCAAGTAAAAATGTTGAAACAAAACTCAGGATCACCAACACAGATCTTATACATGCACTTCAGAACTATATCCAATATAATAGTAGTAAACATAAATATGTAAAGATTGCATTCTTTTTTTTTTTTTTGCTAGTCATGTAAAGATTGCATTCAATAGTGTGCAGTAGTATTTAGACAATGCAAATACCTCAGGTTGGAATCTAAGCATATCAGCACGGGCCATTGCTTCAGCTTGAGCAATCCTTTGCCTGAATGTCTGAGCCATCTCCTCAGCCTGATATGAAGATATACATGGTGATAAACCTGATTGGGATAGAATACTTTCTTGCCAAGCCATTTATAACTCAAACCACAAATTCAGACAAGGTAATGAGGTGAGGCCGATGCGAGGGAAGGGTCCCCTATACCCATACCCACCACTAAAGTAAATATCCACCACCTACTTGTTCACCCACTACGGGTATGAACCTTCAAATACATACGACCAATAGGTACAAAATAAAATAAAATCATACCCACCCAACAGGTAGTACCAATTATCCAGTTGTAACCTCCTCGGCCCACCACCCACAGCACTGGCAGCAAACCATACCTGTTTGTCCGGCCAACCACCTATTTGGTTTATCTTCGGTTCCCAGGCAGGTGCGGAACGGAATCTGCTTCTCCCCCCCCCCCCCCAACTTCCATCCCGTACTCAATTCACCACTCCCGTTAAAGAAAGGAAAAGAAAACAAGATAATGAAGTAGACAGACATCAAGGGAAGAAGAAGAATTCATTCATTAACGGATAACCAAAAAAAGTCAAGCCATAGGTGCATATGGATCTGTTCTGCATTCTATTTTATAATTCTATCAATCATGGTAGTGTCAATTGTCATGGCCTTTGTACATGGAAACAGGCCTTTGTACATGGAAACAAACCATGTTGGAAATACAGTCCACTACGAAAAACAAAATCACCAGATGGCCAACATGGGAACAGATTTGGAACTGACACGTAACAGTTCATGATGAAAAGGAATTATATTTCTGAAGAAAGTACGGTATCATTTTGGAGATATTTCTGAAGAAAGTACAGTATCATTTTGAAAGTACAGTACCTTCTCAAAGACAAGCTTTGGGTTACGAATCATGTCCCCAGGAGTAGGCTCCAACTTCTTGGTTGAAAGACTCACCCTGCCTCTTTCCCGGTCATGGCTCAGGATCATGACCTACAAATTTTGAAGTGTTAAACAATCTCTGTGCGAAATAGCAAACTCCACTTCCAACAATATGAAATACCTTCAAAGTATCACCAGGTTGCAGGACTGTTGCAATATCTGAAACACGATCATGGCTAATCTGACTGACATGAAGAAGGCCGTTGATTCCACCAATGTCAATAAAAGCACCATAAGGTTTGAGAGATTGAACAGTTCCAGTGACAACTGATCCAATGCCAAGCTGTGCCTGGCTGTCAGCCATGGCCTTGCGGTTACTTAGGACCAGCCTGGATTGTTCCTCATCAACCTCAACAAATTTTAACGGGAGCTCCTTCTCAAGAAGTTCCTCTGCAGTGGTTTTCTGTAGAAAAGACCACATTCAGGCACAATGTTTACAAAGAAGACCTAACTAATGATCATATGACAAAACTCTATTTATATAGAATGAAACTTTACAAATGTCATGAGACTAAAATTTGGAAGCCTTTATACAAATTTGCAGCGATTCAAGCTCCCATTCATACTTTACTTCTTGTTTCGTCACCTCAAGAGTGATGTGTGAAGTTGGTAAATCTATAATATGCAAATAATCTAATTCTTAAAAAATGCTAAGAGGTCCCGTCAGAAAATGAAAATGGCAAGTGGAATATGCGTTTTTATAGAAAAGACTCATAAAATTGTGCTTGATTAAAGGAGGAGACGTAAGAGCACAAGCAACACTTCAATTGAGAATAAGGTGAAAGTAGTGGAAAGAAATTAACGGGACTGAGAGAAACTGACTGATGATATCTGTGAGAAGGGAACAAAGCCACGAAGTCCATCCACCAGAGCCACCACTCCACCCTTGTTTGCACCAACAATCTGATTCCAAGCGAACAAAACAGAAGCAATTAGTAAATATAATGACAAACTAAGTACTGTCCCTCAACATTCAGCATATTAGGATTTAGATTATGAAAAAGAGACACAAGGTAATATTAGGGTTGCCGAATACAATTACATCATGAAGGTCTAAGAAATTAATCAAGCTCATACATCCAGTATAGTGCACACAGTTCAGCCATCCAAACAACAATGATACTCTTAGAGAATATACAATAGACATATGAAAAAGTCGGCCACACTGACCTTCCCCTTCACCACGACGTCCTCAGCTTGCAACTGTCTGCACCGTTCCCATGCAAGCTCATACTGAATTGACCGCAAACTCAAGACCAAGCTATCATCAGCTTCGTTTGCACCAATGATTACAAATTCTTCCCGTAAGCCAGGAACTATACCAGCTTCCTCTACATGTTTTATTCTGTGAATACAAGCCTCTTGGAGAGGCAAATATGCTGAGGATTTGGCAGTTATGTCGACAAGTGCACCATTGGCATCTACGTTGAATACTGTTCCCTTCACCTGAGGTAAAGCAAAGAAAGCAAATGACTAAATTCGTACAGCATATCGAGAATAGAACACGTCATATGTCAAAAGAATATATAAGTGGACAGACTAAGGAAGTTGCCTACTAATTTGTCATAATGACATTGCAACTCCCAAAGAAAAAAGACACAAAGTTTTGCAACAAGTACAAAATTGTTTGTTCTTCTTCAATGCAAGTTCTGCTTCCTCTATCTCTTCCTTGAATCCTTGGTGATTCCAGTAATCTTAGTCCGCCTGTTACTCATGTTCACAAGTCTAAGCAATCCCACTTTTAACTCTCTTTTCCACCAAAGCTACAATTCCTACATGAAGTTTTCTTTATATTCCTTAACTGAAACTAAAATACAACCCCCCTCACCTCATGGATTTTGCTGCTTATGGAAAAACCAGCCATTCCATAGCAATTTTACTACAACAAAATAATGAGTAAGAAAAAAGACATTTTCAATTGTCAAAGTGTCAAATGATAGAATTCTACCACATGATTATCAACAAAACCCAAAATTTCAGCTAAAGCTCAGAACTTTCATCTATAAGGTGAAGTAAAACCAGTATTACATTACACAAACACGATATCCCAAAAATTCAAACTGAATGGCATCCTCAAACATCATGTCAACATGGGCAATTTACCATATAGCAATTTACATAACCAAAATGCATAATTACATAAAATTCCAGCACACAACCCATCAAATTACCCATAAAACTTCACCACAATCAACAAATATTGCCCATCAAAATGGAAAATAAAGAGAAAAAGAGAGATTACCCTGGAACCCATTTCAGAATTGAAGTCATATTTGTCAAGAGCAGAATGAAAATCATCAATGGTGAAAGCAACACCTTCCATTGGAGCAGTACGACACCGTTCATAAGCATCTTCAAACATTTGCTTAAGTTTCTGTCTTTCTCTAGTTTGAGCATTGGAAACGACTACAGCTGAGACAATTGTTGAAGAACGAGGCTTAATGGCGTGTTTGGTTGAAAAGGGTTTTGAAAGGTTAGAATTTGAGAGTGATGGGCATCTTAAACCAGCAGCAGCTAATTGCTGAGCCAAAGATGCCATTTTTTTTATTTTCTGGGTGTTTGTAGAATGATGATGTTCTTGCTGGTTATGTAATCTTGTGGTTCTTGGGTCAGATAAGGAAGTGAGTAGAGCAGTGAAGAGAGAGAGAGAGAGGAGAGGAGAGAGAGAGAGAGAGAGAGAGAGAGAGAGAGAGAGAATTGGATATGGATTTTTGTGGCTCTTTTGGGTTGAGTTGAAGGCCTTAAGGCCTTAAGGGTCATGCAATAGCCCAACATTAGGTCAGCTTGGCCAGGGACGTCCAATCCAGGATAAAAATGAACTTTTATCCAATCTCAATGCAAGTAGTCCAGATAATGTTTCAATCGGATCTTGTATACGGCCCACAGATAAAAATATTATCAATTTTTCGTCCAAATAATATCATTTTTTGTATCAAACTATCAACTAATAATAAAGCCCGTGCAATGCACGGGTTAAGACTTAAGCATATACTATCATAATTTTTTATGCACGGGTTAATAAAGATGTTTATGTCAAAGTATTATTTTTTTGTCTTCATTAAAAAATATATATATAATTTTTTGTTAGGAATATACTCCTATTAATCCCAAAAGTGATTGCAACAAAAACAATATAATTATTTGGGTCTTTTAGCAATTATTTTAAAATTTTAATTGAGTTGATTTCTTCACATGGTATTAGAGTCTCTTAGGATTAAGAGGTATTGAATTTGAAACGTGTCATTATATTGGTTCTATAGTTGAGCTTCTAAGCGCAAAGTACAAGTGGATTTGGATTGTGTATCTTCTACTTCATATTCAAAGGAATAAACACCATTATTTGGGTCTGTAACTATTAGTAACCCCCTTCAGCCCGTTCGGGGTGGTTGTGAGTTGCAAGTTTTTGGTTTTCAAAATTTTTTATCTACTTATAGAAATTATGTTTGGAGCTGAAATTTTTTCCCATTATAGTTGTCTACTCTATTTTTGAAACTGACAACTGAAAATTGGAAACCAAAAATTGTGGTTTCCAAAATCTGATTTTTGGTTTTCAAAAAAACTGAAAACTGAAAACTGAAAACCACCCCAAACAGGCCCTTAAAAATTTTAGAAAGTAAAACAAATTTTAGTTCTTCCAATTTTTGTTTTTAATTCATTTGTTACTTTTAATTTCTAGGCTATTTTTAGTAAAGTTACACTGTTAATAAGTGTCCAACATCCATGCTGCTCACAACTCTCTCCCTTAACTCATCCCCTCTCTCTTTCTTTAAACCCATCTTGTCATTCTCTCTCCTCCATGTCTGAAGACCTTAGACCTCCCTCTCTCTCTCTCTCTCTCTCTCTCTCTCTCTCTCTCTCTCTCTCTCTCTGCGTATCTAACTTTCACTCTCCTCGATTTCTCACTTTAATTTCGCCGGTCTGTGACTACTATCTCTCTCATCTTAGCATGGGCATCCATGGAGATAGCGGTTATCAACTAGCTTTGCATTGTGCGTGCGCCCCCTCCACTCTAGCTTGTTAGCTCGTGTTGGCCTGCAAGTTAGGTCACCTTCCGCGGACCATGCTCCCTCCCGACAGACTTGTCAACTCAACACAGAGTAATGACAACCTTTTTTTGGTGACTTCCAAAATCTTGTTCGAATATTCAAATGGCCTGAATATCTCACTTTTACACTAAAATTACTGAAAACGTTTCCGTTTTAAAATTAATTTTGGAAATTAAAAATCTGGAAAATCAGATCATCCACTCCGAGCGGGATCTAAAGCTTTTGGTTGAGTTGATTGATACGGCTTCGAGACCAAAATCTATCGTTCCATGTAACGATAACGTACGATCTAAAAGATCGAGTTGGAGTAGCCTTAAGAGCTCCCATATACGATGGTCAAACATGTATATCATTCACATTTGAAGTCCAATGGACATTTGTAATAGGAGGTTCAAACTCAGTGAACATTATTATATGATCAGTAGGTGTTAATAATCCAACTATATATCAGCATAAATTTTCGGATATGCCAGTTTTTTCACACTTAATTCTCTTATATGTATCATTTATTCAATGCTCTTGTTTAATTTGGTCCCCAATAAAAGGCTTGATATATCAGCAAAATTATAAAAAAAAAAAAACTGTATCAAACAATAAAACGACTTCAGAATATATAATAGTTAAGCTGTAAATGGAATCCAAGTATAGTGCAAGCAAGAAATTGACTATATCTATATAGGCTCAATTCCACTTTCAAATCACGTGCACACATACACATAGAAACTTCAAGTCTTTAACATACCACAACAGTAAGTCGTTCAACTAAATCAAATTAGCGAATTGCTTTATATTGTGCAACAATAAAAATTTTATTTTATTTTTTGAAAGTAAAAACCACAAAAAGTTCATTGACCGTATCACTATAGAGTCCATCAAGTAATCAAATCCCTTCGTGTAATTTCCCCTAAAACTTTTTAGTGATTGACAATAACTTATTTAATTTTGAGCTACTATTGACTATATTTCAAGAAACCCATAGAATCAATGCATCCTTAATGGAAACAAGTAGATATACCTACAAGGGGTAGATATAGTGCGTTTCGGAGTTCTTTTCGGAGGGTCAACTAGAGGTGTGTCGAGTTGGGAGAGCTTCAGAATCGAAGATCTAAACAGGTGACCTGCAAAAGAGAATGAACATGTGACTACTCCTGGGGGTTTTCCTGGGAGGGGGGCCTTCCGACGGTCAAGTCAGAAGTTTGCAGGTCTAGAGAGAGAAAATCCAGAGAGAATCTTAAAAGGTGATGCTAGAGAGAGAAAGAGAAAATCCAGAGAGAATCTTAAAAGGTGATGCTAGAGAGAGAGAGTAAATTCCTCCCACCTGAAATGAACAATGACCGTATTTATAGGACATCAGCTTTAGGGCAAGGAATTCCGTACCCTGTCAGATGTCAGGCGGAAACCTCAGCGCCTCGGAAAATGGGCCTGCCATCTAGAGTATTCATGGGCCAGGCTGGTCAGATCATTCACGCTGACGCGCTAAGGAATATTCCCGTAATTTTAGGAGATTCTGTCATGGCCCCTTGAACGCCACGTGTTGGCTTACCATTGGCCGTTTGACTTGCGGACCACCTCCAGTGACGTGGCGGTCAAGGTTCAGTCAAAATACATATTTTGGGTCCCAACATTTAGCCCCTCGAATTAGGTCAAAGGAAGACCTTGAGTTTGGCATGATTCAAAAGAAAAATGTATACATGGGGGTAGTCCCTTTTTGGCCTGAAGTGGGCGAGTCCTCTTTTGGCCTGGAATGGGCGAGGCCTCTTTTGGCCTGAAGTGGGCGAGTGCTCAACCAAGGACAGCCCCTCCTTGAGAGCTGATGGTTGGGCGAGTCGTCTTTTGGCCTAAGATGGGCGAGTCATCTTTTGGCCTGAGATAGGCGAGTGCTCAACCAAGGATAGCCCCTCCTTGAGAGCTGATGGTTGGGCGAGTTGTCTTTTGGCCTGAGATGGCGAGTGCTCGACCAAGGACAGCCGTCCTTGAGAGCTGATGGTCGGGCGAGTCGTCTTTTGGCCTGAAGTAGGCGAGTGCTCAACCAAGGACAACCCCTCCTTAAGAGCTGATGGTTGGGCGAGTCGTCTTTTGGCCTGAGATGGGCGAGTGTTCGATCAAGGACAGCCCTCCTTTAGAGCTGATGGTTGGACGAGTCGTCTTTTGGCCTGAGATGGGCGAGTGCTCAACCAAGGACAGCCCCTCCTTGAGAGCTGATGGTTGGGGGAGTCGTCTTTTGGCCTGAGATGGGCAAGTGCTCAACCTGGGATTAAATAAGTCCCTAGAAGAGTCCAAGTATTAGCCAACTGTATGGGGATGAAGCCCCTATGATGGCGAGTCGTATTTTGATTGATAGACGACTCATAGGGACTAAATAAGCCCCTGGGAGAGCTCAAGTAATAGCCAACTATATTGGGATGAAACCCCTATAGTGGCGAGTTGTATTTTGATCGAAATTGGCGACCCCTAGGGACTAAACAAGCCCCTGGGAGAGCCCAAGTGTTATCCAACTGTATGGGGGTGAAACCCCTATAGTGGCAAATTGTATTTTGATCGAAATGGGCGACCCTTAGGGACTAAACAAGCCCCTGGGAGAGCCCAAGTATTAGCCAATTGTATGGGGGTGAAGCCCCAGGGATGGCGAGTCGCATTTTGATTGAAATAGGCGACCCCTAAGGACTAAACAAGCCCCTCGGAGAGTCTAAGTAATAGCCAACTGTATGGGGATGAAGCCCCTATGATGGCGAATCGTACTTTGATTGAAATAGGCGACCCCTAGGGACTAAACAAGCCCCTGGGAGAGCCTAAGTAATAGCCAACTGTATGGAAATGAAGCCTTTGGGATGGTGAGTCGTATTTTCATTGAAATAGGCGACCCCTAAGGACTAAACAAGCCATTGGTAGAGCCTAAGTAATAGCCAACTATATGGGGATGAAGCCCCTATGATGGCGAGTCGTACTTTGATTGAAATAAGCGACCCCTAGGGACTAAACAAGCCCCTGGGAGAGCCTAAGTAATAGCCAACTATATGGGGATGAAGCCCCTATGATGGCGAGTCGCATTTTGATTGAAGTAGGCGACCCCTAGGGACTAAACAAAACCCTGGGTGGGCCCAAGTGTTAATACTCTGTTCCTTTATAATGATCTCGTGCTTGTCACGTGATGGTCCTACTGTTCAAACCATGGGCTTTAAACAGTATACATTGAGATTGGGCTTTAAAGGCCTTTTTGGCCCAATCTGATCACACGGAGGGGTTGACGTCAAGAGTCCTTGATATAAATGCCTTGAGAACGTCATTTTCCTAATCACTTGTCCTTTTCCCAAATTTAGGAAAGCACTTCTAGAGAGAGAATGTCCCAATCTTCGTTTTAATCTTCATCTTAATCTTCATCCTTGTTCTTCACATCTTCAACCAGACTCAAGTCAATCTTCATCAGGTATGTTCCTGTTTTGTAATATACTTGTACTTTTAATCTTTATTTTCTTCCTTGTTGTGCAAATGATGAGTTCTCTGCTCATTAGCCATAGTGGTTCAGTTGACTTGCCTTACATCAATAATATTAATCCCAACTCGCCTGTTAATTCGTATTGCTCTGACAACTGCTCTAGCAATAACCCCCATGCCTATAAAGTGGCGGATGAGAGCATTCGCCCAATGTTGTGTAATATAGCTGTAGAGAGCGTGTTGAATAAAGAGGCTGGGGTAGAGGTCTGTTTAGCAGTCCCTCTATATGGTAGGGCGTGTACTGTTATATTTCCCGATGGCGATGGGTTGAGTGGTCTGTGTCTAGTATTTCAAGTTGGGTTGATCCTCCTGTGAATTATCCTTGGTAAGTGACGAAGGCGAACGACTTACTGTAGGTGACTAAGCATCCTGCTGTAAGAATAATGGCGGAGGAGGAAGTAGATAAGCCCACGACATCAGGGCAATCTGGCGAGTCTGTTACTCAACAACCCCCCATCTTGGATTCAGACGACCCTCCTTCCAGTTATTTTATAGACCAGAAGTGGCATAAGAAGCTGTATGGGGACAACGAGTTTCTCAAGAGCTTCGCCTTCAATTATTTCATAAATTATCCTTATGAGTTAAAACCTCCTAAGATGCTTCAAATGGTTAAGGAGCCACCCAAAAGATGTATAGCCTTGTATAGAATAATTTTCCAGATAAGTCTTAGACTTCCCTTGCACCCTTTCATCATAGAGATATGTAGGCATTATGAGATTGTGCCTGCTCAACTCGCCCCAAACAGATGGATGAACATCCTGAGTTTTATGCTACCACTTTTTTAAAGGGTTTGGAGTGTTCGATAGAGACCTTCGTGTTAACCCATAACATGACCAGAGTGAATGGGAAAGACGTTGGTTGGTATACGATCGCCAATCGTAATAATGTCTTGACTGCTCGTGAGAAGGCCAACAATAATCACGATTGGAAGCATCAATTTTTCTTTGTGAGACACCATGAGAGTTGGCGAAGGTTGGGTCTTCCAACTGAATGGAACAACAACGTTGATGTACACGCCAAAAATAAGATGGTCACTCGCCTTTCTGTTGAGCAATCTAGGGTGGTCCAGTATTTTGAGTACAAGTTGAGGCCACACCCTAAGTATCTCAATGATCTGAAAAAGTCGGTCAGGAGACCCGTTAACTGGTTGCCTTGGAAGGATTATTTCAAGGACGACATCTTTTTGAGTTTCTACGGCATCTCTTCCGTAGTGGACGCTGGTACTCGACCTTTCTTGACTTGGTGTTTTTGTGTTCATATAGTACTGAGTAATTTATACTTGCTTCTATGCAGGCCAAGCCTCCATCATGGTTGATCCCGCAAAGACTGGGACTCTCACCAAGGCACAAGAGAAGGCCAGGGAAGCTGCTGAGCAAAAGAAGCTGTAGCAGAAGGCGGTTCTAGAGGCAAGTTATTTTCTCTATTTTCTTTCATGCTTCTAACCATGTGAGTTCTAACACGGTTTCAACTGTAGAAATTTGGTAAGAAGGGTGGCGAGTCTTCAGCTGCTGTTGGGGCCACCAAGGCGACCAAGCTTAAGCCTCGCCCCAGAGCTCCTAAGGTGGACGAGAGCCAAGAGTCATTGCCTGCTCAGAAGATGGGCGACATTCCTGCCAACAATGAGGAGTCGCCTTCCCTGCAGGTCACCAGGGTGGTGACCAAAAGTAAGAAGAGCACTGCCAAGTCCAAGGTAGAGGCCAAGAGGAAGCAAGACCAGCTGAACGAGCAGCTAAAGAAAGACCTTGCTGGGGGTCTTCTCACTGGGCTCCCTCCTTCTGACTCTAAGGGAAGTGATTCTGATGCTCTGATTGTTCCTCCCCCTCCCAAGAAGACCAAGAGGGCGACCCCCTCCACTACCACCACTCCTTCTTCTAGGAGTTTCAAGATCAGGCTTCCCATTAAGAGGAACGTGGAGGTGCAGAGTCTTGAGGTGGCAAAGAGTCCAGTTGGAGCCTCCATTTCTCCTCTTCGCCCATATACGGCGTCTTCCCTTAACAACCAGACCGCCATCGCCAAGCTTAAAGAGGTCTTGACGGATGAGGATTGTGCTCATTTGAACGGCGAGGGCACTGGTATTGACCTCCAGTTGATGGAGAGCTTCGCTGAGCTTGGGGAAGTGATGTACTTTTACTTGGAAACACTTCGTGATTTTGGACTAACCCTTTTCTTCTTTTTGCAGTTCACTCGCCGGTTGGTCCATCATGATAAGAAGATGGCTCTGGCAAGGCGAGAGGCTTCTGCTGAGGAGAAGCGTGCTCGTGAGTGCTGGGCCAAGATGGAGGAGGCCCAAAAACACCTCAAGCTGGCCAAGGAGGAGCTGGCCAAAGCTGAGAATGAGAGGGGCGAGTCTGAAGCCGCCCATGCCAAGGCCCTGAAGGAAATCCAGGAGAAGGACGCCTGCCTAACTGAGCTGCAAGCCGAGGTTGAAAACCTCAACAAGAGGTTGGTGGAGCTGGAGGATGAGGACATGGATCAAATTCTGATCAAGCAGGGCTACGACATGGCCAGGGGCCTCCTCAGGCCAGCTTTGTTGAAGTATAGCGCCTTGGTCGACTAGGACGTTGAGCATCCCAAGATTGAGGGTCACTTGAGGAAAAAGCTCAAGGAGCGCCACCGTAAGGAGGCTCGCCTCTGGAGGGCATTAGATCTCCAGGCGACTGGTACTTCTCAGGCGGGTACCTCAGCAGATGACGGTGGGGATGACCAAGGTCGTGGTATTCAGCTTGAGGCTTCTGAGGCTGATAATCAAGAAGAAGGCCAAGGCGTTGAGGACAAGGAGCTGGAGCCAGAGGACACTGAGCAATAGGGAGATGTGGCTTGTGTCCAAGAGTGTGTGGCCTGTACACACCTTGACTTGTTTATTTTTGGAAAGTTGAACAATTATTCCACCACTGTAAATTTCCAACTTCTGAATTTGCCAAATCTTGGGCTTGGCGACCCCTTGGTCGTCTTTAATGGAATTTCCTTCACTTTCACCTTGCTTGTGTGCTTTTCAAGTTTGCCAGATACTTGTGATATAAGTTTAAATCGTAGTAGTTCATAAGTATTTAGGGAACAATTGGGCGACCTTAGGACAATCTTACTTGGGCGAGTCCTAGGTAAGAGCATAACCACATTGCCCACTGGTGGGTCCAATGGGTGTTAATGCTGAACTAGGCCCGTGGGTTCATGAAGTAGAGTTCGGCGACCTCAGGAAAGCCTCTTTTGGGCGAGTCCTGGGTAAGAGCATAACCGCATTGCCCACTGGTGGTTCCAATGGGTGTTAATGCTGAACTAGGCCCATGGGTACATGAAGTACAATTGGGCGACCTCAGGAAAGCCTCTTTTGGGCGAGTCCTGGGTAAGAGCATAACCGCATTGCCCACTAGTGGGTCCAATGGGTGTTAATGTTGAACTAGGCCCATGGGTACATGAAGTACAGTTGGGCGACCTCAAGAAAGCCTCTTTTGGGCGAGTCCTAGGTAAGAGTATAACCGCATTACCCACTGGTGGGTCCAATGGGTGTTGATGCTGAACTAGGCCCATGGGTACATGAAGTACAGTTAGGCGACCTCAAGAAAGCTTCTTTTGGGTGGGTCCTGGGTAAGAGTATTACAAGCGACATTTTATTTAATGTTGTAAGTTTCCATTGAGATTTACAATACAAAGTGAGCAGCTACATACAAGCCTCCCCTGGAACTTACAATATTAAAGCAGTAAATCTAGGGAATTTTATTAAGTGCTATCACCTAGATGTAGTATTTCCTCATATTGTCCACATTCCAAGATCTTGGTAGTTGTTCACCCTCCAGAGTGGATAGGCGATAAGTACCCTTCATTACTTCTTCTATGACCAAGTAAGGTCCTTCCCAATCGGCGGTATGTTTGCCATGGATTGCATCTTGTCCAATGGCCTCATCTTTCCCAAGAACCATGTCGCCTACTTGTAGTGGACGAGCTTTCACCCGCCTGTTATATTGTCTGGCCATTTGAACTTTGGCTATTGCCTGCTTCAAGACAGCATTGCGCCGTACTTCAGGTAGGAGGTCCAATGTTTCTGCCATGACTTGTTCATTTTCTTCCTCTCCGTATTCAATCATTCGCCAAGTAGATCCTTGATCTCAACTGGCATGACAGCTTCTGAGCCATACACCAGCATGAATGGGCTCTCGCCAGTGGCGCTTTTTTTTGTAGTTCTTATGGCCCATAACACACACAATAGTTCGTCGACCCATTTGCCTTTGGCGTCGTCGAGCTTCTTTTTTAGCCCATTTAAGATTTGTTTATTGGCGGCTTCAACTTGGCCATTTGTCTGTGGGCGAGCCACTGACGTAAATAGCGGTTTGATACCATGCTTAGTGAGAAAGTCGATGAGCTTTGGTGTGTTAAACTGTGTCCCGTTGTCGAATACCATGTTCATAGGAACGTCAAACCTTGTGATGATGTTTTTCCAGATGAACTTGGTTACGTCCCCCACTGTGATGTTTTTCGTCGGCTCTGCCTCGACCCACTTGGTAAAATAATCAACAGCCATGAGGAGGTATTTTCTCTGGTATCGGCCTGTAGGAAAAGGACCCAGTATGTCCATTCCCCATTTGGAAAAGGGCAGAGGTGTTGAGATAGGAGTAAGCTTGTTTGCAGGCTGTCTATAGACATGGGCGAACCTCTGGCACTTGTCACACTTCTTGACTAGCTCTGCTGCATCTGTACTTATTGTCGGTCAGTAGTACCCTGTGCGAAGCGCCTTCTCAGCTAGGGAGCGGGCTCCTAGGTGGGCTGCGCAGTCGCCGTCGTGGATTTCTTTAAGTATGGCCTTCCCCCTTTCTGGGGTGAGGCATCTCAGTAAGGGCTGAGTTATGCCCCTCTTTTAAAGTAGTCCCTCATGGTAAACAAACCATTCTGACTTTTTCTTGATTCTCTCATCTTCTTCTTTGTCCTGTGGCAGCATGTCGTGTCTCAGGTATTGGACTATTGGGTCCATCCAACCTTCGTATCTGTCGAGCCATAGGGTCTGTTTGTCTTCAATGGTTTTGTTGGGGAGTATTTCCCAAAACACCAATCTAGGATGATCATTTGGCGATGAGCTTGCCAGTTTGGCTAGTGCATCCGCCTCTTGATTTTCAGACCTAGGAATGTGCTTGAATTCAAAATTGTCATACTTTTCAATTGCCTGTTTGACCTTGGCTAGGTATCTTTGCATTGTGTCTTCTCGGGCTTCATAGTCGCCATTGATGTGCCCTATAACCAGTTGGGAGTCTGTGAAGACTTTTATGCATTTTTCCCCAGTAGCAGTACACATCTCCATTCCCACCACCAATGCCTCGTATTCAGCTTCATTGTTGGAGGCTGGGAATAGGAATCTCATGGCGTATTCATACTTATTGCCCTCGGGGCTGATCATGATGATTCCAGCCCCGCTGCCATGAGATGTGGCCGAGCTGTCGACGTAGAGTCTCCAGAATTCAGTCGGTTCTTCCTTGTTATCAGGTCAAATAGTGCACTCCACTATGAATTCAGAAAGGGTCTGCGCTTTGATAGCACGGCGAGGTTCAAATTGTAGCCCGTAGGGTCCCAACTCGACCGACCATTTTATCATTCGCCCAGAGAAAGTTGGATTTTCTAACACCTTCTTCAGGGGTTGGTTCGTGAGTACCACCACTTGGTGTGAATCAAAATATGGTTTTAGTTTTCTACTTGCCATGAGGAGGGCGAGGCCGAACTTCTCAATTTCAGGGTATCGAGTTTCAGCCCCTGCTAGGGCGTGCCTGACATGGTAGACTGGGACCTGAATTGCCTCTCTTTCCACAATCAAGGCTGCACTGATCGCCTTTTCTGCCACTGACAGGTATAGGTACAACACTTCTTTTGGGGCGGGGCTTACCATTCTCGACAGTTGGGCTAGGTATTCTTTCAAGTTGTTGAATGCTGACTCAGCATTTGGCGTCCATTCATACTTGTCCTTTTCTTGAGTATGTCAAAGAAGGGAAGGCTCCGCTCTGCCGATTTAGACATAAACCGTCTTAGAGCGGTGACACATCCTGTGAGTTTCTGTATTTCCTTTATGTTCCTTGGAGCTTGCATGTCGATCACTGCTTGGACTTTGTCTGGGTTAGCGTCGATTCCCTTTTGGCTGATCACATAGCCTAGGAACTTACCCGCCTCTACCCCACGGGGTACACTTCTTTGGGTTCAGTTTCATCTTGAACTTTCGCAAAGTTTCAAATGTTTCTTTGAGGTCGCCCAAGTGATCTGCAGGTGTTACACTCTTCACTATCATATCATTGACATAAGCCTCCATATTCCTACCCAACTTATCGGCGAAGAGCTTGTTTACTAGGCGCTGGTAGGTGGCGCCCGCGTTTTTAAGTCCGAAGGGCATTGATGTGTAACAGAACAAGCCTCTTTCCGTAACGAATGTTGTGTGCTCCTGGTCATCTGGATGGAGGGCCAGTTGATGGTACCCTGAAAAAGCATCCAGGAAGCTAAGGGCTGTGTGGCCTGCAGTCGATTCTACCAGTCCCTCGATCCTGGGTAAGGGAAAGTTATCCTTCGGGCATGCCTTATTCAAGTCTGTGAAGTCGACGCACATACGCCAGGAGCCGCCGGACTTCTTCACCATTACCACATGAGCCACCCACTCCGGGTATTGGCACTCTCTAATGAACCCTGCTTCCAACAGTTTCTTGACCTCTTCTTGAATCGCCGCATTTTTCGCAGGACCCAGATTTCTCTTTTTTTGTTTGACCGGTTTAATCCGGGGATTTACATTCAGTTTGTGGATGATTACCTTTGGGTCGATGCCGGGAATTTCTCCTATAGAGAACGCAAATATGTCCTGATATTCAACAAGTAGTTGGTGGATATTTCTTTGGGTTTCTTGACCAAGCATCCCCCCCAACTCTTACTGTGCGTCCTGGGCGGGTGGGGTCTAGGGCGAGTCCTGTCACTTCCTCCATCGGTTCTGGGTGATGCTCGAACTCAACCCTTGCATCAACTTCAATTTCATCAATCGACATAATGCTCGGCCCCAGCTCTTTAGGCAGCTCTGGCTCCTCCAGCTTTCTCTTTTTGCCAATTGATGGATCTTTGAGAGATGCTTTGCTGCTCTTCGATTTATCGGGGATTTCCAGTGGATCCGCCCTTATTGCAGGCTAGAGCATAAGGGATGTGTAGTAGCATTCTCTCGCTTCCGCCTGACTCCCGCATAACTTGCCCACAGTACCGTCATCACATTCGAACTTGAGCATCAACATATGGGTGGCGATGACCGCCTTAATCTTGTTCAGGGTTGGTCGCCCAATAAGGGCGTCGTAGGCCAATGGAACATCGAAGACAAGGAAGTCGACATCAATAGTTCTCACCTTGTTGAGTTTCTTGTCACCCACTCTAACTTTCAGCTTTACAGTGCCTAACGGCTCCACATTGTGGCCGCCAAAGCCTACCACTGGGGAGGCGTATCTAAACATGCTTTCCTCGCCCCCTGCTAACTTTTGTAGACAATTGATGTGGATCACGTCGGCAGAAATTCCGGTGTCTATCAGAATTTTGGGGACAATCAAGTCGCCTATCTTCATCTGGACGACTAAAGGGTCGTCATGGGGTAGGTGTAGGTCTTGCCTATCTTGTGCCTTAAAGGTCATTTCTGGCATGGTGAGAGGTTTCACCATCAAGTTCTGTCTGAGGCTTCTCACATAAGTCTTTATTCCTGCTACTGTCAGGCCTCCTGAGGCGAAACCTCCTGAAATTACTGCACAGAATTTCGTGCTAGCGCTACCTTTCGCCTCGTCGATGGGTTTAACCGAATGCACAGTCTTGCCCTTTGCCTCCTTAAGGTACTTGTTCAGCTTGCCCTCTTTAGCCCATGCTCTCAGCACTCGATCAAGGAAACTACACGTGTTTGTGTAATCTCCATGCTCTTTGTGGTACTCACAAAACTTTGCTTTGTTTCTGTATTGCTCGGGGGTTGTGAGTGGTGGAGGTATTGGCAAGGTCATTTGTTCCCTGATCTCCATAAATATGGTCCGTATATATGTCTTGAAGGGTGAGGGCTCCTGCTCTTGGAACTTCCTTTCGGGCGCACGCCCTTGGGGCGGCTTCTTATTTTTGGGCTTGTCATCAATGGTGAATGCTCGCTCATGGGCTTTACTCCTTCTCGGCCTCTTGAGACCCACCAAGTCGGTAGCTGTGAGATAGGTGTTCGCCTTTTGCATCAGGTAGGCGAAGGAGTTGTTCGCTTTTTTGGCGAGTGAGAATTTCAGGTCCTCGTCCAGTAGGCCATTCATAAAGGCGATATAGGAAGCCTCATCTGAAAGATTGGCGATTTGGCTAGCTTCGTCATTAAACCTCTTAAGGTAACTCCTGAGATCCTCATTTTCCTTCTGAATGATTCCCTGAAGATGGACGCTCGTCTTCTTTTTTTGTCTATGTGCCATAAATCTGTCTGAAAATTCTCTGGCCAACTGGTCATAGTTATGGATACTTGCTGGGGTGAGGTTTTGGAGCCACCTCAAAGCTGCGCTCGTTAGGGTTGACTGGAAGTATCGACACCAGACCGCGTCACTTGCTGCTTGTAACATCATTTTGGATTCAAAGACAGCCAAGTGATCGTCTGGGTCCGTTTTTCCAGCGTAAGAGGGCATCGAAGGCACTCTTGGTTTTGGAGGAATGGGGGCGTTCATAATGGCATCACTGAATGGTAGAGGCATTAGTGGGAGCCTATCCGAAGTGTTATCATTCTGAGGGCCAAGGCGATAATAAAAGGGCGGCTACAGCCAGCCCCCTCGCCCTTTGGGGGGTTCGGATCATAACCGTCATAGTCAGCGTCATTATCCCCATAATTATCATATTCGCCCCTGTAGCCTGGGTCATATTCACCCGCCCCATATTCATTACCCTCAAAGTCACCCTCTCCAAAATCTAAATAAATAGGGATGGGTTGTTTACCTTGAGACTTGGGCATGGATGACGCCTCCGAGGTGAGGTGAAGCGAAGGTTGGCTGTTTGCCAAGACCGGCGTGGAGGTCGACTTTGCCAGATGTTTCTGCTGCGAGTAGAGCAGTTTCTTGTTGTTCAAATACACACGAGCGTCTACCTGGGAATGGCCCCCAGGGTGGGCGAGTCGTGAATAGGTCTTCTGGGCGACCTGTGGGTCAATAGGCCTCTTGCCCTCACGCTTTGAGAGTTGGCGAGTGTCTTTTCCAGGGTTTGGGCGAGCCACCATAGAGGGGTCCTGGCGACTGGGAATTGTGAGAATATGGCGACTTCTCGCCTGGCGCCCGCCTTGATTAGGGTTCTGGCGAGTCAACTGTGACGCCTTTGGACGAGGGGCGGCATAGAGCCTGGGTTGAGTCACCGCGGCCACTTGAGCGAGCATCCTCGCCCCCTTTTTCATCTCTCTATGGAAGAGATCCATCATAGATTTCTGCATGTTAAACATAGATTTCTGCATGGTATGCATGGATTTCTGAAGGTGCTTTTCTGGGACAAACTGGACTTGACGAGTCGAGTGTGTCGACCCGAATGTCCTCTCGAGGATTGGGGAGTTTCACTAGATTGTGTTGACTTTCTAGTCTCATCCTCTACACGGAAACCATCATCTTCCAGGGTCGGCATCTGGTTCTGGTTGAGGGGTTGAGAGTTGAGGGGAGAAGAAAGTATGTAGTCACTGGATCTTGTGGAGTAGACCATTCAACAAAGGGCTCCCCACAGAAGGCGCCAATGTTTCGGAGTTCTTTTCGAAGGGTCGACTAGAGGTGTGTCGATTTGGGGGAGCTCCAGAATCGAAGATCTAAACAGGTGACATGCAAAAGAGAACACGTGACTGCCCCGGGGGGTTTTCCCGGGAGAGGGCCCCTCCGACGGTCAAGTCAAAAGTTTGCAGGTCTAGAGAGAGAAAATCCAGAGAGAATCTTAAAAGGTGATGCTAGAGAGAGATAAAGAGTAAATTCCTCCCACCTGAAATGAACAATGACCGTATTTATAGGACATCAGCTTTAGGGCACGGAATTTCGTACCCTATTAGATGTCAAGCGGAAACCTCAGCGCCTCGGAAAATGGGCCTACCATCTAGAGTATTCATGGGCCAGGCTGGTCAGATCACTCACGCTGACGCGCTAAGGAATGTTTTCGTAATTTTAGGAGATTCTGTCATGGCCCCTTGAACGCCACGTGTCGGCTTACGATTGGCCGTTTGACTTGTGAACCACCTCCGGGGACGGGCGGTCTAGCTTCAGTCAAAATCCATATTTTAGGTCCCAACATAGTGGAACTAACTTTTATGAAAGTTTATTATTACTTCAAAAAGTTGTAATAGTTGCACGATCAACATCCAATTCTTGTTGTTTAGATCACGGGTCTAATCCACGCAGCTCTGTAGATCCGAAAAAACTATATCTTATAGAAAACGAAACATAATACTATTTGAGTTTCATTTTTTAAAGTCTTAAAGCACAGTATCATTCCATCCACACAACTAATTAGATTCTTAAGATCTAAGCAATAATTTGTGATCAACTTCAAATGGAATTAGGTTTTACTGCATGTCGAAGAATTTTTACCCTTAAATCAGAATTTTGGGTTGTTTGTTTTGTGCAAAGTTAACAATCACGTAGAGTGTCTTAACTTGAAAAGTATCTATAAATGCTAGTTGAGCTGAACTCTAACGGGTTGACCTCTTTTTGGTATAGGTTGAAAAGTTGAAATTGATGAACTATGGCTTTGGCTTGGTTGTTGATTTTGGGTTTGACTTGCCTTTGATTTAATCATTTGAAGGCTCTGACTTTTGTTTCTTTTAGATTGTCAAACCTAGTTTAGACGTTAAAAAATTGAATTTACACGAATCATATGTAAGCAAAGTCAAACACATATGTCCTTTGTGGTACATATGGTATACTTATATGGCAAAATAAAGATATATACTCATATTGTATATTAGCAAATGGTTTAATTTAGAGTTGAAGGATAACAGATATTCTTCCAAAGTTGTAATAAGTTGGTGTAGCTTATTTTAATTAATAAATTTAATCTATATAAGTGGAGCACTATTGTGGACAATATGTTAATTTCTCAAGATAAATTATATGGTTGAAAGTGAATTAAAGATAAATTCTTCGAAAATGAAAGCATTATTGCCTTGATTAACATGAATACATGATCCTCTAGTTACAATGTGCCAAGGACTTAAGATAAAAGGAAGCTTGAGATATGTTAAAGTGAGTGAAAATTTTCATCCTAATTCTTAAAAAAATAAATAAAAAATACAATGTAGTCGAGAGTAGGTTTGAATTGTTGTAAATGTGGTAGTTGATTGCAAATTGTAGACTAGTAAAATAATGCCACATTAACTTTGTCTTGGATAAAGAGTATTTAGTAGTAGTGTACCCCAAATAGTACACTACATGCTTTGACTTAATTGCCTTTTTTTTTTTTTGGTGAAAGACTTAATTGCCTCTTTAATTACATAAACTTAATCCACTTGGTGTAAGATCTAAGATACAGAGCTTCAGTTGTTGAAATCCTAAAAGGGACAATAATAGCTTAATAGGATTAGACGCATAGTAACAAGATCAACTGATCGAAATTATATTCATTTTTCGTGGATTATTTTGAAGTTCAAAATAAAACATAAGCCAATTGGCTGAACACAAAAACTTCTATACAAATGAATTAAGATTCGATTCCTCACATCATGAAGATCGAACCAAAAAAAATCTAAAATAATATGAAAATCGACATTTTAAGCGATTCACAAGGTAGACAAAAATACACATTGACCCAATTATTTCATGTAATATTTATTTTAAAACAAAATTTAAAAAAGCCAAACTAGTTGATCACATGATGAATTTTTTTTTCCGACTAATTTAAATTATCTTTCACGAGTCAAAGACGGTAGCTAAAAGGAGCACAAACTAACTTAAAAACACAAACACAAAAAGCCACATTCTAGAAATATAAGAAAGACAAATTTGCTTTGACTTAGTTTTGTCATTTGTGACTACATTTAATTTATATAAGTATATAAGGGCAAAACAAAGTTTCCAATTAGCCAAATAACTCCGGCGTGATCAAAGAAATAGATAGAATTAAGCAAGTTTTTGTTGACAATGCATGGAGAGTCCAAAAGCAATCAGATGATTGGTCGACTTAGTCTTTTGTCTGATTAATAACCCTTCAATATAGGACTAAGTTTAGCTTCATAGAGGCTGCTGCTTTTAAACCCACTATTTGTACTTGTTTAAGGAAAAACATACTCTTCTTCGTTGACATCATTTTCTCCGGTTTTGCAGATAGTCTAATCCAAGAATTAACCTTTTTTTTTGAACTACAATCCAAGAATTAACTTGGTTGTAAAGTGAAAAGTAAGCAAGCATTCGGCCCAAATCATTTTAATTAGCCTTATTTGGCAATCAGATGATAGCGGGTAGACCTTGGTAAGTAGGTGGGGCTCTTATAGTCGACCCACTTACCATTAGAAATGGGCGAGTCGAAATGAGCCGGCCTATCTAAAAGTTAAGTGGGTCATTGGCGCTTACCATTTTTTTTTTTTATTAAAAAACACTTTAAATTTTAAACGGGCCAAACTGCGCCGGCTTGACCCGACCCGCCCCACTCACAAACATATCCGACCCGACCCGCGCCATTTATTAAATGGGCCGATCTTCCCCGACCTGCCCAGCTGCTCAGCTCTAATAGCGAGTAGATGGAAGTTAATTCTAATTAGTTATTACTCTTTTTCTTTTTGTGGTGACGGTTAGTTATTACTTTATTAACTGGTTTGACCGTTTGATCGTAAAAACATGTTTGGTAAAATGAGATGGTTATCAAGAGCTTACTAGATGAAAGATGACCAATAAAGAAATATATATAAATCAGTCCCAAATGTTGGTTCTATTATTATTATTATTATTATTATTATTATTATTATTATTATTATTATTATTATTATTATTATTATTATTATTATTATTCTCTCACAAATCACCCCATTTGACACCTCCGGATCCCTATTTTCATATTCGAAAACAGAAAAAAATCCCTTAGGACTTAGGAGGCTGAAAATCAAATAAGTTTCAAATTAGAGCTTCTATTTATTAGCCTCCTAGCAGAGGGTGTTTTAATCATCGATCTTACAAGCTGAAAATAGTATGATGATGTACCGAAAGGGCAATTTGTAGGGAAGTTAAGGAGAATAGCAAAAACTCTAAAAAAGCTAGGTTAACACACGTTCTTATTCACATTGCCATAAAAATGTGGTCTCCTTCAACCCTTCAAAAATACTATAAGATTGTATTAGGGAATATAATATTAATCAGGTTTCCAACTATCAGATTAAGTTTTTGATTTAGTTGATTCATGATGTGTTGGCAATTAAGAACACACATGCAAGTTTAACATTAGTTCTTAGGGCTTTGGTACTTATTCCCTTTCTCTAAATATGTAAGAAGAGCCTTTGTAATATAAGCTCAAACTTTGATGAATGAAATAAATTATGGGAATGTTGCTCTTTTCCCTCAAAAATCTTGTGTTATTTATGGTAGTCCTAGGTTTACTTGGTGATACAAGTACCGGTGCTCTTTATCCTTAATTTAACGGAAAGAATTCTCTTAAATCTCGGTGGTGATGCCTATTTATCCACCCTCTTCTTATTTTAAATTTTGATATATTTTCTTTATAGTTAACAAAAATCAGAAAACTCAAAAATACTAAAAAAAAAACTTCATTGTCGCTTGATGAGCTAAAACACTACTAATCGCTAATGCATTAGTTTTTCAGATGGTATCAGAGCTAAATAACTCAAAGGTCGTGTGTTCGAATCATGAAAGCTCCCATTTTCAATCTTAAGTGGAGTAATTTATCACATGATATAAAGAGGTTTGTGAATCATCCGCACTCCAAAAGTCCATGAACATCCGTGTGAGGTAAGAAATATAACATTAATTGCGCTTCGTTCCACCTATAAGCTTAAACTTTTAATTGGTTTGGTTTTTTCATAGATCATGGCCACTAACCTAGTCCTACCAAGTCTCCGACTGCTACAAGCCTACAAGCAGTGTAGAAGATTGCTTGATTGACCAGCATATTTATGACTTACCTTTCATGTAATTTTCGTTACACTATGCGGCTATGCCAACGTTGGTCATGATAACAAGTAACATCCCACCAAATGACTATTGTCCGTCCGCCACCGGACCATCTCCAAATATAATAGGTTAGGGTTATATAACTTGTACTCCAATTCTATTGTATCTCTATATATAGGGGTCTCCCCTAATTATCAATACAGGCGTCTAAATCATATTATTATTTCCCTCTCATATTTTATCATGGTATCAAATCCTCTTTCTTGAGGATCTTATTAAACACGTTTCCGCTTCGTCGGTGGCGGACTATTGTCCGTCCGCCACCGGACCATCTCCAAAAACAAAATTCATCACATATATATCACTCAAGCTTCCGTTATTGTGTTGTGTTTCATCTCTCCCAAAAGAAAATCATCTGCCTTCGGTAAGGGGTTTAACTACTCCTCTCATATGGATGGACATCACGTCCAATTTCTTTGTCAATGATACTATTGGTGTTATTCAACCTACAACCTTTCTTTTGTCACTCAGTTAGAGCTCATAGCCCGGATTATTTGCTATTTACGATTTTGTGCCCACCTAAAGTCGCACATTATCTTAAAAGAAGGCCATTGATTTGTTGTAATTTTTTTTGGTTTCTTCCACTCATGATCAATATACCTTTCGAGCGAAATTTAGTGTTGGAATTGTCCTTTTAAGCAAAATTGCTGGGGACTAATATTTTTCCTCACCGCTGGGGTTTAATCCTTTTTTTTAAGAGTGAAAGTGGTTTCGTGCTCGCCTAAAGTCACACGTCTTTCATTGCAACATCGATTTGTTGTCGGCCTATATTTATATCTTCATGATCCGTTGTGGCTAGTTGTTTCGGGTTGAATATTCTACCAATGAAGGCTCTCCAATTGCAGCGTTCGTGTTACTACCGCTACGATTGCGGGGGAGTATTAGAGATATGGAATATCTATATGGAATATTAGAGATATGGAATTAATATATATGTCATATCGTAATAATATATTTGAGATTATATTTAGGTGATAAAGTATATCTTATATATTTTGGAAAGTATAATAGATTAGGGTTATATAACTTGTACTCCAAACCTATTTTATTTCTATATATAGGGGTCTCTCCTAATTATCAATACAAGCGTCTAAATTATATTATTATTTCCCTCTCATATTTTATCAAATTCCTACAAGCTATAAATAGATTTGTACTTTGTAGGATGATTGACAGCTGACGGTCATCCTAAATTCTGCTAGAAAAGATTGCTAATAAAAAGGATGCTATCACAAAGATTTGCCTCTAAATAGCCTTTATGAGTTGCACTTCTGTCTTAATCCTTTCACTTTCAGGGTTTATGATAACTTTTTTATATTATGAAATGTATTATGAGTGTATTCTTTTTTAAAGAATTGCATTGAACTAAATTGAGTAGATCATTAAACTAATAAACTGAACTGCATAAATTACTGAGTAAATGAAAAAAAAAAAAAAAAAAGGCACGCCCGATTTTAACACAAAATTTTAAAATTATTTCCAAATGTGAAGTTTGAAGAAGGTCATCAAGAGTATAATTTGTGAAAAAGGTTCAAAGAGGTGTCATTTTACAATCTTGGACTTAATCTTACTACATTGCTACAAGCTTAGTATACCTGCCACTGAATCTGGACTAGTATAATCATATCCCTCTTTATTTTCTTATCATCATTTATTTATGGTTCCATTTATGTGTATGCTACACATTGCTATCTCTATCTACTTTACTGTAGCTTCCCAAGCATATAATGCTTCCAAAATGTTAAATCGGATTTGCCGTGTATACTAATACGCCATCCGTCTTAAAAATGACTAGTCTATTTTTTGTGGAATTCTTTCAAATTGACTGTTCTAACTCAACTCCTATATGTACACTCATTCTTTATACGGATTGGAGTATTTAAGAGCAAGTTTCTGTAAAGCCAACTCATCAAATAAGGGGTTATTATTTAGAGATGTAAATGTCACTTATTATAAGCAGTAATTCATATTTTACTAAAAAAATGTCTCTCGTCTCACTAAAAATTATGATTAGACCCGTCATATAGAAGTTCTTGTGATACAGATATATACAAACATAACTACTGACAATAATGTTCAATTATATTGTAAAAATGGTAAAAAGTGGAAAAATAAATGTCTAGTCTTCAATTATAGAGCACTACATTATATTGTTTGATTATACAAAAAGAAATTCTCACCGGCCATGACCTTTACCATTGACTGGTCACTAGAGAGGGGGCTTTCAGGATCCACTGTTAGTGATGAAATTATGTGCCAATGTCACCAGGAAAGTTCGTCTCATCTATCAATGACTAAATACTGTATTGGTAGCTCAGGAATACGACATTAAATCATTAATATAGTCTGTTGGATATTGTATGTCATGAGAAATACAATTTTGTCCAAACTGGTCGCTCTTATATGGTTTTTTTTTTTTTTGGTTCACGACCAAGGATATCCACCGTCGACCACAGTGACTATCCCCGCGCTGGTTTGTAGGCACCTCAAAAGATGGGACAGTTGGCCAAGAAATTTAAAGCTGCTCCATGCCCAAGGTGAGATTCGAACCCTCGACCTTGGTTAAGGATGGATGAGTCCCTACCACTCAACCACACCTCCTTGATTACTACCTCTCAAATATATTGATTGGAGTGATACATGTTTTACATGGGAAAATATAAGAGAGACCTTAAGTGTAGGTATAGAGATTTTCGGCTTGTCTTATATAGACTTAGTTCACTGTGGAATAAGAATATTAATGTAATTATTTTTGAGACATGAAGAATATTTTAAAAAATAAGTCGGCTGGTCTACCATGAATCAAGTTCAAACAAATTTTTTCTAGAGACACGAGTTTTTTTTTTTTTTTTTTTGATAGGAAGAGACACGAGTGTATTGGTTTAGCATCTATAGTAATGATAGATACTAATATATGTTGGGGATATTTTTGAGATGGGCGATCATGGATATGAGCAAATACCAAGGCAAATAAGACTACGCTGTCTTAAAAGACTGAATATATGACTTCAATGTGCAAGAATATAACTTTTTTTGATACGAGTAATCGTGACTATTACTGTTTGAGTATGCACGGGATAAATCCCAAGTGTATGCAATAGTTTGCAAATTATATGTACCAAATAAATCAATAAAATAAATCTTATAGACATACTCATCAAGTAGGCCTAGTGAGAATTGAACCCAACCATGACCTTTGTCATGAAATTCAACCTGTTGTGAATAATTGCACACCCTAAGGATTGGAAAACGGAAACACAAACACCAAATGAAAATAAGTGACACGCAAGATTTACGTGGTTCGGCCCTTCTGGCCTACGTCCACGGAAACACTCCAACAAAAGTATTCACTAACTCAAACAAGATTACAAGTTTTGTGGAAACTTGGAAAACCTCCCTTACTTTGTATACCACCCGACAAACCCGATTCTCTCACTCAAGAGTTACAAGAAATGGTAACACTCAACAATACAAGACACTCGCACTTGTGTTTGTCTCACGCTTCATATATATATATATATATATATATATATATATATATATATATATATATAATATATATATATATATATATATATATATATATATATATATATATATATATAAACCCTTCTTTTTATAGAGGACTAATAGAACAAACTAGAGGTTAATCGTGCTCTAGAAAAATCTACCAATTTCCACATATGATTTGATATTTCTAGAACTTTAACATTTGAGTAGCCATTACCAAGACTAGAATTTTCTTCAAAACTCTTCTCGCCAAACCATGCACAAGTTAGCCCTTTCATCTCCCAAAAGACTAGTTGTACATAGTAATTGTCCAACATAATTCCTAAGCAATTAATGCTTTGTCCACCCACAAAAATAATCTTACTCTACCAAAACATGTAGTCGATTGCACCGAGTTAACCACCGGCCACAATTTATTTATTTTTTTAATTTTATTTTATTTATTTAGAAATTCTAATTAATATCCCAACAAATCCTCCCTTAATTAAAATTTCCAAACTTTCACTTCATTAGAAAAACTTACCTTTTTTTTCTCACCAATTTTTCTTCTATGGCTTCACCTTCTAGATAGCAAAAATATTTTTCTCATTTTTCAACCCTTGCATAATCAAGCGGTTTCCCTTGAACACCTTACACCTCCTTTTTGTGCCTACAAACTTATATCCTTGCTATGTTATCTCTCCCAACGAAATTATATTAGCATCGCAAGAAGGCACATACCTCACATTATGAAGAGTTTGTACTACTCTGTTGTGGAGCTGCATCCTAACACTTCCAACTCCTCCGACCTTTATCCTCTCACCATTAGCCATTTTGAAATGACCAAACTCTCCATCGGTCTTCAAGGTGTAAAACATGGCTTGGTCTCGACAAACATGCATCAAGGCAGCAGAATTCATCACCCACTTATTTTTAGCAACCTCCTCGCTCGTTGCTAAGTATAATTCATCACCATCAGTTTTGACCACATTGGCTTGAGAGTCGTCGTCGTCCTTTACTCGCATTTGCTTCAACTTCTTTAGGTCCTCCCTCATCTGTGGACACATGGATTGTATGTGGCCCTTCTCCATCAATAATAGCACTCCACATTGCTAAAGTCTCGGCGCGGTCGCGATTGTGATCTCTCCCTTTGACCACCTTCTCTCTTAAATCGACTCCTCCCTCGCTCCGACTCCTCCGCAGCTAGTATACGATCTCCACCATTATTCATGGCCTCCTTCCTCATCATTCTCTCGTTCTCCCGCAAGGTTGCTGTCACCTCGTCTAATGTTAATGTTGTCCTCCTTATGAGCAACGTTTTCACTAGCGGCTTGTAGGATTTTGGTAATGAGGCCAACAACAATAACGCTTGTTCTTCATCTTCTAGATTATCGTCGGCATTTAGTAATTGACATACTAGCTGGTTAAATGTGTTGATGTGGTCATGTAAATCTCCTTCTTCCTCCATCTTGAGTGAGTACAACTCCATCTTCAAACATAGTCGGTTAGTTAGCGATTTTGAAGCATAGATGTTCTCGAGTTTGTCCCGTATCGCCTTTGGTGTGGTCTCCTTCAACACGTTGTATTTAATCTTGGGAGCTAACGCCATTCGTATTGTACTCACCGCCTTCTTTTGTATTGTGGTCCAATCTCCATCACTCATAGAAGCGGGCTTCTTCTCTTCCAAAGCTTGGTCAAGACCTTGTTGCACCAAAAGGTCTTGAATCGTACTCTGCCATAAAGTGAAATTGATCTTCCCATCAAAGAGAGGGATCTCAAACTTAGGTGTGTTAGCCGCTATAGCCATAGCTTTGATACCACTGTTGTGAATAATTGCACACCCTAAGGATCGGAAACGGAAACACAAACATCAAATGAAAGACACACAAGATTTACGTGGTTCGGCCCTTCTGGCCTACGTCCACGGAAACACTCCAACAAAAGTATTCACTAACTCAAACAAGATTACAAGTTTTGTGGAAACTTGGAAAACCTCCCTTTGTATAACACCCTACAAACCCGATTCTCTCACTTAAGAGTTACAAGGAATGATAACACACAACACTCAACAATACAACACACTCGCACTTGTGTTTGTCTCACGCTTCATATATATATATATATATATATATATATATATATATATATATATATATATATATATATATATATATATATATATATATATATATATATATATATATATATATATATATATATATATATCCTTACCCGCTACTAAACCCTCCTTTTTATAGAGGACTAATAGAACAAACTAGAGGTTAATCGTGCTCTAGAAAAATCTACCATTTTCCTCCTTTTTCTTTATTAATGATTAGCAAAGCTATTTATAATACAAGCGTTTGGCAGAGATATAAAATCCTAATACATGTTATACTGGGAGACTGAATTAAATATATCCTAATACATGTTATATAGGAGACTGAATTGAAAATGAAAACGATATATATCTAGACTATGGAATATACTAGAGTCCTTAATTAAGGAATAACTAAACTAATTCCATAGTCTTAATATTTTGTGTAATATTTATATACTAATCTTGTATGAGGGGAGGATCTAATCTTTGAGTAACGGGGGCCGGAAGTGTCCCTGCTCAGATATAGTATAGAAGAGTTGTATGTCAAAAGAACAATGAATGTGCCCTATTTAATTAATTTTTTTCATTTTGTTAATTATATAGTGTCCCGCAGAATTTTTTTTATCCTAGATTCGCCATTGCGTTGTATTTTTGACAGGTGCTAGCCAGTTAATCCATAGATGACAAAGATTGCATTATGTTTAAGATAAGGCAAAGATGTAGGTGAAAATAGTAAGCGCATGATTGTTAAAACATTAAAAACAGCTCAAATGTTAGCTTGGTTTACTGGTGGAACTATGGTCCCCTCTTCCAAATGTTCAATGACATTCTCTTTTGAGATATCAGATGTCCATATGTACCAATAACGAAATTATTAAGGCCAAAATCTGGCAAAAGTTTTCCATTTGAAAACGTAAATATAATGTACATTAACTTTGAGATCCTCATTACTTCTCACCTTTTTTTAAAAAAAAATTAAACTCCATTTCGAACAGGCTAATAAAGGAGCGTGAGCATTCCTATTAGAGGAAAAAAAAAAAAAAAAAAAAAAAAAAAAAGAGCATGAAATTAATTTAAGTGAAAAGATGACATGTAACTTGCTTATGTATGATTAGATATATATATGTCCAATTCAATTTGAAGAATATTACACATCTAGCCTTCGAATTTTATTTGTATTTTATTTTTGTTGTCTATTATCAGTGCTGATGAAAGTACCAAAATTTTGACGGACCTAATATTATACTTAAAACCCCATAATAAGATATATCTAAGCAATAAAATAAGACGGGTTAGTCCAAACCAGAGACAAAACTTGATTTATTTATTTACTCTTTACCATGATGCATGTTAATACATGTTTCATATATATTTTGTCCACCACATTTTATTTAAGTAATAATAGTAACTCTAAAAGATCTATAATGGTCGATAATAGGATATAAAAACATTAATTGTGTCTCCAACTTGTATTATAATATCAATATGACTCGTTAAGGTGAGATATATCCTAATACAATCTAATATCATTCTGATTTATGATCGAGTAAAAGTCAAAATGACAACCTATTGAATGGTTTGTTGAAGAAAAACTCAAGTCTCCTACAAGTTAATTAGAAGTCCAAACTTAGCCCCCACATACACCTATAAGGCTATAAGGAGACTCATGGAGAGACTTGGTTGTTAGAATAATATCAGTCCTCATCAGATAGAAATGTGAGAAAGCTATGGGATGGCTTATCTACCTCTTAAGAGGTCACCAAAGACACCAACCCAATCTCAAAGTGGAGTTTTTACCAACAAAATAACTGGTTCCATGCATGTCACATTATTTCTGATTTGCTTGATTGTCCAAATCACCACATTTATATGGACCACCAAAGCTACAAGCCTACAATCACACGTGTGCAAGCCAAGTCATCACATAAAAGATAAAACTTCAGATTTGGTTCATTACAATGTGAACTCTCAAAGTGAAAAAGATGGTAATAAAGTGTCTTTTGAAACAGTCAAATCAAAATCATTTAAGCTAAGTTATGCTTATTATAGGCCCTCCCAGCTAGGGGTATAACAGCACACATTGCATATCAATATATAATAATCCATAATAACATAGATAAATTGAATGATGGTGTGTCAAGTATTTGGTTCAGTTTAGTAAAGTTCAGTCCAAGTCAATTTAGTGATTTTATTTTTTTCCTCACATATTATCATTCAATTTAGCTCAAAACAGTTAATTCAATTCAATTCAAATAGTTCTGAACACATTCTGAGGGTGCGTTCTTTAGAGCTTACACGATCAGTTGCATTCATGTGTCAATTCAGTGATTTCCAATTCAATTGAGTGATGTTTGGTTCAGTTCGGTGGTGCTAATCGAGTTCAAAAACATACTTGTCTCACATATCAAGTTGTGTTCAATTCATCTGAGTGATTTTAAATTCAGTTCATTTTACATATGTTCAGTCCTAAAAAACGCACTCTAATTAATTTGTATTTTAATATCTACTATTGCAGAGTTTGAAACCAACATGGTTACGTATACTTCACATAAAATGGAAGACTCTAGGGAACAAAGATCAATTCATTAGTTTAATTAGCTTTAAAAAGCGATGATTTTGATTATGGGCGTGCGCTTTGGTGATATAACATAGTAAATTTGTTTGTTGTGGGTGCATGCCATTAACATAAGGGACATTTTTGGCTCATTCCTTTCTAAGTTGTTTCGGCTTGTTCCACCGTAACTCAACAACTTAGCATAAAAATATGTTGTACATATGTTTGTATGGGTGCTTTCACTGCTTTGTTTAAGCCCACGTTCAGTTTCTTTTTTCAGTTTTTGTCTGATCTCCACTTTGATGATTGTTTATTTTCAATTTAACATTTAAAAGCCATGCATGTTTATTACAAAAAGAAAAGCGCCAAAAAGCATAACAATTTGCATGACATTTTAGTAATAAACACTGCCCCCCATCCCCACAAGAAAAAGAAGAAAGTATCATGATGCCAAATACAATGCATGGATAATCTTAGGTATTCGAAATTAGTCATAATTTTATTTTAATTTATTTAAGCTATTTGAGTACTTATTTTGGCCACCCAATATCTTCAAAACTCAATGAATGTAGTAATTTGATAAATAGTGTTAAGTATTCCTTCTAACTAATCAAGTGGAGATAGGAATATTCTTAATTCCCTCAAAAAATAAAGGAACGTTCTTAATAATTGGCAAAATAACAATAGTGCCCTCAAAATACCAAATTAAGTAAACAAATATCTCAAAATTCGAAGGATAAAACCGCAAAAGATCTAAAAATGGTCGAAAATAAGTTTTTTGATACTTTGAAAGGTCTGAAAAATCCCGTAATTTTTGCTAAGGGTCACTATTTAGTGAAATAATGATCAGCTCATAATAAGTTAATCTTATATTTCTTAATAGTGATCTCTTTTGTATGAGTTGTTGGTCTCACGCAAAAACTTGTTTATCAATAATCATATTTCTGTGTTTTTGAGTTGAGTTTCCTTAGCTTCTTGAACTGTCTTAGAGGAGATCATATAGAGAAATAGTAAGCAGCAGCCAGCAGGTAGCTTAGATTAAAATGGTTACGGGCAAGTGCATGCATATGATTCATGTAACCATGTTGATCATATAGTTAGGCTTAACTCAATTTAAGAGCGCTATGGACTTCCATTATAATGTGGTCGTTCTATACAGTGTATTTCTTCCACTTTGAACAACTTGTTCAAGTGTATAACTTCCCACTTACATAAGCATCTATCGTATTGCATTACGTAACAACTAGAGGTAACAAACATATAACCTCCCCCTCTAAAAATAAAAAAATCCTTTTTTTTTTAAGGAAAGAGAATCCATTGATTCTTAAAAAGCCATCCGGCATCTACAACGGTGAATATCTCTAAACAAATCTAAATCTAACTAAACCAAGTATAAATCTAATATAACAAGATGAATATGATTTCCACTATCACTGATTGAAATCGGTGTCTTGATCAGCTCCATCGATAAGTGACTACCAATCCAAATATTACTGTTTGAAACCGGCGTCTTGATCAGCTTCGTCAATAATTGACAATGCCTTGATATAGCAAAAAATATGCTATATAGTAAACGGGAGGCCACCGCATTTTCCCTACGATCGGAGGTAAGCACGAACCATGCTGCAACTATTTGGAAAAACAAATCCCCTTGCCATAGTAGATTGAACTTGTCTTCTTGATTCATCAAACCGAACCGAAAAATAGAAAATCGGTGACCCTCCGACGAACGCGGAGAACTCCACAATCTCTCACCAAAGGAGAGTTTATTACTAACCATAAAGAAAAATAAACTAAAAAACTAGATCGAAAGCAAGGAAACAACAACGGAGGGGCTAACCACCGACAAAAATGCCGATGGTAGCCCCAAGATGAGTCAAAGAGAAAGGGGGCTAGAGTTTTTTGAGAGAGAAAAGAGAGAGTGAGCGGTTGGCCTACACTTCAAAAAATTAAAAATAAAAAAATCCTAGTCTACCTTTTCTCTTTAACTCATTTTGGGGTTACCATCCTCGTTTTTTTCCAGTAGTTAGCCACCCGTTATAGTGTGCTTGTCTCTTTTAATCTATAGTTTTTCGAGTTGGATTTTCTATAGCTAAGGTTATTAATAAACTCTCCATTGGAAAGGTAGTTTGATTATTTGTCGGAGTTTTGTTGAGTAGAACAATTTTTTAGAGTTTGTTGGTAGGGTTGTTGAGTATTACAAATCGAGAAAACAAGTTCAATCTCTTATGTCAAGTTAGGGGATAATTTGTACTTTCAAATCAGAGGATAAACATGTGGAGGGCACTTACTTTATAGCGTAATTTATACTCTATATATATATATTTATGAAGTCGATGTTGATTGATAGATTGTTATAGTTATCGATGCATGTGATCGATCAAGACGCCAATTTCAAGCTAGCAGTGATGTTGAGGTCGTTACTTTAATAGTTACTTATCAACGAAGTTGATTAAAACATAAATATTAGGCAATGACGGGGTAGTGATGTTTATCTTGCTGGTATTGTAGATTTGTACTTGTTCATATTTATTTATGTTCGTATATGACGGATGATATTCTATTTTCTATGAATGAATGAATTATCTAAAAAGAACCTTCCCAGTTACATTAATTGTCCATTGAAACATATTTTGAAAAACATTCTTGTTACGGATATGATGTGGAAAGAATCTAGCTATCTTTAAAAGCAAGGTAACATACTACTATAACTAGTAATAATGATTTTAAATTTTAACTATGCTTGCAAGATTTATATTATGATACTGTTACCTATTTGTATGGATAGGCTCTCTAGCCCTCAACTCTATATTGTTTCCTAAGCATATATTCCTAGCCAATTATCACGAAGTACAATATTGAAAGTCCCTTAAAAAGGCTTCAAGCCACAAATTATAATGATAGTAATAAACAGCCTAGCTTTAACACTTTTCTACATTGTAAAATATTAAATATTCAACAGGTCTAATGCATATGGAAGAGACAAGAGAGTAGATTGCACACAATCGATCACAGTGGAGTTCCATCCTGAAACGAATATTGAGTGGAGTAACTCACTAACTTATACACTAATATTCCGATATGGGACAACACTCACATGAGTGTGGGTTATTATTACACGGTCCGCCATAGACGAGTTCGTTCTAGCTAGGCAAGTTCAATATATTATTTAAACTTTGATGGGTACATATACACATTCAGAATCCAAATTCATACACAATCCACACGACTACACGAGTATGAACTATGAAGTGCGAGTTTACTGATAAATACATAGTATATACTCCATATCTACCCAAGTCACAAATTAAAGAAAATGTATGTATTATTAGTGACGGCTATAAATTCAAGTCAAACACGCTTAAGATACTAGGAGCTTCTATAAACGAAAAGGGAAAGAGAGAAGAAAATAAAGAGATATGATAGTATTGGTAATATGGACATGTACATGGTATGTAGGCTTTCCACTAAAAAGGTCAAGTGATTAGTGTAAATATGCAGTAGAACCCTGAATCCCCGGCCCTTTACTTTTGACAAAAACGACCTTGGAAACGATACATATTACTGTCACTCGCTCTCATCTATCTATTTCAAGTATATATGTATGCGTAGTTCTTCTATATGTGGGGGCCAATTCGTACATGTATATATGTACTCCCTCTATCTCTGATGGATATTTGTGCAAATATAAATAATTGTTTTAGTGTCTATTCTTTTTCATTTACTCAGTAATGAGTTTAATTTAGTAGAGTTTTATTCAATTCAATGATGTGATATATGTGTTGTGATCTATTTTTTTTTTTTTTTTTATGTCACAGAATATTATTCAGTTCAGTGGAGTTCGATTTAGTTTAGTTTAATGTAGTTTAGTTCACTCCATATATTTTTATGAGAATGAAGTTTTATTTGGTATTTGGGGATGCCTTTTGTTTTGGGGTGTTGGAGTGGTGTGTTTATAAGAGTTATAAAGGCACGAAGATAGTTTTTGAATCCAGGTTTCTACTAGCACACCCAAGAATTTCACCAATTATGCTACTCTATCGGTTCCAAGTTTATCTTTACATTGGACTTTTCACGGTTTTTAAGAGACTACTTTGACCATGGATATATAAGATTTCATAATTATAGAACTTAAAATAAGACGATATTTTGAAAATACTATTTAAAATGAATCTGGCAATACTATTTTCACATTGTAAAACTTTGTAATTTTTCACAAATAAGTGGTCAAAGTTCACAAACTTTGACCTTAAAAAGTCCAATGTAAAGATAAACCTGGGACACAGGGAGTATAGTGCATAAACAATTTTTTAATTTGGTAGGAGGCAAAGATTGACAAGATTCGAGCCTTCAAATTTAATTGAAAATACATATTTCTAACTATTGGAGTATCTCTTGATTTCTGAGTTGCGGATATATTATTATAACGAATTGTCTCTACCCTTTAGTACAAATATTACGATATCTTTCTATGTCACTTAGGTATGTTTTTTTCAACTTCACACTTCACAACCAAACAATTACTTCATGTCAATTCAATGAAGTTAAGTTTAATACAACACACTTTTTCGTTCTCTCACTTAGTATTCTAGGTCCGTTCTTTTCAAATAGATGAAAACTAAATTGAATATATTTAAACTAAACTAAACTAAACCAAATTATTGTTTTCAACTGGACCTTTAGCCCTTTATACCTCTTTGAACTCCACTAATATTGACTAAATTGAAATCTTCCAATGGCACATGAATCATATATCGTGAATTTATATGGAATAAGAAATTATTTAAGTCATAAGTTTCTATTTGATTTGAATTAAATTGAATATGAATTGTAATTAAATAAGCGCAATTTGGTGAAAATCACCTCAACAATTACACCTTTTGTTCAGTACCCCCTGAACTCTTGCTATTTGGTCAGTACCACCTATAATGTTACAAACGCCGTGGAAGTCACCCTTTAAGTGAATTTCCGACCAAATCCAAAAATTTTCTTCCCATTTTACCCTCACGTGTCCCTCATGTGACTTTTAAGTCATTTGACCAAATAATTAAATAAATAAAAAATAAAAATATAAATAACTAAACTAATTAAAACAAATGAAATAGCCATAGCAGCTCAGCTCTCTCTCTCTCTCTCTCTCTCTCTCTCTGTTCGTCCTCCATTTTCTCCTTTCGGGCTCTCTCTCTCCTCTCTTTTTCTCTCTCCGAGCTCCCAAGCCGACGATGCCCGTACCCATCTCCATCTCTCTCTCAAGCTCTGAAGATCGTCATTAATGGCGACAAGAACTCAGCGAAGCCATGGCCGCGATGAAGTTAAAGGTTGTCGACCACCATTTTTGGCCGGCGACCACATATCGAGCTCTCAAGCCACCGATTTGTGGTTTCCGGCCATGAACCATGGTCGGCGACTCTACAATATTTCTGATTAATCTCGAGCGAGCTTCAATGGCCATGCATGAGCTTTAGAAGCTCCGATCTGCCGATTCCAAGCTAAGCTTCTCCTTTTTTCTTTTTTAATTTTTTCCCTTTTTGTCTTAATTCTCGTTTGAATGTCAGACTGGCGAAATCGATTTCAAGATGTCGATCTCGATTCTGAGAATTTCGAGCTCCTAAGGAATCAAAATTTGAGCTTGATTTTGAAGGTTTTAAGTTCAATTGTGTGTAATTGTTTGTTTAATTGTTTATTTAGTTTAGTTTTTCATTTTTTTTTTAGTTTGGTCAAATCGAAGAGCTTGATGATGGTAGGGGATTGTGGAGAGTCTAAAGAGAGAGAGTAGTATAAGCTATATTGTTTGTCGGTGAAGATGAGGAGACGATTTGTGTCGGAATTTGAGGAGAGAGAATAGCGGTGATGAAGATGGGCGAAATTGTTGTTCACTCAACTTTAATTTTTTTTTTCTTTTTCTGACTATGTTCTTCATAATCGAGATAGGAGAGTTAGGGGCTTAAGAACAGGGGAGGAGTGAGAGCGAACGGGCTGCGATGATGGCTGCAAGAGTGAAGTCTGTTGGCCGGTGGTGGTGGTGGCGTGGGATGAGAGAGAGTGGTGGAGAAACAGGGGAGGAGAGAGAGAGCTGATGAAATTGGAAAACAGGGGAAGAGAGAGATGACAATGAGGTTTTGTGCGATGGTGGCGAAGAAAGAGATGATGATGATTTACATTTTTATTATTTATTTATTTAATTATTTGGTCAAATGACTTAAAAGTCACATGAGGGACACGTGAGGGTAAAATGGGAAGAAAATTTTTGGATTTGGACGGAAATTCACTTAAGGGGTGACTTCCACAGCGTTTGTAACATTATAGGTGGTACTGACCAAATAGCAAGAGTTCAGGGGGTACTGAACAAAAGGTGTAATTGTTGAGGTGGTTTTCACCAAATTGCGCATTAAATAAACTACAAATAAGATGAGGAAAGAACAAAAATAAAAACTCTAGTTTAGTTCAATATTTGAAAAGAGGGTACCTTCATGTATTGCTACCCTTGGAAAACAAGAACTACAACTCTTCCTACCCAAAGACAAAGGGCCCAAAAATTTGGTAAATTTTTGCTGTACTTTTAGATGGAAACTCAGTCTTCTTTTTTTGAAATAAAGTCCAAACTCATTTCTGATACAGGATTGAGCAAAGTACTCTCCAGAGCACCTTTTAGTTCCTCAAAAAAGTTTAAATTCTGAATTCTGAGTGTACCTATCATAAGAATTCTCTAGAGCTCCTGTTCAGACTGATTAAAACCTGTAAAAGGGTAAAAAGAAAAGTCAAGGTAGCATCCAAGCTAGCCAATGATCTGAAAAACATTGAATGTTAATAGGTCTTATACCAGTACTGGGTCCTATACATATGTTCGTAGTGGGGATGACTGGTGAGAGGCAGTGACATTGGGTGTTCGAGTTTCGGAAGAAAGTATTTGATTGGTGGATCACCATGTGTCATTAACAGATTATATCCTGACTTTGCTTTGCTTTTTTGATTAGTTCCCTTTTGGGGAGTAAGGGAATATAATTATTATTCATAGTTAATGGTTTGGAATCTATCTAGAAGAGTGGTTTTTAATTTGTTAGTATTTATTTACCTTTCCTCAATTATACTAAGCGTGTAATCTTTTCCATTTATTGAACCTTATTCAATAAGTGAAAATAAGTGGTAAGACCTTATCCAATTAGTGGGAATCAGTGGCTAGACTTTATTGAATTAGTGGCAGAATCTTACTTAATCAGTGAAAATCAGTGGCAGGACCCACATTCCTACTCACAGATGATCAGTGGAAGGACCTTACTCAATCATTGGAAATCATTAGTAGCAAGACCTTACCTAATCATTGAGAATCAGTGGAAATAAGTGGAAAAGAATGCACCCTAAATATCTTTTTGTTTTTGGTACGCACCACTAGTATTAGTTGTCGACTACGGTAACTATTTTCGGCGCTAGCTGGTAGGCATCAACTCAAATAGTGGAATAACTGGTTAAGAAATTTAAGACTACTCCATAATTTATGTGAGATTTGAACTCTCGATCTTGATTAAGGATGAATAAATTTCTAGCACACACTCAACCACATCCGCCTTGATTCCTTAGCAATTATACTTTGTTACATCTTTCACCTATGTCCACCATTTCCAGTGGAGTCAAAAGCTTCTTTACTTTTTGGCTTCGGAATGTAATGGACTAAAGCAAAATGGCTCATAAAATTATCGGCACTTCTTATTCATTGTGAAGTTGCCGATGGTTGTCGCACTTTGAATCTCGGGTCAAATGGAAACAGTCTCTCTGTGAGACTCTCGCAGGGATAAGGCTGCGTACAACCGACCCCCCCTTACCCTGCTTAGGTAGGAGCCTCTTTGGAGACACTGGGGTAATGTTGATGTTGATGTTGTACATCTTTCACCTACTCAAAATTTATGTGATTTAGTTAGGTTCGAATTTGTGGTAAGTGTATTGTAAAACCAATGAAACTAGAATATCAAGTTTGAGCTACTAATGATATATATACAAGATTGTCGGGCTTCTTTTTCTTCCTACATACTTTACAATATTCTTCATTAGTCTCTTTTAAAATGGTTATAAAGATGGAATATGAGGAAACCAACTAGTTTATTAGTGAATTTATACACTCAAGAGCGTAGTTTATTGGTGCTTGTGTTGACCTCAAAAAAAAATATTGGTGCTTGTGTTGTGGTCATCGATCACCACTTATTAGTTACGCTAGAAATTATGATATACAATAATTAACTCCGTAACCAGCACACATTATTGGGTAAGACAGTTTCATATTTAATAATAATCGATTTAGATTCCTTCGTTATGTTGTTGAATTGATTTTCATGATTTTAGTTATCACTCCTAATTTTGACTCTTTTTATGTTTTTGAAAATTTCAGTTAGATGTTAGAATAACTCTGGTAAATGCATAGATCTGACATTTTAGATTGTTATAGAATGACAATGTCATACGAACGAAAAAACAAAAACGAACATAATCTCGAAATGTGATAAAATAACAGTCGCAACCAATAAATAAGTTTAAGATATGCTAACACCCAAGATAAAAGAGACTAGCTAGTTTTTTTCAGGAAAAATATTTGAAAAGCTGAAAAAACAAAGGGAATAAAGCAATTGCGTACTTACCATAAGGTTTGATGGTAGCCGTTAACTATGAAGTTATTAGTAGGGTTTAAAGAGAAGATGAGGGAGCGAGAAGAAGGCTAACCTTTATTAGTACTTATTTTCCATTTGTACCTTATGAATCTCATAGTTATATCAAAAGTATTTATTTTCCATGAGAATCAGTATCAAAGCTAACTTGAGTAGATATATTAGAGGCATGTCTGAAAGGGATTAGGAATATGCAAAATGAAATGATAAGGGAGATGTACTCAACACTTCTATGGCCTATGGGAAAGCGAGATAATAGCCATTTAAACACCAAAAGTACTTTGTATAATATACTAGCTACTTGCCAGTTGCCACTAATAAATAACTTTCGTCATTCTCTTTTAAAACACCAGACATTTTCTCCTTCCATCCATAAAAATCTTATTTGCATTAACTATTTAACTAAGGTTTGAATCTTTCAGTAAAAATAGAACAGTTTTAAATTTCTTAATCAATTATCCTATACTTTAAAATGCGATATAAATTAAAGAGTAGTTATTATAGTCGATGATGAATATAATCGATTATCGATGGTGAGTGTTTTCATCACCATGGTACATCACGAAATAACTATTGCAGTACAACAACACGTGATGCACTGATGCTCCTGTATCTCCTAGCTTAGTGTTATCTAATTGTACCATGGTTTAGAATTTTTATATTAAAAGCCCCTAAAGAAACATAAACGTATACCATATGCCACGACAAAGCGTGTAATACTAAAATAAGGCTAATTGGTTTCCAAAGCCAAAGCCAAAGCCAAAGCCAATTTTCCACTCTCTCTTTTCCTTTTGTTTCTCCAACCAATCAAAAGCCTTAAATAGTTATAGTATAGATTAGCTCCTAGGCTTTCTTCCCTTAAGGTGCGCTTAAATTGGATGCTATTTTATGTGTACACGTATAAGGATTATTTTCACAAAACAGTAGCAAATCAGATGGATCGAATCAATCACAATATAGGGAGGGGTACACCATTTGTTTAATTATTGGAGGAAATTTAGACATAATTGATTGTGCCTATTACTAGTATTGGTGATACCACATTCTCTAATCTTTACCGAAAGTGATGTGTCAAAATTTATAGTTGAGTATGGCATGTGCGATTAGAAAAGTATTAGTTTATCAAGATTGTATGCCATTTAATATATATTGGAGAATTAATTTGATCTCTTACATGATCCATGATTATCCAAGAAAGGAGAATATTACTAGTTTAATTACTAATTCAAGCTGTTAATCTCTTTTTTTTGGTGTATCTATCATAATAAGATATACCTCGTAATGACACTCATCATACATCAAGTTTTTGTTGTATTCAATCCGCGGTTGTTAGCAACGAAAAAGCACATCCCTAATTAAAAAATATAAGAACCTGACTTTCAGACTTTCAGCTAATAAACACAAGTGGAGCAGTAGAGTAATTAGGATTCTCTAACTTAGTATAAACTTGATGCTCGTACAATTAATTAATGTATTTATGGCTGAGTATGATGAATTAATTATTTAAAAGACATCTGACATCTCTAAAATATATCAAAATCAAATGGTCGATGTGCAAAAAATAGCTTCACATAAAAATTAAGGTATAACATATATGCACACTCTCCAATTAATAGTTGTCTCGTAATGCGACATTGCACAAGCGCCATAGTTTCAAAATGTTGAAATGCATTTGGTTATGGTAGACGAAAAAATGACCACCTTTGCGGAGCCATGTATGAACCAACAATCGGAGAACTATTCCACAAACAAAAGCTCTACAATACTAGAGAATAGAGATAAGTACCCTAGAAATGGAACAAAAACCTCTCATAGTGATGAAAACTATTGAGAAGAAATTCGGGTTTACACCAATAAAAAAAAATGTCGATAATTACCCTCCACTTTTCAAGAGATAAAGTACAAGCAAGGCTTTGGAACGAGGAAGTTAATATATAAATTCTTTTAATAGAATTTACGTATTTTTAACGTAATAAGTTCATTATAATCCTAGGCTCTTTCTTTTTTCTCTTATAAATCAGTCAATATTTAGGGAACCATGGTTGAAGTTAGATTAGGCATTCTTTCAATAGAATAATATGTTCCCTATCAAGGATCAAAACAAGTCCCGCCAAGTCTGTCCGTTACATAATTGTTTTCCCAAAAACCTTACGAGTTATTATGAGGGTCAGACTTTTCAGGTTGTCTCGTCCTTAATGAATTCTAATATAAAGGTAATCAAAAATAATAACTTGGTAACTCAATTTTTTTTTTGGTGCGGTGGTAACTCAAAATTTGAATGCATTACCAGTCTGCACTTCCCACAAAATATTAATCACATGTCAATAGTCACATAATTTACACTTATGAACCAAAATGGGTTGGTGTAGTGGTTCAGCACTTCATCCCTTAAATAAGTGGTTAGGGGTTCGAATCCCAACTCTTGCGAATGGAAAAAATCTCTTGGCCAGCCCCCTACCGCTTAGTGCGCTGACAGTTGGGGCGAGAGGATTATTCATTGTGATCGACAATAGATATCCTTGGCAAAGATCAAATAAAAAAAAAATACACTTATGCCCAGGAAGTAGAATTTAATTAAGGAATAAAAATTACTATTTGCTTACTTTGTGATGTTACCTGCAATTATTTCACCAATACTAATCACATTGTTATGTGACTTGTAACTTCTATTTATCCCCATAAATATGTAGTGAAATATCACTTACTATATATCCTATTTTTATACACGAGTGTATGTATATTCAGTGTCACAAGTGCTTGTTTGGTTAAACATGGGAAGTAAGTTTTATATGAATTACTAGTTCATGAGAGAGATAAATTTATGGGAAGTTCTCGATCTTGCTTTGTTGACCAAAGAAATTGCAAATTCATGAGAATTGATGTGGAAGTGCTACTTACTTAGGGGGGACTTGGTATATAAATTCCTCTATTTTGGAGGAAGTCACTTCCTGCAGAAAGTAGCTTCACGTTTTCTTATCAACCAAATCAGACGGCAATTCAATGGTGATCTCAGATGTACCATGCTTTGGTGGTGCGTGTTTCCCCACGCCGCAAATTATGGAGCATGTGTATCACCCTAGCGTTGTGAGGTGCAACATCCTCAATAAATCCTAGTCCAGGTAAAAATTTACGAAATCAGAGGTAGATTTATACTTCTCAAAAAGTAACACTTTATATTTTTCAACTATACGTCAACTAAGCAAGCACTTAAAAGTATGACTTTTTCCGGCTATATAAGTTGTGTTAAACAAATTACCGTTAACAAATACTAGTGGTAGATGTGGAAAGATGAAGGAAAGATGACACTATGACATGATCACGAGACCATCTTTCACTTCGACCAAAAAAAAAAACTAAAGTAAAAAAAACAAAGCACTTCCCAAGTAAGAAGTAAGAACTAAGGTGGTCGGACATAAAAGACCAAACACAAGTACCACGCGCCACACGCGCTAGATCAAAGATTAGAAGAAACAAAAGTCAAAGAGTCAAAATTTCAAGCACCACTTCCTTAAAAAAATCAACTACAATACTCATTATTACAACTTGTACCACTTAAAATCCTTCCAATTTATTCCATAAAATTAATCAAGCAATGGTGAAAAAAATGAACCCCAAAGACCAATTCTTTGTTACTTAAAAAAAGTCTATTTTGCGGCGAGTTTCCCCCACATGCTCTCAACTTTTGTCATCATTTTCAACTCACTTCTTAATTCTCTCTCTCATTCTATTCTTTCTTTCTTTTCTTTTGTATCTATAAAAAGCCCCCAAACTTCTCTAACTTCCCTGTGTGTTCTAATCCTCTTTCTCTCTCCTATTCCTCTTCTCTTCAAACAAAACATATTGATTCAAAGCTTGCTTATAGCATGCCAAGCATGGATCGTAACAACAAATCAGAAGACAATTACTCTGTTACTCAAGGTAGCGACGACGAAATGGCCGACCTCCGACGAGGTCCATGGACCGTCGAAGAGGATCTTACTCTCATCAATTACATTGCCACTCATGGCGAGGGTCGTTGGAACTCCCTTGCCCGTTGTGCAGGTACTTCATCAAGAAACTCTTATCACTCCACCCATACTCGCAATTTTTTCTTTTTATCACCGATATTAGTCCTTTTAGAACTAAGAAGCCGTACAAGTAACTGTGAGTTACGTGTACTAGCTTCTTTTTTTCGTTTAAGTTTGTACACACAAATTATAAATCGGGGAAATTTTCCCAAGTCAGAAAAATGATTATTCCCCGTCCAAATGGAGTGGACGGGGACTTTCGCTCGCTAACGGTATATGGAAAGTGCTCAGTGACATTTCTTCACCACTATAGCACTTTCACTTCCGGTTTTGTATAAGTGCCTAAATTGATCAATTGCCTGTTTGGCCAGCAGTTTTGGTTCGGCTAATTATTCTTCCTTCCCTTATCAAACTTCTATACCCATCACCTCACCCATGATTGCATGAGCTCCTTACTTGTTCAAAAATATATTTTTCCTTTCTTTTTTTTTCTTTTTTTTTTTTCTTTTTTTTGTGGGTCTTCACTTTTAGTTTTAAAAAGACTGTCAAAAAGTTGATACGGTAAGGTTTTTAAACAAGATTGGCTGAGTTGTATTCCTCATAGCAAGGAGTATTAATTTAACAACAAGATCAAGAATTCTTCTTTTTTGTGATACCTTGATACACTACATCACTCCCAAGATCCTTAAAGAATTGGAATATTTCTCTCATTTGTGCCAAAAACTCGTCTTTGTTTTTTTTATTGAGTGCATAAGGCATATTGATACCTATATTGCTCTTCATCATTGGTACTTGTTATGCTTATGTTATTATGCACTAACTTTACCAATCTTATTAAACAATACAAGATATTATCTATTTTTTTTTTTACTAATTTATCTTGGATAATTGAGTTATTATATCTAATTAACATTAATCCATGTGAATGTTGTAGGCCTTAAGCGAACCGGGAAGAGTTGTAGGCTACGATGGCTGAATTACTTACGCCCTGATGTTCGACGAGGAAACATTACTCTCGAAGAACAACTCTTAATCCTCGAACTTCATTCTCGTTGGGGGAATAGGTAAACAACTTTCTTACTTAAACAGCTTATATTGGGTATGTACTACTAAACAATTAAATCAAGTACTATAACTATCTTGATTTAACTACCCCTGCTTAATTATAATCATGAACTATATATAGAATTGTCAAAAGTGGCTGTTCCATTTCATATCATTGAGAAAATGACATGCATAAACAGGGTAACCAATAGTGAACTGATAGAATTCGTAGCTCCATCTCGATATTGACATCTATGAATTAAGCATAGAAATCTTGGTTAGGTGTTGTGTCACGTGTCTGAATATCGTACACACAACATGACATCCACACAGGATGACATCTATTAGGCTTTATTTTCTCTCTTTAAATGGCGATTTCTCTCTGTGTCTGTATGAGTGTCCTTGCAATCTAGATTGATATTATGTAAACTTCTTGCAGGTGGTCAAAAATTGCGCAATATTTGCCAGGGAGAACAGACAATGAGATAAAGAATTATTGGAGAACACGAGTACAAAAACATGCTAAGCAACTCAAATGTGACGTGAACAGCAAGCAATTCAAGGACACCATGCGCTATCTTTGGATGCCTAGGCTTGTTGAGAGGATCCAAGCAGCAGCCACCACCACCACCGGCACGTCCTCGTCTTCCGTGGGCCCCACTAATACCACCACCTTAGAGCCCATTCTAGGGTACTACGACCTTCAACAAACAACAACAACAACCAATCTAATAAACACCACCGATCATTATATGATCCATGCACCCGTAAATTCCAATTTCGCCCCCGAGAATTCGGTTAATTCCTCCGATTCTTTCAACACCCAAGTTTCCGACCTCACGGATTATTATAGCCTCCCTAGTAATAATAATAATCACGGCGCTAATCAAGATTATCTACAAGTTGATCAAGTTAGTTATGTGGCCGATAACTCGTCTACGAGTCCTAATAATGGTGGTTATTATTATAACAACCACGGGACGACGAATTACAATCAAGCTCCTAATAACATAATCACGGAGCAAAATGCCCAATTACAGAAATGGTTCCTTGGCGATGATGAGGACACAACAGACAATTTGTGGAATCCTGAGGATATTTATTTCCTACAACATCAGTTTAGCAACATGTGATGATCATATAGAAAAAAGTTCTTCAATTGGAACACATTTGTGTCATAACTACAAACTTGTAATCTTATTAATTAGGATACGTTTGAGAGTTTAAAAGGAGAAGGGCAATTGTGGATTTTACAGCTTGTATTTTCCTTCTTTTTTAATCCTTTTTTTTTTTACTGATGGGTGGGGTAAATTGTAACCAGAGATCTTCAATCTCGATTCTTTAATTTGACCTTTTTGTACTGTTTTATGATCTGTTACACTTATAGCTAGCTACAAATAAATTTTACTTTTCATTTAAATTTTCTTCCCTTACATACGTGTGCATTTTCTATAAATAGATATACTTACTTATGTATGTCATCCTCTCCAAAAAAAGATTCACTTTATATATCGATTCATTTAACTAATATTCTAGACATCTTACTAAAATTAATGTGTTTACTGCTTAGGGTGTGTTCTTTTTCACTATTTACTCATTAATTGTTTCACTTCAATTCTATTTGGTGGAGTTTAATTTGGTTCTTTAATTTATTTCAGTCCAATACACAGTACAGTTTAGTTCACTTAAGTTACGTGAAAAAGAAATCAGCCTTAGTTTTTCTTTTTCTTTTTGATTATTTATCAGAGGTTCTAGATGATTATGCGTGGTGTTTAATTAATTAAAACAAAATATTGGTGTATAAATAGTTACTTTTGTGCAACATTTTCACACACAAAGTCCCACATTGATTGGATGTTATGTAGAAGCATGGTTTCAAGTCATATTTTAAAATTTTGATTAACCAAGTATAATGGGTTCCACCATCTTTATTTCTCTCTACTGTCATTATTAAACTAAAGAAAAAATAATATTATAAAGCCAATAGAAGTTTTTTTTTTTTCTAAAAACAGTCTATGGGGAGTGAACCAGGACTAAAAGAAGACTCTTTTTCTTTTCTTTAATTTTTTCTGTTTGTGTGGATTATTCTTCACAAGAAAATAGTACACTAATGAAGAGAGTTCATTGTTGAGTGATTTAGCCATTTATCATGATTTAATTTATTTTGATTGACAGGCAAAGACTAAACAAGTCAGCTTTGAGAACTCATCACAAGCTAAGCTACAACACAAAGGTCTTATTTTGGTGGCTGAGTGTAAAAGTGCCACATGAGCAAATCAGGATATTTTGGGCCGCACAAACAAAGCCTTAACTCATGGTCATAGTGGTCTCCCCTGAAAAATGCAGATAAACTATTTAAAGTTGAATAAAAATGTTCTGAAATTATTACTGTAGTGTGAATCTTTATTGGCTACATGTTTGCCAATGTACGTACATGGTCTTTAATTTGAGGCTTGTGAATCGTGTGACCTTAGACTAATATTCTCCTCTAATTTAAATTTTTAGTGGGAGGAGGTGTTATATGCAGTCTCATCTTGAGACTGTAAAATGCATAATGAATGAAAATGGAACGTATACATACTCGTAAAAGAAAAAAAAATAGAAAATAATAATATTTTTCCTTACGTATACATATGTGTCCTGTTTTAAGTAGGGGGTGTAATCTGCAGTCTTTAGGTGATCGAGGCTGCACATAGCACGTACTCTTCAACAATTTTCTTTTGGGTTTGGCAAAAAATAATTTATTTTCTTTATGGATGTGTCTAAATGACACCTCTTAACACATAATTTTTTGATATTCCACGAGTTAATTTATATAGGTGTTCCGTACTAGTAGATCTTTAAATATTATTATCTACGAGTTAATGTATCTACTCCTGACTTGTTAATCACTGAGTCAACTACATCTCGTTCTTGGATGTGTGGCAATAATTAGAGCATGGTTAAGTTGAAAGAGGGCGGTAGATTAGAAACGTGATCAAGTGAGGTGATAACTGATAAGGCATGAATCATGATCTTAGAGCTTGCAGGGACACGTGCAAACTTAAGAAACAAAACGTGATCAAATAGTACTATATATAGTAAAATAATAAAATATTAAAATCTCATTTACAGCTAACAGAAATGAAATATGAAAAGCGGCCCAAGAAAGGGCGGGGAGTCTGATGGCGGCTGGGTATCTTGGTGGGTTAACCGAGCCCGCGTGCGGGAAATAGAGGACCCTAGCTTAGTGGTCCCATGAGAGAGACAACCCCTGGTGTGTTAAGGATCCACCACGTGTTATATAACTTCTCACAGCTCTCCCCTTTTCTTTTTCTTTTTCCTTTTCCATTTTCTCTCTCCTCTCAAGCAGGAAGTTGGCTTCCTTGGCTGAAGCACTGACAAGTCTGACAGCCGCAACCATTGAGACCTCGAACACACAAATGGATTATTATTTTTAAGGTTTACCTGCCACGTAACTAGGGGACTGAATTGCCTTTGTTGATGCTTAGTTGACGGTTCCGTGTTTAACGTTGATGATTTAATTAATCTGATATATTTGTTATTATGAATAATATGGGAAGGAGAAAAATAAATATATTTAGTACAGTTCAAAGAGAAAAGTGGGATGATCAAAGACAAAAATATAGTGTTAGGACTAAAATTACACGAAAATTACACAATTAATTAGCCATTGTTGGCCCACTACCCTTGATTCCACTATTACATTACACACAAGTGTTCGAACATGATAAGAAATTGCCGACAGTCTTCTTTTTCTCTCCTCTCAAAACCCTAGTTTTTCTCTTTTGCCTCTTCTCATCTTTCATTATAGTTTCAGGCCGGGAGGATCGATTTAGGTCATTTCCATCCTGTTTTTTATGTTTTTCATCTAGTTTGACTCTAATTTCTACTCTTTTTCGCTTTAGGTGGAATAAATTTCTCTCCCTTTGTGGAGTCTATTGGTATTTTCGTTTCTTCCTTTTGATAGGATTCTCTTTTCGCCTATGGTGCAATATCTATTTTATAGATTCAATATGAATTTGGGGACCGGATACACATACAACCGATGGTATCAAACTGAGTTTTATAGGCAAGTGATTGCTTTGCTCGAGGTGAAGATCTCCACTTCCGTCAAAGATGAAGATACATCAAAGGAAGCACATGGTTACTATGCATGTTGGGAGTCGCACCGAAGTGTCCTTGTCAATTATCTTGTTAGCAAAAATTATGTTGTTATTATTGATTTAGTATATTTTAGGGTTATTTTGATTGTAGATGCCGTATGGCTTTTCTATTAATGAAAATTTCCTATTCCCCTCTCAAAAAAAAAAGAGTTCGAACATGATGCAGTGTGAAGTGCTTCATTCGCATTTCACTTGCACCCTTTTTTCGATGAGAAAAATAACTAGTGACTGAATTCCACTATTACGGCATTTTCTATACCTACATTTTTTCCAAGCTAGCACGCACGTTTTAGAAAGGAGAGATGCGAAGTTTTGGATAAAATACTAGGAATCTTTACTTGTTTTTTATCCAAACTGTTTTATTCTTTAAAGAGAATCAGAATAATTAATAAAGTGTCATTTTATAAGCTACGCTAGCCTAAAAGAAAAGCACAAAGCTTGGGAGAATTCCGTCATGTTTGGTATGTTAATAAGGAATAAAAATGAGCTTGAACCTCTACTTTTTTCTTGGGTTGGTTTAATTCAAATGGTTTAAAGTCAGATGATTAAAGTTGTGTTGTTTTCACTTTTTTATTTAGCAGTTTTTAGTTCACGTGAGTTCACTTCAAATTTGCAATATATTTTTTCTCTAACGCATTACACTACGAGAATGGGTTGAATCGATTGTAAGGGTATCAACTATTGATTAGCGCCTGATAGGTCATCAAACGAGTTAAGCGGGTTGGGTTCAATATGATTATCACTTTGGATAGGGTCAAAAGAGAACTCACTATAATAATAGAGGGGACTAGGGAAAAGGTTTGGTGGCACGTGATTAGAGCTGACAAAAACTGACCCGACCTGATGACCGACCCGCCACAAACCCGATCGAAACCCGACCCGATAAAAACTCGAAATGACCCGACCCATTTTGACCCAAAACCACCCGAATGTTGTGAGACCAATATTTGTCAAACTCGTTTGGTAACTCGAAACCGAACCCATATTTGACCCGATGTATTCGACCCGTATTTGATCCGACCCGTATTTAACCCAATCCGTATTTAACCCGACCCGTATTTGTCCGACCGAAACCCGACCTGACCGACCCGTTTGCCAGGTTTACACATGATGGTAGGGAGCCATGTTCGGTGGCCAAAAAACGTGGATTACAACTTCCAATTTTTAGCTTTTCGGGACTCGATTGAGATTATCTTTCCAACCTTCTCCGAGGGCTCCATCGTGACCCTAGAGGACCCCCAGTGCCCAAGAATGTAATTCCAGGTCCCAAAATCCAATTTCACCTAAGTTTTCGGTGGTTCGCTCTTTAGAATGGTGCAAGTAAAATGCATGTCCAAGCCTACCAGTGACCCAATAACCTACTCTAGGGCCTCCTATATCCCCTAGGGGCGTCTTGTGCGATGAGCAACGACAATATCCACCTTCGTTACGGGGACTTCCGGAACCCCAAAAACCGGGATTATAGCCCACGATTTTCGGCTTCCCGAAACTTGGTTGTGATTAAACTTCTCCCATATGTCTATCATGACCCTAGACGAGCCTTGGTGCCCCACAAAGGTTATCCGGGTTCCCGAACACCGATTTCACCCATACTTTCGGTGTTCATACCTTTAGATTAGTGTTCCGTTAATCGCGTGTCCAAGCCTACCAGGGACTTGATAACTGACCCCGTGGGCCTCCCATGTCCCCTAGGGTTTTCATGTGCGATGTGGTGTGAAAATATCCATTGTCATTTTGGGGTGTCCGGGAAGCCCAAAAAACGTGGATTAATAGCCTTCGATTTTTTCGCTTCATTGGGTCCGTTTGTGATTTTGCCCAAACTTCTCTAGGACATATATCGGGACTATAAGGATCCCAGGTGCACCAAGAAAGTCATTCGCGTTCCTGAACTCTGAAGTTACCCATACTCTCGGTGTTACGATAGCCATAGATTGGTGTTCTAGTAAAACGCATGCATGTCCAAAAGCTTATTAGGGACCTGATAACCGACTCTAGGGGTCTCCCATGTCAACTAGGTGTGTCCCATTCGATGTGGTGCAAAAATATCCATCTTCATTCTCGGGCCTCTCGCAAGCCCAAAAAACATTGATTTAGCGTTCGATTTTCGAGTTCCCAGAGCCCGATTGTGATTTTTGCCCAAACGTTTTCGGGGGGTCTATCGTGACCCCAGAGGACCTCCAGTGTCAAGGAAGTATACGGGTCGTCCCTCAACACAAATTAATACCTGGTAAACTGGTTGGGCAAGTCGGATTTGGGTCGGATCATGTCGGGTTTAGGTCAATGTAGGGACGAATTATTCGGGTCTCTTTCAAGTTCATTTACAAGTCGATCATCGTGTTTGACAAATGTTGTTTCACAATCTTTAGGTCGGGTTCAGGTTTAGATTGGATAACTTCGGGTCAGTATTATGTCGAGTCTTTTCAGGTCAAATTCGGTTGGATTTCGAGCGGATCGGTCATTGATTTTGGTCAGTTAATTTGTTCCAGCTCGCTCTAATACACATAACCAAATTAACCAATAACTCTCAATATATATATATTTTTTGGTCTGAGACCGTCCGGTTGAATCCGGATCGAGTCGGGTAGGACCACAAGGGCGGCAAAGCTTTCCCAACAAGTATTTAACACTGCTGCATTCACAGGGTCTCGAATCCGAAATCTCTGCTTAAGTTAGAAGAAATTTTCACCAACTCATCGAAATGCTTGTTGGTAATAACTCTCAATATTTAACCACCATGTTGAAACACTTATCATTGGCAAAACACAGTATGGGCACTTTTAAAAGTAGGAATATTAAAACGTTGTACACCACATGATATGATCAATAACATCATTCTCAGTTTCCTTTTTAACCTATAAAACAAAATTGATATGGGCATCTCTATCTTATTCCTTTCCCTCCACATATTTTCACTTGCGTGAAGCTTTGTGTTGAAAGCGATTGGAAAAGCACCTTTAACTTCAATAATGATTAATGCACCTCGATTATTCCAAAGCCTGACCACAACAGGCTCCCTATGTGATGTAGCAGTTTTGAGTATGGAGTTATTATTTTATACTTTGGTTAATCAAAAATATTGTCACTTCCCTAAAATGTGCATTAGATATTACGCACCCGTAACATGTATGGGAATTGTTCATATTGGCTTTTCCAATCTTGGAAATCACACATGTTTGTTCCTAATGCTTTCTGGTTATGTATGTTTAGAAATTTTAATGACACTTCCCTTTCGTAATTTCTCAAAATTCTTTCGGATTAAGTCACTACTATTTATAACTGCATTTTGTCATCATCTGTTATCATAATATTCAGGCTTTTTTGGTTCATTCTTTAAAGCATCTCCAATGATACAATCTTTAATGAGTTTTTATATTTGACATACACATCATAATTTTAATATCTCATTTCTACAAACCTTTTTTCTATAAAGGTTCTTACATGTGTCAAATTATATTTTATAGGGATATTTCACCGTGCGCCCCTCAAGTTTGCCAAAATGCACATGAGATACAACGAACTTTCCAAATGCACCATATACCCCTCAACTTTAGAATTCTTGCCCAATCTAACCAAACGTAATTTATTTTGATTTCTTTGTTAAAACCTGTTATTTAATTATCTTTTAATTATTATTTTTTTCCTAGGTTTCGGGTATTTAGCGTAAATATAACCAAAATCTAAATTAGCTCATTCAGGTGAATTGGGTTGACTCATAGGTTTCGGGTTTAATCTTATATTGAGTCAGTTCGATTTCACGTAATTATATTTTGATATTATTTTGGATGTTGGTCGGGTCACGTATTAGGCAGTTTGGATTGGTTTAGTTTGAGACAGGCTAACAATTTTGAAATAATTATTGGTATTTTGAATTAAGCTAAAGGTCATCAAAAAATTATTTACTATTTGGCTCTGATAAGAAAAAGGGACAAGTAATGTAAGTCAGTAAGTGTATTGAGTTTTTCACTCAAAGAAAAAAGAAGTATTATGTTTTGAAAAACAAAAAGGAGTTATCCAAAAAATATCCAAAAAAGATCTAAAAAATTAAATCAAATAAAGGTGTGTAGAAAGAAAAGAGGAAACAAAATAAATTACATTTAGTTAAATTGGGCAAGCATTCAAAAGTTGAGGGGTATATGGTGCATTTAAAAAGTTCATTGTATCTCATGTGCATTTTGGCAAACTTCAGGCGCGCATGGTGAAATATCCCTATTTTATAAAACAAGTTTGGCTCGGTACAAACCTGATATTTTTAGCTTTATCACTATAGGGAAGTGGTATTTCTTAAGAGGTCCCCCCCAATAAATCCCTCATAAAAAACTTGCATTGAAGATGCTCTAAGAATCTACTCAATTTTTGTCGGTTCCTTACATGCATGCGTCATTTGTTTTGCCTCCTATTTAAAATTTGGGAAGTTTCCAATCGATATTCCATTACACTTTTTCCCAGTGGTATTCAAAATGTTTTTTTTCAAATCCAAAAATGGGCCCGCTTCTATTCTGTCAAGCGTTAGAATACCGAGAGCGGGGAAAGCGAGTGACAAAAACTATGCGCGTCGCACTGTAAACAATGGAGTGCGCGAGTTTTTCGGGGCACTTTTCACAGGTAATTGAAGGTTGCAACCGGTTTGAGTGTGGGCCCACTATCAAAGGCATTCGAACTTATTACCGTTTACATATAGTTGTATTACATGTATATGTAGCACACTGCCCGAGCATATTTTGCCAGCGTAATGTATTGACTCCACATAGAGTTGTATTACCTGTACTTATACCTCTGTGATTCCCTGTCATATTTTAGCCGTCGAGAACTCTGCACCATTTCACAAACATATAAAATGGCCAATAAATCAGTTGTATCTGCTAGCATCCCTATTTTTTAACTTTTCCATCTTAATACCTAAATAAATACATAATATAAATCAAAGTCAACTATACATATTCAGAATGCGTATTACTTCTTGCATAAGCGTCTATAAATTCAACTATTTAAAATCTATAAATTCCATTATTGTTATATGGTTTGAAGATATTTCCCTTATCTAGTGTCACATTTTAATTATTTAGAGTCACTTATTTTTTCATCGAAGGTATAAGGCAAGGTCATGGGTTCGAACCCCCATTCCCCCCATGCATTGTGTCTGCAGGCTTCTAGGAACTATACTAGCCTCTTGTTGGTGTTGGAATTGTCCTTTTAAGCAAAATTGCTGGGGACTAATATTTTTCCTCACCGCTGGGGTTTAATCCTTTTTTTTAAGAGTGAAAGTGGTTTGTGCTCGCCTAAAGTCATACGTCTTTCATTGCAACATCGATTTGTTGTCGGCCTATATTTATATCTTCATGATCCGTTGTGGCTAGTTGTTTCGGGTTGAATATTCTACCAATGAAGGCTCTCCAATCGCAGCGTTCGTGTTACTACCGCTACGATTGCGGGGGAGTATTAGAGATATGGAATATCTATATGGAATATTAGAGATATGGAATTAATATATATGTCATATCGTAATAATATATTTGAGATTATATTTAGGTGATAAAGTATATCTCATATATTTTGGAAAGTATAATAGGTTAGGGTTATATAACTTGTACTCCAAACCTATTTTATTTCTATATATAGGGGTCTCCCCTAATTATCAATACAAGCGTCTAAATCATATTATTATTTCCCTCTCATATTTTATCAAATTCCTACAAGCTATAAATAGATTTGTACTTTGTAGGATGATTGACAGCTGACGGTCATCCTAAATTCTGCTAGAAAAGATTGCTAATAAAAAGGATGCGATCACAAAGATTTGCCTCTAAATAGCCTTTATGAGTTGCACTTCTGTCTTAATCCTTTCACTTTCAGGGTATATGATAACTTTTTTATATTATGAAATGTATTATGAGTGTATTCTTTTTTAAAGAATTGCATTGAACTAAATTGAGTAGATCATTAAACTAATAAACTGAACTGCATAAATTACTGAGTAAATGAAAAAAAAAAAAAAAAAAGGCACGCCCGATTTTAACACAAAATTTTAAAATTATTTCCAAATATGAAGTTTGAAGAAGGTCATCAAGAGTATAATTTGTGAAAAAGGTTCAAAGAGGTGTCAACCTTCATTCTCGGGCCTCTCGCAAGCCCAAAAAACATTGATTTAGCGTTCGATTTTCGAGTTTCCAGAGCCCGATTGTGATTTTTGCCCAAACATTTTCGGGGGGTCTATCGTGACCCCAGAGGACCTCCAGTGTCAAGGAAGTATACGGGTCGTCCCTCAACACAAATTAATACCTGGTAAACTGGTTGGGCAAGTCGGATTTGGGTCGGATCATGTCGGGTTTAGGTCAATGTAGGGACGAATTATTCGGGTCTCTTTCAAGTTTATTTACAAGTCGATCATCGTGTTTGACAAATGTTGTTTCACAATCTTTAGGTCGGGTTCAGGTTTAGATTGGATAACTTCGGGTCAGTATTATGTCGAGTCTTTTCAGGTCAAATTCGGTTGGATTTCGAGCGGATCGGTCATTGATTTTGGTCAGTTAATTTGTTCCAGCTCGCTCTAATACACATAACCAAATTAACCAATAACTCTCAATATATATATATTTTTTGGTCTGAGACCGTCCGGTTGAATCCGGATCGAGTCGGGTAGGACCACAAGGGCGGCAAAGCTTTCCCAACAAGTATTTAACATTGCTGCATTCACAGGGTCTCGAATCCGAAATCTCTGCTTAAGTTAGAAAAATTTTTCACCAACTCATCGAAGTGCTTGTTGGTAATAACTCTCAATATTTAACCACCATGTTGAAACACTTATCATTGGCAAAACACAGTATGGGCACTTTTAAAAGTAGGAATATTAAAACGTTGTACACCACATGATATGATCAATAACATCATTCTCAGTTTCCTTTTTAACCTATAAAACAAAATTGATATGATCATCTCTATCTTATTCCTTTCCCTCCACATATTTTCACTTGCGTGAAGCTTTGTGTTGAAAGCGATTGGAAAAGCACCTTTAACTTCAATAATGATTAATGCACCTCGATTATTCCAAAGCCTGACCACAACAGGCTCCCTATGTGATGTAGCAGTTTTGAGTATGGAGTTATTATTTTATACTTTGGTTAATCAAAAATATTGTCACTTCCCTAAAATGTGCATTAGATATTACGCACCCGTAACATGTATGGGAATTGTTCATATTGGCTTTTCCAATCTTGGAAATCACACATGTTTGTTCCTAATGCTTTCTGGTTATGTATGTTTAGAAATTTTAATGACACTTCCCTTTCGTAATTTCTCAAAATTCTTTCGGATTAAGTCACTACTATTTATAACTGCATTTTGTCATCATCTGTTATCATAATATTCAGGCTTTTTTGGTTCATTCTTTAAAGCATCTCCAATGATACAATCTTTAATGAGTTTTTATATTTGACATACACATCATAATTTTAATATCTCATTTCTACAAACCTTTTTTCTATAAAGGTTCTTACATGTGTCAAATTATATTTTATAGGGATATTTCACCGTGCGCCCCTCAAGTTTGCCAAAATGCACATGAGATACAACGAACTTTCCAAATGCACCATATACCCCTCAACTTTAGAATTCTTGCCCAATCTAACCAAACGTAATTTATTTTGGTTTCTTTGTTAAAACCTGTTATTTAATTATCTTTTAATTATTATTTTTTTCCTAGGTTTCGGGTATTTAGCGTAAATATAACCAAAATCTAAATTAGCTCATTCAGGTGAATTGGGTTGACTCATAGGTTTCGGGTTTAATCTTATATTGAGTCGGTTCGATTTCACGTAATTATATTTTGATATTATTTTGGATGTTGGTCGGGTCACGTATTAGACAGCTTGGATTGGTTTAGTTTGAGACAGGCTAACAATTTTGAAATAATTATTGGTATTTTGAATTAAGCTAAAGGTCATCAAAAAATTATTTACTATTTGGCTCTGATAAAAAAAAGGGACAAGTAATGTAAGTCAGTAAGTGTATTGAGTTTTTCACTCAAAGAAAAAAGAAGTATTATGTTTTGAAAAACAAAAAGGAGTTATCCAAAAAATATCCAAAAAAGATCTAAAAAATTAAATCAAATAAAGGTGTGTAGAAAGAAAAGAGAAAACAAAATAAATTACATTTAGTTAAATTGGGCAAGCATTCAAAAGTTGAGGGGTATATGGTGCATTTAAAAAGTTCATTGTATCTAATGTGCATTTTGGCAAACTTCAGGGGCGCACGGTGAAATATCCCTATTTTATAAAACAAGTTTGGCTCGGTACAAACCTGATATTTTTAGCTTTATCACTATAGGGAAGTGGTATTTCTTAAGAGGTCCCCCCAATAAATCCTTCATAAAAACCTTGCATTGAAAATGCTCTAAGAATCTACTCAATTTTTGCCGGTTCCTTACATGCATGCGTCATTTGTTTTGCCTCCTATTTAAAATTTGGGAAGTTTCCAATCGATATTCCATTACACTTTTTCCCAGTGGTATTCAAAATGTTTTTTTTCAAATCCAAAAATGGGCCCGCTTCTATTTTGTCAAGCGTTAGAATACCGAGAGCGGGGAAAGCGAGTGAAAAAAACTACGCGCGTCGCACTGTAAACAATGGAGTGCGCGAGTTTTTCGGGGCACTTTTTCACAGGTAATTGAAGGTTGCAACCGGTTTGAGTGTGGGCCCACTATCAAAGGCATTCGAACTTATTACCGTTTACATATAGTTGTATTACCTGTATATGTAGCACACTGCCCGAGCATATTTTGCCAGCGTAATGTATTGACTCCACATAGAGTTGTATTACCTGTACTTATACCTCTGTGATTCCCTGTCATATTTTAGCCGTCGAGAACTCTGCACCATTTCACAAACATATAAAATGGCCAATAAATCAGTTGTATCTGCTAGCATCCCTATTTTTTAACTTTTCCTTCTTAATACCTAAATAAATACATAATAAATCAAAGTCAACTATACATATTCTGAATGCGTATTACTTCTTGCATAAGCGTCTATAAATTCAACTATTTAAAATCTATAAATTCCATTATTGTTATATGGTTTGAAGATATTTCCCTTATCTAGTGTCACATTTTAATTATTTAGAGTCACTTATTTTTTCATCGAAGGTATAAGGCAAGGTCATGGGTTCGAATCCCCATTCCCCCCATGCCTTGTGTCTGCAGGCTTCTAGGAACTATACTAGCCTCTTGTTGGTGCAACGTTGCCGGGACCAGTGCTTGCGCTGATTGTTCAGCTAGTCTGATAAGATCGCTATTGAACACTAGAGTCCGACATGACGTAGCAAGGGGTGCCTCGGCCGCCATTCGCATTCTGCTTACAGATATTTTCTCCTAGTTTAGTAGATTATCAGAATAATACAAGCCTCTTGGTCACTTTATTGTTATCGAACGTCATTTTGTTATTATCTAGTGTCACATTTTAATTGTTTAAAGTCACTTGTAGTTTTCATCGAAGGTATAAGGCAAGGCCACGGGTTCGAATCTCCATTCCCCTCAATGCCTTGTGTCTGCTGGCTTTTAGGAACTATACTAGCCTCTTGTTGGTGCTTCGTTGACGGGGCCAGTGCTTGCGCTGGTTGTTCAGCTAGACTGATAAGTTCTCTATTGAACACGAGAGTCTGAACATGACGTAGCAGGGGGTGCCTCACAAAACTCTTGGTCCCTAATATACTTCGGATCAGCCATTACATTGGGTCAATGAGATAGATTTCTAAGATGAAATAAAAAGTACGGTCCGAATCGTCCAAGCTTGCTAAAACTGGGCAAGATATGACAGAGCGATTAAAAAGTGAGCCTTTAAGCGATTATACGCATTACATTCCCTTCCGGGATAAAAAAGATTCATTCTGATACTTTCTATAATTGATTACATTTCATGCTCTCTAGCGGTCTTTTGAGTGATAAAACTATTTTCAAATGTTTGAGAGTCACTGCTCCCCATCTCTAATGTAGGTGTAAACGGTCACTTCTACTGCAGTATAGGGTCACTTATAATGTTGAGGGTTCACAGGGCCACTTTCTTCCAGTTTGAATCAGGGTCATGTTTTACTTATCCGGGGTCACTTTATTGCCACATTTTAATTACTTAAGAGTCACTTGTAGTTTTCATCGAAGGTATAAGGCAAGGTCATGGGTTTGAATCCCCATTCCCCCCAATGCCTTGTGTCTGCTGACTTCTAGGAACTATACTAGCCTCTTGTTGGTGCTACGTTGACGGGGTCAGTGCTTGCGCTGGTTGTTCAGCTAGACTGATAAGTTCGCTATTGAACACGAGAGTCCGAACATGACGTAGCAGGTGGTGCCTCGGTCGTCATTCACTTCCTCCCTCTTTTAACGAGCGAGCAAAAAAACAAGAGATCCGTAATGCAGGTTTAAAGGGTCACTTCAACTGTATGTATAATAGAGTTAGTTGTAATGTTGAGGGTCCACAAGTGCTACTTTCGCATAGTTTTTCATCAGGGTCACGTTTTAGTTATTTTGGGTCGCTGTGTTATTATCTAATGTATGTTTATTGTAATCTAGGGTCTCTGAACCACAATGTCATAGTAAAGTTCATAACATGGTCATAATGTCGTGGTAAAGTTCTTAATACTCGCTCCTACTGGACAATAACTACAAACTCTTGGTCATATAATAGCATTCTGCTTACAGATATTTTCGTCTACTTCAGTAGATTACCAGAATAAGCCAATTCTCTTGCTCATGTAATACAAACTCTTGGTCATATAATAGCATTATGCTTACAGATATTTACCCCTACATCAGTAGATTACCAGAATAATACAAGTCTCTTACCCATGTAATACAAACTCTTGGTCATATAATAGTATTCTTCTTACAGATATTTTCGTCTACTTCAGTAGATTACCAGAATAAGCCAATTCTCTTGCTCATGTAATGCGAACTCTTGGTCATATAATTGCATTCTGCTTACAGATATTTTCGTCTACTTCAGTAGATTACCTAAATAAGCCAATTCTCTTGCTCATGTAATACAAACTCTTCGCCATATAATAACATTTTGGTTACAGATATTTTCGTGTACTTCCGTAGATTACCAGAATAATACAATTTTCTTGCTCATGTAATTAATACAAACTCTTGGTCATGTATTAGCATTTACCAGAATAATACAATTCACTTGCTCATGTGATACAAACTCTTGGTCATATTGTATTAGCATTCTGCTTACAGATATTTTCGTCTATTTTAGTAGATTACCAAAATAATACAAGTCTCTTGGTCCCTAATATACTTCGGATCGGCCATTACATTGGGTTAATGATGGGCAAATCAACTATATATGTATTACCTTATTGTCTCTATCTTTAAGATAACTACTGATTCTGGGCATTTTAAAGATGCTGGGACATCTTTATGGTCGACCTCCAAATGATCTACACAACGAACCTCTAAATCACGAGTCTCCTGACACCGAATAGGTCTCCTCATGAGAAATTCAAAAGTGCAAGGTATGTACATTTCAAAAGTGCATTAAACAGGCATTAAATAGCCACAACCACCCTCACAAAAACTACTAGGGTCCGTGGGAGCGGAAACACTAAAGCAACCTTAAATTAAATTAAAAATTAAGAAAGATTTACATCCCTTATAGAGCTACGCTCGATGGCACGTTCAAATGCTTGGAAGGCTAGCGCTGTTGTCCAAGAAGACACCCTCCAGCTCTGGGAAGATAGATTTCTAAGATGATTTAACAAGCCACGGTCTGGATGGTCCAAGCTTGGGAAAACTGGGTGAAACATGGCAGAGCGATTAAAAAGTGAGCCTTAAAGTGATTATACGCATTACATTCCCTTCCGGGATACAAAAGAGTCATTCCGATACTTTCTATAATTGATTACATTCCATGCTCTCTAGCGGTCTTTTGAAGTGATAAAACTATTTTCAAATGTTTGAGGGTCACTCCCCTCGATCTTTAATGTAGGTGTAAAGGATGATTTTTTCTTGCATGTACTGATATCAGCAAGTGACCCCACTTTCACATGGTTCTACTGCGCTGTTTTAAAGGTCACTGAAGCATGTTATATATTAAATCATACGGTGACTTCTTTAGTTGTAAAAGGGACATTATAACTCTGTTGGTATTTGTATCGTGCTAAGCGTTAGTACAAATGAGCGCGGACGTACACACATACCAAAGGGGTCACATCTATCGTGTTAAACTACATTCCCTGCCATTCCCTTTCGGGATACAAAAGACTCATTCAGATCACTTCTAACGTGTGAGCGTCACTCTCTATAGTTCATTACATTTCATGCTCTGTAGCGGTCTTTTCAAGTGATAAACTATTTTCAAATTGTAATGTTTTAGGATCACTCCCCTTGATCTGAAATGTAGGTTTAAAGGGTCACTTCTATTGTTGTTTAGAGTCACTTATAATGTTGAGAGTTCACAGGACACTTTCATTCTGTATGAATTAGGGTCACGTTTTAGTCATTTAGGGTCACTTTATTATTATCTAATGTCATTTTATTATTTTCTAGTGTCACGTTTTCATTTTTCTAGAGTCACTTTTTATTCATCAAAGGTACATTTATATTATCTAGGGTCACTATGCCATATTGTCATAGTAAAGTTCATAACATTGGGTCGGTCACAATCAGGTGACTTATAATGTTGAGATTTCAGCGTCACTTTATAATTGTTTGTTTAAGGATCAACTCTTGTTTTATCTATGTGGCGATTAAAAAGGGATCATTTCACCGATTGAATTATTATACTGCCTTTCGGGATACAAAAATTCAGAAAGGGGTCACTTCATTTGTGCTAAGAGATCTGTAATGCAGGTTTAAATGGTCACTTCTGTTGTATAATAGGGTTACTTGTAATGTTGAGTGTCCCATAGATGCTACTTTTGAGTAGTTTTTCATCAGGGTCAAGTTTTAGTTATATTGGGTCACTCTGTTATTATCTAATGTTGTGGCCACAAATTTTGTGACAACTAATTGCCACAAAGTTATCATAACAAGGCTCTTTAGACCCGAGCTTAGTACAGGATGTATCAGCTTCACTATTTTGAAATGTAATTGATTTAGCCCTCTCGCTAGTTAATGCATTGCAAGAATCAATATCAACTGTAAGAGATATATATTGCAAGAGACCAATCAAATAATGGAGGTGCAATTATTGAATATACGCCACCAGTTGTACAAGTCTATTTCTTCGAGACCCATTTGGGACATTGCGTTGAATTAAGTTCGAAAGTTGAGAGAGATAAGAGAGTTATGAGCAATGTCGTGTCAAGGTTCGAATTAGAGTTTTCAATTCCTTGGGAAAATTAAAGATGAAGTGGAAAAAGGTAATTATTCCAACCTTTTGCTCATATAATACTCCTCTCTTGGTCCCTAACATTCTTCATTGGTCAGATATGGTAGAGGATAGTAGCAAACATACAACCTCTTGGTCATTTAATATCATTCTGTTTACAGATACACGGTTTCGAATGTATTCGGTAGAGTGTGGTGCCCAATGAGGAGAGAGGAAAGCCTGCAAACTCCCACGCGCAGGGACCACAAAGTATCACTTTAAAAATAAAGCGGAAACAAAATTCTACCGTGTTGTGAGGGTAGAAGCGGCCCAAAACGATATTCTACCGGTAGAACCTGTTCTGCCGATACTTGATTTGAATTTCTCTTTTTGAAATTCAAAACCGGAATTCTAACGGCCGGCAGAATAGAATTTTTCCAAACATGGTGCCATTAAGTTTATGTAGTATAGTTTTATAGCGGTTATTAAAGCTATCCGAGGTGAATGACACATTCTTTGGAAAATTGAGAATATCATTATTGATATAAAGAAGGATCTTCACTTTTTTTTTTGATAATATTGAAATGATTCATTGCTTCTGTGAAGCAAATGTTGTAGCAGATTTTATGGCTAACTTTGATCATAGTTGTTCTGAATTCTTGTCTTGGTCAAATTCTTTTGACTATTCCTTTACCATTTATTGGTGAAGGACACATAAGGTTAACCTTATCGATTAGCAGGAAATCTTGCCTTTTCGAAAATAAAAAAAATAAAACAATGAAATAGTATAGTTCATAATTTGATTATGCAATTGATGTACTACAACAAAATAGCAACTACCATACATTTACTACTATTATAGCAGGGGTTTGTATGGCCTTTATTCATTAGTTAATAGCGCAATTTGGTGAAAATCACTTACAAAGTTTCACTTTTTGTTGAGAACCCCCTGAATCGTTGCTCATTGTTCAGTACCCCCTTAAACGCTATAAACGCCCTGGCACTCACCCCTTAAGTGATTTGTCGGCCAAAATTTATATTTCTCTTTCCGTTTTACCCTCACGTGTTAGTCACATAGCACTTAAATGACCCCCCTATTTGACCAAATTGAATTAATATACAAAATTCAGTACTTAATTTTTTCACCCTACCCACTTCAGTAAAAATAATTCCCCTCCCTCCATCTCCATCTTCTCTCTCTCTCTCTCCATGTCTGTCTTCTCTCCCTCTCCATCTCTGTTTGCTCTCTTCATCACTTAACTTAATCTCTCTCTCTCTCTCTCTCTCTCTCTCTCTCTCTCTCTCTCTCTCTCTCTCTCTCTCTCTCTCTCTCTGACATTCTCTCTCCTCTATAACTCTTCATCTCTCTTTTTCTCATTTTTTTCCCTCTGGCCAAGACGACATCAACAAAATCGAAGACAAAACCCAAAAAAGGATCACTAAATAATCAATCACATCCAAAAATTCGTCTCCATGGGTTCTTCTTTGTATTAGAGGAGGCCATGTTGTTACATTTGCAAATCGGTGGCCAAGAAAATTGGGTTGAATTGGAGCTTGACATCTTTCACCTTACAAAAGCAAAGCACGACAAAATCAACCAAATAATATGGGAACAATTAAACGAAAGTTTAGGAAAGAAAATTTGGGACAATTACATGAACCCTAATTCACTGAAATATTGGGGAAAGAAAAAGAGAACAAAGATAAAGAGGACAAGAGGAAAAGAAGAAGGCGACGACTTAGTTGGATCTCTTGCTTTCCCTATCACAAATGAAGATGGTGGAGAAAAGTGGACAATGGCTGAGAGGAACAATGGTGGAAGGAAAAATGTCGTGAAATGAGAAGAGAGAAAAGAAAGTGTTCTTTTTTAGGGGGGGGGGGAGTTACTTTTGTTAATCAAGTCAAATGTTAATTAATTAAAGAGTAAAATGGGTAATAATTAATTGGGTCAAACAGGGGGGGTCATTTAAGTGGCATGTGACTTACACGTGGGTAAAACGGGAAGAGAAATATGAAATTCGGTCGGCAAATCACTTAATGGGTGAGTGTCAAGACGTTTGTAACATTTAAGGAGGTACTGGACAATAAGCAACGATTCAGGGGATTCTCAACAAATAGTGAAACTTTGTAAGTGGTTTTCACCAAATTGCGCTAGTTAATATTAACCGAACCCTTTATTTCTTATCATCTTATCCAACCAAACACACCATTAGTAGGATTTGATGATCTTAACTACCTATGGTATCGACCTGAAAAACAATTAGGGCCTGTTTACTCGGGAGTAGTTAATGTATCAATTTAGAAAGTAATTTTGGAGTGGAAAAGAAAATGACTTGCAGGAGAGAGATAAGAAGAGAGTGATTGATTACATCTTATAATGTAATTACAATTGCTCTATCAACTTTAGCGAAATATCCACTCCATTTTTTCAGTCCCTCTCCTTCCCCCACTTCAACTCCCTCTCCTGCCCTTCCCACCTCGAGGATATTGCATAACATGATGCACAATACGTTGAACCAAAGTCCAAACACACCATTATTAGAGATTAGAAGATCGTAACAACCTACGACATTGAGCTTTAACAAATAGAGTTGTTTACTTGAAAATAATGTTGATTATAAGATAAAGTATCATTTTATAAAGTAAATATGGAGTGAAAAACAAAGTATCTGTACACCAGAGAGATGATCGAAAAGAGAATGATTGATTACATCCTCTAATTTAATCACAACTACATATATAATTAATCCATTCCATTTTTCTACTCCCACTCCTCCCTTTCACACCTCCTGGATGCACATCATAATTTGAAGCACAATAGGTTGAAGTAGTGGTCAAACAAGTTTCCACCATTCTAGATTCCTTTTTCCTTTTATCTTTTATGTTTGGAGATCCACCATTATCCAGCTTAATGTATATGTTACCTAGCTAACATTTACAAATCTCGTTAATTAATTAATAATCAAACTACAAGTTGTTATCTGATCAATAGAGAAATCAACGCAACTGACTTGGCTTTCAGTCACGAGTGCACCAAGTTTTTGAGTCAAAACCAGCATCTATAGCCTACAAAAATAGTACACTAATGAGCCGACAAAAACTTATAATTAATAGCTTCATAATTAAGTTGACGGTGGCAAATTTGATTGTGAAATAGGCAAAAATATCTTTTTTAACCAAAAGTTGCCATACTGATTGTAAACTATTAGAAATATTGTTTTTATATTGTCGTCAAATAATGGACTTGATTGTCCACTTAAAATTTAGATAATATGTAATTACTTTACTGTTTAAGAATATACTACAGTTTAAACAGACGAGTCAAGCCAAGCTTCCTCTGAATATGATCATTACAGTAGTTTCGTAGTTCCACTTAATTAGTGGTATCTGGTATGAGTAATTAAGGAGGGGAGTTTCAAATTTATGAATCATTGCTTACGCTATCATTTTACATTTCTATCTTTTTAAGTTGTGTTCTCATTACCTTTCTATTACTTATTGATATCGAGCGAGGATGAGCTTGGGGTGGATAGTGCAGGAGTACTCCCAGCCTATTTTCCAGAAATAACTCGAATTGCTTTAAGTCTTATTTTCAATAAAGTTGGAGGCTTTCTTACTATTCTATAAAAAAATAATTGAAAAGTCGGAATTAAGCTAAAATAACATCCAGCAATCTCTAGAAAAGAAAAGTAAACCGGTAACTAAAAAGAGAAAACAGTTTGAAGGTTTAATACTATTAGTTCTAAGACCATGTGAATTAATATGTTTGGAGGAAAAATGAGAAGCAAAGTGTTCATCGATCAAATGAGATCCACCACCTTTAATTAGATGACATTAAATTATTATGATATATGAATTAAAGCACACAATTAAAACAAGAAAATTGTATAGATAGGCAATGAAGGTGCTTTCTGATTTGATCAATATGGGAAGCGAACAATACATGTAGACTGAATGATTTAGAGCATGTTTGGCCTAATTTGTGAGTAACTTTTACGTTGCTTCTGATTTTTCTTTACAAACCACCACATTAATATTAAGGAGTGCAACGAGTCGATACACTCGCGAGCAGCTCGTGAATATTCTTGGTCAAAGCTCGTCTGATAATACACGAGCCCCAATTCAAGGTTCGTCTAGTAAATGAGCCGAACATGAACACTACTCCCCCACTCAACTCACGAGTAAACGATCGTTTAGTATTTTCAAGGGTTATACTGCCTTCAAAATTAGTGCGCTCATAAAAGAAACGAGTCGAGTATAAGCACCAATATGATGCTCGTTTAATAAAACGAGCGAGAACGAACACCGTAATAGTCGGCTCGTTTGCACCCCTAACCATGTCCACACCTTCCTCATCCCCACTTTCAGCAACTTTCAAAAAGTTTAAAATCCCCCTAAAATCCCCTAGAAGGCCTAAAAATAGAAGCATCAAAATCACATCATGATAATACTTGATAAGAATGAGGGGAGCTGAGATCAAAAAAAAAGAAAAAAAGAGAGTGGGGTTTCGATAAAAAAAAAGAAAAGAAAAAGAAACAAAGAATGAGGAAAGATTAGTTAATGGTTACCAAAGTTTGTTGAAGCAAGATAAGGAAAAAGAATAAGAATAATATATATTATTTATTCATCAACCACATGCATTTTGAAATTCAAACAATCCATTTAAATTTTAAAATTAGAAATCTTTTTTGAAAAAGATTTTACATAAATATTTATTAGTTTTTATCTAAAATTCTATTGACATGTGTCAAAACTGCTCTTTACACATCGTGTGTATATTACCTTTTTGCTGAAATCCTCCACCATTCATAAAAATCCTAGTAGCTCCCGGAATATATGAGTGGGCCGAATAAGAAGATCACTAAATGGTCCAACTCAAAGTCCTAGTTTCCCTCACCCTACCCATTTGACATATATAAATATCCCTATTTCCTCAGTAGAGGAGGAGACTTTTCCCCTCTCTGAACTTATCCCTAGAATTCTAACACTAAACTTTAATTCACCGGGGCTAGAATTACCCGTTTTCTTTTGCTTGATCGCTATTGGGGCATAGGACTTCGAACCTCTAGTTCCGTATTCGGCTGTTGGTCACGTCTTGCTCATGTTCCCTCATATTTCGAACCTTCCAACCCCATCTATTTCATTTTAACTTAAGATTTAATAAACCAAAATGAAAAATAATTAAGAGAGCCAGTAAACGGAAATAAAAAGCAAATTGAAATAAAACAACCAGAAAAAAGAAAGAAGGAAATGTGGGATTAAAGTGTTGGAGAAGCTCGAGTGACACTATTTATTTAAATAGTTTTTATTTTATTTTTTGATTCTAGTTTTAGTTTTATTGATTACCTAAAAGTGGCGAGAATGACCCAAGTATCTTTATTTGTGAATTACGACTTAATAAGACACCACATTGTTGATCGGAATATATTTATTCAGCAGTAGTGTCGGTTTTCACATTAAAATAAGCAAGGGTTTGTTATTGGGCAAACAAGCACAAGTATGAATGTAGTATGGTAGGATTCAAAGGTATGACCAATCTCTGTTTTGGTCCTTTTTGTTTCTTTTCTGACCCACATACGACAAAGATCATATGTTTTTTATTCTCCATGAAAATGCAACAGTCACTTCTTATTATTCAGTCATCAAATTTGTTATGTAACTAAAGTTAGCCATAAGCCAAAGAGTATAAGTTCGACCCAGTTAAAAACACCTAGATAATAAATTTGACAAATTAAATCTATAATATTGTTAAATAGACTTATATTTTCAATTTGATATAATATAAGAAAAATGGGGAAACACAAAAATGTAGTAAGAGTTGAATGAAGCTTTGTAAAAAAACAAAACAAAAGAGCTTAAATGGTTAGCTTAATGGGCAGGGCCGTAGCGGCAGGACTGAATGAGAAATCCGCACAGAAGAGAGTATATCATATATCCATTTTCTTGGTCTCGGTGTTCAGTTGTGGAAATAACGGCTAGATAACCTACTCTACCATCTTTCTTTTTTTTCCATGTACTAAAATGACAGTGCCTATTCATAAACTTAAGATTTTCTTAAAATAATTTATCGGAGTTAAAATGGATAAGTAATCATATTTTCCCCATTATTGTTTCCAAAATCCATGGTTATTCATTGTGTAATCCATGCATGACTAATATTTTGTCAACTCAAATTCACGTCCTTAAACTGCCTAACGATATTGTGGAATGTTATAACATAACATAACTTAAGTATTATATATTACGGGGTGACAATTAGTGTATTTAATAAAAATTCTCAAATTTTAATGACATGAATTTAAATAAAATGTGTTTCCAAAAACCATGGTTATTACTTTACTTGTGTTATCCTGAAGTTGCATTACAAGTAAAGTCATGAGCCAAAAGAATTGGGATTAAATTTGGTGATTGATTTAATAACGAAGTAAAATGAAGTCACTACAACTCTTATGTCAAGAGGATGGGAAGAAGATGAGGTTTGTCTTGTCTGGGCCACAAAACATGGAGGTATATATCGTCCAGATCATTGGATGAAAGCACATAACAAAAGTTTCTAGTATGGAAAAATATTTTATGAGAAAATGAAGAATAATTGGGAAAAAAAAGGGAGGGAATGGTTTAATTTGGATGAACACACCTTTTTTCACTTAAGGGAAAATAAACTTTTAAAAAAAATCACCGCTTTTCTTGTCATTCTACACATTCACAAACAAAACCATTCTATAAGTAATTTCCCTAAGTTTTAAAAAGCTAATTTCCGCAAAAAAAATAAAATAAAAAAATTTTCAAAGCCGAAGAGTTAAGATTTGCAATAAGTAGTAATATGATCAAAACATGGAAAAGTAATAAGAAAATAAAAAGTTCAAAAAAGGAAAATGAAAAATTACGGGGTAACTAAGATATTACAAATGAAAAGAAAACACAAGGTTGCACAACCTAATTAAAAGGCCTATTTCTAGGCACGAGCAGACCCACATTGGAAAGTTTATGAGAGTATTTTTAAAGACGAGGATCTGCAGCCCAACTCCCAAAGATGGGGCGAAGGAAAGCAAAACAAAGATTTGGTTTTTTGGTAATCCAAGTAGGACAAGACAATGTATATTAGTGAAGCACAAGACAAGTTACCCATAATCTATAATCCATTATATCTAGGAATATAAACAATAGAGACAAATAAGGTACATGGAAGCTAGAAATACAATTAAGAGGTTGTTTGATCCAACGAAAACTGGGCCAAATACCTATTTGGTAGAAATTGAGGACAATTTCCTAGAAATTAGCCCAAAAATAAAAGTCACAAATTGGAGCTCTTTGCCTAGACCATGATACATATATACTAAGTGTGTGCGGAGAGATATACACAAATAATATCAGCTATCCACATGTCCCTAATTAAATATATTCTTTTCAGTTTGTGGAGGGAAAATAAGAGGGTCAAAGGAGGGGAAAAAAAAAAGGTTTGAAGCCAAAAAAAGAAAAAGAAAAGGGAAAGAGAATGTGAAAGACCAATAAAAAGGGATGAGTGAGAAAACAGAAAGGAAACTAAAAACAAAAAACGAATTTCATTGTCTCCGGTCATCTCTAACTTCTCCGATTACTCTCCGGCCACATCCCCGGCGAAAAACGAATTTTCCAGCGAAAGAGGAGCCCGATTGTTATCGACTTATTCATACGATAATGCTTTTCTACCATATTTTCCAGAAAAACTTTACACAAACTTTACACCATTTTTTCTAATTAATTTTCCCGCGAAGAGTGTTAGTTCGTTCTTTCTTGTGGTTGTTTTTCTTCTCGTGTTTAACGAAAAGTTTTTTTTCGTATCACAATCAAAGCAGGTGGTTAATGTATATATTGGTAGCAAAATAATATTTATTTGTAAACCTGTAAACTTGTAAATGATTTCTAAATTAATTTGTTGGTATTAAATATTAAAATCAATTTGAAATTTTCAAAATCAATTGGAACTTTCATTTGAAAAAGATTATTCCCCACATTTAATAAGATTCACCCATTGCACAAAAAAGATAAAATAAGATTCACCTAATATTCGAATAGGTTGCCAAGTATAAGACTAGGATGATTTGTGTATATATCTCCTCATACACGTATATGTAGTCTTTTCCTCTCTGCCTCCCTCAACGGCTTTTTCGGAACACGGTGTTTTTTTAGTGAACAATTCCACAATTTCTTCCGTCCTATATTTCCTTTTACCTTCTTTGTCTTTCTCGTTCTCACCCAAATATCTGCCTTGCTCTTCACTTTGTCTCTCTAAAAAGATCTTTCACAATTTGATGCATGTTTCAGGATCAAATTAGATTTTCTACTTTTGGACTTCTTAAGGAGTGTTTTGAGGTTTTTAAAAGCTGAAAACGGGGTGAGGAGTGAAGGGGAAAGTTTGTACGAAAAATAGGAAAAAATGTAGAAACTATTCACAAGTTAGACCAAAGGCCGCCTTAGTTAAGTATGATATTTACTAATGCTTTACATTGAATATATAGGTGTAGTGAAATCTGGTTGTAACGGTAGAACATGGAATGATGATGATAAGGTACATTATTTTAAGGCTTGATTGTCACTTTTTCACTTGCTGATGATGCATCTTCAACTTGTTTAGTGACGGACCCAGGATAATTAAAATATAGGTGCAAGAAAAATATGAGAAAATATTCAAAATTAGTAGTGTCAATTTCACCCGCATCAGTAATACCGGGTGCCTGATTGCTCCATTTTTTGAAATAAAAACCACAATGCTCCACCCCCTCCACACATAAAAACAATAAATAAATAAAACAAATTTACACAATTTAAAAAAAAACACACACATTCTGAATTCTACCCAAAAAATAACAAAATAACACCCTGATAAATAATCAAATATGCATATGAAAAGTGAAACTTTTAACAATCTATTCAGAAGCTAAAAAAGAAACCAACAATTTAAAGGCCTAATTCCTCCGAAGTATGAATCTTTGTCTACAAAATAAATAAAAAATGAAAAACATACAAATGAAAATAACACATACATCTGAATCTTTTCACTACAAGAAAACTCCTGTTTTCAACGATGAAAATCGTTGCAAAAAACAGAAAGTCGTTGCAAAACATGTTTATTGCAACGACATTTATCGTTGTTGGTCATGGCGTTGCAAAAGGTAATTGCAATGACTTTCGTCGTTACAATAAATGTTGTTTTTGGCAACGACATTTGTCGTTGCTAAACCACCCAGAAAATAAAGAGTCATGTCGTTGCAATAAATAGACCTAGTGATTTGCAACGATATCTGTCGTTGCCATAGTTGTTTCTAGTAACGAATTCTGTCGTTGCAATAGCTACTCAAATTTAACAAAAAAATAAAATAAAATATTAGAAAAAACGACAGAGACATGGATGGACAAGATGTGAAAGTTACCCAAAATAATTTATGGTTCCTGTTTACTTCAGGCTACAAAGTAATGCAAGATACAAAGTACACCCATATCACACCTCTAAATTTTGGCATAAACTTCAAAGGGGGTTGCTAAACGTAAATCGTAAATTACTAAACGTAAATCCTTTCTTCCCACAATACCCCCAACAAGTTTCTCATCAATTTCTCCCTCTACCTCTTTTCTCTCTATCAATTATCAATTTACAAACAATATAGAAAGAAATCTCATTAGTTTAACCCATCTCTTTCTCTTTTTTAACTACTTCTCGAATTCTGGGCATGTTTTACACCATCATCATCAATTCTTCATCATCATCACGAAGCACCACAACGAGCAAATAACAATAACAAAAACAATATAGAAAAATGAAATAAAATGAAAAAGCATGAAAACGTCCAAAACCCAATAATCCAACCTCAACCCACCTCTACACAAAACCGCAACCCCCAGCGCCGACAACCGCAACCCCACCCCAGCGCCAACAACCGCAACCCCACCCCAGCGCCAACAACCGCAACCCCACCGGCCTCCTAACACCGTCGACCCTCCACCCACCACCTCATCCTCGAATCCCCAACCGCGCTGCCCTTAGTCGGCGTCGATCGAATGCCACCTGTGACTTTCTCTCTCCACCCGACTTCCGAGCCAGCCGCCCTACACCACACCACCCAGCCACCGTCACCGTGCCACCCCATGTATGTCACCCAAGCCACCACCAATCAGTAAAACATAAACAATGAATAATTTGAAAAATCTAATTCAAATTTTAATGGCTACATAAACATCATCATTAATTTCATAGAAAATGTTTGTTTTGATCAAAAGAATCATTGTTCTTCATTTGAAATTAGAGTTCTTTACGATGAATAAAAGGGATGTAATTGGAAGATTTGAGAGGAAAATGAATAAGAAGGAAGAAGTTAGATTTCCAAATAAAAGGGCACTATGGGAAGTATTTCTCTAAAAATATTTGCGTTTAGTAATTTACGATTTACATTAAGCAATTCCGACTTCAAATCACACTGTAATTCATATCCGAGTGTTCACTACAAGATTACATCAATTACATAACATGTGGCCAACACGCCACAATTTTCACGTCTCCACATACCCCTACGTCAGTAACGGATCAAACCCCTCTTTCAATGTCTATAGCTCTCTGCTTACCAGCTCTGTTACTGTCCAGCTCCTTCAAAAAGTCCTTTGCACCGGAACGCGAAAAGCTTAAATCGAGTCGCTAGTCAAAGGTTACGTGATCGGAGTCGTGTTTAACCTGTATGCAAAGAACGTTCCATGTAAAATTCTCTCATCTGATGGATAAACAAGGAGAGAGAAGAGAGAACACATTCTAAATAAGCAAACTAATGTCGAGCTCAAGATTCTCAACCAGTTTCACCAATAGTACAACCCCTATTATAGAACTAAGCATGTCATAGTATAGTCCAACTTTGAGCATGCCACGTCAATATGGTTTGTTACAGCATTGGATTCAAAACTACTACCTAAATGCTTGTTTACCTAATTTGACGTAGCAGTAAGTATCTTGCATGAAATACAGAGTGAATGAGAATGGATACGCAGTAAAGAGTAAAGACCTGGAGATGAATGATCACTGATGACGAGAACAAAAAAAAAAAGAAACTTCATGTCCATAAAGAGTAAGGGATCATGTCATTACCATAAAATGAGTGAACTGGGATACTCTATGGCTGCTGCAAAAGCTCTCTTTCTACAACATCATATTTAAGAATAGAGACCAGTCCACATTCATCTCTTAGCCATGGTTTCCTGTGATGTAGAATTGGTACCTGAATATCATTTTCATTTGAAACACTGACTAGGACACCTTGATTCTACAGGAACTGAGACCAGAAAGAAAAAGAAAATAAAATTAATTAGTAACAGAAATGCTGAAGGCCAAAGAACCATACCCTATAACTGTGACGTTTGTTGATCAGTTGAAGGAACATTTTAGAACATCTATGCCTGGAGATCTCCTATATAAGGTAACACATGTGTTCAAGATAAAGTAAACTACAGATTCAATGTGACCCATGTGAGATTAAACAACAAAAACAAAGAAATTAGATTACCCTCTTCAAACCTAGGATAGAAGAAATCTTTCAGATATTCTTTTGCTCATAGATCCTTTAGATATTAAACATATACAATAAAAATCACCACCACCAAGAGGTTCCCACCGTAGATAAGTCCTAGAGGGTAAAATGTACGAAGCAAAGTCCAAGGTTACCAGTAGAAACTGCCTCGGTGAGCATACAATATAAACACACATAATAATGTCAACCTGTTAACATTGTAGCTTGTGAGTTGCGAATCAATACAGAGAACACAAGTCTGTCAAGCATGTATTCAGCTCCAACCGACAAGGAATGCAGACCATTGATGTTATCTGATCCATTACCATAGATAATAGCAGGAAACTAAAGAAAATGCTGATTAGATCAAATTATGTTCTACGCTAAGATTAACGAGAAATTTTGCTTCCAGAAAGCATAAAAGAAAATATTCATGCAAAGTTACATCCAAGTTCTTGAAAGAAAGTTCCTTGAGAGATGTTAGAAGGCCTTTAATATTGTGACTGCCAATAACCTTAATCCTACTGTATCTGTCAAAAGCATAGGTAAATAATGAAGAGCATTAGTTCAATGTGTTGTCTATGTCTAGACAAAGTCACAAAACATCTTTTGGTCAAATTAAAGTAGAAGAGGATATCACAACTGTCAACAGCTAACCCCATTCAATCTTCAATGAAATGCATAAAGCTAATAATACCCCTACTAACATTAATCAGCAAAAACACAAGGAATTTAACTCACACGGTTCCGACTGCCAAAAGCTGCCGAAAAGGATCATAAGCAAGACGAGATGTTGTAGAGGGGATCCCATAAAGAACTGTGACTTGTGGTTTAAGTCAATCAGTGTCTCACTTATCTCACTTATCTGTAAATAACTCTGTTGTTAATAATTATAAAGAATGATCAGTAACATCACATACGAATATGCGATATATCAAATACTTGTTAGAGTTAGAGGTACTAGGCTAAAGCATCATCCGTTGGCAAATATATCTTTAGTCGCAACATGGAACTGCCTGACTACATCGTAATCTTAAGAGCAAGGGAATTCTGCATCTTTTTCATTTCCTTCATCTTGTTTGGTCTTCAAATCCTACATCTAATATTATCCTGCTTTAGTTAGTCTAAAGAGCCTCTGACTAAATATATATGCTCCTGAAAGTTCACCAATACAGAAAAGATCCATCATGTCTGAATGAAAATTTAAAGTTACTTTGTAGTCCTACCGTTCTATTGTACTTACTTACAATAACATTTGTATTTTCCCAATCCTTTTTAATATGTGAAGTATTTTAGTTTTTTCCAATTCTCCTTCCCAAATATGTTTCACATTTATTAGATAAGATCTTTGCTTTTGAATCAAACCATAATTTGAGTATAACACTAACCCAGAATTTCAACAAACACTAATCTTCCAACAAAACAATGGAGCAGACTAACGAGAATAATCTAGGCACGGAAATTTACCATGTCAACAATAATTGTCATAAATTCCATTCAAAATAAAAATGAAAGCCCTAAAATCTGCCAAATAGCCCAATTTAATGGCAGGGTAGATCAAAACCTACAAACCCTGAACTTAATTACGAGTCGAATTGAAACAAAACCATAGAAATCGATAGAGATCAAAAAGAGCGAGAAACCTTAGAGATTTTGAGCTTGCTGCAGACATTTTGAAGAACTTTGTAGTTCTTAATCATATCATACTCATTCTTCGCGACGAAATTCACCTTGTGCATCGGCACCATTCCAGATGCGCTGGGTCCTTTAGCTTGCAATGAAGTGCTCAAGAACATGCCTGATTTTCCACAATTGTATTTCAAGATTCATATTCAATTCGCGAGAAAACCTAGAACTTTAGTTAATCTCGAAGGCAATTTGATATCACTTAGCATTAAATAATTATCAGAGAGGAAAAAATAAACGCATTTGATATTCTGATTTGAAGAGAGAGAAAGATAACCTCTTCGACATTGGATAGATTGAGCTGGACAGTGGAGTTAGATCCAAGCCAGAATCTCGGCTCTACCAACGAAGTATGCTGGATCCATCTTACCTATCTTCGACGCCATTTCTAACTAAGAGAGAGAGAGAGAGAGAGAGAGAGAGAGAGAGAGAGAGAGAGAGAGAGAGAGATTGTGGTGAATTCATGTGGAGCTGCTGTAGAAAAACAAAGGGGAAGAGGGGAAGAGGAGAAGAGGGACGCGACATTAAAGAGCGAGAGAGAGAGGCGAGAATGAAGCAAAATGAAACTGAGCGATGAGCGTGGAAAAGTCTAGAAAAAGAATACACTAAAACTAAATCTATTTTTTCCAATTCTATTTTTTTATTTCTTTTGCAACGATACGGCTCGTTGCTCTCGTTGCCATATACATGGATAGTATTCAGCAACGACAAGTGTCGTTGCAATAAATAAAGGTAAGTATTGCAGCGTCTTTTTGTCGTTACAGAATATTAATTCAAAGGAGGGAAATGAAAATGTCATTATTGCAACAATGTTTAGCAACGATATGTCAATATCGTTGCACAAAATATTTTTTGTAACGATATTTTTTTTTATCGTTGCAAAATATTGTTCAATGTTGATTGAGTTTGAAGGGTTTTCATGTTGGTGTTCGAGACACCGAATTGGTTCGGTGTGTAATAATCATGGATGAAGACAAGGTAGAGAGTTTAGAGTTTTGACCATTAAAACTATAGGCAAATTTAATGTGAATAATCTCATATTTGAGCGGTTGTAGAAGAATAATCTCACAAATGACTTACCTAGCCTAGAATAATACCAAACATTAACGACGTCAAAGCGTGTGCATTAAATGAAGATTGAGTTAACATTTCATTAACTCCTTCATCTTCATCACTCACCATTCTCTCGCCATTCTATTACTGTCATTAGTGGGGACAAAAAAAATACAAAAACTTGTGCCTATCATAACTCGTCAACTCTATTCGCCCCCCTCGATCTAGAGTTACTTAATGCACCCAACAATACGGTCTCTACTTCTGACCTCAAATAGAACACATTGAAGGTTCCAAATTTGTTACTCTTACATACACTAACAGTAATTATGTTCATTGTTTAAATGAAGCCAAAAGATTCATTTTTTTTTTTTTAGTTTGAATTATGACTCAAGTGAAATAACTCATTGAGAAATTGTTGATTGCATTGCCATTGTGATTCGCGTTAAAGGTATACTGAAAGCTTGCGTACACCTACCCCCTATGCTAATTGAGCAGAAGCGTCTTTTGAGGGTGCTAAGTTTATGAAGTTGAATTCAGACTCAGAGCCAAAGTTAAAGAAAACAAAAGGAAAACTTTCTAACATTCATCACACGGGTTCATACTTGTATACCATTTTATATATAAAAGTAGATCCATGTTTAATTATATGATCGATTGAGAACAATACAATATTTTTGGACCATATCATATAATTATTTCAACAACTCTAATAAGCCTAGGCCAACTAATACATGGAGGGGCAATTTTTTTTCATGAAGATGCATCACTAGAGCTAGAAGTTGGACTAGTTTCGAGTACATTTCCACCAAACTTCCCTCTCTTTTCAAGGTAAGCAATCCTCTTCAAAATCTCTCCTTGACTCTTGTCAATCACCACACATAAATCCATAGCATCAACCAAACTTATCCCTTCAAAAGTCGTCCTGTCATTAAGAAATTCAAACATAAGGTTAGTTACCTCCTTTTCCCAATTATCCTTTTGAAACTTCTCCAACTGTTGTCTAGCCTTAATGATCCTTTGCCTTAGATAAGCCTCTTGGTCGAGCATCTTCTTTTCCTGGTCCTTCTCAGGCATACTCATAAACCTCGATAAAACCCGCCTCGCCCCTACTGAGCTAGGCCAGACCACAGGTTGAGTCTCATATGGGCTATAAATGATAGCACAAGCATCCACCGCGCAAAGGGTGGTAAGCTCTTCGGCCTTTTTAAGAAGACCCCTCTTTCTCTTCTTGTATGTTGTCTTCCTTGCTGAGTCATTTGCTATGAACTCAAGCTTTACCTTACTCCTAGTCATGACAACTCAAATTAAAACTAAGGCTATAGCTTTTGCAAAAAAAATTGATATAAATATTTTAGTACATGAAGGTATGGTAAAGAGTAATGGTATTTATAAAGATTTTCAACTCAAATAGACTTTGTTTGTTAAATTATTGATAGAAGGAATACAGAGGGGAAGAATTTTTATTTTTTCTTTAATCGCAGAATAGGAAAATTTACAACATTTGGTAATTACAGAGAGGCAATTGTTATTGGCTGATATGTTTCTTAAATTGTGACAACCAAAATTAGAAATTAATCCAAAAATATTTCCTATAATGTGAAAGGACCATGAGCTCACCCAAAGTCATATTTGGGTAGGTTCTAAGGCCCTGATCTCTTCAACGGGATGGTGTAGGACGGTGAGGAACGGAACGACATGGTGTGATAATGGAAGAAATTGTGAAACAAAATGAAGTACAGAATGCGGAATGGAACGACACAAAAAGCAGCATGGAAACGACAAAAAAAAAACAGGACCTAAGTCTAGCCAGTATTAGTAAATGGAGCTAAAAGGAAACAAATCTTGCCTAAAAATGTTTCTAATAAGGTAATTACCTCTATTGGTTTTACAAAAATTAAATACAATGAAATAAGACAAAATATGTGTGATTTAGGCTCTGGTTGTCTTAACTTAATTTCACTTAAACTCAATTCAGTTCATGTGTAACTTTATCACTCAGATAACTTTTTATTGCGAAATAAATTTATGATGATAACTATGGGTGCATTCTTTGGTTCTTACATGGTCAGTTCAGTTCACTTTAGGTGTCAATTCAGTGATTTCAAATTCAGTTTAATGATGTTAAGTTCAGTTCATTGGTGCTGAGTTCAGAAGCATATTTTTTATCTCTCAAGTTCTGTTATTCAATTGAGTTCAGTTCAGTGGTGTTCAGTTCAGTAATGTTGAATTCAGTTCAGTTGAATTCAGTTCTGGTAAGTTCATCTCTAAAGAACGCGCCCTATGTCATCGGAAAGATATCAAAGCATATTTTCAAATGAGTCCAATATTGAATATGTTTGGACGAACTTTAAATGGTTAACGGTCAAGTTAAAAAAGTCAATTCAATTCAGTTTAGTTTAGTTTTTTCCAAGTGAATCAAATTGAGCCTGATTCTGTTGGTTTAGCAATAACATTTGATTTAATCAAAGAGTATATATAATCCCTTAGAAATAATTACTCATACGCTTGTTTTAGATAAATTAATTACGGGCCATTTGGTTAGGAGTAATGATTAAGGGGATAATGAAATAAATTTATAGGCTAAAATGGCAGGTATGTAAGGTAGTGGGGGTTAGAATTTGTGAGAAGGAGGGTAATGATTATCCCTAGTTGGGGGATAATAGAAACCCCCATTCCCCTAGGGTAACGATTTTCCCCCATTTTTCTTCATTTTCTCCATTAACCCTCCTTTAATCATTACCCTTATTACCACTTCACCTTATTATTTTAGCCTAAAAATCTATTCCACTACCTCCTTAATCATTATTCCCAACCAAACGACCCCTTAGTATATATGTACATTACATGGTATGTATTTATTTTTCAAATGGATATTATAATATAGTTAAAAACAGTTACGCATGAGAATAATAACTTTTTGATTTGCAATTCAAATTAAGATTAGGTCTAAGGATATCGTGAATATGATTTTTTTTTTGAGAGGATATTGTGAATATGATATGGATGAGGTATAGTAATGGAAGTCAGCTTTGGCTAGGCTTTTTATGTGTGTGTTAACGGTATGTTTTGTGTGGACTTATAACACCGTGGATCAAGTAAATTTGAAGGGTGACTCTACTATTAGAGAGGTGGTTCCAGGTGAAGTATGGGGTGACTCCACTTTTAAATGGGTGACGCCAAGTATAAATTTTAGAGATGACTCTAGGCAATGTAGGGTGGCTCCACCAGTGTTCTTGGTCCACGATGGACTAAGTTCACACAAGACATGCTAATTAGTAACTATGCAGATTAAAAAAAAAAAAGGACTTCTATAAGGTTGAAAAGGAGTAGATAGTGAAGTAGGGTGGATACCAAATTGTTACGGGATACATTTTTGCTTTGAGATTAAACCCTGTGATGGCGCCAAGTACGCTACTTGACCAGCCTATTTAATACAATGCGAAACTATAAAGACAACAATGGCAACACAATATAAAATGAAGGGACAACTTTATTTATTTCATAGGGCATTCGTACAAGAGGAGACAAGGGGGAATTTCTGAATGCCTTGGCCTTGAGGTCTAGGCGCCTATTTATAGGCAGTGACAGCCCCACTGCCCTGTGTGAAATCTAATTCCTAAGTGACAAGTTGCTTCATGCGTAATAACTGTCCAACCGATTGCATGTGTCAGCGCCTACCCACTGGCGACGCGTCCCTTCATGAAAGCCCATAATGAGAAAGGGAAGAAACGGAAATGGAACAAACCTGACTTCTCTGAAACCCAGAAGGGTAGCGGCCCATCAAACAAAAAGTTACGCAATGACAGTGACTGTTTTTTTTGCAAAGGCCCTCATCTAGCCCCCAATTGTCCTAAGAAGCAGTAATTAGCCGCTTGACTCGATACCATGGATAGTGATGATGAGACTTCGGCAGAGATTTCGGAAGAGACCTCCACAGAAACACAACAAGAAGCAAATGTAAATACTATGCGATTGTTAAATGCCATGAGCGTAGATAACGCTCCCGACGATGGATTAATGTATTTCCCACTGAGTACGAATGGAAACGAAGTAATGGCCATGGTTGACACTGGTGCTAGTCATAATTTTATCAACACTTCTCTAGCGAAAAGTCTTGGATGGAAAATCAAGGCCACAACTCAGACCTTGAAGGCAGTGAATTCCCCGGCTTCCCGTGCCGTGGGGGTTGCAGAAAATGTCACCCTGTGGATCGGAGAATGGATTGACCCCATTGACATGTTGGTCATAGATATGGATGATTATGATGTTGTTCTGGGCAACGAATTTTTCCACAAGGGAAAAGCTTTAGTTGTCCCGCACCTTCGCGGAATTCTAATCAACGAAGGGAAGATGCCCTGCTTCGTCAAGGCAGCGCAACCAGAAAAGGTAACTAAGTTTAGGGGAGGTATCCTCTCGGCTATGCAACTCAAGAAAGGCGTTAGGAAGGGAAACCACACCTTCCTGGCCACAATGGTAGAAATGAAGCTTAATGTATATTCTAATGTTCCTGATATTGTGGCTGCATGGTTGGACGAATACGCAGACATGTTGCCTTTGGACCTGCCCATACACCTACCTCCTTGTCGAGCGGTGGAACATGCCATCGAACTAGAACCGGGTGTTAAGCCTCCGACTAAGGCGCCATACCGGATGGGTCCCTCAGAATTGGCAGAATTGTGTAAACAATTGAATGAATTGCTAGATGCTGGGTTCATTCAACCGTCAAAAGCCCCATATGGCTCTCCTATGTTGTTCCAAAGAAAAGCAGATGGTTCGATGCGGATGTGTGTAGATTACATAGCACTTAATAAAGTAACAGTTAAAGATAAATATCCCATTTCCCGCCACGAAGATTTATTTGATAGACTTTCGAAGGCCACTTACTTAACAAAGTTGGACCTTCGTTTAGGTTACTGGCAAGTACGTATTAGGGAGGAGACGAATCTAAAAATACTTGTGTAACTAGGTATCGATAAGTGTTTATGTGTACATATTTTTAGTATAATTTAGGTCTAGTTTACTAGGTTAATTGATGATTTTCGGTCTCTTTTATTAGTTTTATTCCCTTTTGTTCTAGTTTACGCTTTTTGTTTGTTTTATCTTGTAGAGAGCAAATTGCAAGCAAAAATGTGTCATCTTGTTGAGGAGAATGTGAAAGAGACTCGGACATGAGCGAGAATCAAAGAACGCGAAGAAGAACCAAGAACAAGTCCAAAGGATGAATCACGGGCAAGTCATGTCTCAAACATGCTTGTGGTTCATTTTCAAGGGTCAAGGAAATGAAGATTTGAAAGTTACCGGCTTCTACCGCAAGCAAAAAGGGCGAACCCCAACCTACTTGGGGTTCAATCCCTAGCATAAATCTCACTCAAAACCCCCAGGTGAGAACCACAACCTGCTCGCGGTTCGGACCTAACAGCCTGCGGTTCACTATTTAGGCTGCGGTTCACCTCTTCTTCACTTAAAAACTCGATTTTAAAGCCTAATTTGGTTGGGAGACTTGAGACTATCTCATCTTATCTCTTGATTAACCTAGTTTGAGCTCTCTAAAGAGGTCTACCCTCCATAATTAGATTGAAGAACTTCATCTCTTATATTTCAAGGGTAGCTGAACTTTATTTTCGGAAGTTATTGAAGACCTTTGTAAGATCTTCTTGAACCTTCTCTTTTCTCTTTCTCTCTCCTCTTTACTTATTTCTCTTGTGTTGAATATTATGTATTGGTTAATTAAATGTAATGACTTTATGATATTTAGTGGCTAATTTCTCTTATTAGAGTTGGGATTAGCCCAACTATGGTGTTTTGATGCTTGGATGATGTGAATATATTGTGATTGAATGAGTTATTGTGAATTCGGATTTGTGAACTCCAAGTGTTTGATAAAATGCCTAAGTGAGAACTTGGCTTATCTTTTGTGTGATTAACTTAAAACAGAAAGGGGGTAAGGTAATCATAGGAGTGTCATTGACTAAACAAATGGATTCAACCACGAAAGTAGGTAGATTTCCTTTTGGAGATGCTTGAACTATGTGTTGCTTAATGAGCCCATTAAAGCTTGACCCCATGAAAATAGGTGGAAGGATGGAATTGAGTATTTCTTTGGTGACCTTGAAAGAGGCCCTTAGTCATTGATTGACCTAGTATCTCTACACAATTGCTCATTCGATTGCATGCTATATTATCATCCATTGCGTTAGATCATCATTAGTTGGGTGAACCCCCAATTCTAACTTTAATTCTTGATTTTATAAGTGATTGTTATATTCCCTTTTCTTAGATTGTCATCCTAGTTTAGCTTTAGGTTTTAATTAAATTAAATCATCAAATTTACCCATCTTGCTTAGCTTTCCGTATTATAGGGATTTTTTGGGTATTCGAAACGCCTCGCTCCTTGTGAAGACGATCTTTTGTATTACTTCGATAAAACCCGTGCACTTAAGGGAATATCAAGTTTTTGGCGCCGTTGCCGGGGAGTAAGGCTTGTTTCGATATTGAAATTCTCTTAAATAGGATAGACTACGCTGTTATTTTATTTTGTTTTGTTTTTGCTTGATTATCTCTACATCTATTTGTTTGGCTTGTGTTTATCCCTCTTTTTAGCCTTTGGTGCATGATTAGGTGGAGTCAAGGAGTGAATAACCTTGTCCCTATCAATCCCAAAATCGAGGCCACCGCAAGGACTACTAGGGGTAGAGTGAGGAGGCAAAGAAGGGAACGGAGAGAAGCAAGACAAGTGACAATGGCCGAGACCTTGAGTGACTTTGCACTCCCTACAACCGGGGGTAATACCTCGAGTGTATTGAGACCCGCCGTGCAAGCTAATAACTTTGAGTTGAAGCCGGCTTTTCTCAATCTCTTCACCTCAAAGCAATTCGAAAGTGATGATGATAGGGAGTGGGTCATCACTCATCTTAATGGGTTCCTAGAGAAGTGTGATACCCTCAAGATCAACAACGTCTCGGATGATGCAATGCACCTAAGGCTCTTTGCCTTCACTACTTGGGATCAACTGTCATATTCTTTTCTTCAAAAATATTTCCCTCCCAAGAAGGCGACAAAGTTGAGAAACGAGATAATGTCCTTTGAGCAAGAGGATAGAGAATCTCTTCACAAAGCTTGGGCTCGTTTCAAGAAGCTCCAAAGAGATTGCCCTCCACACAACATCAAGTAGTGGATCCTCCTAGAGACTTTCTACAATAGGCTTTCACCACAAACCCAAATGTCGATGGATGCCGCGGAGGGTGGTTCTATTGTGAAAAGGACACCTAAGGACATCAAGGCCATTATTGAGAACATGGCGGCTAACAATCATTCATGGGGCGGTGGGAGACATAAGGCAAGGATCTCCGGAGGGAGAATGGATGTCGATGCAACTTCCCTTCTAGCAAACAAGCTAGACGCATTGGCACTTAAGTTCGGCCAAGCTTAAAGCTCAAGAGGAAATGTCTCACAAGTGAGTATTGGAGGCGGTTCTCACTTTGACGATTCTTGGTGTGAGGTGTGTGGTATCCAAGGGCACATCACAAAGGAATGCCAACATCTCACCCTTGAACAAGCACACGCGCTCTCTAGTTTCGTACCTCGACCCAAGAATGACCCTTTATTCCAATACCTATAACCCGGGGTGGCGGAACCATCCAAAATTCTCATACCGAAATCCTAACTCTTCCCTCAACCCTCCATCCAACTTTCCACCACAAAATCCCCAACCCAACCAATACCCTCAAAATAGCCACCAATATCAATCCAATTCTCAATACAACCCACAACAACACCACCAACCACCCGGTTTCAACCAAAGGCCTCCCTTCAATCCCAACCCACCTTCAAACCCAAACTTTGAAAGCCTCATGGAGAACTTCCTCAATGCTCAAATGAAGCAAAATGAGTCAACTAACGAGTCTCTTCGGCAATTGACTCTTAAGTTTGACCAATTAAGTGCTAATCAAGCTTCATCAAGTAGAGCACTGACACTCTCCGCAAGTGTACGGGAATGTCGAAGTAATATATAAGATATCGTGTCCCAAGAGAGCGAGGGTTTCAATTACCAAATTCTCTAAAATCGAGAAAGTTAAGCAAATTTTCGGGTAAATGTGATGTTGATTTAATTTAACTAAACCTAAAGCTAAGCTAAGATGACAAACTAAGATGAGAGAAAGGAGCAATCACAATTATAAGAGTCAAGAGTTAAAGATAGAGTTGGGGGTTCACCCAACCAATGATGTTCTAATGCAATGAATGTTACGGGAGCATGAAATCAAATGGGTAGTGCAAGGGAACGATTAGAACTCAAGTAACCTAAGGTTTCTTTCAAGGCCCATAGGAAGCACCTAACTCAAACTAACCATCTATTTTCATGGGATTAGATTCAAAATAGCTCCATTAAGTCCAAACTAATCAATAAGTTCCCAAGGTGATTCATCCTACTTTTGTGGCTAAATCTCCTTGATAGGTTAGTAAAGCCCCTCACAATCAACCTTCCATTTTCGATTTTAGATTAATTGATCAAAATAAAGCCATAAACTCATTTAGGCATTTCATCAAACACTTGGGGTACATACTACCAAACAAGCAATTACTCAAATAATAACATACAAATCATATAATCCAAGCATTAAAACACCATAGTTGGGTTAATCCCAACTCTAATAAGAGATATTAGCCACTAAAAATCATGAGATTAAACAAAATAAACTTCATAATGACAATACCCATTAATATTCAATAACAAAGATTTAAACTTGCAAGTATTGATAGAAAGAGAGAGGAGAGAGAAAACTTACAACCAAATGCTAAGGATTAAAGAGTTGATTAACACTAAATTACCAAATTTTATCAATTCCTAAGAATACTAAGCTCACTATTTGAGAAAACTATGAATAACATTAAGTAAATTACAGCTAAAATCAGATATTGCCCGAAGAAATAAGAAAATAAGCTATTTATAGGCGGAGGAGCTTGGGACCAAAAAGCCCCAGAAAACGCCCCCTCCAGAAAAACGGGGTGACCGTTTTTCTGAAGAGGGCCATTTTGTCGGGTGGGCGACAACTCTTCAGTTCACTGGATGACTCATTTTTTTCCAGGCAGGGCCGTTTTTCATCTTCAAACGCAGATTTGACAGCCTTTCGCTCTGCATTTGTAAAAACGTGAAACATGAAAGTTGTAGCCCTCTTTGTTAGATTTTCGTAGCACTTTGAATCGCTTGATTTGGATCACATATGATGAAGTTATGGCTAAAATACCAAATCATTGTCTAGAAAGCCTAAAATACCTATAAAAACATGCAAAAACACACAAAACAAAGAAAAGCATAATCTAGAAAATATGGGGTAAAATCACTACACTAAATGCAAGTAATATCGTACAAATTATCTAAAACCAATGCAAATGTACCCTAAAAACATGCACAAATACTTGTGCATCAAACTCCCCCATGCTAAACCCTTGCTTGTCCTCAAGCAAACACAAACCAACAAGACACACAAGATTCAAGAGTTAGCACAAAAATAGTTGAGAGAGATTGTAACGCCCCAGAATTCGCAATGGTTTCCCGGGAACTATTGACGCCGCTATACACGACCCGACACCACCGAACCGTCCCAAACTCGAGGGAATGCTACTGCAACATTCGTCGCTAAGGAATAAATGCTAAGCAAAAAGGAAAACTAGGTATAAAAGGTAGCATCTAAACAAAATAAACATAAATATCAGAGTTGTCTATCAAGTGATCTTAAGTCCATTAAAGTCTTATTACAACCTTTCCTTCAAGGGCACAAACCGAAAATCCCAATAATCTAAAGTAACCAACAAATCAATAGCTCTAAACAAACAACCCACATTCAACCTTCAAGCAAACCGTCCTCACTCAGCTACACCTGCACTTTGGTTTCCGTGACGGAAACATGGTACAGAAGAAAAGAGAAGAAACAAAAGAAAACAAAAATCAGATAAACTTAATAAACGTCGTCCATACCCAGTAAAAACACTTTCACAAACCTTACCTGGGTTTTAGAAGAATCATTGAAATTCATTTGCATGCACAAGTACTCATACAATCAAACACATGCATACTCAATATTCAATTACATGCAATTCTTGCTTTAGTGATCATTCGAACACAATAGATAACCCATCTTGATTAGAGTAATAAGAGATCGAATAGAGCAGCGATTACCCATACTGTTCATAGATAGATATAGACATGCCATGGACTTACTCTAGTGTATACTCACACTACCTCTAACATAATAATCGATATGTAGAGAATTAAACGATGGGAAATGATCCGTCCCGAACACACTACGAGGTGTCCATAAAAGTAACTTGGAAATCACGCATCCCTAGACTACATCAATTAGATAAGTCTCGATAGCTCAGCTACTCCTAGGGATCCATTAGGAGTCTTATTCTCATTTAATTCAATTCACATACTTGCATTGATTGACCTAGTGGTACAACGAGACCACGACATACTACTTCATTTCATGCTCATGATAATGAATAATAATAACGACGATAAGGACATAAATGCATATTAACAATAATCATGCTTCATATATGTCTAACGAAATTTCGTCAGCACTTCGGCAGTAAATCATGATATCCAAAAATTACATTTTCAGAAATTAACCATCCAAATATAATAGTAGGTGCTCATTAGCACTCAATAATATCCCATTCCAAATAGCACATATTATTATATAATAATAATAATAATAATAATAATAATAATAATAATAATAATAATAATAATAATAATAATAATAATAATAATAATAATAATAATAATAATAATAATAATAATAATAGAAATTCAACAACGCCACAATTAAACATTAATTAGCATAAGAAATAATTAATTAACGAAACTTCATAAACTTATCATACTCAATATAATTCATATTTACAGCGAAGAATATATTTCTAATTCTGATAATTAGCGACGATATAATTTAAGCATGCTTCGCATATTAAATTCACAATGATAATCAATTAGCACATAACACATCAAAATAGTTTTGATGGCGCTTTTGAAAGAGGTAGGCACAATCGCTTACCTAACAAACGCTCACTAAACAGTACGTGGCTCCACGTGCGAAGATAATCACGCTTACTCATTAAGCCCTAATTAAAAACAATTACCGAAAATCTAAACAGTACTGAAACTAGAAGCTGATATTTTTATTAAATTCCTTGATTTATTTTAACCAATCTAGGCGTTTGAAAATCTGGATTCGGGTTCCAAACGAGTACAGAAACACTAAAACAAGAAATGAAAAACTGCTGAAAATATCAAAAACCTGCACGAAAATCCGAAAACGCGAAAAACAAAAACTAACATCTCAGCCCGTGAACCACCACCACGACCACCACCAATGGTGGTCGGGTGACCCCCTCACCACCCACCAGCGCCGGTGGTGGTGGTGGACCCACCGTGGTGGCTCACGACAGCCATTACGAAAGAGAGAGAAAAGAGAACGAAAGAGAGAAAAGGAAGAGAAAGAAGATGGTGGCTCACCAATGGTGGGGCGGCGGCGACGGGAGAGGCGGAGACCTCTGGTTGTTTCCGGCAGCAAGAGAGAGGTCCTCAGAGGAGAGAGAAATAGTTGATGAGCAAAATAAAGAGAGAACAAGAAGAAGAGAAAGAGAACGAGAGAGAAAGAAGGAAGAAGAGAGAGAAGGCTTACCAAGGCCATGGTGATGGCGGCGACGACGGGAGGTCACCGGTGACAGCAAGGGAAGAGGAGAGAGAGGCCGGATGGAGAGAGAGAGTGTGTAAGGTTAGGGTTGGTTCAGTTTTGCAAACTGATAAAAGTCTTCATCCTTTTTCTTATATAGCCTCCCATAAGGGTTTTGGTCAACAATAGTCAAGCTAGGAATAAAAGAAATATTCCCATTTAATTTTCTGAATAAAATTCTCCCGAGTCAAAAATAAAAGAAATAAGAATTCTCTCGATCGTCAAAATCATTTAAATAAAACTCTCAAATAATTTCACAATAATAAATTCCGAAACCTCCATAATAATAATTACTATTATTATGACTTTAATTGAATAAATCGAATCATTATATAAATATACGATTTAAAACTTCGAAACTATTTATAAATGAATTATAAATTGATATTATAATTATAGAAAATATTGGGTTATCACATTATACCATCCTTAAAAGAAGTTTCGTCCCGAAACTTGAAACATGAAGTAATCACTTCTTAGAACGAAACGAGTTTACCCATATGAAGGTATAAACGATTTTAGGACTACGATAGTGCAATACGTGTACTACGGTTGTGATCTAAGTCGATTAGCAATGCAGCATGCAATGCTAGTACATGCAACTCGTGTAAAGCGGTAAATTAAACACGAATTTACTAGGTGTGACATTCTACCCTCCTTAAAAAGGGTTTCGTCCCGAAACTCAAATGGAATTAGTACCTTCGATAAAGAGTTCTGGGTACTTCTCGCGCATCATGGATTCAGCTTCACATGTTGCCTCTTCTTGACCATGACGGGACCAAATAACTTTCACAATCGAAATGGTCTTCGTACGAGTCGAGCGCTCTTTGCGGTCGGTGAACTTGATTGGACGTTCTTCATACGTCAAACTCTCATCAAGTTCGATCGTTTCAGGTTGAACGATATGAGTTGGATCATGTACATATCGTTCAGTTAAGAGATGTGAAACACATTGTGGACTTTTACAAGTTCCACAGGCAAAGCTAAACGATAAGCAACCTCGCCATAGGATATCGTAAGGTCCAAATATAACGAGGACTCAGTTTCCCCTTACGACCAAAACGCATAATGCCTTTGGTAGGAGATACTCGCAAAAGTATCTTGCTTCCCACCTCAAATTCTTCAGGTCTACGACCTCTATCTGCATACGATTTCTGGCGATCTTGTGCACTTTGCATCTTCGTTTGAATCACCTTCACAATGTCGACAGTCTGCTGGATCATGTCAGGACCCAAAATTGAGGTTTCGCTAATGTTGTTCCAATATACAGGCGATCTACACTTCCTACCATACAGTGCTTCATATGCTGCTCGATCGATGCTCGAATGATAGCTATTGTTGTAAGAAAATTTGATCAATGGAATGTGTTTATTCCACGAACCTTGATATTCGAGGGCACATGCTCGAATCATATCCTCTAGAGTCTGGATTGTTCTTTCCGTCTGGTCATCTTTTGCAGGATGAAAAGCGGTACTAAACTTCAATTTGCTTCCGAAAGCTTCTTGTAGTTTCTGCCAGAAGTTAGAGAGAAATCTCGAGTCTCTATCAGAAACAATATCTTCAGGTACACCATGAAGTCTCATGACCTCCTTAACATACGCGTTAGCCAGCTTCTCCATTTCCCACGTGTCATGCATTGGAATGAATCTTGCGACCTTCATCAAACGATCTACAACCACCCAAATGGCGTTGTTCTTCTTTTGTGTCAAAGGTAAACCCATGACAAAATTCATAGAAATCGAATTCCATTTTCAAGTAGGAACTTCCAGTGATTGTACCATTCCATCTGGTCTTTTGTGATCGATCTTGACCTTCTGACATGTCAAACACTTTGCTACGAACTCAACGACTTCTTGTTTCATGCCTTCCCACCAGAACACTTGTCGAAGATCTTTGTAGAGCTTGTCTCCACCAGGATGTACAGAATACGGCGTTTGTGAGCTTCACCCAGAATCTGAATTTTGATAACTGGGTCATTGGGTACGCAAACACGTTCTCGAAATCTCATAATTCCATGTTGTCCCAAAGTGAAGTCCTCGAACCTACCCTCGTCTTTGTCGTTTAGAATCCGCTGAAGATCCTCATCACCACTCTGTTTCTCTTTGCTCTCGTCGAGCAATGTTGGTCGAACAGTCATATGTTCTAAGGTCTTGAAACACAATCTCCACCTCGAGACTTTGCAAGTCACGTATGATCTCCTTAGGACGCACTAAAGAAGTGTTTAACGTGTGACGAGTCTTCCTACTCAAAGCATCAGCGACTACATTCGCTTTACCCTTATGGTACTGGATATCAATGTCGTACTCCCTCAAAAGTTCTAGCCATCTCCTTTGGCGTATGTTCAACTCTTTCTATGTGAAGATGTACTTGAGACTCTTGTGATCAGTGAACATCTTGACTGCGGAACCATACAGGTAGTGTCGCCAAATCTTCAATGCGAATACGACAGCAGCAAGTTCTAGATCGTGCGTAGGATAGTTATCCTCGTGCTTCTTTAGTTGCCGTGAGGCGTAAGCCACGACCTTTCCGTGTTGCATCAAAACACACCCTAAGACATGCTTAGACGCGTCACTGTAGACCTCATATCCTTCCGTTCCTGACGGCAATGTCAAAATAGGTACACTCGTAAGACGTTTCTTCAACTCTTGGAAAGCAGTCTCACACTTGTCGGACGATACAAACTTTGTCATTTTCTTCATCAATTTCGTGATTGGCTATGCAATCTTTGAGAAACCTTCTACAAATCGTCTATAATATCTAGTAAGTCCAAGAAAACTCCGAACTTCGGTCACGGTCATTGGTCTTGGCCAATCTGTAACAGCTCGAATCTTCTCTGGATCTACGACCACTCCATCCTTAGACACCACGTGTCCTAAGAAAGATACCGTGTCTAACCAAAACTCACACTTAGACAACTTGGTGTAAAGTTGATGTCTTCGCAGAATCTCCAAGACAGCAAGTAAATGTTGCTCATGCTCCTCGGCATTTTTCGAGTAAACCAGAATATCATCTATAAAGACTACAACAAACTGGTCTAGGTAAGGCTGAAACGTACGGTTCATCAAGTCCATAAACTTCGCAGGCGCATTCATCAACCCAAAAGGCATCACAGTGAACTCGTAGTGCCCATACCTCGTCCTAAACGCTGTCTTCGCAATATCAGGCTCAGAGATCCTCAACTGATGGTATCCTGATCGTAGGTCTATCTTTGAGAAAATAGACGCCCCATGCAGTTGGTCAAACAGATCGTCAACTCTGGGAAGTGGGTACCGATTCTTGATCGTAATCTTGTTCAACTCGCGGTAGTCGATGCACAGTCTCATACTACCATCCTTCTTCCGTACAAACAAAACAGGAGCACCCCAAGGCGATACACTCGGGCGTATGTATCCCTTTTCCAAAAATCCTCTAGATGTGTTTTAAGTTCCTTCATCTTAGCAGGTGCCATACGATACGGTGCTTTCGAAATTGGTTCAGAACCTGAAGCAAGCTCGATCGTAAAGTCGATAATGCGCTGTGAAGGCATTCCGGGAATCTCTTCGGGAAAACGTCAACGTTCTCAGAAACTACAGGAATAGGCTGCGGAGCTTCCGTCTCGCTACTCGTATCCAGCACATGACAAAGGTAAATCGTTTCACCCTTAGACACGCACTCTTTAACCTTCATTGTTGCCATCACCTTCAGTTTAGGCTTGACCACAACTCCTCGGTAAGTGATCCTCTTACCTTTAGGTCGTCGCAAAGAAACGCGTTGGTCGTAACACTCTAACTGTGCCCTATACCTGACTAACCAATCCATTCCCAATATCACGTCAAAGTCCTTCAAGTACATCTCAATCAAATCCGCGGGTAAATCGGAACCAGCTATCCTAATTGGACACTTTTCATACAGCGCTTTACAATTAACAATCGATTCATCTGGCATCCTAATATTTGCACTATACACAGAACTAGGTTCTAAACCTATCTTAGATGCAAAGCACTTAGAAAGAACAGAATGCGTTGCGCCATTATCAAACAAAACAAAAGCGGGAAAAGAATTAACGAGAAAAGTACCAGCGATCACGTTCGGGTTTGCTTCTACTTCATTGCGATTCATCACAAAAATTCTACCATTAACCCCTCTATTATTGTTGTTGTTGTTTGGCGCGGGATTAGCAGTAGCAGGAGCTTGAACTTGGTTGTTCACAGCAGGAGCAGCATTGTTGCGGTTGTTGTTGTAACCTCCGTTTCCACAGTAGTTACCACCATTACCACGATAGTCATTATTATTCCCACCACGATTGTAGTTGTTATCACGGTTCTGCCCATTACCATTCCTACCTCGGTCCAACATTCATAAGCTTTGTGACCCGACTTGTTGCACTCATAGCACTGCAACACGTCACCTCGGCAGTTCTTACCAGCATGCGTCTTGTTACAGCGAGTACAAGGCGTATTCCTTCTAGCCATTATCGTAGCTCGATGACTATTCGAGTCACGATTTCTGTTCGCATTGTGGTTCTGACCACCTTGGTAGTTGTTGTTGCCATTAGGCCTTGGCCTCTTGTCGCCATTGTTCGATTGCGATGGATTGCCTTCATCGCGCTTATTCTTTCCCAAATGCGTGCCACGACGTCCAACAATCCTCTCCTGATTCAGGGCCTTGTCATAAGATTCCTGAAAAGTGATAGATTGTCCACCGACAAAATGTTGAATATCCCATTTCAGTCCATCCTCGAACCTTTCAATTCGCTCGGCTTCAGTTGTCAGCAGATTGGGAGCAAAAATTGCAAGCTCGTTGAACTTGGCGGCATACTCAGCCACAGACAGCTTGTCTTGGCTTAACCCTTCAAACTCAAGCTGTTTAAGGCGTCTTAGAGCACTAGGATAAAATGTAGCACGAATGGTTTCCTCAAATCGATCCCAATTATAGTTCGGCGTTGCAAGCAAGTCCGTCCGCACATCGTTCCACCACTTATTAGCTTCACCTGTCAGATAGTACGTCGCAGAGCTAACCTTCATGTTGTTAGGCCGACTTGTTTCCAGGAACAACTTCTCAAACTCGATGATCCAAGTCTCCAGCTTAGTTGGATCAGCACCACCTTCGAACGTAGGAGGTTTAAGAGCGTCAAAATCTCGGAAACTACGAGCTGCAGAGGCTTGTGCGGTTTCCATCTCTTCTTGACGTGCCATTTATCGTGCCATGATCTCGACCACATCGGTCAGACCATCCTCGAGTCTAGCGATCCTATTCGCGTTGGTTGTCATTTCGCGAATCTGAGAATATAAGAGAAATGGTATGAACACCAATCACACAAATTGCACATCTCGACCCCTTTAAGGTCTAATTGAGAGAAATAGGTTGTAATCGAAACCTTTCTCTTGACGTTTAGCATATAGTGTATAAGTTTCGATGATCGACCTTACAGCGTAGGTCTAAGCAACATACTTGCTTTATTATTCTCAGTTCTCATGCATAATAGTTCCATAGGTATACAATGCACTTTAGACATGTAGGTTTCACATGAATAGACAAAGATGTTCATAATGCACATAAAGCGGCTCCATATTATTTTAGTAGGGCAATAGACATTCACACTTAATCATATCGATATGCTTTAGCACTTGGCTCACAAAAGAGTTGATAATGCTCAACAAAAATTTTGCCATAAATTCGACATGGATTTTCCATCATGTCACGACGATAAGAAACATACATGCTTTTGGTCAACCATGCAAATATGCGACACGACAATGATATAAACGAATCATAACGACTTTCATATAATCAAATGAAATAGTTTTGCAATAAGATAGATTGTAAAATAAATAAGACTCATAAATATTTGTTGCTTAGGCAACTACACACCACACCAATTTTGACCATGCAGGACCATCAAAAAAATGAAATAATGTTTCCAAACAAAATTACTAACTCTAGCCAAATAAATAGCTAAACAGCAACTGGGTTTTGTTTCAGTCCGGGAGGTGTATCATCATCATCGTCCCTCCTTGGCTTCACTTCCCTACATGGCGTGTAAGGATGTTCGTCACCTTTGAACTTCCGAGGCATGAAGCACCTTCTAAAGTTGTCTACAAGCTTGCGCTTCTTTGACCAGCAACTCTCACATATGTCCTTCGGAGCAGGCACCAAGACGTGATTAACTTTCCACTCGAACTCAGACAAGCATAACTCATTGCCAACACCCTGAAAAGTTGGCGCCCAACGATTGCCTTTGCCGTACTTCTCGTTGTGATGTAGCCACTCCTCAGTACCACATCGTCATACTTCTCCTTGAGACCTCTCCAAGGATGCAGGTTGGGTGAGCCAGCTAGTAAGAGTTCTACCCAGAAACCTTGGTGTATCCTCGTACGGTTCTCATATTCGTATCGCTCGATCGTAGTGAATGCGCGATCAATGTAGGCACGGATGTCTTCTAGCTCCGCATGAGTGGCAAAGAAAGGCTTCACAGGAGGAGACACATCTGCGGGAGGCGATGGAGATACAGAGTTTTTGCCGCTTGCATCACCAATATCCTCTAAGTCTGGCATGCTAGGTGAATCATGGATTGCAGCTCCATATTCAAATCGGATCTCTAGATCCACAGAGTTAGGCTCAACACTTGGCTCATCAGCAAGAGCATCGTTAGCTTGAGGTTCGGACTCGGAAGGTTCCTCTTCAGAATCAGGATCCTCGTTAGCTTCCAAGTCATGGTTAGGATCAATCGGTACATCATCATCATGAGCATCATGCGCGGGTTGTTCCTACTCGAGCTCATGCGCGCCATTGCCGTGCACCTCGGGCTCGAGAGAGGCCTCGCCACGCACGTCGTGCATCGGCTCACTATCGGAAATATCTACGTACTCCACCTCGTGCTCAGGTGCAACTATCATCGCTCGCGGTTTTCTACCTCTAGTTGACTTCATTGCGGTCAAACGAGTAATTGCCAACTACAAAAGGGCAATCAAACAATAAGAACATTTAAATCACAATTAAGGTGATTTTAAGTAATTCCTAGCTTCTACGACTACTACGCTCAACGGCTTTAGTTATATTTTATTTTCCCAAAATGAGACTAATCTTTATGAATTCATTTATTAAACCAATGCAACCTTTTAAACCTAGGACTCTGATACCATTTGTAACACCCCCGAATTCGCAACGGTTTCCCAGGAACTATCGATGCCGCTATACATGACCCGACACCACCGAACCGTCCCAAACCCGAGGGAATGCTACTGCAACATTCATCGCTAAGGAATAAATGCTAAGCAGAAAGGAAAACTAGGTATCAAAGGTAGCATCTAAACAAATTAAACATAAATATCAGAGTTGTCTATCAAGTGATCTTAAGTCCATTAAAGTCTTATTATAACCTTGCCTTCAAGGGCACAAACTGAAAATCCCAATAATCCAAAGTAACCAACAAATCAATAGCTCTAAACAAACAACCCACATTCAACCTTCAAGCAAACCGTCCTCACTCAGCTACACCTGCACTTTGGTTTCCGTGACGGCAACAAGGTACAGAAGAAAAGAGAAGAAACAAAAGGGAAAAAAATCAGATAAATTGAATAAAAGTCGTCTATACCCAGTAAAAACACTTTCGCAAACCTTAGTTGGGTTTTAGAAAAATCATTGAAATTGCATGCACAATTAGTCATACAATCAAGCATACCCATACTCAATATTCAATTACATGCAATTCTTGCTTTAGTGATCATTCGAACACAATAGATAACCCATCTTGATTAGAGTAATAAGAGAGCGAATAGAACAGCGATTACCCATACTGTTCATAGATAAATATAGACATGTCATGAACTTACTCTAGTGTATACTCAGACTACCTCTAACATAATAATCGATATGTAGAGAATTAAACGATGGGGAATGATCCGTCCCGAACACACTACGAGGTGTCCATAAAAGTAACTTGGGAATCACGCATCCCTAGACTACATCAATTAGATAAGTCTCGACAGCTCGGCTACTCCTAGGGATCCATTAGGAGTCTTATTCTCATTTAATTCAATTCACATACTTGCATTGATTAACCTAGTGGTACAACGAGACCACGACATACTACTTCATTTCATGCTCATGATAATGAATAATAATAACGACGATAACGACATAAATGCATATTAACAATAATCATGCTTCATATATGTCTAACGAAATGTCGGCAGCACTTCGGCAGTAAATCATGATATCCAAAAATTACACTTTCACAAATAAACCATCCAAATATAATTTTAGGTTCTCATTAGCACTCAATAATATCCCATTCCAAATAGCACATATTATTATATCATAATAATAATAGAAATTCAACATCGCCACAATTAAACATTAATTAGCATATGAACTAATTAATTAACGAAACTTCATAAACTTATCATACTCAATATAATTCATATTTACAGTGAAGAATATATTTCTAATTCTCATAATTAGCGATGATATAATTTAATCATGCTTCGCATATTAAATTCACAATAATAATCAATTAGCACATAACACATCAAAATAGTTTTGATGGGGCTTTGAAAAGAGGTAGGCACAATCCCTTACCTAAAGAATGCTCACTAAACAGTATGTAGCTCCACGTACGAAGATAATCACGCTTACTCGTTAAGCCCTAATTAAAAACAATTACCGAAACTGAGTTTATTCAATAAGAAAATCGAAACAGTACTGAAACTGTAAGATTATATTTTTATTAAATTCCTTGACTTATTCCAACCAATATAGGCTTTTGAAAATCCTGATTCGGGTTTCAAACGAGTACAGAAAAGTTAAAATAAGAAATTAAAAACTATTGAAAATATCAAAAACCTGTACGAAAATCCGAAAACTCGAAAACAAAAACTAACATCTCAGCCCGTGAACCACCACCACGACCACCACCAATGGTGGTCCGGTGACCCCCTCACCACCCACCAGCGACGGTGGTGGTGGTGGGTCCACCGTGGTGGCTCACGGCAGCCATTACGAAAGAAAGAGAAAAGAGAACGAAAGAGAGAAAAGGAAGAGAAAGAAGATGGTGGCTCACCAATGGCGGGGCGGCGGCAACCGGAGAGGCGGCGACCTCTGGTTGTTTCCGGCAGCAAGAGAGGGAGACCTGAGGAGAGAGAGAAACAGTTGATGAGCAAAATAAAGAGAGAACAAGAAGAAGAGAAAGAGAACGAGAGAGAAAGAAGGAAGAGGAGAGAAAAGGCTTACCAAGGCCATGGTGATGGTGGCGACGACGGGAGGTCGCCGGTGACAGCAAGGGAAGAGGAGAGAGAGGCCGGATGGAGAGAGAGAGTGCAGGGTTAGGGTTTGTTCAGTTTTGCAAACTGATGAAAGTCTCCATCCTTTTTCTTATATAGCTACCCATAAGGGTTTTGGTCAACAATAGTCAAGCTAGAAATAAAAGAAATATTCTCATTTAATTTTCTGAATAAAATTTTCCCGAGTCAAAAATAAAAGAAATAAGAATTCTCTCGATCGTCAAAATCATTTAAATAAAACTCTCAAATAATTTCACAATATAAATTCCGAAACCTCCATATAATAATTAATGTTATTATGACTTTAATTGAATAAATCGAATCGTTATGTAAATATACGATTTAAATATCGAAAACTATTTATAAATGAATTATAAATTAATTTTATAATTATAGAAAATATTGGGGTATCACAGAGATCAAGAGCATGAAAATCCATCAAGGGACACAAGCACACCAGAAGATCACATAAGCTCCAAGATTCAACTATAATTCAATTAGTCATGAAGCATGCAAGCACTCAATCAACTCGATAATCCCACTCAAAACGTGAAATAAATTAGTCCGAAAGACCCTCACTTTAGGGAGTGTGGATCACTCAAACTCATATGTGTTTGGGGGAGAATATCAATAGTCACTCAAGATTCAAATATCAGTAGTATCTTACCATAAGCTTGCCTATCCTCTAGGATCTCTACTGTTAGGTGACAACTCCACATGCAAAGATCGGGAGGACTTTTGGGTTGTAATGAGGCTTAGGGTAAGGTGGGGATACATTTGGGATGTGGGCTTAGAGTCAAAAAGACTTAGTGAAAATACAAACATCCTCTCAATCCTCGCGAAAGATCAAGGGGGTGCAAAAACATCTCCACAATCAAAAACACCAATTCCAACCTTATGTATCAACTATTAAACCAACCTTTTTCACAACACTAACAAAATTTAACATTAGAAGTATCGGGGCAAGATAATTTTGATTAAATGAGATATAAGCCCTTCTTCTACCTCTAGAAGGTTCATTTGTCTCTTTTTTTTTTTTCCTTTTTTTCTTCTTTTACGAAGCTTATTCAAGCTCAAAGTTAACCATCATCCCTTCATTCTTCACCAAAAGCACCCCCATGCTCATCTTTACTCCATTTCACAATTCAATACTCAACCCAGTGAGAGAGACAAGTTACACTAGTCTAAGACTCGGGAGAGGGAAAACGTGTTTGGGAAAAGAGGGCATATAACATAGTTCATCAAAAAAAAGGCATAAGCTCAAAGGGGCTCCAAAGTGATAAAATGATGCGTTAGGTAGGCAATTTTGGCTTAAAGTAGCTTAAGAACAAGTAGCAAATGAATGCCTCCGTCCTACAAATGCAAAAATGGGTGTCAAGCACAATTTTGACCAAGAATTAAGGCAAGTTCTAGAAGATTAACCGCCAATGTGAATCCAAAACACTCATGAAAAACAAACAACTGAAAGAGATGTGTCGGTTTTTAAGGCTCAAGATCTCACCAATTAAATATCTATTACACCAATTATTTCACGATTATAAGTGAGATTATCAAGTGATTGAAAATAATGATTACATACAAAGGTCCAAGAGAATAAAAGCCAAACGAGAAACCATGCCAAACCTTCGGGATTGCATCTCAAAAGTATCATGCTCTCTCTACCACAAGTCGAATGCCGACCAATAGTATCACAAATAATCATAAAGGGATCACATCTCTCTATTTTTGGTATTTTCCGATTTTTTCATTTTTTTTTTTTGTGATTTTTTTCATTTTTTTCATTTTTTTTGAATTTTCATTTGAAATGCAACCTAGATGATATGCAAGCCTAAATATGCTCAATGCAATCTAAATGACAACTCCTACAAAGTCATGCAACTAAATGACCTAACATGCTTCTACACTAAACTAGCACATCTCTAATTACGAACCATAATCATAACACCATCATCACATCCACCAAATCACAATTCATCAAGTATCACCACAACACCACAATATCTCACCATCACAACATATCACCAACAAGAACAATAATAATATATCAATCCCCCTATGCTTAAACTTTGCATTGTCCTCAATGTAAAAGAAATAAAGTGAAAGGAGGGGAGGGGAGTACTCACAAAGCAATTGGGGTGGGCCGGGTGGGAAGAAGAAGCATCTCCCGAGAACTTTTTCATACCCTCATAGGTGCTATTGAAGAACCTTGGTGGTGCTTGAAGTCGAAGGATTGACACGGGAGATTGAAAGTTTGCACTTCCTTCCAAATATGCCATTGGTTGTTCGAAACTTTTGGGGCGGTGGTATATGATCCAATGGTGGCTTTGCTTCTTTTCTCATTCATCATGTTCTTCTTTAATCCATCATTATAAGAAGTCAAGGCCCGTAACAACTTTTCAAAATCACTTGCCCACATCACAGAAGGACACAAATAAGAGATCCTTGTCATAAGAATATAATTAAGAATCGTAGATCTCTTGAATTTGTCATATGCCCTTGAAAAGTCAAAAGAAGGACGAGAAGAAGTTTTCCACCCAATTGTCTTATGATTGTCCTCATGCCTCCCTTTAGGCATTTCATTCATTATAGGCTCATCGACCCGAAAGGTGAAAGAATCACAAAACACAAGTGCACTATCAGTATTTACAAGGACAACACCAAAAGACTTGTGAGAAGGGGAATCATTAAGAGGATATAAGATCAGATAAGAGATCATATCGATGCACCCGGTTGAGAATGGATCTTGATACTCGATATCACAAAACTCATTTTCTCCTATCTAAACAACGATCTTTTCTTCAATGCAATCCCCAATTGTAGACAAACCAGCCACTTGAACCACTTGGTGCTCGGGCATCTCGGTTTGGGTGATAAATGCATCAACTTTGGAACACAATTTGCCTAGAGTTTCTTGTAACTCCTCATTGCTCTTTTGTGTTTGAACAATAAATTGTTCCAAAAGAGTCTCCAAGTTTGACTTGGGCTGGGGAGTATGCTCTTCTCCATAGAGATCGGGAAGATTCCAATTAACAAGAGTGTAGTCAACAAAACAATGAACGTTTTGCTTATTTTGGTAAAGGGTATCGGCATAACTACCATTTTCGTGACCAAGTTGAGGCACATTATCCTCATGTCCAAAATAGTCATAACAATCATAAGAGGCATTATGCACATCATATCTATTCTCACTCATGTAGCCACTTGGGCTATAATTTACATTATCATAATCACATGAATTCCAATAATGATCGTCATACCCCTCTTGATGCCATGAAGCTTCCATCACACAAATGAAGAAAAAAAAAAAGAAAGAAAAGAAAAGAGAAGTGTCTAGTCTATCCCATGCAAGAGCAATTCAATATCGAAACAAGTATTGCTCCCCGACAACGGCGCCAAAAACTTGACACTCTCCGCAAGTGTACAGAAATGTCGAAGTAATATATAAGATATCTTGTCCCAAGAGAGCGAGGGTTTCAATTACCAAATTCTCTAAAATCGAGAAAGCTAAGCAAATTCAGGTAAATGTGATGTTGATTTAATTTAACTAAACCTAAAGCTAAGTTAAGATGACAAACTAAGATAAGAGGAAAGAGCAATCACAATTATAAGAGTCAAGAGTTAAAGCTAGAGTTGAGGGTTCACCCAACCAATGATGTTCTAATGCAATGAATGTTATGGGAGCATGAAATCAAATGGGTAGTGCAAGGGAACGACTAGAACTCAAGTAACCTAAGGCCTCTTTCAAGGTCCAAAGGAAGCACCTAAGTAACCACCTATTTTCATGGGATTAGATTCAAAATAGGTCCATTAAGTCCAAACTAATCAATAAGTTCCCGAAGTGATTCATCCTACTTTCGTGGCTAAATCTCCTTGATAGGTTAGTAAAACCCCTCAATCAACCTTCCCCTTTCGATTTTAGATTAGTTGATCAAAATAAAGCGGTAAACTCATTTAGGCATTTCATCAAACACTTGGGGTACATACTACCAAACAAGCAATTACCCAAATAATAACATACAAATCATATCATCCAAGCATTAAAACACCATAGTTGGGCTAATCCCAACTCTAATAAGAGAGATTAGCCACTAAACATCATAAGATTAAGCAAAATAAACTTCATAATGACAATACCCATTAATATTCAACAACAAAGATTTAAACTTGCAAGTATTGATAGAAAGAGAGAGGAGAGAGAAAACTTACAACCAAATGCTAAGGATTAAAGAGTTGATTAACACTAAATTACCAAATTTTATCACTTCCTAAGAATACTAAGCTCAATATTGAAGAGAACTATGAATAACCCTAAGTAAATTACGGCTAAAATCAGATATTGCCTGAAGAAATAAGAAAAGAGACTATTTATAGACGGAGGAGCTCGGGACCAAAAAGCCCCAGAAAACGCACCCTCCTCCAAAAAAACGAGGTGGCCATTTTTCTAAAGAGGGCCGTTTTTTCAGGCGGGCGATAGCTCTTCAATTCACTGGATGACCCGTTTTTTTCCTGGCAGGGCCGTTTTTCATCTTCAAACGCATATTTGACAGCCTTCCGCTCTAAATTTGCAAAAACGTAAAACATGAAAGTTATAGCCCTCTATGTCAATCCTTATTAGCTGGACCTGCGTCCAGCTATTTTGACTGGACTCAGCCCAGTACACGAGCCTAAAGAATGGAAGAAGCGGGCCGCCCAAATTCAAAAATAATTTACCGTTCTCCATTACAGCTTTTCAGACTTTTCAATTGACAACAAACTTTTTGCGTGGCCCCCACCCTTTTTTATTTTTTGAGGTTTGACCCCAACTACTTTACGTGTTCTACTTTCTTTTTTTTTTTGAGGGAACTTTACGTGTTCTACTTCTTATTCCTATATTTGTTTTTCGTTTTCAAATGCATTTTTAAGGTGTTTTTAGACTTTTGAAAAAAAGAAGAAGTTATTTTTCTAATCATTTATGGCTACCATTTATCAACACTAAATTTATTACTTATAAACTCTGTGTTTATCGCTTATGAATAATTAGGCTATTTTTGTCACACCTAGTAATTTTGTGTTTTGTTTACCGCTTTGCACGAGTTGCATGTTCTAGCATTGCATGCTGCGCTGCTAATCGACCTAGATCACAACCGTAGTACACGCATTGCATTGTCGTTGTCCTAAAATCGATTTATACCTTCGTATGGGTAAACTGGTTTCGTCGTTGAGATGTGATTACTTCATGTTTCAAGTTTCGGGACGAAACTTCTTTTAAGCAAGGTAGAATGTGATACCCCAATATTTTCTATAATTATAATATCGATTTATAATTCATTTATAAATAGTTTCGGAGATTTAAATCGTATATTTATTTAACGATTCGATTTACTCAAATTAAGCCATAATAATATTAATTATTATTATGGAAAATTTCGGGATTTATAATTATCAAATTGAGGGATTTAGTTAAAATGGTTTTGTATATGAATAAGGCTTATTCATATTGTTTTAATTAGTTTTAATTAGCATTTAATTAGTTTTAATTATTTTTAATTAGCAATTAAATCAGAAAATAATCCTAATTCTAGTAGGGTTGGACTTTCCTTGACTAAGCACCTATATAAGCTAAGAGATGGGTCAGTTGATCAGTTTACAAAACTGAGCCAAAAGCCCCAATTCTCTTCTCTCTCTCTCACACTATTCTCTCTCACGCTATTCTCTCTCTCTTTTCTCTCTCTCCCCCTGCTGTCGCCGGGGCCACAGGACAGCACCGCCTCCTCTTCCTCCTGCCGGTGAGTCGCCCTTCCCCCTCTCTTTCTTTCTCTCTCTTTTCCTTTCTCTCTCCCCGTACTCTGTTTTCCCCCTCCCCTGTTTTCGTCGAGGCGCGACTATCGCGCCACTGCCGCACCTGGGTGGTCGCCGGTGAGTGGCCGACGCGACACGACCTTGCACGTCGCTCCTCCCCCTCTCAGTCTCTCTCTCTCTCCCTCGCGAACTCTCTCTCTCTCTCTCTCTCTCTCTCGCGATCTCTCTAACTCTCTCTCTCCTCCGTCACTGGTGCTCCGGCGAGCCACCGCCGACCATGGTGGTCGGTGGGTGGTGGTCTTGGTGATGGGCTAGGTCGTGGGTCCCCATTCTTGGTGTATCACGACCTAGATTCGAAAAACCGATTAAAGTTTCGTTTAATATTTTTGTTTTAATTAATTTCGTATTTTCAGTATTTTTCAATAATTATTTTTATTTTTATGTACACGTTCGGAGTCCGAATCCGGATTTTAAAAAGCCTAGATTGGTTTGGATAAATCAAGGAATTTAATAAAACTTTTAGTTTACAGTTTCTGTACTGTTTGGATTTTCGTATTTATTAATTATGTATCGGTAATTGTTTTTAATTAGGACCAAACGGACAAGCGTGATCGGGTTGTGATTAACCAAGTTACCTACTGCTTAGTAAGCGTTTCTTAGGTAAGCGATTGTGCCTACCTCTTTTCAAAGCCCCATCAAAACTATTTTGATGTGTAATGTGCTAATTGATTATTATTGTGAATTTAATATGTGAAGCATGATTAAATTATAGCGTCGTTAATTATGAAAATTTAAAATATATTCTTCGCTGTAAATATGAATTATATTGAGTATGATAATTTTATAAAGTTTCGTTAATTAATTAGTTCATATGCTAATTAATGTTTAATTATAGCGATGTTGAATTTCTAATATTATTATGATATAATAGTATGTGCTATTTGGAATGGGTTATTATTGAGTGCTAATGAGCACCTACTATTATATTGGATGGTTTGTTTGTGAAAAAGTAATTTTTGGATATCATGATTTACTGCCGAAGTGCTACCGAAATTTCGTTAGACATATATGAAGCATGACTATTGTTAATATGCCCTTATGCCGTTATCGTCGTTGTTATTATTCATTATCGTGAGCATGAAATGAAGTAGTATGTCGTGGTCTCGTTGTACCACTAGGTCACTCAATGCAAGTATGTTAATTGAATCAAATGAGAATAAGACTCCTAATGGATCCCTAGAAGTAGTCGACCTATCGAGACTTATCTAATTGATATAGTCTAGGGATGCGTGATTCCCAAGTTACTTTTATGGACACCTCGTAGTGTGTTCGGGACGGATCAGTCCCCATTGTTTAATTCTCTACATATCGATTATTATGTTATAGGTAGTGTGAGTATACACTAGCGTAAGTCCATGGCATGTCTATATCTATCTATGAACAGTATGGGTAATCGCTGTTCTATTCGCTCTCTTATTACTCTAATCAAGATGGTTTATCTATTGTGTTCGAATGATCACTAAATCAAGAATTGCATGTAATTGAATATTGAGTATGGTGTGCTTGATTGTATGACTAATTGTGCATGCAAATGAATTTCAATGATTTTTCTAAAACCCATCTAAGGTTTGCGAAAGTGTTTTTACTAGGTATGGACGACTTTTATTCAGTTTATCTGATTTTTGTTTTCTTTTGTTTCTTCTCTTTTCTTCTGTACCTTGTTTCTGTCACGGAAACCAAAGTGCAGGTGTAGCTTAGTGAGGACGGTTTGCTTGAAGGTTGAATGTGGGTTGTTTGTTTAGAGCTATTGATTTGTTGGTTACTTTGGATTATTGGGATTTTCGGTTTGTGCCCTTGAAGGCAAGGTTGTAATAAGACTTTAATGGACTTAAGACCGCTGGATAGACAACTCTGATATTTATGTTTAATTTGTTTAGATGCTTCCTTTGACACCTAGTTTTTCCTTTCTGCTTAGCATTTATTCCTTAGCGATAAATGTTGCAGTAGCATTCCCTTGGGTTCGTGACGGTTGGGCGGTGTCGAGTCGTGTACAGCGATGTCGATAGTTCCCTGGAAAGTTGCGAATTCGGGGGTGTTACAAATGATATCAGAGCCCTAGGTTTAAAAGGTTGCATAGGTTTAATAAATGAATTAATAAAGATTAGTTTCATTTTTGGAAAAATAAAATATAATTAAAGTCGTTGAGCGTAGTAGTCCTAGAAGATAGGAATTACTTGAAATCCCCTTAATTGTGATTTAAATGTTCTTATTGTTTGATTGCCCTTTTGTAGATGGCAATTACTCATTTGACCGCGATTAAGTCGACTAGAGGTACAAAACCACGAGCGGTGATTGTTGCACTCGAGAACGAGGTGGAGTATGTAAACATCTCCGATAGTGAGCCTACACACGGCGAGCGTGACGAGGCCGCGACTGCCCTTGTGGCGCAAGGCAATGGCGCGCACGAGGTGGACCAACCCGCGCCTGATGCTCGTGACGATGACGTTCCAATAGAGCCTATTCACGACTTGGATGCTAACGAGGATCTTGATCCTGAAGAGGAACCTACCAAGTCCGAACCTGAGGCTGACGATGCTCCTGCTGACGAGCCAAGTGTTGAGCCTAACTCTGTGGATTCAGAGATGCGTTTCGAGTATGGAGCTAGTGTCCCTGATTCACCTAGCATGCCATACTTAGAGGATATTGGTGATGCAAGCGGCAACAACTCTGTACCTCCATCGCATACTGCTGATGTGTCTCCTCCTGTAGAGCTTTTCTTTGCCACTGATGCCGAGCTAGATGACATTCGTGCCTACATTGATCGCGCACTCACTACGATCGAGCGTTACGAATATGAGAACCGTACGAGGATACACCAAGGTTTCTGGGTAGAACTCTTACTAGCTGGCTTACCCAACCTACATCCTTGGAGAGGTCTCAAGGAGAAGTATGAGATGTGGTACAGAGGAGTGGCTACATCAACGATGGGAAGTATGGCAAAGGCAATCGTTGGGCGCTGACTTTTCAAGGTGTTGGCATGAGCTATGTTTGTCTGAGTTCGAGTGGAAGGTAAATCACGTTCTAGTGCCTGCTCCAATGGACATCTGTGAAAGCTGCTGGTCTAAGAAGCGCAAACTCGTGGATAACTTTAGAAGGCGGTTCATGCCTCAAAAGTTTAGAGGTGACGAGCATCCCTACACTCCATGTAGGGAAATGAAGCCAAGGAGAGATGACGATGATGATACGCCTCCCGGATCGAAGCAAAACCCAGTTGCTATTTAGTTATTTTGTTGGTTAGAGTTAGTCGTTTTGATTAGAAACATTATTCCACTTTTGTGATGGCCATGCGTGGTCAAGTTTGATGATGGTGTATAGTTGCCTAAGCAACAAATATTTTTGACTCTTATTTATTTTGCAATTTATCTTATTGCAAAACTATTTCATTTGATTGATTATATGAAAGTCGTTATATCATTGTGTGTCACATATTTGCATGATTGACCAAAAGCATGAATGCTATCTCTTATCGTCGTGACATGATGGGAAATCCATGTCGAAATTATGGCTAAATTTTTGTTGAGCATTATCAACTCTCTTGTGAGCCAAGTGCTAAAGCATATCAATATGATTAAGTGTGATTGTCTATTACCCTACTAAAATAGTATGGAGCCTCTTTATGTGCATTATGAACATCTTTGTCTACTCATGTGAAACCTACATGTCTAAAGTGGATTGTATGCCTATCGAACTATTACGCATGAGAACTGAGAACAATAAAGAAAGTATGTTGCTTAGACCTACGATGTAAGGTCGATCATCGAAACTTATATGCTATATGCTAAATGTCAAGAGAAAGGTTTCAATTACAACCTACTTCTCTCAATTAGACGTTAATGGGTCGAGATGTGCAAATTGTGTGAATGGTGTTCACACCATTACTTTTATATTCTCAGATTCGCAAAAATGTCAACCAACGCCGATAGAATCGCTAGACTCGAGGATGGTTTAACCGATGTGGTCGAGATCATGGCACGACAATTGACACACCAAGAAGAGATGGAAACCGCACAAGCCTCTGCAGCGTGTAATTTTCGAGATTTTGACGCTCTTAAACCTCCTACGTTCGAAGGTGGTGCCGATCCAACAAAGCTGGAAACTTGGATCATCGAGTTCAAGATGTTGTTTCTGGCTACAAATCGGCCTAACAACATGAAAGTTAGCTCTACAACGTACTATCTGAAGGGCGAAGCTAACAAGTGGTGGAACGATGTGCGAACTGTTTTGCTTGCAACGCCGAACTTTAATTGGGATCGCTTTAAGGTAGTCATTCGTGCTAGATTTAATCCTAGTGCTCTACGACGCCTGAAGCAGCGTGAGTTTGAAGGGTTAAGCCAAGACAAGCTGTCTGTGGCCGAGTATGCTGCCAAGTTCAATGAGCTTGCTATTTTTGCTCCTAATCTGCTGACAACTGAAGCTGAGCGAATCGAAAGGTTCGAGGACGGACTGAAATGGGATATTCAACGTTTTGTCGCTGAACAATCTATCATTTTTCAGGAATCCTATGACAAGGCCCTGAACCAGGAGAGGATTGTTGGACGTCGTGATACGCATTTGGGAAAATACAAGCGCGACGAAGGCAATCCATCGCAATCGAATAAGGGCGACAAGAGCCACAATGCGAATAGAAATTGTGACTACCAAGGTGGTCAGAACCACAATGCGAATAGAAATTGTGACTCGAATAGTCATTGAGCTACGATAATGGCTAGAAGGAATACGCCTGGTACCCGCTGTAACAAGACGCATGCTGGTAAGAACTGCTGAGGTGACGTGTTGCAATGCTATGAGTGCAACAAACCGGGTCGCAAAGCTTCTGAATGTTGGAGCCAAGGTAGGAATGGTAATGGGCAGAACCGCGATAACAACTACAATCGTGGTGGGAATAACAATGGCTATCGTGGTAATGGTGGTAACTACCGTGGAAACAGGGGTTACAACAACAATAACAACAACAACCGCAACAATGTTGCTCCTGCTGTGAACAACCAAGTTCAAGCTCCTGCTACTGCTAATCCCACGCCGAACAACAACAACAACAACAACAATAGAGGGGTTAATGGTAGAATCTTTGTGATGAATCGCAATGAAACAGAAGCAAACCCGAACGTGATGGCTGGTACTTTTCTTGTTCATACTTTTCCCACTTTTGTTTTGTTTGATAGTGGTGCGACGCATTCTGTACTTTCTAACTGCTTTGCATCTAAGATAGGTTTAGAATCTAGTTCTGTGTATAGTGCAAATGTGAGGATGCCAGATGGATCGATCGCTGAGTATAAAGTGTTGTATGAAAAGTGTCCGGTTAGGATAGCTGGTTCCGATTTACCCGCGGATTTTATTCAGATGGATTTGAAGGACTTTGATGTGATATTGGGAATGGATTGGTTAGCCAAGTATAGGGCTAAGTTAGAGTGCTTTGAACAACGCGTTTCTTTGCGAGGACCTAAAGGTAAGAGGATCACTTATCGAGGAGTAGTGGTCAAGCCTAAGCTGAAGGTGATGGCTACTATGAAGGTTAAAGAGTGCGTGACTAAGGGTGAAGCGATTTACCTATGTCATGTGGTAAACACGAGCCGCGAGACAGAAGCTTCTCAACCTATTCCTGTAGTTTCTGAGTATGCTGACCGTTTCCCGAAGAGATTCCCAAAATGCCTCCACAACGCATTATCGATTTTACGATCGAGCTTGCTCCTGGTTCTGCACCAATTTCAAAAGCACCGTATCGTATGACACCTGCTGAGATGAAGGAACTGAAAACACAACTTGAGGATTTGTTACAAAAGGGATACATACGTCCGAGTTTATCGCCTTGGGGTGCTCCTGTTTTGTTTGTACGGAAGAAGGATGGTAGTATGAGACTGTGCATCGACTACCGCGAGTTGAACAAGATCACGATCAAGAATCGGTACCCACTTCCCCGAATTGAAGATCTGTTCGACCAACTGCGTGGTGCGTCAATTTTCTCAAAGATAGACCTGCGATCAGTATACCATTAGTTGAGGATCTCTGAGCCCGATATTGCGAAGACAACGTTTAGGACGAGGTATGGGCACTACGAGTTCACTGTGATGCCTTTTGGGTTGATAAATGCGCCTGCAAAGTTTATGGACTTGATGAACCGTACGTTTCAGCCTTACCTAGACTAGTTTGTTGTAGTCTTTATCGATGATATTCTGGTTTACTCGAAGAACGCCGAGGAGGATGAGCAACCCCTATGTACCGTTTTGGAGATTCTGCGAAGACATCAACTTTACGCCAAGTTGTCTAAGTGTGAGTTTTGGTTAGACACGGTAGCTTTCTTAGGACACGTGGTATCTAAGGATGGAGTGGCCGTAGATCCAGAAAAGATTCGAGCTGTTACAGATTGGCCAAGACCAACGATTGTGACCGAAGTTCGAAGTTTTCTTGGACTTGCTGGATATTATAGACGATTTGTAGAAGCTTTCTCAAAGATTGCGCAGCCAATCACGAATTTGATGAAGAAAACGACAAAGTTTGTATGGTGCACAAGTGTGAGACTGCTTTCCAAGAGTTGAAGAAACATCTTACAAGTGCACAAAAGAATATGAGGTCTATAGTGACGCGTCTAAGAATGGCTTAGGGTGTGTTTTGATGCAACATGGAAAGGTCGTGGCTTACGCCTCACGACAACTGAAGAAGCACGAGGATAACTATCCTACGCACGATCTAGAACTTGCTGCTGTCGTATTTGCATTGAAGATTTGGCGACATTACCTGTATGATTTCGTAGTCAAGATGTTTACTGATCACAAGAGTCTCAAGTATATCTTTACGCAGAAAGAGTTGAACATGCGCCAAAGGAGATGGCTAGAACTTCTGACGGAGTATGACATTGATATCCAGTACCATGAGGGTAAAGCGAACGTAGTCGCTAATGCTTTGAGTAGGAAGACTCGACATTCGTTAAACACTACTTTAGTGCTTCCTAAGGAGATCATACGTGACTTGCAAAGTCTCGAGGTGGAGATTGTGTTTCAAGGTGACGTTCAATGTACCTTAGCACATATGACTGTTCGACCAACACTGCTTGAAGAGACAAAGATAAACAAAGTGGTGATGAGGATCTTCAGCGGATTCTAAACCACAAAAACGAGGGTAGGTCCGAGGACTTCACTTTGGGCCAAGATGGAATAATGAGATTTCGAGAATGTGTTTGCGTACCCAATGACCCAGATATCAAAAGTCAGATTCTGGGTGAAGCTCATAATACACCATATTCTGTACATCCTGGTGGAGATAAGCTTTACAAAGATCTTCGCCAAGTGTTCTGGTGGAAAGGCATGAAACAAGATGTCGCTGAGTTCGTAGCGAAGTGTTTGACATGTCAGAAACTCAAGATGGAGCACAAGAGACCGGGTGGAATGGTACAGAAATGGAATTCGATTTCTATGGATTTTGTCATGGGTTTACCTTTGACACAGAAGAAGAACAACGCCATTTGGGTGGTTGTAGATCGTTTGACAAAGGTCGCACAATTCATCCCTATGCACGACACGTGGGAAATGGAGAAATTGGTTGACGCTTACGTCAAGGAGGTCATGAGACTTCATGGTGTACCTGAAGATATTGTTTCTGATAGAGACTCGAGATTTCTCTCTAAATTTTGGCAGAAATTACAAGAAGCTTTTGGAAGCAAATTGAAGTTTAGTACCGTTTTTCATCCTGCAACAGATGGCCAGACGGAAAGGACAATCCAGACTCTAGAGGATATGCTTCGAGCGTGTGCCCTCGAATACCAAGGTTCGTGGGATAAACAGATTTCGTTGATCGAATTTTCTTACAACAATAGCTATCATTCAAGCATTGATCGAGCGCCATATGAAGCCTTGTATGGTAGGAAGTGTAGATCGCCTGTATGTTGGAACGACATTAGCGAGACTGCAGTTTTGGGTCCTGATATGATCCAACAGACTGTTGACATTGTGAAGGTGATTCAGATGAAGATGCGAAGTGCACAAGATCGCAAAAAATCATATGCAGATAGAGGTCGTAGACCTGAAGAATTTGAGGTGGGAAGCAAGGTACTTTTGCGAGTATCTCCTACCAAGGGTGTCATGCGTTTTGGTCGTAAGGGAAAGTTAGGTCCTCGTTACATTGGACCTTACGAGATCCTAGAGAGGATTGGTGAAGTTGCTTATCCTCTTGCTTTACCTATGGAACTTGAGAAAGTTTAACATATGAAGAACGTCCAACTCATGTCGTTCAACCTGAAACGATCGAACTTGACGAGAGTTTGACATATGAAGAACGTCCGATCGAGATCACCGACCGCAAAGAGCGCTCGACTCGCACAAAGGGTAATCCGATTGTGAAAGTTATTTGGTCCCGTCATGATCAAGAAGAGGCAACATGGGAAGCTGAATCCATGATGCGCGAGAAGTACCCAGAATACTTTCTCGAAGGTACTAATTTCATTCGAGTTTCGGGACGAAACCTTTTTTAAGGAGGGTAGAATGTCACACCTAGTAATTTCGTATTTTGTTTACCGCTTTGCATGAGTTGCATGTTCTAGCATTGCATGTTGCACTGCTAATCGACCTAGATCACAACCGTAGTACACGCATTGCATTGTCGTTGTCCTAAAATCGATTTATACTTTCGTATGGGTAAACTGGTTTCGTCGTTGAGAAGTGATTACTTCATGTTTCAAGTTTCGGGACGAAATTTCTTTTAAGGAAGGTAGAATGTGATACCCAAATATTTTCTATAATTATAATATCGATTTATAATTCATTTATAAATAGTTTCGGAGAATTAAATCGTATATTTATTTAACGATTCGATTTACTCAAATTAAGCCATAATAATATTAATTATTATTATGGGAATTTCGGGATTTATAATTATCAAATTGAGGGATTTAGTTAAAATGGTTTTGTATATGAAGAAGACTTACTCATATTGTTTTAATTGGTTTTAATTAGCATTTAATTAGTTTTAATTATTTTTAACTAGCAATTAAATCAGAAAATAATCCTAATTCTAGTAGGGTTTGACTTTCCTTGACTAAGCACCTATATAAGCTAAGAGATGGGGCAGTTGATCAGTTTACAAAACTGAGCCAAAAGCCCCAATTCTCTTCTCTCTCTCTCACGCTATTCTCTCTCACACTATTCTCTCTCTCTTTTCTCTCTCCCCCCCTGCTGTCGCCGGGGCCACCAGGACAGCACCGCCTCCTCTTCCTCCTGCCGGTGAGCCGCCCTTCCCCCTCTCTTTCTTTCTCTCTCTTTTCCTTTCTCTCTCCCCGTACTCTGCTTTCCCCCTCCCCTGTTTTTGTCGAGGCGCGACTGTCGCGCCACCGCAGCGCCTGGGTGGTCACCGGCGAGTGGCCGACGCGACGAGACCTTGCTCGTCGCTCCTCCCCCTCTCAGTCGCTCTCTCTCTCCCTCGCGATCTCTCTCTCTCTCTCTCTTGATCTCTCTCACTCTCTCTCTCCTCCGTCGCCAGTGCTCCAGCGAGCCACCGCCGACCATGGTGGTCGGTGGGTGGTGGTCTTGGTGATGGGCTAGGTCGTGGGTCCCCATGCTTGGTGTATCACGGCCTAGACTCGAAAAACCGATTAGGGTTTCGTTTAATATTTTCGTTTTAATTAATTTCGTATTTTCAGTATTTTTCAATAATTATTTTTATTTTTCTGTACTAGTTCGGAGTTCAAATTCGGATTTTCAAAAGCCTAGATTAGTTGGAATAAATCAAAGAATTTAATAAAAATATTATTTTACAGTTTCAGTAATGTTTGGATTTTCGTATTTATTAATTATGTCTCGGTAATTGTTTTTAAATAGGACCAAACGGACAAGCGTGATCGGGTTGTGATTAGCCAAGTTACCTACTGCTTAGTGAGAGTTTGTTAGGTAAGTGATTGTGCCTACCTCTTTCCAAAGCCCCATCAAAACTATTTTTATGTGTTATGTGCTAATTGATTATTATTGTGAATTTAATATGCGAAGCATGATTAAATTATATTGTCGTTAATTATGAGAAATTGAAATATATTCTTCGCTGTAAATATGATTTATATTGAGTATGATAAGTTTATAAAGTTTTGTTAATTAATTAGTTCATATGCTAATTAATGTTTAATTATCGCGATGTTGAATTTCTAATATTATTATGATATAATAATATGTGCTATTTGGAATGGGTTATTATTGAGTGCTAATGAGCAGCTACTATTATATTGGATGGTTTATTTGTGAAAGTGTAAATTTTGGATATCATGATTTACTGCCGAAGTGCTGCTGAAATTTCGTTAGACATATATGAAGCATGACTATTGTTAATATGCCCTTATGTCGTTATCGTCGTTATTATTATTCATTATCATGAGCATGAAATAAAGTAGTATGTCGTGGTCTCGTTTTACCACTAGGTCAATCAATGCAAGTATGTGAATTAAATTAAATGAGAATAAGACTCCTAATGGATCCCTAGGAGTAATCGATCTATTGAGACTTATCTAATTGATATAGTCTAGGGATGCGTGATTCCCAAGTTACTTTTATGGACACCTCGTAGTGTGTTCGGGACGGATCATTCCCCATTGTTTAATTTTCTACATATCGATTATTATGTTAGAGGTAGTGTGAGTATACACTAGCATAAGTCCATGGCATGTCTATATCTATCTATGAACCGTATGGGTAATCGCTATTTTATTCGCTCTCTTATCTCTCTAATCAAGATGGTTTATCTATTTGTGTTCGAATGATCACTAAAGCAAGAATTGCATGTAATTGAATATCGAGTATGCGTGTGCTTGATTGTATGACTACTTGTGCATTCAAATGAATTTCAATGATTCTTCTAAAACTCAGTAAGGTTTGCGAAAGTGTTTTTACTGGGTATGGATGACGTTTATTCATTGTATCAGATTTTTGTTTTCTTTTGTTTCTTCTCTTTTTCTTTTGTACCTTGTTTCCGTCACGAAAACCAAAGTGCAAGTGTAGCTGAGTGAGGACGGTTTGCTAGAAGGTTGAATGTGGGATGTTTGTTTAGAACTATGGATTTATTGGTTACCTTGGATTATTTGGGATTTTGGTTTGTGCCCTTGAAGGCAAAGTTGTAATAAAACTATAATGGACTTAAGACCGCTGGATAGACAACTCTGATATTTATGTTTAATTTGTTTAGATGCTTCCTTTGACACCTGGTTTTTCCTTTCTGCTTAGCATTTATTCCTTAGCGATAAATGTTGCAGTAGCATTCCCTTGAGTTCATGACGGTTCGGCGGTGTCGAGTCGTGTACAACCACGTCGATAGTTCCCTGAAAATCGTTGCGAATTCGGAGGTGTTGCAATTTTTAATGAACTTTATGTTTATCGTTTATGAACAATTAGACTATTTATAATGAACCTTACGTTTATCGCTTATGAACAATTAGACTAGTTATAATGAACCTTACGTTTATCGCTTATGAACAATTAGGCTACTTATAATGAACATTATGTTTATCCTTTGTGAACAATTAGACTATTTATAATGAACCTTACGTTTATCGCTTATGAACAATTAGGCTATTTTTAATGAACCTTACGTTTATCGCTTATGAACAATTAGACTACTTATAATGAACATTATGTTTATCCTTTGTGAACAATTAGACTATTTGTAATGAACCTTACGTTTGTCGCTTATGAACAATTAGACTAGTTATAATGAAATTATGTTTATCGCTTATGAACAATTAGATTACTTATAATGAACATTATGTTTATCCTTTATGAACAATTAGACTATTTATAATGAACATTATGTTTATCCTTTATGAACAATTAGACAATTTATAATGAACATTACGTTTATCGCTTATGAACAATTAGACTATTTATAATGAATCTTACATTTATCACTTATGAACAATTAGACTATTTATAATGGACATTACGTTTAGCACTTATGAACAATTAGACTATTTATAATGAACATTACGTTTAGCACTTATGAATAATTAGATTATTTATAATGAACATTACTTTTATTGTTAATGAACCATTAGACTCTTTTTAATGAACTTTACGTTTATCGGTTATGAACTATTAGGCTATTTTTAATGAACCTTGCCTTTATCGCCTATGAACTATTCGACTATTTTTTTCATGAACCTTACGTTTATTGGTTATGGTTCTTATAAACTATTAGGTATTAGACTATAGTTAATGAACATTACGTTTATAACTTATGCACTATTAAACTATTTTTAATGAACATTGCGTTTATATGTTATGAACTATAGAGATACTGGCCTTGTTTGGTTGCTGGCTTTTTAACCAGCTTGTTGGAAAATCTGGATGGTTTGACCAATTGACCATCCAACTATCCAAATTTTGGTGTTTGGTTACCAGCTTTTTCATTGGCTTTTTGGATCCAACAATTTGAGTTACAAAAAGCTGAGTAGGGGTAGCTTTTGGGGTCAACTTATTGGATTAGTATGTATCATCTTAACCCAATACTTAAATAATATAATTATTATTATAATAAAATAATAATAATAATATTTTTTATAAGTTAATATTAATTATATTAATAACAATAATAATAATGATAATTATTATTATTATTATTATTATTATTATTATTATTATTATTATTATTATTATTATTATTATTATTATTATTATTTACTTAGAAACTAATGATAATTTAAATAATATAATTAATCAAATATAAATGATTAATTTACATAGTAGATATTACTAAAATTTAAAAATATTATTATTAATTTCATAAATACTATTAATATATATTAATAATTTTTATTATCATTAATTTTTATTATTAATAATAGAAAGTTATCTCTATGTCCATAGTGGTAATTTTACATCTAATCAGCTCCGAATAATCAGCTCCCTTTACCAAACATCTTTTTACAATCAAATAGTCAAACCAGCTAGCACAACAAGTTGACAACAACCAGCTGACCAAACCAGCTGACCAAACCAGCTACCAGCTAACATCTTCCAGCTGCGTGCTAAACAAGGCCACTATCTTAAATGAACATTACACTTATAGCTTATGAACTATTAGATTACTTTTGATGAACATTTACATTTATAACTTATGAACTATTAAACTATTATGAGAATACGTTTTTAATGAACCAATAAGTTAATTAGTTATGAACTTTTAGCATGTTTTTTAACGAACTTTCTACTCCAAAAGAAAAAGAAAAAAAAAATCATCACCATTCATCAGTTCATCAATCATCATCATCACGTCACCGTCCTTCAGGACATGAAAGCAAATAAAAATAAAAAACAAAAATCAACATTCATTGTCATCATCAGTCATCACCGTTCCTCGAAGAACAAAGAACATGCCAGCTTCTCAATATGACCACCGCATTACCAATTCACCACCTCCACCACATCACAACCACCGTCCACAGCAGATCACAACCACCCGTCACCGTCTAGCCACTACCCTGGCCCATCATTTCTCTCCTCCCCAACCCGCCCGACCCACACACTCTCTCTCCACCACACACAAAAGAAACAAAACTAGCCACTCTCTCTCCCCCCGTACCGACATTCCAACACTTTGGAACGACCACCACCACCACGTCAATCGAAGATCCACCGCCATCGTCTTCCCCTTCAATGTCGATAACAAATCGACGAACGAAATTCGAAAGCAAAAATCAAAATGAAAATACTCTAATGGGGTGTTGATGAACCCTAAAAATCGAGGGGAAGATATTTTAAACTAATTTTATTAATTAATTTATGTGTGTGAAGGCACCAAATTCCATTTAAATCCTTGAGAGATTGAGGAGAGAGAGGGGCCTTGTGGGAGTAACTCAGAAACGTGTGAAAGAAAAAAAAAACCAAAGAGAGGAGAGAGGGAGAAGGGGGACGCGACATTACGAAAGTAGCCCTATGTTTCTAATAAACTACGAAATTGCCATTTTGGTCTAGCCAAGATGGATAGACACAAGTCCATATAAAATTTTTTACTCTTTGTTAGCTTTCCGTAGCACTTTAAATCACTTGATTTGGATCACATATGATGAAGTTATGGCCAAAATACCGAATTACTGTCTAGAAAATCCAAAATACCTATAAAAACATGCAAAGGAACACAAAACAAAGAAAAACATAATCTAGAAAATATGGGGTAAAATCACTACACTAAATGCAAGTAATATCCTACAAATTATCTAAAACCAATGCAAATGTACTCTAAAAACATGCACAAATACTTGTGCATCAAGCACCGGGTCAACTCCCGGGACAACCCGATACTAACCCAAGGGGGCATGTCAATGCCATTACTTTGAGGAGCGGGACGCACTATGAAGGTCCTAAAATGGTTGAAGAGGGGAGTGATAAGGGAAATGTGGTCGACAATGGTTTAGAGATTGAGGTTCCTAAAATAGTTGAAGAGGGGAGTGATAAGGGAAATATGGTCGTCAATGGTTTAGAGAATGAGGTTCCTAAAGTGGTAGAGACGCAAATTGAGGAAGAAGTAGAGAAAATGATGGGAAGGAACCAAGGCAATCATCTCCCAAGCCTTACAAGCCTCCGATTCCCTTTCCTCAAAGGCTCTCTAAGGCAAGACTCGAGACAAAGTATGGAAAGTTTCTAGAGATCCTCAAGAAGCTCCACATAAATATTCCTTTTATTGAGACTATTTCCGAGATGCCTTCATATGCCAAATTCTTGAAAGAGATTATCTCCAACAAGCGCAAACTTGAAGACAATGCTATGGTCTCTTTAACCGAGGAATGTACTGCAATCTTACAAAACAAGCTCCCTCCGAAGCTTAAGGATCCGGGCAATTTCTCTATCCCTTGCTCTATTGGAGATGTATCCATCAAGAAAGCCCTTTGTGATCTTGGGGCTAGTGTAAGCCTTATGCCCTTGTCGATTTACAAGAAGCTCAAGTTGGGTGACTTCAAACCCACATCTATGTCTTTACAATTGGCGGATTGATCGATCAAGTATCCATTGGGTATTTTGGAGGATGTGCCTCTTAAGGTTGGAAAAGTGTACATTCCTTGTGACTTTGTGGTGATGGAAATGGAGGAGGACTCCCAACTCCCTATCATTTTGGGGAGACCCTTCCTAACTACGGCGGGTGCAATGATTGATGTGAAAAATGGCAAACTCTCTCTCCATGTGGGTGAAGAGAAGATTGAGTTCGATTTGCATGATACTAGCCCACCAATGAAGGGAACTTGTTGTAGGGTTGAGTCATTTAAGCTCTTGTAGCAAGATAACACCGAGGATCTTCTTGAAGAGTCCTTTGAAAGTGGTGGAATTCCGATCTTTGAAGAGAATGACACTAACTTGGGGGACAATGATCTCGACGTACCCAAGGGAGAAGCTCACAAGCACCCTAAGAAAACCAATGTCAAGCAGAAGAGGGCTTGCAAGAAGTTGATTGACAAGACTAAGATAATTTTCTTGGTATGGCAACCTAAGGCCATTAGTAAGTCACAAAGGGTGAAGTCGGTATCATGGAGGCAAGAAGGGCCAAGGTGGTGTAAAAACCACATTTATGATCCATCCGGATTGAAAAACAAGGGAGTCGAGCTCATGACCAAAACGAGCGCTTCTTGGAAGGCAACCCAAGTTTTTTCCCTTATTTATTTTATCTTCCTTTTTTTTATTTGAATTTTCCTCTTATTTTTAATGTTTTCAAAAACAAAATCACAAAAAAAGCAAAAAAATTGAAAAAAAAATATATGAGAAAAATTGGGCAAAGAAAAGACTTTTCGTTTTTGTTTAGTTCAATTTCTTGTGGTTAATGATTTTTATGTTGATTTTGTGTGTAGGCACCATATTCTTCACCTCGATAATCTCACATCATTCCCACATGGTCCAACAATGAAAACGTTGCACTTAAATCATCAACCGCCGCCTCATTGAGCATGTAAGCACCCCTCCCCCCCCCCCCCCTCCCTTGATCCTTTCTCTTTATTTCCTTTACATTGAGGACAATAATGCAAAGTTTAAGCATAGGGGGGTGTTCTCTTGTGGAGTGCAGGTGGGTAGTCATTTGTGTATTATTCTTATCGGTGATTTGTTGTGTTGATGATGAGACCTTGTGGTGTTGTGGTGATAAGGGAGATGATGTTATGATGGATGATTGTGATTCGTGATTGGAATTGTGCTAGATTAGTGTAGAAGCATGTTAGATCATTTAGTTGCATTTTTATGTATATATTGTCATTCAGATTGAATTGATCATGTTCTAGGTTTGCATATCATTTAGGTTGCATTTCAAATGAAAAACCCCAAAAAATTGAAAAAAAAAAAGGAAAAAATCCAAAAAATCAAAAAATGAAAATACGCAAAATAGAGAGAAGTGATCCTTGTATGATGACCATAGAGGAACATTTGTTGGTATTTAACATGTAGCATGAGACTTGAGTTTTAAGGTGAAAATTTTGAAAAATGTGATCTCCTAATTATGATTTTTAAAATTGGGTTTTGTTCACTTGGTCTTGGTATGCAAGCATGAGTGTTGACACGTTGTCAATCACTTGCTAATCCTCCTTAAGTCGTGAAGTGGTTAGTTTTAGATGGACTTTAACCGGTGAGAATTTGAGCCCAAAACCGACACATTCATATCGGTTTATTTTCTTTTCATGAGTGCTTGATTCACTTCTGTTGGCGTCACTCTAGAATTTGCCTTAATTCTTGGTCAAAATTGCATTAGATACCCATTTTACATCGGTAGGACGTAGGCATTCATTTGTTTATTTGTACTTAAGCTACTTTAAGCCAAATAGCCTCCTTATGCATCGTTTTTCCACTTTGGAGCCCCTTTGAGCTTGTGCCCTTTATGTGATCAACTTCATTACATGCTTTCTCTTCCCCAAACACATTTCCCCTCTCCCGAGTCTAAGACTAGTGGAATTTGTCCTTTTCGGTGGGTTGAGTATTGAGTTGTGTATTTGAGTAAAAGATAAGCATGAGGGTGTCATTTGTGAGAAATGGATTGATAATGGTTGGCTTTGAGTTTCAAGAAGCTTCGGTACATTGAGGAAAAAAAAAGAAAAGAAAAAAAAGGAGTAAATAAATGTTTTAGGAGTAGCGGAAGCGTTTTATCTCATTTAATTGGAATCATCTTGCCCCGATACTCCTAATCATAAAGTTTGGTCAAAGTTGTAAAGAAGGTTAGTTTGGTGAGTGTTGCATAAGATTGGAGTTGGTGTTTTTGATTTTTGGAGATGTTTTTGCACCCCCTTGATCTTTTCTAGACGGATCTAGGGGGATGTTTGTGTTTCCACTATGTCTTTTTTTACTCTAAGTCCACATCCCAAATATAATCCCACCTTACCTTAAGCCTCATTACAACCCAAAAGTCCTTCCGATCTTTGCATATGGAGTTGTCAACTAGCGGTAGAGATTTTAGAAAATAGGCAAGCATATGGTAGGATGCCACCGAAGTTTGAGTCCCGAGTGTTGAATATTGCATGATTACCCAAAACACATGAGAGTGAGAGACTTATATTTCCCAAAGTGAGAGTCTCTCGGGCTAACTTGCTTTACTTCTTGAGGAAAATTACCAAGTCGGTTGAGTGCTTGTATGCTTTGTACTTCGTGAACTTGTTTCATAACTTTTTGAAACTTGGGTTTAAAATGATTTTAAAACTTGTTTTGGCCTCAAGGATCTAGAGTTCTTATGTTCATGTTCAGTGCTTTGTCGATGTCCCTCACTTGAGGAGGTGATCTCTCGACTACTTCGTGCTAACCTTTGATTCTACATGATGTGTTTGTCTAGTGGTTTGCTTGAGGACAAGCAAAGGTTAAGCATGGGGGAGTTTGATAATTGTTTATTTGTACATATTTTTAGTATAATTTAGGTCTAGTTTACTAGGTTAATTGCTGATTTTCGGTCTCTTTTATTAGTTTTATTCCTTTTGTTCTAGTTTACGCTTTTGGTTTGTTTTATCTTGTAGAGAGCAAATTGCAAGCAAAAATGTGTCATCTTGTTGAGGAGAATGTGAAAGAGACTCGAACATGAGCGAGAACTATCAAAGAACGCGAAGAAGAACCAAGAACAAGTCCAAAGGATGAACCACAGCCAAGTCATGTCTCAAACATGCTTGTGGTTCACCTTCAAGGGTCAAGGAATGAAGATTTGAAAGTTACCAGCTTCTACCGCAAGCAAAAAGGGCGAATCCCAACCTACTTGGGGTTCAATCCCTAGCATAAATCTCACTCAAAGTCCCCAGGTGCGAACCACAACCTGCTCGCGGTTCGTACCTAACAGCCTGCGGTTCGCTATTTAGGTTGCGGTTCACCTCTTTTCACTTAAAAACTCGATTTTAAAGCCTAATTTGGTGGGAAGACTTGAGACTATCTCATCCTATCTCTTGATTAATCTAGTTTGAGTTCTCTAAAGAGGTCTAGCCTCCATAGTTAGATTGAAGAACTTCATCTCTTAGATTTCAAAGGGTAGTTAAACTTTATTTTGGGAAGTTATTGAAGACCTTTGTAAGATCTTCTTGAACCTTCTCTTTTCTCTTTCTCTCTCCTCTTTACTTATTCCTCTTGTGTTGAATATTATGTATTGGTTAATTAAATTTAATAACTTTATGATGTTTAGTGGCTAATTTCTCTTATTAGAGTTGAGATTAGCACAACTATGGTGTTTTGATGCTTGGATGATGTGAATATATTGTGATTGAATGAGTTATTGTGCATTTAGCGTTGTGAACTCCAAATGTTTGATAAAATGCCTAAGTGATAACTTGACTAATCTTTTGTATGATTAACTTAAAACCGAAAGGGGGTAAGGTAATCATAGGAGTTTCATTGACTAAACAAATGGATTCAACCACAAAGTAGGTAGATTTTCTTTTGGAGATGCTTGAACTAGGTGTTGACCCCATGAAAATAGGTGGAAGGGTGGAATTGAGTATTTCTTTGGTGACCTTGAAAGAGGCCCTTAGTCATTGATTGACCTAGTATCTCTACACAATTGCTCATTCGATTGCATGCTATATTATCATCCATTGCTTTAGATCATCATTAGGTGGGTGAACCCCCAATTCTAACTTTAATTCTTCATTTTATAATAGTGATTGTTATATTCCCTCTTCTTAGATTGTCATCCTAGTTTAGCTTTAGGTTTTAATTAAATTAAATCAACATCAAATTTACCCATCTTGCTTAGCTTTCCGTATTATAGGGTTTTTTTTGGTATTTGAAATGCCTCGCTCCTTGTGGAGATGATCTTTTGTATTACTTCGATAAAACCCGTGCACTTACGGAAATATCAAGTTTTTGGCGCCAGGTATGAGTCTTATGAAGTTCTTGTAATGCCGTTTGGGCTCACTAATGCCCCGGCTACTTTCTGTCACTTAATGAATGATATGACTATTTGGATGCTTCTTGTGTTGTATACTTGGATGATAACGTAGTATACTCAAATACACTAGCTGAACATGTTGAACATCTTAGGAAAGTAATGTCCAAACTGAAAGAGTACGAGTTGTATGTGAAGAAGGAAAAATACGAGTTTGCACAATCGGAAATCATGTTCCTTGGTCACAAGATCAGCAAAGCTCTCATCCGAATGGATGAGCGGAAGGTACAAGCAATAAGGGATTGGTCCTCTCCCAAATCAATCCCAGAGTTACGGTCATTTCTAGGCCTGACTAACTACTATCAAAAATTCATTCAAGGGTACTCTAGAATGGTGTCCCCTCTCACCGATCTACTGATAAAGGATCATGAGTGGGAGTGGATAGACAATTGTCAGGACACTTTCGAGAAACTAAAGATAACCGTGTCCTCAGAACCAGTGTTGAAATTACCAAAATTTGACAAGTCGTTCAAAGTACACACAGACGCCTCCGGGCGGGCTATCGACGGAGTTCTTGTACAAGACGGACACCCAATTGCCTTCAAGGGAAGGAAGTTGAAAGATACACAAGAAATGTATTCCACCCACGAAAAGGAGATGTTAGCGGTAGTGCATTGTCTTCGGATTTGGAGACACTATCTGTTGGGGACGAAATTTGTTGTTCGCACCAACAATGTCGCTAACACCTATTTCCAGTCCTAGAAGAAACTCTCGCCCAAGGAGGCTCGATGGCAGGAGATCCTGCAGGAGTACGACTTTGTGTGGGAGCACAAACCAGGAAGAATAACCGTTTCCCAAATGCGATCAGTCGCAAGGCAACAATGACGTTGTATGCACTTGTCGCGGGCTTAACTCGTGTGGAGACTAACTTTGCAAACAAAGTCCGAGATGCTGCTAAAGAGGATAAGGATTTCCAAAATCTCATTATCCAAAATTAGTGATGGATCAGTTTTGAAATATTGCTTGGGTGGAGAACGGACTATTGTTCACCCAAGGTAGACGCCTCTACATTCCTGCGGGAGGCTTACGCCATGAATTGTTAAGGGAAGTTCATGACTCTCGTTGGGCTGGGCACCCAGGGCGAGAGCAGACATATTAATTGTTATCCCGAAGTTACTTTTGGCCTCGGATGGAATTGGAAGTCGAAGCCTATGTCAAGTCTTGCCTGACGTGTCAACAAGACAAACTACAACATAGGAAGACGCCGGGTTTATCGCAGCCTCTACCCATCCCGGATAACCTTGGAGATCTGTCTCCATGGATTTTATCTCGGGGTTTCCTAACGTAGAAGGACAACGCTCTGTCATGGTGGTCGTTGATCGTTTCTCCAAGTATGTAGTGTTCATTCCCGCCCCAAATGCTTGTCCAGCGGAGGAAGCGGCAAAACTATTCCAAATGTATGTAGTTAAATACTTTGGCTTGCCTGAGGAAATAGTAAGTGACCGTGATACTCGTTTTACTGGACGATTTTGGGTGGTGTTGTTCAGTATCATGGAGTCTGCATTCTGCATTGATGTTTTCAACAGCCAACCATCCCCAAACGGATGCTCTTTTAGAGGAATATCTCCGGCACTATGTTACCGCTTCGCAAAAGAATTGGTTGGAATTATTAGATACTGCATAGTATGCATATAATCTCCACAAGAGCAGTGCGATGGGCTTCAGCCCCTTTGAACTTGCGATGGGGTGGCAACCACTGACACCCCACGAGATTGTGAAACAAGGCAAGGGGCGGGTTGCCTATAAGCTGTCCTCTTTGTCTCGGATCGTCAAGAGATGCTTAAAGATGCCTCAGGCAGTCTCAATAAAGCCCAAAGGCGCATGAAGAAGTACGCGGATCGTCACCGTCGACCACTCGAGTTTAAGGTTGGAGACAAGGTCTTGCTGAAACTAACACCACAGATCTGGAAGAAGATCAGTAGCAAGACAGCACAACGCTCTCTAATCCCCAAGTATGATGGCCCTTTTGAAGTCATTCAAAAGTTGGGAATGGTAGCATATCGTTTGAGCCTCCCGGAGAGACTGAAGGTGCATCCCACATTTCACATAAGTTTTCTTAAACCTTATGTTGAAGATATGAAGGGGTTGCATCCTCTAGCCTTGAGGAATCCCCCAACTGTTCGCAAGCAGTTTGAGAAAAATGTCGAACGTGTGCTAGACAGAAGAGTGCTTGGACAGAGCAAGAAGAACCGACGTATAGAGTACTTGGTTCATTAGAAAGGGAGTCCAGAGTTCGAAGCATCGTGGGAAAAGGACACAACGCTTTGGCAGTTTGAAGATAAGATCCAAGAGTTCTTGACGTGGTTGTCAAGTTCTCCAGGCGGGGGTGGTTTGAAATAATCCAAAGTCCAAACTAAACCACAAAATAAACATAACATTAAGTTAAGAGAATCGCAAATGCTCATTAACCTCTAGTCCTTAACATATATATATATATATATATATATATATATATATATATATATATATATATATATATATATATATATATATATATCAGAGAAAGATAGTAGTCAAAACATCCTTCGTTTGCGAAGAAGCCTTCAACAGCGCAGTTCAATCCCCTGCAAAACAAAATTTAGGAGCACCAAATCAAAATGTGTACTATAAGTTTATAATTACATTATTATGACACGTCAAATGTATAAGGGAATGAGATAAAGGACAATCCTTATTACGTACGGACTTCCATTACCATTATTACCTCCGTGAGACCAATTTCTACCTCTTTCTTTTCTAAACAAACAAGCAACATCCTTGACACTCGACTCATTGAATAATTTGATTACATCTATCGACGACATGGGTTTAATCTCCAAATTATCCATCACCATATATCCTCCACTACTCCATCCTTAACCAAGGTCGAGTGTTCGAATCTCGCCTTGAGCATGGAGCAGCTTAAAATTTATTAGCTATCTGTCCCCCCCTTTGAGATGCCTACAAGCCAACGCGGGCAAATTGTTATTGTGGTCGACTGTGTATACTATTGGTTGTGAACCAAAAAAATATATCCTCCACTACTAGTTTGAACCATCTAGATCTAGTGCTGCTCTTAATCCAAGTTGTTTATATATATATATATATATATATATATATATATATATATATATATATATATATATATATATATATATATATATATATATATATATATATATATGCCTACAAATTTCTCCTATACCATCAGTAACATACTCGTTACATATATTCTTAAGATGTGAATTCTGATTTGAGCACCGATAAAGTTTAGAGTAAGGATTCTCTCCATTTTATATTAGAAATGGAGGTTTCAATTTCCTAAATCAAGGGTTAGATCTTCTTCTCTCTTTTGCTTGTTTGTATTTTATACAAAAATGAAGGAGATCCAACCTTACATTTAGGAAATGAAAATCCTCCATTTCTAGTATAAAATGGAGAGGATCTTAGCTCTAAAGTTTAATACGGATATAGGTAGTATCTTTGTAAAGCGTCAAAAAAGGCACATTAGCTAAACTGTTAAGCATGGGTTGCAGAACAAAGTCCTTAATTGGTGGACAGTGATATTTGTACAATGGTTGTACATTATAACTTTATTTTATATGAGAGGAGTGACAAAAGTACCCTTGCTACTTGGGATTTCAAGAAGGTATTTGCGATAGAGTGAAAAAGGGGAGAGGAGAGAGATAGACAAAAAAATAAAAAATAAAAAAAATTGTAATGTACAATGATATTCGTTTTCCTTAATTGGTCGCAGGATTTACATCCCTTTACTTGCCATCACTAGTGACTATATTTTTATCAGTGAGAAGCTCACCAAGTGTTCCAATTGGCAGTGAGTATAATAGATTGTAGAGAAAATCTACAAAATCTTTGTTTGCTTCAGCAAATATAACTTTTTTAGTGGTTGGGTTTACTAAAGGTGTCAAACTAACCTTCTTCTCTAGAGTTTCTGACAGTTTTGATGTTCTGAAATAGGACTACTTGCTAGAGTTTCATGAAATAATAAAGAGATATTTATAATGATAATATATGGTCAGAACGAACTCAAAAAGCCACTACATATACATAAGTACATCTGTATATTTTTCTAAAAAAAAAAAAAAGTATATCTGTATATATATTTATGGAACTAAGAGCATTATACGTCCCTGAAGTTTACGTATATGGTACTTTTAGTCCCTGTATTTTAATTTTGGTGCTTTTAGTCTTTTCCTTAACACCGTTACTATTTCTGTCAACCAAAACATCGTGGACCTCATACCTGAAACTAGGAGAAAAATACACCGGAGTAGTGAACTAGACAAACGTCCCAACGCCACCGCTACACAAGTTTTCCAAATATTTTTCCTCCTCCGCCCATCAATGTCATCTTCTTTGCCATCTTTCTCCTCTCTCTCTCTTCAACTATAAGCAGCAACAAGAAGCTCTTTCTCACACCCACAAAAATTATCATCTTCAAAATTAGTAAACCACCCACTAAACCCAAATCCTCTCAAAAATTTATCAATTAACAACCCTCCCAAAAACAAACAGATCATGAATTCGTCACTCAGATCGGCCATTAGAGCACCATCACCACCTTACTTGCTCCAAATCTATTGCCAATTGTATTGGTACCAACTCCCACCAACATCAGTTGCATCTCTCTCTTTCTCATGTGTCCGCAAATTGTTGAAATTGGGGGTCCCTTCTTTATGGATCTCTATGCGGTGGTGATGGAGGTTTAGAATTGAAGATCCGGTGGTAATTGTTTGTGATATGGGATAACCTAAATTTATATCGCAATAGGGAGATGGAGTTATGGGTTCAATTTGAAAAAAAAAAACAAAAATCAAATGGGGCTCCAACTTGCAGGTGTAGTGTTCATGGATCATCCGCATGCAGGCAATGTAGCCATGTACCAATGTTTAGCTTCTTTTTTTTTTTTAATTATTTGTGGATGTCATGATCTTGTGGGGTTGATTTTTGTACTTATTAGTTCAAGTCCTAAAGTTTGTTGACAGAATTACTAATTGCGTTAAGGAAAGAGACTAAAAGCACCATAATAAAAATACAGAAACTAAAAGCACCGTATACGTAAACTTCAGGGACGTATAATGCTCTTAGTTCTATATTTATGAAAATGCAGCTACACTACAAGCTACAACCCCTTGTAAATGACTATAGCTTTTTCCTAGTTATGACATATGCGACTTATGCGTTGGTTCAGAATTCACCAGATATAGAAAAATGTAGAGAATTCATTATTATTGATTATGCATTGCTCCATTTTAAACGTTTGAGTTTACCATCCACCCTTGCCCAAACTCAAGGTAAATCGGACTCATGACTAGGACTACCTAATTTGAAATTCACCACCATTATTATTATTATTATTATTATTATTATTATTATTATTATTATTATTATTATTATTATAAGGGAGGGAGGCAAACTATTCATATGAAGTGTGAAATGTTAAATTGACTATTTTCTGATATTTTATTTATCAATATTGAAAATCTAATATATATATATTAACTGGTTGTTCTTTATTTTATTTTTTTCCTTTTTTTTGTTTAATTATGGCCACTAATAAGTTGCCATAAATAAATACCCTATAGTAATTGCTAGAAATTGTTCATATTTCTTATTTTTCTTACAAATTTAAATAAAATTAATACAATTTAAAATAACATAAATGTAATGCTTTAATGACATTGGTTTGACAGTTAGTTTTCTATAGTAATTTGTATTTTTTTTATGCAAAAAAATAATAATAATAATAACCTGGATTAAATAAATATATAAGAAGTGTTATATATTCTTTTGTTATATAGTTGTGGTTATAAGAAGTCACATTCTGAGAAATGATTATTTTTCCTCTTTTTAAGATGATGAGTCGTCACATTTTTTTTTTTCCATTCGAAAGAAGGTTACTCTTTGAACTTCTTATTAGCAAAACACACAATAGAGAACAATTGGATCAAACCGATTGTTGACTAATAACAAAAATTACATTAGGTGCTAGGCATAGGTGTCGGTTATGTGAAAAGTTACTAATCTTTCGTAGTCGCTAAAAGTCGCTAATATGGCAATGGATACCTATTTAATGAATTTTAATATTCGAGGATATAAACACCGGTTTGACATGTGACTAAATTTAGCAGAATATGAGCAAATAAAGTGACGAGGGTCACATTTAGAGTGATAGTGTAGTAAGTCATCATATATATTTTGTATTGGAAGCTACTTCTAATATACATTTATTTTTATTTTTTTTGATAAATACTTCTAACATACATTTGAATTATTAATAAAAGTTTATTTGAATATATTAGAATATAGTGATAAAAGGATAGATTGTGTGTAGTTGTGAGTATAATAAGCGCAAGTAACTACAAGTATCACATCTTGATAAATTATTTTATTTTTTAATTTTTTGAGATGGTGAGTCCTCACATTTTTATTATTATTATTTCATTTGAAAGATGGTTAGACTTTCAACATCATTTTCGGTTTTTGATACGAGGAATCTGTAGCCATTACTCTTTTAATGTGCATCGGATAAATCCCATTAAGGGACATTTAGAGTAATAGATATTATTATTTAATTATTTTGATAGGTTAGCGATAGATATTTTTAGAGATAACCCAATTACTTAGGGTATATATAACATTTCAAATCTTTGATCCATCACCATTTTCATTCAAAAATATAATAGTATTTTTTAAAAAATCAAAATAAAAAATAGCTAAGCATATCAAAAGTATAGTGATAAAAGGATAGTCCGTGCGTAGCACGGGTAACCCCCTAATTATTTATTGAAATTTCAATACTGAAACTTGTTTTGTAGTCTACATCACATGGGTAATCTACCTGGTGTGTAAACTAAGCATGTTTTAGGAGGGAAACTAGCTTATATACTTGCATAAATAGTAAGTCGACCTCCCACCTTTTAGGGAGAGTGAAGACAGAGCTATACAATTATGTGGTCAAACTAGCTAGGTTCAAGATTACAACAAACCATACAAACAACTATCACTTCTATATACAAAACTCTAACATACACCTTGATTGGCTAGCAAACTAGATTACAGTCACGCTCAAAACTCACCCAATCTACCCCACCTCTGCTTTGCAAGCACATATGTTATGTTATTCGCACCCCTACCTTTGTGTATGATTCGAAGATTTGGCCAAAAAAATTGGAACATATTAATCCCCTTCAGTTCTAATCTCAATTTCCATGGGCCTCTTCTCTTGTTATTACACCACGCTATTGCATTAAGGGAGTCCGACTTTACCGTAATTGACGCATGAGTTAACCATTCCTTCTGTGTTGATGCCTCGAGAGTGTAGATAAATTTGCTTGAAATTTCGACTTATTGACCTCACTACATGAGACACGCTTGGACAAAATCATCTAAATTTTTTCTTCCACTAAATGAAGAACGCCTCCTATCGTCGCTGAATCTCCATTTTTAACGGATACGTCAACATTCCACTTAACATACCCAACTAGAGGAGGAATCCCGAGAGAGTACTCTGAATCTTCCATGTTGTACGAAAAATCTTGATACATAGCGGATTTTGAGCTACCTCTTATGTCGTGTATGAGAATTTAGGGTCCCATACTTTGTTCTACATCCCTAAACGAATCAAAATCAACTAGATAACTACATTTACCTCTAAAAATTCGATTATTGCGCTCGCCCTAGCCACAATGTTCATTTAACCACAAAAAATACCGTGGTCCACGCCTTCGAGAAGTACTCCCCACTGCCATACACCCCCATTGCATGAAGAATTCCAGGATGGAATTAGGAACACACCATGAAAACTCCCGCAGTTGCAACCAGTTTTCCTTCAATCTACTTACGAATTGGCACTGAATAAAAATATGATTTACATATTCGAGCTGTTCATTGTAGAGTGTTGGAAATGAAGCTTGATATGCTTCATGAAGCTTGGTATGCTTCAAAGTAAAGTCCCACGAAAACCTTGTTCATAAAATCCATTGTCCCACATTGGTAGAGAAGAGAAAAGTGTTTCGTTTGACCGGCAAAAAGATTCTGTAACCATTACAAAATAACTACCCATTATTACCTCCCTAAAAATCCGCCCCACATTAATTATTTTGCGGTTACATATTTCTTCTCTTTATATACTTTGTTTCTTGATCTCTTTTGGGCACATTAAAAAAAACATACACTCTCAATCTTCTCTTCTTCTCTAGTCTTGGCAGTAGATCAGTTTGCTCTCAAAACCATTGCATCGCAGTACATCGGAACTTTGATTGTCGTGTATCCCTGGAGGTCGGTTGCCTGAAATTCCCTAGTGTACGTGTGGGGGCAAATTCGACTTTAGGGCAGTGATTCGTCACGCCACGACTTTCTTTTGAGATAAGTTTGTTCCTTCATTAGCCTTGTTTCTAACATTCTAAAGTCGAATTTTATGTTTACTTTGGCTGGTGATGGATCATGTTTACTATTGATGTTCCTACATAATGCCTATATATTTGTTCCTTGTAGGTCTAAATTAGATTGATTTGTCAGAATTCAGTTTTATTGTTTTACTGTTGGATTTAGTTGTGTTCGGATTTGGAATACTCGGATGCAAATATGGCTATATGATTATTATTTTATGCATTATTGTGTTTATGGGTAAACGTTGATTGGTATGTGAATGATTTAAGTTGCACAATAGTGTGGCCTACTGTGATGACTAACATGAGGGAGGTGGATATTGATGGTCTTCAATCTGACCTTGCTAATTGGCTATATACAGCATCACAATTCAGCATTGGTGAATCATTCCTATATATTACATTTATTATTTTTTTTTTTTATTTTGTTTGATCGAGCATCTATAGCAATTGAAGATTCTCTAACACATGTTTGTGAGTTAAATGGAGAATTTGGTGTCTCATAAAACTTACTGTTATAATTGAGGAAAAAGTTTGAAGCCGGTATTTTATAATAATGACAAGCATTCATTTATAATAATGACAAGCATATTATATTGAATAATGGTTAACGTAACCGAGGTGAGAAACAAAACGTCCATCCACTATTTGTTGCCTTTCTAAAATTGTTTGTTTTTTTTTTAGCATGTTTGGCAACAATATATTAAGATATGTTCTCCTAATATTTAATGAGATAATTGGAGAATTTATAGAGGTGCTATTGCAAAAAAGGCTTGAAAGATTTAAAATTGGAGTAGAACTGAGTTGGTTTTCTTTCTAGTATTGGCGGAATTATATTCAGATCAGTACATTTATGGATTTGTATGCCTTGGTAGAATGATAGTTATATTTGATAGCTATGTGAATTGTGAATAGTCTCTGGCAAGTTTTATTTTTAATTGGTGATTACTTTACATATCAAGGGTAGTGTTTGTTTGGAATTTACTGAACAAATACCGTGAAAGGTTCAAGGAATGTTTTCCACCTAAATGGTTGTTGGGCAAACTTGTAAGCACAAGGTACTAATTCAAGTCCACAAGACATTAGTATCGTAACGTGCGACCTCCTACTGCCATGGACTTCTTCTACCATTTTTCTTTGAATCATGTGGGGGATTGTTGAAAATTAAGCTTGATATGCTTCATGAAGCTTGGTATGCTTCAAAGTAAAGTCCCACGAAAGCCTTGTTCATAAAATCCATTGTCCCACATTGGTAGAGAAGAGAAGAGTGTTTCGTTTGACCGGCAAAAAGATTCTGTAACCGTTACAAAATAACTACCCATTATTACCTCCCTAAAAATCCGCCCCACATTAATTATTTTGCGGTTACATATTTCTTCTCTTTATATACTTTGTTTCTTGATCTCTTTTGGGCACATTAAAAAAAACATACACTCTCAAATCCTCTCTTCTTCTCTAGTCTTGGCAGTAGATCAGTTTGTTCTCAAAACCATTGCATCGCAGTACACCGGAGCTTTGGTTGTCGTGTATCCCTGGAGGCCGGTTGCCTGAAATTCCCTAGTGTACGTGTGGGGGCAAATTCAACTTTAGGGCAGTGATTCGTCACGCTACGACTTTCTTTTGAGATAAGTTTGTTCCTTCATTAGCCTTGTTTCTAACATAGAGTACACAAACTTGGTTGTCAACTTGGATGCCATACCTCGATCTCTTACATTGTCAAAACAACTAGGCACATGCTTGGCCATCATTAAACCTCTTTTCATGGCTTTTACTGAGAATGAACCATCTTTTGACGAAATTCATACAAGCTGTTCAGATTTCTCAGGAACTACTGTCACCTTCTGCAACGATCAATTGAGGGCAATCTTTTGATCCTCCTCCCATATAAATAACGACGGATGTCTAATTCACAAAATATTCCAAACCTAATATAAACTATCCCAGAACCCAAATGAGTTCGCAGAGTCATTATTAGGTGAACATGATAAGGAACATATATAGCTTGGGGAACTTCTCCTTCAGAGGTGTCTCACATAACCATGTGTCAAAACAAAATCGAGTTATATCACCATCAACCACAAGAGAAGTTATATTATCATCACCCACATAAGCGAGTGAATGCATACATACTTATACTCCATTCTTTTCACTTAAATAAACTTCAACTGCACAAAATGATTTATTTAATTTTGACCTTTGACCATCTAAAATTCATCCAAACATATTCAATAATTAGACTTGTTTTAAAGTACGCTACGTAATCTTCTTAATGACAAGCATAATTATGAATTTATTTTGAAATATAATTATCTAAGTGATAAGTTTCGTATGAATTGAACTAAAAGTAAGCTAATTAAGTAGAACATAGCATTAGAATAGAGCATTGTACCCTTATTCTATGTTTTATTTTTCATAATATTGTCGATTTGGTGAACTAAAATTATAATTAAATTGGATTATCATTTAATTTAATTTATTTAATAATCATAATAATCAGACGTTATTTAATATTTGTTGCTAGACTTTTATCGTTAAGAAACTTCTATAATTTTATACATCGTAAAAAAATTCTATTTAGCATTATATATATCTTTAATCTAAAAAATGTTAATTAATCAAAACATTACATGGTAAATAATGATAGGAAACACAACTAGACAACAACAAATGTTTAAAAATAATGTCCAAACATGAATGCCGCGAACGTCTCTTGTTCAATGAATTGACATTTGAAAAAAAAAAGGAAAGAAAAAGAAACCGTCATACGAGCATAATCAATAATGTAGGAAGCAAAAAGGGCGAAATATTATTACAGTTTGCATTAGAGAGACTAGGAGAACCACCATTAGTGTTACAGCAGAAAAATTGAGACAATAAGTTGAAAGAGAGAGGAAGGATTTGAGAAAGAGAAAGAGATTTTGACAATGGCGAGCAGAATTCGCCCTACAACTTGAGACCTTTGAACAAATCTTGGTAACTTTCATCTCCTTTTATGGTTGATCCTTCTTTAATTTATTTTTATTTACTTTTATTTTGAAAAGGCAAGACAACCAGGTAATCTACCTTGGAGATTAACCTAAAGTGCCTTCACTAACAGATTAGTGAAGGACTTAGATGAAACAATTACAGCTAAGAACAAATAAAAAAGAAATCTAAAAATGATAGAAATTAGCCAAAACTAAAATTGAACCATCTTCATCTTCCCAACTCTATCTTGTTCTTCAGCTCCAGGGATCAAGAAACAAAGAGGATCAGGATCCTCAAACACCAACAACCAGCAAACGATTTTTTCTTTTTTGCTTTAGATTTTTCAGATCTTAGAACCCAAAAAACCCCAAATTCTAATGGAGATTCACATACTTCATACATAACCCCGAAATCAACCTAGATCGAAATCCTTGGGCCGGTGACGGAGAAATGGGTGTGCTTCGAGCAACCATGACTTGAAGGTCGCCGGAGGTAAAGAAGTCGATAAAAGAAACCAAGAGTTGATGACAAAGAACGACGACCTCGACGGCAAAAGAGAGATTTGCTTGATTCACCCTCCTCCCCCGATTTCAGATCTGAGGTTTTTTTTTTTTTTTTTGGGTTGAAGATCAGATCTGAGAGAAATAAATTGAATTACTAAAAAACCTTAAGGGTGGAGATGAATGGAGATAGCTTGATAAGAAAGCTTGAGAATAGAGCTTTGAGGAGGCCTAGAAAAAGTTTGAGAACGGCCGAAGGAGAGAAGAAACTTGAAAGAGGCTTTATTTTAGGTTTTGGATTCTAGAGAGAGGTCAGACCCCCTCTCTCTAGAAAACCCTCAAGGCTTAATTATGTTGATCTTTCTTTAATGGTTTTAATGGTATGATTTCCCCTTTCTCAATTAGGATTTTGTGATAAATTATAGCTGTTTTGGGGTTTTTAGGCTTTGTGCACCGAATATAATTAGGAAATCAAAAAGATCTCGTCTATTTTACAAGGTCCATAACATAATATATCATAACACAACATACGGTAACATAATCTTTCGTAATATAAGATACGGTAAAGTAATTTACTGTAATCACAAGATTTCAAGGCACCTAATAAAACAAAAACTAAATCAATTATGGTGTAAACAACAAATTGAATTTTTCCGTAAAACAATGAGAATTTAGAACCGATCCAAGTTCATATTTAAACCATTTCAATTTATAGGTCAAATGAATTGGGGAAAGAAATTGAGCTCATCAGCTCCATTAAATAAGGATTTGTTTTCAATTGCGTTGGAATTGCTTTAAATAATTTTAATGAAACTTGGTCAATAAGCTTGAGCTCCTTTAACTTGGTAGGGAGATAGGGAGATAGGGGTTAATAAGACAATCCCGTTGTTGAAGTCGAAAGGTAGATTTGGAATATAGTTTTTTTTTTTTTTTGAATGGAAATTTGGAGTATAGTTTTAGAGATGTTTAATCATCGGTGCAATTTAATTTCTCAGAGGAATAAATCGGGAATCATTCTAATTCTTTGCTTTGAAAATTAATTTGAGAGCAAATGAGTTTGTAGAATAGTTTAGGGGCAATCCGTCATCAGAAAAATTAATTTGGTGTGTTTTTCTTCTTTATTTTTTTCTTTTTTTATTATTTGTAATTAGGTGTAACCATAAAAGATTTGTTTGATAAGATGTAGGTATATGATTATCGTGGATCTTTTTCTCTCTCTCCTTCTCCATAAAAAAAACTTTAACCTCTTTTTGGTTTACAAGCTGCTATTAGCGATTCTTTGCTAATGGTAAGCCCCAACTCTTTTTCATTGTTTTTGTCTTGTTTTTTAGTTTTATTATGTCGAATAACATCAGTCTCTCCATCTGTGAGGGTTAGTTTGTTCCAGTCATTGTGTTCGGTTGTCTCTCACTTTTCAAAAGTATTGTTAGTTTTTTGTTTTGTCGTTTATAAGGTACTTTGGCGGATCTATTCTATTAAGAGGTGGTCTACGATGTCGAATCAGAGCATTCAAAGATATAGCAAAGTCTTCCGCAAAGAGACTGTAATATGAAAAATAACAATTAAATGAAAGCCGGACGGAATTGTTGAATCTCTAGTGCTACATAGCTTTTTCATTCGAATGTATTCTAAAGTATTAGATCTATTTCTTGTTGAATTCAATCCTTCTTATAAGTGTCGTATGTCTTTCAATTATGGAATTTTTTTTTCCTAAATAAATATGATTATCCTAGATAGAATAAGGTGTGTTAAACATAAGTTTTGACTAAAAAGTTGGCTGATCTAGAAGACTAAAAAAGTATCTATTTTACAATTTTGAACTCTTTTTCTTTTTCTTTTTCTTTTTCTTTTTCTTTTTTGTTTTGTACTTGTTTTTCCATTACTAAAGAAACAATCCACAATGCCATATAGCAAATGCGTTTCCAAAACTTAATAAGAAAAAAGAACCAAGATCAAATGTTCATTGGGAACCCCCCAGACAAAGTTATATTAAGTTAAATTTTGATGGATCAAGAATTAATTAGTTACAAGCAGCAGTGGGCTTTGTCTTACGCAACGAAGATGGGCATGTCAAATCACTTGGAGCTAAATCATGTGGCTCAAGCTCTATTCTAATGGTAGAAGCTACTGGTCTAAGAGAAGGAGTTCGACAAGCTCGAATTAAGGGTTTTAAAAGAATAACTATTGAAGGTGATAATTTAGCAGTCATCAAAGCACTCAGAGAAGAATGGCACATTCCTTGAGAAATTGAAAATTGGGAAATTGAAAATATTATAATTGACACAAAGAAGGATCTTCATTTTTACGACAGGGTGGAGGTGCTCCATGTCTTTAGAGAAGCGAATTCTGTAGCGGATTACATGGCACACTGTGGACACTCTTGTGATACGCTAACCTTATGATCTTCATCGTTTCATCAGTCCCTTACCAAGTTATTGAAAAAGGACGCTTTAGGTTCACCTTTACGGTAGCCTGGATTCTTGCCTTTTCAAAAAAAAATATATATAGCAAATGCGTGCAATTTCAAAGCTTTATGTGCACGACTGCACCCAATACCACAACGCACCATCTTCGCTCAACACTGCTACCACCACCGGAATCCCTACCCACACGCAACTTGCAACTGACCCCCATCCACCCTACGACTCTCTTTGCTCCTTGCTTTGTATTGGTTCAGTTGTGCCTTATAATTAGGGATGACAATGAGACAGGGTGGGGGATGCCTTATTGACCCCTACGGCACCGCATCCACCATGGATATGCTCCACCTATCCCCGCGCCACCCCCAGCACAGGTAGACATATTCAAATACTATTACTAAGTACTATTATCGTATAAGGTCACCACAAAAATTTTATAGAGGAGGATTAAAAGAGGGGGAAAGCTTAAACCAAAATTGAGGATTTTAACATAATTTGTTGGATTTTATGTTAAAAACTACCTTCCTTTCCGAACATTTTAGGAAAAATTACCTTACTTTGTTGAAATTGTGGACAACTACCTTACTTCATAAAAAAATTTGTTAAAAACTACCAACTGACGGAAAAATACTAACAGAGTTAACTTTAGTCAATTTTTGACTTTTATTGACCTTTTTTCCCTTCAATTCCCCGTGTCTCTCACGTGTGCCCTTTGTTTTCCACTTTCCCAATTCAATTTTCCTCATCTGTTTTCTTCCCTCATCTTTCACATTGATCACCATTCACCATTGCCATTATCACCTTCACCGATTTCACAAAACCTGTTGAAATTTAATGAAACCCAGAAATAGATTTATCTCCATTTTCAACAAAAACCTAGAAATTCCCAGTTTGTTCTTCAAACTATTAATCGATCAATTTGGCAAAAATTCACGATTCTCAATCAAACGATCAACATTACCACCATGGACGCAAAATTATTTGATGTCACATGTCAATAATATCAAAGCCCCATTTCGATCGATATTTTGGCCCATTTTCTAAAAGGCCTTTAATTAACGAATCACAACGTCTGAGTATCTGGGTAACAATTTGGCTGGACTTGTTTGATGGTCCAATTTGGCAGGATTTTGTTTGATGGTCCAATAATGGTGGATTAAGGCAGAAAAAGAGATGAGAGAGCTGAGAAAAATGACGCAACAGAGAAGAGAGAGAAAGTGAGATAAGAAATAAAAAGGGGGGAGGGGAAACTAGAGGCAATACGGTCAAGGAAAGGAGAGGAATTTGACTTCAGTCAACATACTTAATTTAGAGGCTTTAAGATCTTTTACTATAAAGTTAATCTCGTTAAAGGGGATTCTGTCATTTGATAGTCTTTGACAAAAAAAAAAAAGGAATAAAAGTAGTTCCCCACAACTTCAAAAAAGTAAGGTAGTTTCTCACAAAAAATCCATAAACAAAGATAGTTTTTAACAAAAAATCCTAATTTATTTACATGAACTAGTGGCACGGATATGGATGGTTACATAGCTAAATCTACACCATTCCCAGCGGTCCTACTACCCATGGCGGTTCATACTTTCAATTTCCATCCCCCGCCTAAGTAACCACTTAGACCCTCGATACCCGCTCCACCATGGGCGAGTGCTAGATGATATCCAGCTTTACATGCCTCACTACCATCCCTACTTGCAACAGCTGTTGTCGCAAGAACCACGTACCAACGCCAGAAGTTGCCGCATGGTTAGGTATTTCCACCAAGGTCTGATTTTAGTTTTCAGTCTTTCATTCAATTGATAGAAAAAGAACACCAAGACCATAATATTATTGTATGTTCCCTCTACCCAAATCACCACTTGGCTCACCACATTGCAATCTACCTAGAGTAGTGCTTTGTTGACTTGGTTTATTACGTGGTTGCTTCTCCCTAATGCAAAAAAACACACATTGGAGTTAGGACTACGGTTGTTCATCGGTCCAAATCCGGACCGAACCGGAGACCACCGGAGACCAGGAAATCAGAAAGTGGGAACCGGTGACATTGTTAACCAGCCCTGTGCTCAGTCCTACCCCCTTTCATCCAAGCGACAAGCAAAAGCCACTTGACAAACCAGCATGCAAACTCCAGTAAGTAGCAACAACAGTGAGAATATATATTTCCTCTACATCGTCAGTTGATTTTCGTAGTTACTGCAATTGGTTCCTTCTTTCTGGTTCATATCAAGGATAAAGAAACAGGAGACAGGCAAGCAGCTTCAGAATTGAGACCTTTGACCTCTGTTTTTTGTTTTGCTACCTACATATCATCTCAAAATCTGTCTTGGGCGCTGTCATTTTTCAACTTAAGCTTCAAATGTGAATCACAAGAACTTATGTTACAAGAACTCAATAGAATGATAGACTATCAGCGAATCACCCTATACGTACAACATTCTGAAGCTTAATATATTGGCACATGATCTCAGACATTTACATGTACATGAAATCGCCAAGCTGGTGATATACATATATCTACAATGGTTCTTCGGTTGATTTTTCCCATTTTCTGTCTCCTTTGGGGTATAGCCGATCGGCAATTCCTCGCAATGTGGATAAATAATCATCTGCCATAGCGCCCATAGCTAGGACCAGAAGGGGTTGCCAATTTAGAACATCCAGCTCTCAGAGACTGAATGTGCCCAATGTTGGACGAAGCGAGACACAGAACTGCACAGTATTAGGCTTCTTTGTTAACTGAGGTCGAACCCAGCGTCTGCATTTATAGCATAGAGCAATTTTGTCTCTAGTTGCTCCTTGCTACATTAGAAAGTCATTGAAGTCAGAAATCATTTCAGACGCAATTGCTAAAATAAGATTTGGCGATGAAATAGATGGAAGGCTTGTTTTGCAATTCTAGGGTAAAAGGGATCTGAAGTAAGCAGCCTAAGATGTTGCTGCATATTGACCAACAAGAAATAAAGGCACCAACCCTCATCAGGAAGAAGGTGCAGTGCAGGCTCCCAATCAAAAGTCAAGAACATTATATTCCTTATTTTCATCATATATCATGTGATGCAAGAGGTGTTAGAATAAAAACAAACCTCCTATACGGTGGAAGCTTTAGAAGATTCATACAAGTTGCGGCTGTTGGTAAGCGTTCAAGACCTTCTTCTGAAGCATTACCAGCAGCTCTACATGGAAAAAGGAGGATATTTACAATCAGAATACAGATATTCTCCACAAAATACATTATGATTTAAGATACCAAGGTCAGAAAACCATCTCTGTTAGCTAGTACCTCTGTATGCAAAACTGAGGCTCCAAGTATTTAAACCCAAGCAATGGTCCACGAGAACATCCAGTGACGAACCTAGAAAGCAGATAAAAAACAGAGTTGGAGCATAACAACAAGAAACCAGTAAGAATCCTGCAGAGGGCAGGATCTGGGGCAGTCCAGAGTTGTAGCATCTCTAAGAAATTCTCTTAGATTATGGGCAACCCACACCCCCCTACTCATGTGAGTAATGTGAGAAATGAGAATCCCCAATATGTGATTAGATTTGTGTTACTGTGTTATTTTGTAATATAATATAGTTTGTCATCTATATATCACAATGAAAATTAAATGGTGGTGATATAATTAAATTTTCCTTGATTTTTTTTAAACACCGCCAAAAAGAAATTCTTAACAAAACCATATTCTAAAACTTTTATGCCCAACTGGATTACTTGAGGCATTCTCTGGCCAACAAAAGAAAGAGATGCAATGACCTTTCGCCCTCATGTGCCAGGCATCTTAAACTGTCCAAATGTGCTCACGCTTTTCGGCAAGGGAGGAACTGAGTGCAACTGGGCTGGTTAATAGCTGGAAAGGGTATGGAGTGGCATGACATATGAATTCAGGCAGCTACTGTGGTATTGGTATATATAAGGAAAAACAAACAATTCAAGTATTTGTTTTATTTTTTATTTTGGTGTCAAAATTGGGGAAATGTAGTTTCGGTTATGAAAAGAGATCATAAAGGGAAATTTAGGTAAAATAAAATAAAACCTCCTTTGTGCCACTTTGTTAGTTTATTTGACTTATGGGGTAAAACTTTGCAAACTTTCACCATCTATTAAATAATTAATTAATTAATCTTATCAATTTTAAACATACTACTGTTAGATTTATCTTTAAGTGAACACTCCTTGTCCAGTTCTTAAGCAATTGTAATGATGAGAAGAAAGTCATCGATGGTTTTGAGTTGACTGTTGACATTAACTATGGAATAACTATTAAGCTCCATAAATATGTTAAATAAATTATCTAATAACGTAAATGGAAAGTACATGTTGGATATATGTATTAACGTTTAGTTCTACAGAGTATAGACAATCTAGATCAATTATTAGAATACAGATATTGAACACTGAGCCTCCAACTATCAAACTTTGAATTGACAGACTAAAATACTCACTTGAGAAATCTCATCTGATTTTCCTGAGAAAAGCTCTTGAGAACTTCCCAGAACATCTCAATAACATAGTGTTCCTGTCAATAGAACAACTGGTTATGTTCTATCAACTGAAAATGACGCTCAATATGAACGACAAATGAAAGAAAAACGGCCAATCATGATGGTGACATGAACTCCAAGATGAATAAAACCACAAAAGAAGCAACCACAACAAAGTGCTCATCATGAACGACAATAAGAATATAACATAACAATAGCCTTCTTTACTAATGACTAATGAGACATATAATCAGGCTGTAAAACGAATAAAGCACCACTGCAGATCTGCAGTGACTCCTAATTCTAAAAGGTGAAGCTCGAAGACAATTATAACTGCTTTGACCCAATTTTACAGTTTCTGTTCGTGTCTCAGTGAACCACCTACATTCAGATCTCAAACCTCACTACAACCATAGCCAATCAGATGATATCTGGCCCGCTAAGAAAGGGAAACAAAGAAAGAACACCTCTCTTTTGACTACTTCCCAGCTCTGTCTGCACATCTCCGTTTGAGGTATATGACTAGTGAGGCCTCAAACAAACATGAAGGTTTTGAAAGGTGGTTACTTCATCTATTCTTAGAAACGGGATCAAACGGCAAAATATAACGGTTTCATAATACATGACAAGACGGATTGCTGAGCCTCTCTCACATGTTAGAAGTTAAAGTGAAAGGGATTTGTTTTTCATAGGGCTGGACAACAGTGTGCTAAACAAACAAAGGAAATCTAAAAAGATACAGGGCAACACCAGAAGAAATGATAACAAGTGTCTATGAGCCGCCGGATGAGGCCAGGGAAAATCCCACAAAATCCCATGGTACTATGAAGTAGAAAGACAGAATAAACTACCCCCAACTAATAATAAGTAGAAAACCCGGTGTGACAAGACCATTCAAGGACCATCTTGAAAACAAAGAGAACTGTGCTTATATGGTAACCAGCACTAAGAAGAGGCTTTGGAGGCAAGAGAAGGTTAAGATGTGTCAAGAGCACTTGCCAACAAAATATGTGAAGGAAAGTAAGTATCACAGTTTTTGACAAAACAAAGTCGGGAGAAAGCAGTGACAATTAGGTCACAGTTGAACCATTGAACTTCTAGTTGCAGGAAAAGTCTGCTTGGATTTGAGAAAAACTAAAAGTAATATGCCTTGCAGGATAAAATGGAGCACCACAAATCAGGAAGAAATGAAATGACTAACCATGTTTTATTAAGGCTAGGTAGAGGTAATCCATACTCCATAGTGCAGCATTTCTCACTACAACAGATGTTGGTGCGATATTGGTTGGATATGAACAAACTAGAAGAACTCGGACATGGCTTCTAGGCGCGAGTTGAGCACACTTTTTGAAAGTTTAAGTTTGACCCCCTAGGAAGCAACTAGGTTACACGAAACAACTTACTAGACACACAGATGTCATAGAGTATGCTGTTCTCTTTACAATCATACTCCATTAATATGTGTACAATCATACTCACAAAGTCTCACACCAATTTGTGGCAAAGAACGACATATGACATTGAAGACTTTATCATCTGCAATCCATGGTACACGATACTCGATAATAAGCTTACACCCATCCTACACGAGACTATGGTTAACCATTTGAGAAGAACTATTCGTCAATTACACCTTCACACACGGGAAGCTAATCATAGAGAAATCTAGCATGGCTCCCAAAAGCAAAACAAGCCATCTTCTGACTCAGGGTCCATTTAAATTTGCTCATTTAACAATAATTTCTAGATGCTACTTCACATTGCAGTGCTATTGCAAAGGTCAAAAAATTTCCAACTCAATGAACAAGATGACGATGATGATGCAAGTGATAACTAGAAAGTAGTATTCCTGAATCATATCAAACAGACATGCAGTAATAGTTGTGATTAGTTGCTGTCACATACGCAGTGTTACACAAATGCTTGCTGCTATTGCAGCCTACATGATCCGATTTATATAGCATAACTTCAAATTCTAATTCAAGTGATTCTAACTATATTTTGTATGTTTGCTCAAGATTATACTACTTACTCTTTTTTCTACCGATACTTCTATTCTTATCGATGAGTAACAAGAAGTAACACTTCTGAAAGTAAATTCTTCTTTAAGTGTGCCAGGCCTACTACCAACTTCATTAAGAATTTGATGGCCAATGCGATTACATAACATCTTGCAATTTCTGTTTAAAAGTATGGATTACAATTTGCAATACGGCATGTTGCATATGAAGAAGCTAAATTCTGATTAATGACGGCCCATATTTTGTTTACTCAATGAATTTAAGTGATAGGTCTCAATTATATGCAAACCAAATCTTAGACGGAGATTCTGAGCCAGGATTATATGGACTAGCTAAGAGAATACTATGGTTCTTAGTACATCACTGTAAGACTGATCTCATGTCTTCAAAATTCTTACAGAAATATAAGGAAAATTATGATTTTTCATGTGGTTGAAGAATGAAGAGTGAGAACAAAAGAAAGAAGACAGTCCCCTTGATCAAAACGATAGTAAACGAGATGCATTGACAACAGGCTAAGACTTCTAGCACTTCTTGAACATTACTACAAAGTATAGGCCCTTTTTTGGAGTCTGACCATGATGATCAGATCAGGATCATCCTGACAAACATCAATACAAAACTTGCAGATGTTGCACAAGAGAATTGAGGATGGAAACTCAATATGGTTATTCTAGGAAAGCAACTGGAATAGACATTGATGGATGCCAATTATTGTGTCTGTGGCCTTAGGAAGAGCTTTGACAATAACAACATTGTCCCTTGTCTCTCTTTTTTTTTTTTTTTTTTTTGCTTCTGAGGGCACCTAAATCTATCTCAATTTGTTATCCTCTCCTCTCAGAAATAAGATTGTTATCAACATGCACACATGCACGAGCAGAGGTGGAGAGTTATCGAGAAGCATTCGCGAAAGTATGCGAGTAACTTATTTTGGGATGCACAAAGTAGTATTTTCCTTGAAGACCTTGCTGTAGTCTAAACAGCGTAGTTCACATGTTATTATCAGTGTGTACTACAGAAAACTCGAGCCGCAAAAAGGCAACCTTTCAACATCTAAAATTTTCTGACAATATATATAAGAAACACATCACGGTTGTGGTAGTTTAAGTTAAAGGAACTTACTGTGTGATATCCGCCTGAGTATTGGGTATGAGAACGTAGATCGTCGATATCCAAACCATCAAGTGAGCCTGATATCAGAATCTAGAGAGAAAGAACAGAACAAGCAAAACAAATCAGGCTTCAACGTCCATTAGACATTACGACCAAAAACAGATTCAGCACACAACACAGCAACTGAGAAGAAAGCAAAGGGAACATAAGAAATAAACACTATGCAAGGTAGCTTCTCCAGATCATGATATTGAACATAAACTGTAATACTCACAAGCAACAGTATGGTGTAAAAGACACAAGTCTTTTGGCAAGAAAACTAAATATCGAAATACCTGTAGCTCATGTTCATTGAACATATCAATCCACTCCTTCCGTATCAGCTGCTGAAATCCTCGCAGGAAATGAGAGCTTTGCTGACGTATCTGGCAGTGGCAGTATTTCAATTATGTTATATACCTATTTTCATTAGTACATGATTGAGATAAAACATAAGATAATAAGATTGCATAGATAGAAAATTATCGCTGTATTACCTGATAATTTAAACGATGGTTAGCTACAAGATGAATGAAGGGAATCACATTCTCATTTGTAACACGGATATTTTTCCCTCCTGGAATCAACTCTTCTTCTGTTTGCTCCCCATATTCATTATTCAGAATAACAAAGTACAATTCCAAGCCTGAAGTTTCACCTTGATAATGCTGCAGGAGAAAGCAAGTTAAAATTCAAGTATATATACCATAACGGTTGTCAAAGATAGAAGAAAATTCCTTTCCCTCAAAAAAAGAAGAAATTCCTTTCCAGTAAAACAGTCAGAAGACACAGATAAAGTTTGACACGATAAAGCTTATGTTTAAAAGCAAGACATTTGACCCTAATCAACCGCATAAAGTTTTTCAATGGCACATATAGGGATATTCAGAACAGACTACAGAATGAGTGGAATGCATTGGTCTCCCCTTCATTGAAACAGAAAGCATGACATTAAAACTCCCATGTCACACACTTCTCCACCCAGTTAACCCCCCATGAAAAAGTAGCCCCTTAACCTTACCATAGATAATGGAAGGCGATAACCCTTAAACTTTCACCAAAGACATATTGTTGTTGATCACATATAACAAAGCCATTACAGCAACTCAAGAGAAGGAACAAACATAAAAACAAGTTTCAATCAAAATATGATCAAGACATATACAAGGAATGGATGAGACGAAGACATATACCTTCAAAAAAATGAGGTGGCGATACAATTCTGGATCCAGTGAAGGCAAGTCATTCAAATAGTTGTGCCTGAAAAACATGAATCATATCATGCGATTTATATGTTAGATCATGCTACAAAAAAATAAACATAGGATAAAAAATCTGAAGGTCTTAGTCACATTGGCATCAGCCCTCTATTTCTTAGCTAGTAAGTCTAGAGGGGACATAATTATCAAAAAAAAAAAAGTCTAGAGGGGACATAACAAGAAGCGATTCATGTGATCTTTTGTTCTCCGGATGCCATACCTCATGCCCATTCGTCCCAATATCAAGTTCTCCTAACCAAAGATATTACTTGCTTTTTTTAATGGAAAGGGGGAAAAAGAGGGCAGCAAGAAAGATAACCATAAATTTATGCATGCCACAACATGTTTTTCGCTGAATGTATTTCATAATTGAGTTATGCATACAACCATACAACAGACGTGTGAGCACAACTGTACAATTTTAAATAAATGCTAATACCCGTATTCAAGGTAGGGCGTTCGAAAGGACCGTTGTCTTATGAAGTAAGAAGGGCAATATAAAGAGAGTAGCTCTTTCAACAGAAATTAGTCAAAGAGATCATTTTGGGACTTACTTCTGCTTCAATTTGCTCAAGAAGAATGTCGCAAATGGTATATCCACAAGAATTCCTTCAAACAACGCCTGTTCACGTAAAGAGCACACATAAGCACTATAAGACATGATAGCCAAACAACTACCCACCAAGGCCCTTGCCAAAGCAAGGTCTAGATTCTAGAGGGGAAAAGAATTACACAGATTTACCACATGAAGTACACACGTTATTTCAGGAAGACACCCCCGCGGTGGAAGATTATGCATACAATAATATATTTTAGTAGAGGTTTCAACTAAAGCTTAGACATAAAGCTCATGATCATTTCTTGACAGAAATCTAAAATATATTACACCAAATTATGATATCGTCCAAAAAGAAAAAGGAAAACGCACAGCTACAGCAGGGTACGGTGGTGGGATGGTTGTTTTGTTTAGACCTTGATTTAGAAAATGCTTGACTAACTGCTTCTTTACGTACACTTCAGAAGGACACTTGTTCTAGTCCGTTACCATCCTATGTCGAAGTTTAACAATATCTATGCAAAACCATGGTTCCAGCACTTTGAGAAAGCAAAATGCGCAAAAGTTATAGTAGTCATCCGTTGACCACTTGTACACAGAAGACAAACAGATATACTCTATTGGACCACAGATTAAGTTTTGCAATCTAATATATATATATATATATATATATATATATATATATATATAAGTGGATCATGCACGCTGCTACATTGCCATGTGGCTTGCCACATCACTATGTCCAGTCAGCATCTTATCCAAAAGTCAATGTTATTTATGTCCCCCTAATTAATGAAATACATGCATGCACACATGTAATCTAATTAAATGCGGATACATGAACATAAACTTCATAAATACGGTACATGAACTTAACCTTAATTATATTAAAAGTAGACAATGAATTTAATAAGGGAAATAGTCACAAGTAATAATTATTTTTATAAAAATGATAAAAATTATGAATCGGTAATATTTATACATACATCTCAAAAATTTTAAGTGAATTCATTTCATACATCAGCTAAATAGTAGAAAGTCAATATTGGGAAATTACATGATTACACACCATGGAGATGGAGAAATATAGTGTTCGGTAGAATGTGTGAATAATATAGTTGTAAAGATAACTCATTTCTTTAATAATTATTTTAATTTTAAAAAAATAGAAAACTAATTGATATCTCTACGTGAATCGAAACAAACAGTTGCATAACAAACGCGATGACACATAGAAGAAATTTAACATCAAATATAATGTAAACCTATTGTAGTAAAATAGAAAAGAAAATACGATGAAAAGCAAAGATGGATAAGAACCATTTGTAGAAAGTTATGTAAATAAGTAAACACATGGGGGGTATAAATATATCAATTGAAATAGTGTATGGTATATGGTATGTCAAGATGATAGTTATGAATCTGGCACTTAACTATTTTTTTGAATAAAAGATATGAAATTCATTTATCCCTTTGGATCAAACAACTATTTCATGTCAAATAAGCAAATTTACATTACATAGCTATAAAAAAAAATAAAAAAAAAAAAGGAAAAAAAAAACATTACACAGTATAGTACAACTTTGATTTTGTGTAACTCATAATTTACAATCCCGTGCATCGCACGGGGCATACACCTAGTTTAAAGTCACAATTGAACACATAGCAGACAATTCCCCCGTCATTTTCTACTGCAGAACACTAGAATAACTAGGTGAGGTTTTTTTTTTTTTGACGATACCTATTATTGCTTCCTGAAAGAGTTCAATACAAAGGTATCACAAACAAACAACACTCTACAAGCCTACCCCTTAAAAGCATCATATAACATCCTATCCACCTTCTAGGAAGGGTTGGGTAGAAGTTGCAATCATGTGCTAGAGGCGGCTTTAAGCAAGAAAACACATTACAAAATACACTACTTGACACCTGAATACATAGGTAAGTAGTTAATACAGAATTCCCACTTATAACCACGCCTCAAGATCAACCAATCTGTGCAACCCCTGCTTCGCAAAGTTGTCTGCAACAGCATTAGCACTACGTGGATGGTGAAATATTTGGAGCCAAGGCCACTGCTCCAACACACGTCTAATAACTATGTGAGGGTTATAGTCATTCTCCGACACAGAAGACTTCCTACGTATAAAACAAATAGAAGCTACAATCATCGATCACAAGCTTGAACGGATATGACCATAATTTTACCTTTGCAAGAATTGTTCCAACAAAATGGAAGAACTGAAGGTGCTGCTCATGGACTAATCCTGATCCAGGGTTAGGGTAGAGGAGATGATCTGTTGTTTCCTGATTTCACCAAGCCAAAACAGTCATTCTTTGGGCAAAACAACAGGGGTGCACTCCATTATATGCACAATTCACAGACTTCACACATAAAACAGCAATTTCAAAACTAGATAACTGAGAAGACAAATGATAGCATGTACAGGAAATGTAAAATAAGAGCAACAGTCAAGGGGATAGTATGTATTCCATGGGCCGGAATAATATGTGAAGTCCAGCATCATTAGAATGACATAAATAGCTCATAGCCTCATGCTAGTAATGGGGGGAGGCCAATAAAACCCAAACCCCGTCAACAACCTAGCACAGGAGGTTAAGCCTTACTCATGGAGAGGCTTATCCAGAAGGACCACCCTCTCTTCCCTGAAATACCAAATATTTTTAGATAATTAAAGAAGGTATGTTTTTTTTCAACCAGACAATACAAAGGAACAAGAGGCACGCACAGGAATGAATGGGTTTTAAAGTAAAAATACAATAAACAACCTTAAACAATCCATACTGTATATCAAAAGCAGCTCGAGTGATGTTCTCCATAAAATCTTTGAAAATCCCACCACCATCAATCCCAGCCTCCTCAACCCCAAGTTCATTGATGAATGTCACACGAATCTGAAAAAAAAATTAAGAAAATAATTCATCAGTTGACAATGAAAGACTCTGACGAATACTCAACCAGAGGGAAGGAGAACTGGAGCCAAAGAAAATTAACAATTTGGTTTCTAAATTTGAATTATTGAAAACGCAATGAGATGATTACAGGTCCACGAAGGTCTTCATCAGACAATGTGCTCAGCTGATTGAAAGCGTCCTCCAAAATGTGATCACGCCGTATTTTGAGTCGGTTCCTAGTAAAAACACCATGGGAACCGTCTCTTTTCCTTGCTGCCGCCAACTGTGACTAAAGAAACGAACAAAAAAACATGGTCAAAGGGCACAGCTTTTGATACAAGCATATGAATGAAGCAACAAACGCACTACAAATGAACAAAAGAAGTGCAGGCTTTGCTCTGGATAAATGCATACATACTGAGTCAATCAGGCTTAAACAAAGACCACACTACGACACCACAGATTGGATGAACGCGTGAAAACTCATACCTGCATGGCAATGGGCTGGGCGTAGTTTTTCTCTACCCTCCACGCCCTGATACAAATATGTTGAGGGTACGAACGGGAAATGCTGTAATGGGTATTATTCAGGCAGCGGGACAGGTACATATAGGTGATAATCACTTACCCACCGGATGGTGGGACAGATATGGTATTAATTTTGTCTCCGCCTGTGAGGCGGTGAGGGTATGGATCTGGACGTTAATACTTTATACAATACAGGTACGCGTAGCTGGCAAGTAGTCAAGCTAGATATGTAATTGGCGTGGGTATGGGAGGCATGGGTGTGAAACCATTCCTCCGCACCCAACTGACCGCATTGCCAACACAGCTGCTAACGTTCAGGCACCCCATCTAGCCCACAACTACTTCAAGGGGACTTGGGTGGGGGAGAAAACAATATCGTCCTTGATCCTTTATGAGGATACCTTATCCTCCTTTTTGTATTCTTTACTGATTTAATCAATAAAATTTTATTCTTAACAAAAAAAAAAAAAAAAAACAATATTGTCTCATATGTGAGCAACGAAGAAGCCTGAACACAATGTGGATTGGGCTCGCATCAGATAATTTACCCGCTGCAAGTTTCAGACTGCCCACATACTTGCCTAATGTTATCCATTGTTTTACACCACAAAATCAAGATTGCGTAGCTTCTTGCAGATGTTACACAGTGGTGATTGTGACATGACACATGGGTACACACAAGCCAGAACAATAAATAAATTTTTTAGGGAATGTAATTTTAACACTTTCCGATTGATTATGACAAATGGTAGGTTGTAAAAGATGTCACACCCAAATTCAGGCCATGAATCTTTCTAAAAAAAGGCTTTCATAACAGACTTTAGTGGCCGATAATATGGAACATCCTGTAAGACGTTAAACTCTGGTTTATATTAGCATATTGTAGTATAACTGAGTAACAGCCATCACATAATAGGAAGTTCAAATTTCGTTCACAAACACTATGTCACAAAATAGTCTAAATACAGTTTGCTGTCTCCCTTCAGTAAATACTGGGATGTCAACTACATAGAGAGGAGTAAGCGCACTCAAATTTTGACACGAAGGTGAACCGTGAATAGTGGGGGAACGGGGGAGGGGGGGATCAGGTGGGCACTTACAGCAAATACTTTAACCCTGCTTGTAAATGGGACCAGGAAGGGAGCTCGCTTTAATATATCATGTGCCCTAGTATTTTCCTGCATAGCCTAAGAAAATATACAACATAGAAATCAGCATCAAGATGCAATACAGCACTGTCTCACCAAGTCAACAGCAAAATAGTCCAATGCACTGTAATTTCGCCTCTGATAAGGATACAATTGTCTAAACTAAAGAGATTAAAAATTATATACCTGAGAAATGAAAAATTCATTTACACCATCTGCATGGAAGTCACTTGCAGGTGCAAACTGCCTTCTATTGTTCCAATCTTGCAACTGCAGTTAAATGAAGTGACAATGAAGCAGGTACTTTCAGTATTCGTGTTTCTTTTGCTAGTAAACAAATTGGCATTCAATTTGACTAAATTAAGAGTCATGTGACATGTCACAATCAATATTGCATTACTAAGCTCAGAGTCATGACTACCTGTGACAGGAGTTCGGAGGACACTACACTGACTCTATGCTGCAGAAATTCTAATGGGCGCTTCTTAGAAGCCAAGTTTTCTGTAGTCGACTTTATTAAGTTCAATGGTGCCACAGGATTCACCCAGAGGAGCTGCCACAAAGCCTGTAGAATCATTTAATGCCCATGTAAGTTAACATATAACCATAAGGTGAGCCATAGGGAGCAGATTTTGTAGCTCGTTAATCAAATCATGAGCGCATACGCATGCATTACTCATGGCATCAGTCAACTCCTTTTGATTTCTAATACGACCATGTACAGACAATCTATAATTCTAAACATTATTTTGGTATTGAGAGCAAGAGATATAGCATTCCGAATCCACATCATATTCAGTATTAGTCATCATCAATATCCTGATGCAATTCTCCACTTTATCAGTATTAGTAAACACGATTAGTGTACATCAGTAAGCCAAAACATTCTGCAATGAGCATTTCCCAATTTTCAAAACTTTAACGAAGCATCCCAGAAACAGCTATGAAGGACCACACTTTGAAGCACTGGAAAAAAAACGAAAAAGAAAAGTGAAATGTGCATGTATCCTGTTTCACGCATGTTAATCACTATTTATAACTATCAAAGAAACAGAAACATATATAAAATTTGTCAATCTGAAATTAACTTCGCTACACTTCTTCGATAACCTACAGAAAGGCAACAATTTATCTCTTAATGTATAAAAACTCAACAAAATTTCATATCAGGTTCACAATCAAAAACCCTAGATGAATAAATCGAGGCATCAACTTAACAAGAATGGATAATGAATGTTAGGCTGGCGACTCTGACACTGATTTTGCTATAGTGGATGGCTGGGCAGAAAGGGGAGAACCGAAAAGTTTGCAAAGGGGACTGAAAGAGCATCAAGTAAAAGAGGTGGGGGAGAGCAAAGAAGGGGGGGAGAGGATTAGACTGTCCTTTCAATCTTCTTCTTTCTTTTTTATTCTCCTACATTTTTTCCTTCACATTCTGTCTGTAAGAAAGCATTTCCTTCCTGTTAGTTGAATAGAACAGTAGTTGTATATACATAGAATAATCAAATTACACGGGGACAAGGTCTCTTCTTGACAAAGCAATTGAACCCTCCAACCCGCTGTATGCCTAATACAAAAACCCACGGTGAAGAAAGTTTGTAACTTACAAAAGCCATTCAGTTGGCCATTTTCCTATTTACTACTTTTTTTCAACATCACCGTTTCTAGCTTCTGCTTGCTAGTGTACATGTCACGCTAATCAGAAATGCTTGCATGACATGTTAAACCAGAATAATGAGGCTTCCATTTATGCATCAACTTCGATTTTTGAGTTGCATGTGCAGTGAGCAGTTCAATGACCTTACGGCTCATAAAATATCTTCTCCACGCGAAAAGAAATCATGATTTCTTCTTACATTAATAGCAATGTAGCATTTATTGCATGATAAACCATCCGTTCTAAACAAACACAAAATGTTAAGTGTCACTAAATATGCAGGGAATGAAATCCGACGCATAATAATATTCTGGTATAAAATGTTCCTAAGTCGTAGAACACCTATAACTAAGTCAGCAGGACCAAAGAACTTCGAGTTTTACATTAATCAATTTCATAATTAACAACATTCACTGACACATCTCAAAAGACAACAATCACTTACCTGTCTAAGGATAACAATTAAGCATCTAATGTCCTTCAGCGCAAGTGGTTTCTCCTGTTCATAGAATTCTTCGTTATCAACAATCATAAGCATGTGCCTGGCCATTACAAAGAAAATATTAAACCACTTGATTAATGGAAACAGATGGTGGGACAATCATCGGTAAAAAAAAAACGGAAATCTTCATAATGAACTATCGTAAGCATGTGCCTGCCACCACTTGCTTCTTTTAATAAGTAATAAATAACATCTCCTTAAGAAACACCAAGGCAGTGTCACCCGCAATACAAATGGAGGGGAAAGAACAAACACTCAAACAGCATCAAGATTCAAGCCCGCAGGCTAAAGCTCTTGCATAAACTTTTCGCAAAATCAAGGAAACACAAGTATCCTTTCTAAAGCAGTGGGCCCAACCGCTCAACTGTACAACCTAACAAAAGAAAAGTTAAAATTCTTGACACTACGAAGCTCTGCCCTCAGAAATTCATTAATTTATTTCCTTCCATGTGCACCAAATAACAGTATAAGAACCTCTTCTTAGTATCATCAGATAAGAATCATGAAACAAGGAGTATCCTAAGTTTTGGAGTCTCCATAATTACCTAAGTTTTGGAGTCTCTATGTGGGCTAAGGCTGTGAGCTTTTGTAGGAGTTATTCGATAATTGAGCGCCAGAAAAACAGGCATAATGTGTTATAAATTCTTAAAGGACGACAATTTGTCCTCGGCTGTTGTTTTGGAAGTCTTTGTTAATACAACTTTCTTTTATTTAAAAAACAATTATCCTAAGTTTTGCCCAAATTACAAAGAGGTCACTCGAGGCTCCAACAGTATCTCAGAGCCACCTTGAAGCTTAAAAAAACATCAACTTTCTACCATCCATATGATTGTCGGTGGCTGAAAAAGGATGTGGCAACTATTTTCCGCTGATCCCATTCCCAACTAATTCTATAAATATGGGCAAAAAAATACCCCTATCAAATAATGATAGTGAAACACAACAATTTTCTATAGTAATAACTGAATTGAACCGTATTTTGGATTGAAAGCAAAATAAACAAATGAAGAACTGAAAGCCACCAATAGAATAAAAATATATAAATATGTAAAAGCCTCCGCCTCCAGTCACCACCCACCCAAAATGCCCAGTTGCACAGATATGCCACTGTTAATGGCCAGATGCATTCGGGTCCTCAGCCTTCAGAGTTCTCAAGCAAGTGTTCAACAGCTTCATTCTCATTATTCCTGAACATTCTACCAATGACAAGATACTAAAGAACAAAGTTGTTGAGATTAAACCAGAATTCCACAAATTTCAAATTAAATGAGACTTCCACAAGATTGAGAAGTAGTTAAGATTTGAGAAGAACTCGACCTTCAGAGTTCTCCAGTTCAAGTTTTCAACAGCTTGATTCCCATTTTTCCCATAAACACTCAACCAAGGATAAGATACTAAACGACAATGTTGGTGGCAATAAAACCAGAATCCGCAAAGTTCAAATTCCACAAATTAAGAAGCGAAAGAAGAATGAACAATAGTGAAAAAAGGAGGGAATGAAAAGAAAAAAGAAAAAAAAAATCCTTATGTGGGATCATAGAACATAACATCAGAGAAGAAATCAAACAAACACAACCATAAAAACAAGAAGCTTACTTATATACAGGGCAGAAAACAGCCAGCGGTAACAACCAACCAGGCGCGCCTTCTGGCAAGTAAGTGGACCGCTCAGCCACCTTCGGCCACTTCTGATTCTCCTGGCACCGTTTCATGAAATTCCAGAGAACAGGAACTAGTGCAGTTCTGTACGCTAGGATGGTCATTATGCGCTCAAGAGGCAATGTGTTGAATGTGACATGCAGGAAGGCACATGCTGTTCCTACAGCTATCATTTCTCTATCATCAGGACCACCCTTATCAGTAGCGGATGGAGATATTCCTCCAAACAAAACATTTGTCTGCTCAAGAGGGGAAAAAAAGAAGCAGATCAAGATTCTCGAATCATAGTGAAAACAGGGTTTGATGTCCAGAAACAGCATGAGAGAATGAAAACAGCTGGTATCAGCATACCAAGTGGAGAAGAAACCGAGGGTCTATTGCCCTAGATATCTGGGATTCCAAATCCTCACTTATAACATTTCCATTGTATTCATCTGCAGGAATCATTTCCTCGTCCTCCATACTCTCTTTACTTTCCGCATTAGATTTTAGAGGTGGGAGCATCTCCAACAAAAATGTTGCCACCGATGCTAAATCAACAGCCTGCAAGATAACAAACGGAAACATAATTACCTAAGTCTGCATGACTTTGGCTGATTTATAGAAGTTTGACAGCAGAGGGGACATGAGGCGTTTGATGCAATGTCATTAGAAACGCATAGGATACAAGTCCTCTAGCTTGTGGGGCATCTAGTAGTTACCGAATCACTGGTATTCCTAGCTAGGTTAGATATTAGATAGCGTTTGGGAGGCTTGTCCTCCTTGATTGTACTCTTCTGCAATACTTCTTTTTTTTAGATAAGAAAATTTTCATTAATCAATATTTAAAGAATACAAAAAGGAGGATAAGGTATCCTCGTAAGCTAATCTGAAACTAGACAAAATATCTGCAAATCTCGCCAATGGCGTTGAACTACCATGAGCGGAACACCCTTAAAGGCCCCCGCCGCCTTATCCCAAAGGGAAGCCAAATAAACTACAAGGTCTCAGACATAGTCAATTGTCTTTCCAGCATCAACTCTTCTGCCATAATGGCTCCATGTATTATTTTCTTTGAAAAACTATTAGATGCACTTTATGCAAGAAAATTGACTAGGTTATTTTCTTGCTTCGTGCTGCACTTTGAAGCAGACTTGTATTCTTTGTTCTATGTGGTGGATTAGTTTTACCACCAATTGGAAATGAATGTTTTTTAATTATATATATCTTTCTTAAAAAAACTACTCAATTTTAGAAAAGAAAATATTTGTATTATTAGTCAAACACTTCCAAGACTCACAATAATTCAATCTATTTCCCTTTATACTTAATTTTATTCTTTCCTTCTCACATCTCTTCCCTCTAATGAGGGTGTAAAGTGTGAACACATAGTTCCAGAGCAAGATTTCAGTTGTGTAAAACCAAGTCGTGAATGTATTTCACTCCTCATTTTCTCCTGTTACAATCAATAAATATACACAAATTAAGCGGGTAGGTGTTCACACAAAATTGATAGTGATCCACACCAGAACTAGTTAGTTAGACTGTGGAATAATATAGAATATGCAAGTGCAGTGTGACTTGCCCTTATGTAGATGAGGATGTCAGGTCTGGGTAGAAAGGGATTAAGAATATACAGCATCATTACCATCTCAAAAGAGCTCTCAGACTGGGATAATGCAACGGAAGCAGCTTCTAGTATATTTCCAAGAAGACAAGCATAACTGGGATATTCAGGTGAGACATCATTTGATAGAGCATTAGTGTGACTTCGCACACACGATGTCATCTGGTGCACATAATGCTTGCTCAATTGCTGTCTCGCAAAGACCTGAAAGGATATAGAAAAAGGCAATAGCAGATTAGACATAAGTGCACTATTATAAGCATAAAATAACAAACCCAAAATTTTAGCACATGGTATCAATCTGACACGAGCAAAGGAAGACCTGTGGGGAAAACCTAACTCTCAGGACAGAGAAGGTGATCTAAGATTTTTTTAATTAAAGAACAAAGTGTTAGAGTACAGAATTTCAAGGAGTCCTCAATATGGGAGGAAAAACTATATACAAATCACCCCACAAACGTTTAAAATTTACGAGGAACACCTCCTTAAAAGCCCTCACCGCTTTTGTCCAAGGAGAAGCCAAGCACACCACGGGATGTCAAACAAAGCCAACCTTTGAGTTCCCCCCCAACCAAACACACCAAATATAGCCATGCAAAAGCAACGCCACTACAATTTTCCCTCCTTCCTCCAATCAATATGCACAAAAATCATCTGGAGAAACTGACCAAGCGTAGCAAGCAAAGCTCTCTTCACAAACAGCCTACCCCACAACAACCTGGCAAAATCATACAGCACAAACAAATGCAAGCACACCTTCTACAGCTGTACTCTAAATTTGTTCTTTGTTTTTTTCCCAAGAAAAACGTATTCATTTAATCAACAAAAAGAAAGTACAGCAACAGAGGACAAGATGTCCTCCATAATAAGAACACTAACAGTTACAAATTACCCCAGATTCACTTGATCTCAGAGATAGTGTACCTCCTAAAACCCCCAGCTTCCCTCGACCATAAGGAATGCTGCTAAGTAGGTGACTGTAACCCACAGGACTACGCCCGTGCAATCCATCCGAGCCTTAAACACAAAACAGTAGCCAAAACTGCTTACTCCAAAGAAACCTCGCGATATCAAAATGCAAGAAAACATGCGCCAAAATCTCACTACTGGCGCAACAAAGCACACACATATCCCGGGAAAGAGCAAGACCAGGCCGGCATAGCTGACGCATGTCGTTGGTATTAATCCTACCAAGTGCCAATGTCCACACAAACGCCCACAAGTTTAGCGGGGGCCTTTCCTTCAAAAGAAAATTTGCAATGGGGAAACCCGGAATTTGAAAAATGTAAAGAGACGCAGATACACTGCAGGTAGGACTTACAAGAATACGTTCCTGTAGAATACCCCGCCCATACTCGACAATCACCATTACCAGAAAGCTGAACGTTCACTAACATCCCTAACAGGGAATCAAGTTATTGCATCTCCCAGTCCCAGTCATTGAGGGACTTCCTCATATGCAGATTCCATAAACCCTGCTGCCTGGAATAGAACTCAGACCCAGGTGCATCATGGAGGGTAGACAACTGAAACGAACGCGAATATCTCCTAGACAAAGTCTGTCGGTCTTGCCAAATATCCTCACAAAACGTCCTCAACCTATTTCCAAGGTAAAAGTGAACAAAGGAAGATAATCAGTAGATAATCTTAGGACAACACACCAAGTCCCAAATCACCAAATGGTTCCTCTTGTCCCTGCACCGGACCATGAAAAAGTCTCTCATCATCTTCTCGATCCATTAGGCAATAGCTACTGGAATCCTGAACGAATATAGATAATAAAGCGGGATACTCGACAAACAAGACAGTAAGATAGTAATCTGGCCCCCCAATGAAACATTCACTCATTACCACCCATCTAGACGCTTCGACATTCGCTTAAGCACCCACCCCCAAAAAGCAGTCGGCCGTGGGATTCCCACCATGTGGCATACCAAAGTAAGCAAGAGGCCAACTCTGAATGGGGGAACCCACCAAATCAGCTCACTCACCAGTTCCCTCTTGATCCAGATTAATCCCAGCAATGCTATTTTTGAAAAGATTATCTCATTAATGCTAACAGGAGCTCAAAGGTCAGCAGGATTCTGCTCTACACTTGTATTCGTTTCTCATTCTTTGGTGGCTAGTTCTTCATTTATCGAAAGAAAAACAGAATTTTAAAAGGATATAGGTTAAATGAGAAATTAATCATCCCGTATGCCAACTAAACAGGAAAGGACTGGTTCTAACAGCTCATATGACCAGACTGATATATGTTCCTAGTAGTACTTTATAACATAGATAGTCTCTTGCAAGGAATAATCAACCAGTATCGACAACGACATCCATGACTAGGGGCAACAAATACATATTGCAACAATAAGTGCCATCAAATTTAATTATTTTACTGCATACGCTGGAGAAACTACCTCTTTTAGGTTTGGAAAAAGCTGCCACAAAAACGGTATTGTAAGGATTTCTGATGAAAAGCTCCACCATAGATCAGCATTTTGGCACACACATGGCTTTTCACCAACATGAGGTACAACATGAATCAGCACTTGCTCCAGGGAAGAAATCTCTACTGACTTTTGAGTCTCGAAACTTTCCTTCATAGGACAAAGAACATCATTTAGTTTCTTCAAAAAAACATTTCGAAACAGAAAAAAGAGAAGGAAACAGAAAGCATGAGCATTACTACAGAAAAAGAACAGACTGAAAGCACCTCAATATCTCTTTTTAAAAGGGACCTGTTTGAAAACAAAGAATATGAAGGACGTACTGGAAAACAAAAATCATATGCATGAAACATGAAGACACAAAATTGAAAGTACGTACTAGCTATTTTATCACAGGGCATGTGGGTAGGCAATCAGAAAACACGTACAGGGCAGAGCAACAACAACCTTTCAATGAGGATCCACCCAAAGGCAGGGTCCCATAAGATTGATAGATCCCGAGCATATATTGTAGCAACACCCCATAATCACGTTACAAGTACATTTCATTAGCATTTCACCACCTCAACACTATTTGTTAGCCAATCATTTACCATGTATTTAGAATAGGCCAATGAATACATAAGGGAGGACAAAACGTATAAAAGAGTCGGGAGGGTTCTAAATGGCTAGGGCACTGTGTTCCATAAGAATAAGCGTAGTTAGAAAATAAAACAGTAGAACATTTAATTTACTTACTTCAGATCAAGCTCTGACAATATCATTCTCTTATCAAAGTTTTAGACCTTTACTCTGTGCATACATTACAAAGAAATAACAGACAAGTATAATCCATTGGCCTAACTCCTCTCAGAGAGGTTGTTTCCATTAAAAGACAAAGACAATACTTACAATCCGACAGGCATCATGATGTGAAATGCGTTAACCATTGACTACAGGCATAAAGTATGGAAACAAAGGCATCAGCAGTTCAGTTGTGACAAGGATGTATACCTTGGCAGTAAGTGTTATCTCTCTCAACAATCTAAAGGTATTGCTTCGGAAAAGGTAGCACACTATCTTGCAAGCCCATGGAAGTTTTGGATCAATTAACTTATTTATAGTTTCCAGCAAAACTGTAGAGACGTGTGATTTAGAATGTGACAGCAATAGTTGTTCCTTCAACTGATTTCTGGACATAGGAAAAATAACGAAGATAGGTAAGAAACAGATTAACCTGCTATGAAATTACCAACCCAAATGAATAAGAGAGATGAGAACCATTACAGTAAGCAAACAAAAAATAAAAAAGTAAAAAATTTGGCCTCTGGAGAAACAGAAGCAAACAACCATCAATACACCCATAATAATTTTGTGGCACAGAGTAGACACTTACGGTGCTTTTACCACAATACATGAGGTAAATAAATGCTACATGAGGTACATTAAAACAATCATAATAAACAATGGAGACGAGAACAAACAAAAAAAATTAGCAGAGCCAAGTCTAGCACTTACAAACGCAGGTACAAAATACTGGACTCCAAAGAAGGGACGAAGATGTGTTTATGTTAGCTAAGGCCAGAGAAAGGAGAACAGGGGCTTAGACAAAGAAATGTGCATTAGAGTCCTACAGATGAGTAGATTAAAGGATCAAAATATTCTCATGAGCCTAATATTTAGAAAATGAGAAGTTACTTACACAAGCTCTACAATGAAACTGGCAGTCTTTGTTTTTTAGGTAAACTTGGCCAATCAAAGTACAACCAAAGACGAGCAGGAAAGATAAAAAATGGAAGAAGAACTAGGACACTCCCTAATCTCCTTAAATTATTGTGGGAGAAATAGTGTATCATGAGATAAATGGAGGGTGCATAGACCACTGATACCTCTACATAAGAACAGATAGAACACTAAGAGCCGCACCAACTACAGGGATATAGGTCATCAGCAATCACACAACTGAAATTGTGAGATAAGGTTGTTGCAAAGAGATTGAGAAGCGAAACTTTCATATGACATCAATGAAGAGAAGATTTACAATAGATTGCCTAGAGAGCTCATTTCAAGGTATTTAAGAAAAAGTGAATTCTGACATTGTATCTCCGAGTTACCGACAGCATGTAAGAGAAGCAGGGTGATTTAGTGTATTTTCCTATTAATATCAAGTGACACTAGGATTTGGCTTCGGCATGAGTGCATGACCTTCTTGGCAATGCTTTAGGCTCATGCAGCGATATGTTTTTAGTGTACTCTTTACCAGATGAATAATCAAGCATGAAGGAATTGTTGTCTAATTATACTCTGTGTTGAGTGTTCCACTTGTGGACACTGGCCAGCATGCCCTTTACAAACATTAATTCTACATAATAAATTTTCTTCTGCCGTCGAAGAAAAACACTAACATAATTATGGATACATATTGATCCTTAAAAGGTGGACGTCATAGAGAAGAGTGAGCTCCATGACAGCGTAAAAGGCATTGTGTGAAACTAACCTCTTGGCATGAATAGCAGAAATACAAGCGTAAGTCAGCCGCTTGACCCGATAATCCACCACACTATAGTTTGCTGAGTTGTTTGTCCCTGAAAAGAGGCTGACAACATCCCCTGAAAATTGTACACATATATTAAGCATCACCAAATAAGCATTTAACTGCAAAAAGAAAAACAACACTGACCAGAAAGAACATCATGTCATGAAGTAAACATCAGACAATATACTCAACGTCAACGCCAAAGCTCTAAGACGGTCTTTTTGTAATTTTGGTGAGACGGGGGTCACTTTTCAATGAAGTAAGGGTCATTGCTCACCATAAGTGACCCCTACATTGCTAAAAAGTGACCCTATTTTTCTGTGAGTTGGTCTCACACAAGACTTGTTGTAGTATAAATATAGTGAAATCACAGATCGAGAAGTTTATTATCTCCACAGTCACACAGCACAGACACACGCATGCACAGACATGCAAACGCACACACTCGCACGCCCACGCCCATATCCACAAGCGCGCGCACACACAATCGCGAACGGATGTTGTATGCCAACGAAGGTTGGAGGACGTGTACAAGGTAAAGAGAGGGAGTGGTAGCGTGTAAAATAAAAACAAGGGCAATATTGTCATTTAGTTTGTTACGGAGTTGTATTCAGTAAAGGTGATGTATTAATGTGAACTGTTAAATTAAGGTAAGCCAGACTTTCACTGGTCTATTTAGCTTTATGTGTTCAAGTGGAGTATGATATGTCACTCATATAGAGATCAACTATGTGTGTGCGAAGGGGTAGCTTCTATGAGAAATTGCAAGGCTAAATTCTCTCAAAGAGTCATGAACCAGGAGGTGTTCCTGGCCAGAACTAACACAAACTTGAGAACCAAGTAACCAACCTTGTTTATGTGTTATCTATGGTCTAGGTTTACACGATATTGGCCAGTAGACCCAATATATCTATTCACTACAGGAAGTTCAAAAGTACACGACTAAATTATCTCTTTGCACTCAAGAAGCATCTGACTTTTTTTAACTAAGCCAATTTTTCATTCAATGTGGGCGGATTCTCGGAAAATAAATTGTAAGAATGTGGTTATTGCGCAACTTTGAGTCCTTATTTAATTGGGACCCACACAGAAAAGAGGCTAACACCAGCCCAACATAGAGGAATTTGGTAGGAGTTGGATATAGGAAGAAAGGATAAGAAAGAGTCACCATTGTGTTGGGCAAATTGCTGAAGTAATCTACAAGTCTCCGCAAGAGCAAAAAGGTCATCCTCATTTTTCGGGTTGAAGAAAAACAGTAATTCACTGAGGAACTTTGAATCTGGGCTAAAACAAGATCTGCACAAACACAACAAACATGAAACTGGAGCGAAGTGAATAATGAATATTGACAAGCAAGGTATAAATAAAAAAATGTTCAGATATATGATGAATCAATCACAGAGATCCTAGGAAAAAATACTTTTTTATTTTAGATAACATGGGTGTCCAAGCTTTGCTTGACTAACCCCATGTGCCCTGATGTTTGTTACCAGGAGAACCTCCAGTGGCCCTGAGGGACTCAAAACTAGGACCTCTGGAATACTTCTCAGAGGTCTACCCCCACAGGGTTCCTAGGAAAAGATACTTTCAAGTCAGTAATTTAACAATAGCACGTTTACCTGCCAACATTCTGGCACCGCTTCCCGTATGTCACAAAGAAGTGCTCCCGTACCCTATGATGCTCAGCTTCCACAGCCCTCCTAGCTCTGAAGCATTTCTGCAATTAGTGGATTTGTGGTGATCAGGCACTAAAAATTAAACAGAAAAAAAATAGGAAACAGAAGCAATTACAAGTTCAATGTTGTAATTCACTACATAAGTAGTGAGGATTCTATTTATTGGACATACCACATTGCACAATCACACCTGACATCTTGACCTCTCTATCAGTGCAACTACTATTGGCCTTCCAAGAGCATAAAACTAAAATGATATCTTTGATATTCCTAATAGTGCTTTAAGCATTCACCACAATTTCACAATTCCAGTACATACATGCTCCTGACATGCAAATTCAGCAAACAATCAAAGCTTTAAATAAGGGGAAGTGACATGCTACTGAGTGTTCAGATGAGAGAAACATAACAAACCACTAGATCAGATTATTACTCGAAGGAGGACAAGCTATCCATCAACCAACGAAGATTACAAGGTAGCCTAGTTCCTCTAGACTACAGAAATGGAATAGCTGCTAAAACCCCCTCCTGCCTATCCCATGAAGCTAAATAGCTAACCTAGCTCCGGTGACAAGTGACCCCTAGAGAAGAATACCGCTTTCCTTTCCAACCAAGAACACCACCAAACTGCAAAAAGTGCATTACACCATAACATCCCATTCTCCTTGTCCTCCATAATAAATAAATGAGTCTATAAAAGCTCCGAAACAGGAGGCAGACACCAAATTCTCTCCAAAATCACCAAATAACCTACTCCATAGGTACCTCGCAATTGTAAAATGAAGGAAATAATGAAAAAATTAACTACAATATAACATCCAAATATGACAGAGCCAGCCCTGGTGAAGCATATCCTTGAATGTCTACACCACCATAATAGAGGGAAGCTAGCCACGTAACATTTATTGTAGGTATGAATCTGCTATTAATTCCACTCAAAAGCCACTAATATTCTTCAAGGCCATCCGTAATCATCCACAGAAAGAAAATCATTTCAGTACCTCTAAAACAAATTTACTTTCACACACATTACTCTATTTCCACAAACTTCATCTAGGACAAGACCACGAACAGACCTTCATTTCAAAGGTAGTTTACAGGGTGGTAATTACCAATCGTACAGTTAAAGTCCGTGTAAACATGACAGAAATGAATTTCTTGGACCTTTCTCATTTATGAGCCTTCTCTAGCATTGACTCCAGTGACGGTAGTCTAGCCGTACGTCGACATTGAGCCTGGAAATCATTGCTGAAGCTCCACTGATTATACCACATGTGGACTTGACAAAACATCACCATCTCACCGATCACACCTATGTTGTTCAATCTTCCCTAGGAGTAGGCTCATCAAACATGAAACAAAACCCTCTATTCCAAAAGGTTGAGCTTGGTATTTTCAGTTCTTTCGCCATAATTTCTGTCTAAATCAGACTTAGACACAAGCCCTTTGTTCGAATAAAGAGTTCGAGTAACATTGAGATAAACCAAAAAGGGCAACTTGGCAGTACATGTCTAATTGAATCATCCCTAAGGCAGATATTCATCAATGTCGCGCCACTTCCAAAGAACCCTTTTCAACCCATAAAATATAATAGCATCACCTACTTCCCCTACTTACAATCAAAATAAACCCAAAACGGATATATTCATCAATGTCGCCCCAAAATAGCACCCTATTTGCTTTTGAATTGTTACCCATCAATTTAGAACTTCTAATTACAAAAATACAAGCAACAATAAACCCAAATAATCTCTTTAAACTCTTCACAAACCTTTGCAAGCAAGAAAAACCAACCTGAATTTTAATGGCACAAGAGTTCTGCTGACGTTGAAAAAGTCGGCGATTGCGCTCCAAACGAGTCTGCTCCAAAAGCTTTTGTCTATCTCTCTCCTTCGAGCTTCGACCCCCCAAATCAACCCTCTTTCGGGTTGATGGATCGCCTGAGAAAAACATTCTCCTTTTTTACTCTACAATAAACAACGAAAAAACATTAATTTCCTTTACCCAATGAAACGAATACAACAATGAAATACATAGTGATGAAATTAATTAAATCATTTTCTTGAGTTGATCGTTTTGAGAATTCAAACCTTGTTTTCAACCTAGAAAAAAAGTGAAGCTCAAAGGAATTTGTTTGCTGGGTAGGTTTTTCTCTGGTTTTGTTTCTCTGATTTTTGGAGAGAGAAAGTTAATAAGAAGAGTTTAGGCTGGTTTAGAGTTTAGAAGTGTTTTGGGTGGAAATTGATATGGAAAAGGGAAATTGGAGGTAAAGCTTAGCAAAGAGGGAAGAGAGTTGTGATTCGTGTCTTGTTCTTGAGTTCGTTGTTTGTGTTTCTCTCTCTGGTATTTGAGTGGAAAATAAATAAATGATTTCGTAATTTTTATGGAGATTGACGGCCCAAATGCTGATTAATAGTGGTGAGCGGAAAATCTGAGTATTCAAACGTGGAATTTGAATTGGTTTAGGATGGGTGATTTCAGAATTGCATTAATTAATTTTAATTTTAATTCTAATTTCAACTACGATTTCAATTCCTGAGTTTTTGAAAATTTAAATTAATTGGATACCTAGTGTACTCGGTAAGTTAAGAGGCTCACTTGTGAAATGACATAAAATACGAGTTGTTAAATCTCAGAAAATATCAAGTTATGTAAATAATTATGGATGTATTATGAAATGATACAACATAAATCACGCAAGATGCACGAATCAAACTAAATTAATTATTGAATTTTTTGCTTGGAAGCACCTTATAAAGTGTGTGGCCTGTGTTGAAATACCTTACAAAAATTTTGTTACGTGGAAGCTCCTTATATAACAAAACCGCCAGGGTGTTCACACCATTTATAAATTTCTGGTCACTTAACCACCCAACCTCACTTGAACATACCAAAATACCCCTCATGTGCCACTCACGTGCCCTACTAATGACTAATAATCCACCCTCTTTAATTTTTCACCACCCCCCTTTGTTTATTTCCTTTCCCTCTTCTTTTGAAAACTTCTCTCTCTTCTCTCTCTCTGCTGCTCAAGAAAAAGCTCCATTGTTGTCACAGCTTCATCTCACACCCAGGTAAGTAATCTTGACCTCAATTTTTCGTTTTCTTTTATTATATCCTAAATATTATTCGGTTTTGTCTTCACAATTTTTTCGTTTTGTTTGTTCTCTATTTTCGTGAGTTGATTTAGGGTTTCATTACCCAAATTGGGGGTTTTGTTCAATTAGTATAATTTAGGTGTTGTTTTAGTTGTAATGCGAAATTGGGGCATTAATTAACACAATTTATTTTGATTCCATGATAGAGCATGTCAAATTCGTCCTCCAGCTCAAACCCAAACTTCCTTTGCGAATGTGGAGTTCAACCGAGCATTATGACTTCATGGACAACAATGAAGCTTTGTCTCGAGCAGCTGAGAGAGAGAAGAGAGAAAAGTTTTCAGAAGAAGAGGGAAAGGAAATAAACAGAGGGTGGGTGAAAAATTAAAGAGGGTGGGTTATTAGTCATTAGTAGGGCACGTGAGTGGCACATGGGCGGTATTTTGGTTTGTTCAAGTGAGTTTGGGTGGTTAAGTGACCGGAAATTTATAAATGGTGTGAACACCCTAGCTGTTTTGTTATATAAGGAGCTTCCACGCAACAAAATTTTTATAAGGTGCTTCAACACAAGCCACACACTTTATAATGTGCTTCCAAGCAAAAAATTCTTGATTATTCTTGGTGAATTGACATGTATTTTTACAAAAATAAATAAGAAAATCTAAATAGGCTCACGGTTGATTTTGGAAAATATTAAATTTGGATTTTATAATGTACCAGGGTACTCATGAACCGGTGGGTACTCAGTGGATCAAATTACAATTCCTAATAATTAGGAATCGGTGCAACTAATTCCAATTCAAATTTCCAATAATTAGAAACCAGTGAGTCCACTTCCAATTTCAGGTAATGCAATACCCGATAGGAATCCAGTTGCTCTCACCTACTCATTAAGGCCTTTTTTTTTTTGCTTTTTTGCTTTTTTCTTTAATTATATATATTCTTTTTATAATGAGGGTGGAGTGTGGAGACTAGGGGAGCCATCCTCTAGAGTTCTTTCTCTAGAGTTCCTCTCTCTCTCACCCATAGATTAGAGGAGGGTTTGAGCCATTGAATTATAGGGAGGTAATTTTGAAAAGTAGGTAATTACTAATTAGAGAATAGAGATATAGAGTGGAGGAGAAAAAGTCTACAAGAAATCTAGAGAATGAACTCTTAGAGGATCCTAACACGGAGAGTAGAAAGATATAGAGATTGAGATTACATGGAAGATATTCAATATCATGATCGATACAAGGAGATACTTGACTAATTATAAATTGGTCGCGATAGTTTTTGTGTGGGGTGAACTTATCTTATGAGGCGTGGGAGGATGAGATGAGAGAAAAAAAGAGGGAAGGGGAAAATATGAAAGGCCTTATCCTATAAGTCCACTCTAAGAATGTTTTTGTCAATTCAGTAATTGTTAATCATACTTTCGGAGAAGGGAATAGAATGGTCGATTGGCTCAGTTTCAAAGATGTGTAAAATTGGGATCACTCTCGGTTACTCAAACTTGATCATATATATATATATATTGCATGAAAAATTCATAGGAGTCATCCTAGAGATGGGAGCATCTTTGGTTTTTCTATCTTAACTTTCGGAAAAATAGATTGATAAGTGCAAATTATTAACAATTCTTGTGTTCACTTAGGAGGGAGTACATCGGCGTCACGTGTGTCTCTCACTTGTCTATGTCCCCAAAAAACAGGTATACATCATTATAAAAAAATAATATTCGTTACCGCGGAATTAATTATTCATCAACAGAGGAAGAAAAAACATCATTATGTTAGAACAATTCATTCATCACAGTCTAAAATAGGCATTCATCACTAGCATATATTTATCACATTACGACTAAATGGTCATCACACATTTTAGAATAAAAAATATTATTATAAAGTTATCTTTTAAATACAAATTCACTATTTATGAATTTGCTCAAAAAGGGGGGGACATAAATTAAAAAAGGGGATTTCTAAATATAAAGAAAACAATAAAAAGACAAAAGAAATATTCAAAATTACAAAAGATAAAATCCGTAAATGTTGTATGATATGGGCCCACGCATTTGAGGATAATGACTTGTTCACGCATTAACATTCGGGTTGGATTACCCGAGGTATGCGTGTTTTGGTCCTTAATAATACCTATCACATTGCTCTCAGAGTACCCATTAGCCATTAGCCACTGATTGATGAGGGGTGTTCTTTTTTTTTTTTGCTTACAATAAACTTTCATTAACTAAAATAGGAGTTTAAGTACAATTAATTTGAAGGACACTCAAATCAGATATTAAGGGATACAACTACTACTCATGGCTATTGTCACACTGTCAAGGTCATTCCTTGCCACCTTTTAGGAAGGATTTAAGGAACAACCCATCATATAGGTACACATGAACCAAAAGCAACTATATAGGATAACTGTTGAGCAAAGAAAGTTTTCTCTGCCAACGCGGATGCTACTGACCAGCCAAATGAAGGTTTTGTACAATCCTTCCAACTCTCTATTGAGCTACAATATGCTTTTGGCTGAATCTACACATATTTCTTTCATTGCATATCGCAAAAGCTGCAACAAATAAGGGGGAAAGGATCTCTGTAGAGGGTTTGTCACCAATGAATCGTTTTACAACCTAGGCTACTTCAATTTTTCAGTCACTCAGTTGTTTGTGCGCTCCATACCAGCTAAGAAAGCTCCCCCAAACTACTTTTGAGTACTCACATTGAAAAAACAAATTGGACATATCTTCAGTATGACCAGGAATACACAAAACACACCCAATAGGGATGTTCATACCCAAAGCTCCACATTTGTCAACTGTTTGTAGTCTGCTATGAAGTGAAATCCAAAGGATGAAACAATGCCAAAGAAGAATTCCCTTCATCTGGATTACTCTCTTCTAAGGCACATCAGTCTGTTCAGAAATTGAGAGAGAGAGAGAGAGAGAGAGAGAGAGAGAGAGAGAGAGAGAGAGAGAGAGAGAGAGAGAGAGAGAGAGAGAGAGAGAGGCTTTCTTGATAGAGAATTGACCCCCACAAGCAAGAGATTTAAGTTGTTCTCTCCGCTTCCTTATCCGTGAATCTATTTTCTTGCACTGAAAATCTTTTGTATCATCCAACTTGCATGATAAGGGGTGTTTGATTCAATAACTCTTTTTTTTTTTATCACTGATTCAGTAACTCTTACATAAAGGGTAATGTAGCAAAATAAAAGGTAACAATGGAATGGATTTAAGCTCAATCTGTTTGACTATTACCTTTTGTAAGTTATTTAGTATTCTATAAAATAAAGTGGTTCACTCAACCCCCTTAATGATACTCAAATCACTTTCATCCTCCTTATGACTTGAACGCCATGTGCTAAAATAAAATTAGGCCACTAGTTTAAACAAAAATACAATTGTTTAAATTTAACTGCATTAGCATTGAAAATTACTACAAAATAAATTACGCTGCTAATTCACATCGACATGTACAAATACCTAGTCAATACTCAAAATAAATCATCATCATGGCTAGAGACACACTAAAAAAAACACATTGATGATACTGTGGTGCCGCCATTGATTGCAAAAATGGGATCAAATATATGGACTCAAATCCAATTACAACCTCTAGTGAAAACGAAACCCTAGAAAACTCAATTCATACACCATTCAAGATCTTCGTAAGGAAGGTGGTGGTACTGGTCCAAAAAAGGCGCCGGTGGTACTGGTGCAAAACGGCGGTGATGGAGGCATTGCTTTTATTTGAATCGGAAATGACACTGCAATGCCGCCATTGGTGTTGGTCGTGATCTGAAAGTGATGGAGATGGACATTTTGTGAAATAGAGACGAGATAAAAAAAAAAGAAAAAAAGAAAGATGAGTATGTCAAAGGTTTATATCATACTGTCTTGAATTTACACAACTTAGGATAAATAATAAATAGAGTAGAAAATAGAGAAAATTGGAAAAAAAAACTCACTAAAGATTCTCGCCGCCAACGTAAATATGCTTAAGGGACCGAGTTATGAATTTAAAAAATCATTAAATATTGCCGAAAATATTATTAAGCCAAGTTGGTTTGAGAAGTCATTTTAAAATGTCAATTTAGTAATTCAGAGCTACTAAATATAGTCCTTTAACTGAAACACTCTACAGATTTACTAGTCGTTGCTAAGGCCAGGTCCTTCAATTGAAAGACTCAATGGAAACCGAGCATCCCTCAGCTTGTTTCTAGTAGAAGTAGATGAGTCTTGAAATGGAGGTACAAATGTCTTGTACAGCCAGGAACGAGTGTGATCTCGATCGCCTATTGAAGGATACAATTGCACATACTCGTAAAACAAAAAGCCAGAATCTATGAACCGCCAACCTTTTCGCTAATAACTCAAAATCAGTTTTTCCAAGCTTATTGAACAATGACATATTGACATGTCTATCGACAAACGTATATCAGAGTAGTTACCCAGGATGCAGAATGTAGACTATGATCGATCTACTCAAATACTTGATGTACTTCAGCACAGAAGTATTCAGACAAAGTTTATGCCAAAATGGCGTCAAAAATCCTGGAAATCAGAAAGGATTAGGGACAGTGAAAACAGGAAGGATGTGCATTCTAAATGTGAATGGGTTTGTCATAAGTGGCCATCGCAGCTTCCTTCACAGCTTCACTCATTGTTGGGTGTGCGTGGCAAGTGCGAGCAATGTCCTCACTTGATGCACCATAATGCAAGGCCAGAACAGCCTCGTGGATAAGCTCACCAGCATTAGGTGCCATAATGTGAACTCCCAGAATCTTGTCGGTATCCTTCTCGGCCAGAATCTTAACCAAGCCTTCAGCATTATCAATGGCCTTCGCTCTGCTGTTTGCCATGAATGGGAATTTACCTACCCTGTAGCTAACACCAAGGGTTTTCACCTGCTCCTCAGTCTTTCCAACGGAAGCCACCTCAGGGTGTGTGTATACAACCCCGGGAACCAAGTCGTAGTCCACATGTCCTTCCTTCCCTGCTATGAATTCCACACAGGCAACTCCATCCTCTTCTGCCTTGTGGGCCAACATGGGACCAGGGATCACATCCCCGATTGCATAGACTCCGGAGACATTTGTAGCAAAGCGTTCATTGACTAAGATCCTACCAAGTTTGTCCATTTCCACTCCAATTTTTTTCAGCTCGAGTCCAGATGTGAAAGGCGTTCTTCCAGCAGAAACAAGAACAACATCGGCTTCAAGAATGGTCTGCTCTCCACCAGCAGCAGGCTCGAGCGTCAGCTTTACACCATTGTCAGATGTCTCTACCCCAGTCACCTTGGTCTTGAGCTTGAACTTTAATCCTTGCTTCTCAAGGGAACGTTGAAATTGCCTGCGAACTTCACCATCCATGGTAGGAACAATATCTCCACCAAATTCGACGACAGTGACCTCGGAGCCCAGCCGACCCCACACAGATCCCATCTCAAGGCCAATATAGCCAGCTCCAATAACTACAAGTTTCTTGGGAATTTCTGTTAGAGCCAAAGCTCCCGTTGATGATACAATTCTCTTCTCATCAATTGTAATTCCCGGTAGAGATTTGACATCAGAGCCAGTAGCAACAATTATGTGTTTCCCTTTAACAACAGTGTTTCCCCCTTCAATAGTGTCCACAGAGACTTCAGAAGGGGAGACAAATTTTCCATAACCCTTGACATAGTTTACTTTGTTTTTCTTGAAAAGACCCTCAATACCTTTGGTCAAATTACCCACAGCTTTATCCTTTTGGCCCATCATAGCAGGTAAGTCAACCTCAACATTAGAGACCTTCACACCATGTGCAGCAAAAGCATGCTTTGCTTCATGATACATGTGAGAAGAATGGAGAAGTGCCTGGAAAAACAAACAATATAAAACTTAGTGCAAAAAATTCAGACCTCGATATAAAACAGAAAAATGTATTGAAAGACAGAGAGAGACAAAGTAGTTTCACAAGTCACACATGCAATTCAACAAGAACGACATACGTACACAGAAGAAGCTTATTGCATATTGAGACAAAATACATTAATGATAATTTAAATTAACATAAAATGAAAAGCAAATTACTATAACCAGTAAAAGCCTATCCATGATGAGAAACTCATACAAATTGTAAGTAAAGTACCCATTCTTCAATAAAGTATTTCCTTCAGATGAGATTTAATTGTTTTTTATTTAGATAAGAAAGAATATTAATGAGCCAAAAGATAGGGGGGGGGGGAAAGTGCCAGATGTAAAGGATGCAAGGATCACAGCAATAATCAAGAATCCTTCACAAATGAGGCAAATTCTATGATTGGATTTGGTATGGAGTAAGTGGCTTTCTTAGCACCAGTTTTTTTTTTTTTTTTTTTTTTCATCACCCTTAGCACCAGTTATGGTCAATGTCTTCTCAGATACTTCAGAATTACATAAGGAATGAAAAGCATCACTGTTTTACCTTCTCGGTCTGTTGTAAGATGTTGTTCTTACATATTTCTTCTCACATGTAAAACCTCAATTTACATGTCAAATTACAAGGAACACAGAACAAGGCAAGTAAACTGGAACATCAATGAAACACTCCACATTGTAGAAATCATTTTCTTGCACAAAGCCAAAGATACAACCAACAGTTCCAATAACAATCACAGTGACATCAATCAAATAAAGCCAACAACAAAAAAGAGGCAAAGAAGCACCAAATCCAATTCCCGTATGGGAAGAAGCAGAATGCGAGACTGCAAACAACAACAGATTCTAATTTAGTGACACTCCATCGGGACTGATAAAACAATAAATCCCTTACATACAGTAAGAATTAGGCGTTTATTCCATATAGCTTGTTGTGAAGTCTATCCAGGAAAGATCAGCCAAACTTCAAAAGCCAGATCCCCCTACCCTTCTCTTCTCTCTCCTCTCACTCTATCATACACAATGATACTGACACCAAAAAGAAAGCAACAGGAGCATACAGTAGTTAAAGAAACCGAGAACTATTCAACACAAGCAGCATAACAGACAAGTGAATATTAGAGGCATTGAAATATCAACTCCATTGGTAAAAGGATCCCCAACATTATTCCAGGCAAAACAAAAATACATGGGCCAGATAAATATTGAAGATAAGAAATTCCCTCCAATAGCAAAACCTAGACATAGCTATCATTTGGTGAGACAAGATGTATGGTACTAAGCAGAGAAATGTGACCAATGACAGAAATTAAGCATGACATATGTTAGAAAAGCACCCCGGCAAAGATTTATGATCTCATCTTTAATAGGTCAAAAGTGGAAAGAGAGGAGAAGCTGGGGAACCCTAAGTGGAAATGAGAAGAGGAGTTTTTTCTTCCTTTAGGTTGAGTGCACACATCCTAGAGCCAATTTGAGTGCCCCTCCAAGAGGACAACACAGGAAACCCGAAACGGAAAAAAATCTGAATTCAGACCCAAACATACAACTCAATAATAGCAGAGCTGAGCAGAGGCACTACACCCATACAAGCAAAGGTATAAGAAGTGTGCTGCAATCCTTCTTTCACGAGCAATATGATCTATATAGCTTTTTTAGCTACCCAGGAAAGAGTTAATTCAGATGAAGAAACTCTAGGGTGACTAGGGTCTATAAGTTTGTTGCATGAAGACCCTCTTGAAGTTTATGTTTTCTGTTTATAAAGCTCAAACATATTTGAGAGAGACCTATTCTTTTTCTTATTAAGAAAAAATTTAATTGATAAAGAAATGGATAACTAAAAAGAGACGAGGAGAAGGAGTCTTGTCCTCAAGAGAAGTACAAAACTATCTACAAATCACGCCAAAGGCGCAGAACATCCCTAAAGGCCTCGGCCACTTTGGCCCAAAGGGGGGCCAGGTAACCACGATCCCAAACAGAATCTGTGGGCTTGCAAGCACTACAAAAGATCCTCGAATTCCTCTCCAACCAAAGCATCAAAGAATAGCCATACACATACAACGCCACATCAACTTACTCTCCTTCCTCCCAGTCCTTCCCATAGCTACAGACCCCATCTGCAAAAATTGACCAACAGTAGCCCGGGAAGCAAAGTATTCCTCATAAAACTAGTTCATATGACCAACAACTTCTTCCATCTCATAACCTCTAGAATCCCACAATTACCCTGTTCTTTCTACCAATGTCTCTTTTGGGAGTGAAAATGTTACTAATAACAGGCTTATAGAGTCCAATCATCCAATGGGGCGAGAATAAATTAACAAATATTACCCTATCTAACTTTGATGGCTACTTTATTGCTATTATAAACCCTATCTTACTTTGATGGCTACTTTATTGCTATTATAAACCCTATCTTACTTTGATGGCTACTTTATTGCTATTATAAACCCTGAGTTAGTAGCTGAGCTGGTGAGAGCTTTGGAATCTATTTCAGAGGTCCTTATTTCAGGCCCCCATTGTTGACATGGGTTCTAGCACAGCTAGCTAACAACATGTCATACAAGTAAGAGGCAGGAGAGAACTCAAATCGCTGAAATATCTGATCCTAGTTATCAGATACATGATCTTAAATAGACTATAAATGGAGCGAAAGTTGAAACAACATGTCACCATAGCCAAAAACCTACATGTGTTTTTATCATCCTTCACTCCTTTTGAGTTAGCTGAGTATCTTTCAAATATATTATCATGTTATGTTTTTAAATAACATGGGTATGTGGGCTTTCCCTTACTAATCCCATGAACCCTAAATTTAACCGCCTAGAAAAAGCCCAGTGGGCGTCGTGAGGTTCGAACTAGGGACCTAGACCTTTGGAATAGATGTCAGGACTCTTAGCAGGGCAGCTACCCACTAAGGGTTCCTTCCAAATAATTAAATGTCGCGACAAAGTAATTTTAACAGCAAGAACGCCACTTATAAGTATTTAGCCACCTTGACATTGGTTGAATATAAATTCCGATAAGGACAAAGTTGCAAAGTCTTCATACCAGGCATTGAAATTGAGTTCATATACTCCAATATACATATAAAAGGGTGGAAAACGAGGGTTAAAATCGAACACACTTCCTTCTGTTTATACATTCAAAACAGAAGCTTATGCAAGTAGCAATCATCACCCTTTTGTCCTTACTCCTTCCCGTAAAGTTATATATTCCCAAACTATTAGTCAAGTGTCCAACTACAAACAAAGTACAATAATCATATTACACCAACTCTAGCATTTGTAACACCTATTGTACAACCCAAAAGCTATTGTTATCTACATTTTTTGAAGTGTACATAAGAACAATTTCCACAAACACCAAACAGCACACACAACCACAAAAATCAACATAAATAAAACCAAGCCAAATTGAATTAGCGTAAATTACCAATCCAGTTCACCAGTACTCCAGTCCCATTTCATCGCAAGTTAGAATTCACAGAATTGTAAATACTAAATACAACAATCACAACCTTAAAAATATCCAGATTTTCTTAAACCTATCCCCAAAATTCGTAACAATTAGATCTATACACTACAAGTCTACAATCAATCAACAAAATCACACGCTCAAAACATAAAAGCTCCAACCATCCCCTAAAAACAATCAATCCACACCAATAAATAAATAAATAAGCAAAAAAAGATCAAAAACCCTAATTCAAATCAACAAAACTCAAATTCAAATCAAAATCAACTTATCATTATTATTACCTTAGATGGAATACAACCGACGTTAAGACAAGTACCACCAAGAGTACCACGCTTTTCAATACAAGTAGTTTTAAGCCCTAACTGAGCAGCTTTAATGGCGGCAACATAACCACCAGGACCACCACCAATAACAACGACGTCATTTTCATCGGATCCGGTAGAGAAACGACGAGAAAAAGAGGAGAGAGAAATTGTGTATTTCAGAGACTCTGTTGAGTTGCAGAGATTTCTTGATATCAAAGTTGATTTTCTTCGTGCTATACTCGCCATCGCCATTTTTGCAGCTTGTTTTTTCTCTCCCTTGTTGTGTTGTCTTTTCAAAGGGGAAATGAGAATGAGAAATGGTTTTGGTTTTGGCCTGTCTTTTTATTTTATTTTTTTGGAGTTTTTTATTTTTTATTTTTAATTTTTTTGGGTTTTAAGAAAGAGATGATGATAAATTGTTTAATTTTTTGCGGCTTTGGGGGCGGCTGAAAGGAGAGGGAGAATGTGGTTCGATGGGAGGTTATCTGGTTCGAGTGTTTGAGAATTGGACTTTGGATTTTTGGACCATGTAAGATGGGTAGGGCTCCATAAGTGTTGGAAAAATACTTTTTTGTTTTTTTATTAGGAACCGTTGGGAGAAATATAAATTTTAGAGGATACAATTAGGGGTGAGCTGAAATTTTGGGTATCCAGTATGGAAATTGAATCGGTCAACCAATTTCAATTTCGATTTCTGAAGATAGGAACCGGTATCAATCAATTCTAATTCCCGTTGTTAGGAACCGAAACCGATTGGATACCCGGTGCAAAACCAATTTCTTTTTTATTTAATCAAGTAATGATATATCTAGTTTACCGATGACACAATATTAGCTTATTGTATATAAAATTAAAAGTTTCTATGTTCACGGTCCTTCAGTAGCTAATGTTTAGGATATGCCAAGTAACGCATTTGGGCTGATAATGCCATTGAAGTTCTTCATACCCCCAATATAACCATAGTCATGTAATGTATAATATATCCAATTTGTTGTGCAAAAAACAGAACTACTCTATGTTCTACGTACTAAACAAAATCCGCTAAATAAAACTAAATATGGATAATATAAAATTGGTGGATAGTCGGTGTATCTAAGTCCAACTCCTAAGAATTAGGTACCGGACAACCGGTGTATCCAATTCCAACTCCTAGAAATAAGGAACCAGACAACCGGTGTAATCAATTCCAATTCCTAAGAATTAGTAACCGATGGATCAAATTCCAATTTCGAGTAGTGCAATACCCAGTGGATACCTGATTGCGCTCACCCCTAGATACAACAAGACAATAGAAAATGTTCTGAATAGAACTTTTCTAGCTAGAACTCCTCTTAAATTGGTAAGAGTTCGTTAGTTCGCGACTCAATCAGAGATGTGATTGCCAATAAGCCCAGTGGAGTTTCATCCTAAAACTAATTAGTGTTAGATAAAGTAACCCACCAAACTTATATGCTAATCTCCTTTCTCCCATTTCTCCGATATGGAACACTCATATGTGGATTATTCTCTAGACACCAAATCATACACAACGAGTACCATTAATTTTTATTTTATTTTTTGGACAGGTGTATAACAAAATAGACATTACAACCCTGAGGGCATCTTCCTTGCTTTAACAGCAAGTGAATGAGCACTCATAGTAAGAATACGCGGACAGAAATTAATACAAACACAATGAAATAAAGCTAGAATACTATTAAACTGACTACTAAATTTAAGCAAAAGAGGATAGCTTGTCTTCCTTCCAATGAGCTGAACGAGCACCATTAATTGGACAAACAGAAGTTTTAGAACTTCAAAAAAAAACCATATGCCCTGCCTTATCCATTATTTTGTTAGCTAAAAAAAACATGCTAGTATCTCTAATGTCGCATCTCACCCTGTCATAAGCCTTCTCTAAGAAAAACCCTACGCCCTGCCTTTTACAATACTTTGTTAGCAAAAATAGATGCTAGTATCTCTAATACATATCATATAGCTCATGCATTACTCTTCCCTGAGACCCTTGGGCAAGCATAACATAGTTAATACAAGGAAGTGGGTTCAAAATTTTCAAGCAGACGCAAAGACAAAATTCCAAGGTCACAGAAAAGTCGAATCCTAACTTAGTTAGCTACTCACAGCAGGCAGCCTCATGCTCTTTCTGCAACTTCTCCCATAAGCACAAGACCTTCCTTGGGGTTTGATAATGAGCAAGGATGTAATCAATATCGCATCCAGCATTATTGAATCGATCATCACTTATGTATTTAACCTCGTGGCCACTCTTCTTGTAATTCTCAATCCAAATGCCCATAGCAACATCCTCTAATTTGAAAAGCTGAAATGGAGATTAAACAGTACAAAATTAGTATGATCATGATATTCAGGGAGAACAATTCAGTAATAGGAAGTGCATGACAGTCTTGCATAAATGTCTGTATAGAACCAGGTATGCTCTTACACTGTTTTCCCACACAATCCATCTTTTATCCGGAGCATGGAGATGGTTTAATTATAGATTTTCACTGTTAAGAGATTGTGACCGTAGTCTGAGTATAGTTCATTCAGATTAAAGCTGTTTATGTGAGACTTGTAGTGTGCTTTGTAACGTACTAGCATAAGTTATGCATGATAACACGCACAATCCGTTGCAAGTAATTCATGTATCAGAACCGTACCATAGATGAAAGGTAACATTAGAAGGTACACATAGTTCTTAACTTAGATACGGATATATGACAATTATTTAACAACACTAGAGGATTGCATATACGTATAGAGTACTAGGGCTTCTAAGTTCTAACAGGTAACAAGTCTGCTCACCTGAAATCTCTAGTAGAAGCAACATCAATATAAAAACCACATTACTGCGGATTTTGTCGAGGGGGAACGGTTTACTGAAGTCAAGATTTATGTAGTCTAATTACTCGGTTAAACACTGGCAGAGAAACAATTTCCAAAAGACCCTCAATGTAAAACACTTCTTAATGAAAAAATGTGAAGGGGAATCACTGGGGGGCTTTCCCAGAAAATGAATTAATCTTCATCGATTTGAAAAATTGTAATTGACGAGAAGACATTACAACAAGTCCTATTCACAAGCTAAAACTTATCTTGGAAAAAAAATATCCAATAGAAATTTTAAAAATTAGTGCCTATTTCTATGATGCCTGATATTACTAAGGAAAAAAATACAAAGTAATGGCTTCCACGACAAGGGAGGACATCATTTATATTGGATTGTATTAACTATTAAACAGTAGTAGGAAAGAGTATCAGACTCAACAAGGAGGAGGAGTAATGGTGATAGTGGTGATAAGAAGAAGAAGAAACAAAGAAGTATTTACCAAAAAGAAGAAAGTATGTCAAAAGCAATACAAGAGTAATGCAGTTTTAAAATATATAAAGTAGAGATTAAGAATCCCTACAAAAATAAAAGAGTAGTAGTGGAGATTAAGAATATATATAGTAATGTTAGGGGGATAAGGATGGAGGAGAAGAACAAAAAAATATAGGAGACATAAGCTGAAAACATAGGATAGCACATAGCAGAGAGACCACACACAAGCCAATAAAGCCCGTGAAGGGGCAGGGCAATCACACGCGACCCAGAAGAGCAAGAAATTCATATGACAGGACCTTCTACTTGTAGTATATAATGTGAATTTTAATGCAGCAAAAGTTCCTATACACAGGTATGTCCTAAGTGAGGTAGACACTGATGCTCATCCTCCCATAATGAATCTTGTATGTGTATAAAACAATAAAATGAGCTTTCACCTATAATCTTGACATTTTCTATAGAGTAGATCCTTATTCTTCAAAACATCTGGTTCCTCACTAAAATTTAACTTTATTAACATTTAACATTACAGATGTAGACTATGAGTCATGAGTCATGACAAGTGAGGGAGGGTTCCATGATGGAGGAGACTAGGAGAGGAAGACAAAATTTATTCATATTTAAATATATATGAAAAAAAGGGAAACGGTATTTGGGGAAGCCAACTGAGCCAGTCCCCAAGCCTTGACCATGCTCTTCCATAGCTTGCAGAGCATGTTTGGGCACATTGTCTCCAGAGACAGAAAAAGCGGAAAAACTGCAGTACACAGAAACGGAAATAGCAGTTGAAAAATTAGATGCAGAGACTGAACTATCGTCTGGGTGCAACTTTACACTGTCTCTAAGCGGGGAAGTCCCTTATTTACCAGAAAACTGAAGTTACAAATGCACTGGCTGTCAATTTCTTCTCCTAACCCTCCCCTATTCATTTCAAACTCTTCTGAGACTTACAGGCCAATGTTATAATCAGTTACCTGAAGATCTCTTTCTTGATGTCCTTGAACAATGAACTTTGCAATGTCTCGGGAAATTATATAACCTGGACCATGAGCCCATGGTGGAAATGCTTCTTTTGGCCATTCCTGCAAAAGGCTTTGTTGTCACAGTGACATATCAAAGTTCCTTTGGTTAACCTGAACTTAAATAGAGATCCATACCTCAATGCTGACATACCACTTGTCCTCTTCGTTCCTGTGGGGGGATGATTGAAATGATATAAGACCATATAGGAGGCCATCGGTAGGCTTCCCCTTAAGAGTTGAAAGTACTTCATCAATTCTCACAAAAGCATCATCATCTGTTTTCATTATATATTTAGCAGGGAGAATCTTGGTCTGCAAATTCAGAGAAAACTTGTAAATAAATATGCCTGAGAGTTTTTTCAATGTTAGTGTTTTCATGCTTTCCTTGTATATTGCCTCTTTTCCATCTAAATAAGAAATAAGAATAATTGTCCTACAGCCATGCCAACTTCCAAGCTCATCCTTTCCTTTTCTTCCATTCAGCAAGTCATAAGAATACCCCATCAAAAGTGCAACATACTAGGTGTTGACATTGCTGTAGGATGTCATAAACTTATTGTTTTGCTGCTATCATGAAATGCCAATTTATCTCTCTCTAATAGCCCTATTCTGGATGTCTATTTGCAAAGCTGGGGACATGTATGAAAAAATAATAAGAAAAAGAAACCCAGCACAATACCTGAAATTACATTCTATTTTCAGTAAGCTAAATAGCTCCTTACACATGTTTTGAAGTCATCTGCATTATCCAGACTTCGACAGTTGTGGCTGGATTGTTTATGTTGGTGTTCCCAACTTTCCAATGTTTTTTCTTCTTCTAGTTTTTTATGAGATATCATCACCCTATAAACCACATCCTAGTTTCTCCACTGCCTGGAAAACATCATCAACCTGCTTTATCCCTGTTTCACTGACTACCCACTTAAGCTATAAGCAGCTTTTTTAACAACATATTTCCACTTATAAAGAAAAAGCTACATATGCAGCTTTATGCTAAAAGGTTTCTGATTACATATTCCTGTCACCCATTCCTTTTATATGCTGATATATGTCTGGTCTTCCCCAGACCTTATTATCCTTTTCATCTAGCTTAAGCATCTTTAAGGTGTTTAATAGAACTAATATATATTTAAAAAAAGATTTACTAAATGTCTAACAACTTCAGAATGATTAGAAGTTGAATTTCAAGAAGACCAAAAAAAATTAATAGAAAAAATGACAAACAGGAAACACAAACCCAAAGCCTACCAACCCCACCAGAATCAACTCAGAGTCTTGCATTCTGTCAATTAATTAGTTGTGGAAGTGTACAGGTTTCCGACTTGACCTTCGAGTTCCTTGCTTTCATTATGCATTTTGAAAATGAACTCCTAGACTTCTTAATTATAACCACAGTATTGGCTTTGTGATAGCTCCTCATTTCAACAAGTTACTCAGGCTCCACATTTTGAATGTCACCTGAATACCTGGTTATTGTCCAAATGTCAATCAACAGATCTGTTTGTCAGTGGGCAACTTTCAGCCTGGATTATAAATTATAATGGACTAAATCAAATTTTCATTAAACTGTCTCCGCCTCATATGCTGTGAATTCTAATGACTTTCCAACAAGGTGTAATAGAAACAGACTACCATGAGAGGGGTGTTGGAAAATTAATAATTGTAAAAGCAATAACTTCAACTATTTTCCTCTTATTTATGGCATATGGCTGTTACTTCGCCAAATCATCCATGAAAAGCCTTTCCCTAAAGACTTACTGGTGCAATGTGTTCCTTATGCCCAATACTGTCATAGATCATATTAATAGATTATGCAGGCAAATTATCTAGGGGAGGGAAGGAAGCTATATATCTTTTATCTAATGGTCTGATCTCTGTAGACGCATACAGAAGGTGGGTCAACATTAAAGAAATTTTGTCGTAGAATAAAGGCCTATGTGAAGTCGATCTGGAAACTTACTGCTGATCACCCATCCTTGTGGCCCTCATGGGTGCATCAGTACAACAAAAGGCACAACTCCTTTTGGATTATCTATGCCAAACAAACTGACTCTTGGTCTGGAGGATGTTTCTGGAGGTGAATTAGTAAGAAGGTGTGGGAATGTTGAGAACTCCAGAGATTTTCTTCAGGAATGGGACAGACAGAAATGTGCAATGAAACAGGTGTATGATCTTTTTAGAAGTGCTGGGCCTCTTCTTAGATCCTATAAGACAATCTGAGAACAGTTTCTAACTGTCTTTGCCTAGACATAACTTCATTTTGTTATTGACCTTATTGTCCCGCTAAGCACAAGTTGGAAACTGTTGGCAACTTGATGAAGAGAGGGAGGCAAATGCCGAACCTCTATTTATTATGCTGCTATGCAGCTGAGGATACTCATGACTTGTTCTTTGATTGCCCAGTCACTAACCAGATATGAAGATGCATTCTTCATTGGTTGTATATATACAGAAGACTCTTGCGCCTCATACATGAACTTGTCAAGCAGAGATTAAGAAGGGTGGCTCTAGCAGCTACTGTATACACTATTTGGAGGGAACATAATGTCAGGAGGTTTGTTTGTCAATTGGTCATGTGCAAGATGTCACACAAATTGTGCCAACAGATTAAGTATATTGCTGATGTCTATTTGGAGGGAGCATAATGTCAGGAGGTTTGCTTGTCAATTGGTCATGTGCAAGGTGTCACACAAATTGTGCCAACAGATTAAGTATATTGCTGATGTTAAACTTGTACAAAGTTACTGATGGTAGTTAACACTAGTAACTTGTGTTTTTGGCTCTTTTTGGAGAGAGTATACTGTATACAGTGCGCATAGGCTAGTATACTGTATAGAATGTGCATAGGCTATCTCCTATGTTGCAATGGGTTCCCAAAAATTTTCCCCGAGCAGAAGAATAAGAGAAGTATCTTGGTTCTTTTAAACAAAAGTTGCTTTTTCCTAAACTAAAGATATGTAGTGGAAAGATACCTATATCAGAATAGAGCCAGTACAGGAGCAGTAGTATAAAGCAGACCATCCGGAGCTTAAGCACAGCATGTAAACCAGATGATAAAGAAGAGCAACTATATGTAACTAAAAGAACTACTGGGCCATAAGCCATTCACAGTGGTTACTTTTTGGACAAAGAAAATTGAATACTTGCAGCCACATACCCCAAGAATGCAAATCGCGATAGTTTTCAAGCTTATCAAACTGTAGTAGTCCACGAAAGGCATCAGCTGGATGTCTCCATATGCTTGAGCTTCTTTCCACAGGTCAAGATTTACTTCAGAGTGCTTGTGCTGCATATCACAACGTAAAGGAATAAGATCATATAACACTCAACAACTTCCTGCCAGCAGTGCTAGAGCCAATAAATTTCTTTTTTTATAATTTATGAAGTTATGAGATAAAGATAAACACAGAAATGGATAGTAAATGATAAGACTATGATTTCGGAACTTTTTAGGAACATATAGCACAATAAATTAGGGACAACTACCAAGATAGAAAAAAGAAAAGAGGAAAAAAACAAGTAAAGTTCAAATTTTAAGATAAAACATATCTTAATTTATCTTTTTTGAAGAAACATATAGTGATCTACCCTCATTACGATTGTATTTTTACTTCAAATGATAATAGAGTTTGAGCAAAGGAGAGTTGAACTTTCAATACAAAATTACTAGATTTGTACATAGTAATAAGATTATTTATGTGTTTTTATACCATATTAATATTTTTATTTGTTAATTTTCAAAATTTAGAAAATTTGTAAAGAGTGTCAAAATGAACTTGTTTAGTGAACAAAATGGAAGTAGATAGGAAGAAAATGAAATCGAAAGGGCAACATGGAGAAGAATCAAAACACACTTAACACAAGGCATGAACCCATGCCACCTAGGAGCTAAAAGAGAGTACTAATAGTATACCAACCATGCTTCAAGGAGGTTATGTTTGAGTTTTTGTTAGCTATCTCAACATCTATTAAAATCTACAAGGATGGAACTATGGAAGGCCCTCCCCAAGATTTGCCACTTACTTACAGGAACAGTGATTGATGACATAGCTCAAAAATATGTAGCAGAAGGTCTACACATTTCAAAAGCAAAGTAGCCCTTCTAAATTACTACATGATGTAATGAACTAATCAATTACAGTTACTGGAAAAATATTTCTGATCATTGAAGACTTAAACTCAAACAATTACTGCACCACTTACAAAACCAATAATAAAGCGAACAGCTACGTGGCCCAAGCGCACAGCTTCATATTGCATCCAGGATCTCCTTAGGGCCATTCTGCGTTCAAAATTGTTTCCAGTAGAGAAAACTCCGACAAGTAATACGAGTCTACGTTTCATTAAAAGTGGAGCTTTGAGTTTATCAATGTCAACATTTAGGTCCACATCCTCCGATACAGGCAGGCCTTTAGCTATACCAGACAAAATGCTCACGCCACCAGTCACTCTGACTTTGTTCACCAGCCATGGTTCCAAATTCTGCTTCCCATAAAAGAGCGTTATGAATCTTAGAAATATCTACTGTATGTAACTTCTTGTCCCAATTAACGTGTAGTAACTATCAATTACATGAATTGCTGAATCCATAATTATTTAATGGATAATACCAACCTCACCTCTCTGTACTTGAATGATGTTTCATGCCTTCCATTGACAGTCATGTGGAAACCCTCCAAGCCAGCCCACAATGTTGCAGTGAATGGACTCCCTTCAATAAATGGGAAAATAGTGCTCACATGTTCATGCACAGTGGAATTGCTAATCTGCTTATTGTTAAGAGGACCACTCGTGTTTTGATGTTGTTCCATAGTGCTTCTCGCAAATTGTTCGTTGCAACTAGGTAGTCCATCAACTGCCATATGCAATGTATTAGTAGTAAAATAAGAAGTGTTTTTCCAACATTCTCTAAGTTTTTCCTGTGAGAAGGGGGGGGGGGGGTTTCTTGATTACTCATCATCCATTACCTGATGGATTTTGAGGTTTTAATACTACTGTACAAGAACTTTGAAAGTTCCAATCTCTTCTTATGATTAATTACATGGTAGTGCATGCCTGCATGTTAACCAGAGTTTGAACAGTTTTATAACTCATCATGGATTACTAGTTAAAAACTATTCGAGATGCATTACTATTTACTTTACCAACATACACCCATTTCTACCTGCAGAAATATAGACAACAATAAACATAGATCATCTACCTTGATGCATGACTTATATTAGGATTTTGTTAGGTCATAATCATAATGTGGTTTTTTTTATCACTAACAGTTAATGAAACTACATGATTATTTATCATTTCTTGCTCACTAAAAACTACGATATCCTTTCTTTAGATTTTGAACAATTATGTGTGCCAGTTAAATTCGTACACAAAGGATCTATGTTACTTGGACTCTTTGTGGTTGTTTGGTTCACCATGGGAAGTTGCAATCCCCACGAACTTGTATTTTCTAAAATTTAGAACTTCCTGGAAAGTGTCAAATGCTGTTTGGTTGAACACAAAAAGTCACTTCCTGACTTCCTGCAGGAAGTTCCACTTACCTAGGGGGACCTAGATAAGTTACTTCCCCATTTTCAGGTAAGTTCTACCTCCTGGGAAGTACAACTTTGTGCATTTTTTGTCAAGCAAACAACTCAACATTTTGCACTTCTCAGGAAGTTGCGTGTCAACCAAACGACCACTTTATTTCCACAAAAGTAACCACAACAGATGTTCGGACACTAGGCTAACATATGGTACTTGGACACTTCAAATTACACCAAAACAAGAAAATTTCCGATACTTAGATGAGTCTGATTCTCAAATCCTTATCTTTGTCCATATCCTCAAATCTGAGTAAGACAAAGTAGGATTCATATTAACACTAAAGGAGAAAGGTGGGACTTAGTCCCTTATGCAATAAGCATACTTCTCACATAAATTATACATGCAAAAGCTAATTAGACTTGTATAATTAATCAAATTATTTGGTGAAGAGGTAAAAACTATTTATGATTGGATGGATAAATCTCAATTAACCAACTGATAGATGATAATATCATGTTATGCATATTTATGGATGCAATACCATCGTTCATCTTTTGCCAAACAAATTCCAGAAAATTTGGTAGTTATAAGATACATACTTACCTTGGATAGTGTTCATGGACCTTCCCTTAGGACATTTTTCTTCTCTGCCCCAGCCAACTTCATTAGTCCATGTGTTTTGAATGATAACAGGCTCTTTTGTACTGTTTTCTTCTGGCAGGTAGACATTGTAATGTAAGATCATAGGAGGTTTTTGCTCGTGTGTAAAATAGGCACCTTCAAGTACTATTTGGAAACTTTTATTCTTCCCATTGGGGATACCGATCAAAGTAACAGAAGAATCTTCAATGAGACCACATGGGAGCTCAAGGGGTCCCCTTTTACAATTCACAGCCGTATCAAATCTGCTTACAGCAAAAGGGCACTTTACACCATCAGTGATATTAGTTTTTTCACTATTGCTTACAATCTGGGAGGCTTGCTTCTCCTTTATTATGGACAGTAAATCATTCCAAGCAACAGAAGCCTCTTTTATCCCTTTAGCTGTTTCAGGCAATGCATCTGACCTTGACAGCAGAGAATGCAGGTGAGGCCATATCATAAAACTCTTCCTTTCAATTTTCGATATATTTACAGAACTATACAAACCACTAAGCCCTTCGACATCAATAAGATGGGGCTTCTCTTTAGGCCTCGATATTTCTGTAACATTTATCCTAGAATCTCTAACATAAGAAATGATTTCCCTTGATCGGGGAACATGACTTGGATGGTTCCTGAAGAAGTCATATGCTGATTGCCTTTTCTGCTCTTGTGTTTCAGTAGCATTGTAGCTGTACCGGAACAACAAAATACAAGATAAAACTATAATCAAGATTCCCCCAGACCACTTCTTCATTCCCTAGTATATATTCACTGAACCAGCCAATAACATCATTAACAAAACCTCCAATTAAGCTCTCAACTTTCTTGATTTGGGTGCAATATCAGGCACTCAACTCTGTCCACCTCATATACACAATTGGGTAATCACAACAACACTCTCAAGAAACTGCAATGTTTCAGCAATCACCTCTTTGCCAATAGAGATATTATAAACTATAGTTTGTCAAAAGTCAAAACTCATCAGAAGCTTGAAACTTTCAACTAAGATCAGCACAAAGAAACTAATTCTCACACACCCACCAAAATCAATACACTTCACAATGCAGTGAACTAAAGCTTCAAAGATGGCGATTCACAAACCACCATCAAATGCAACAAGAACAGAAAACATACCCAGATAAGGAAATATGGTAATGAAGCAAAATTGTTCCAAATTTGAAGTAATCTTTAACTGGGCATCCACTAAATTTGCTTATTTCTCTAAGTCAAAGCAGCTAAGTGAATTTAAGACACATACCCAATAGAAAATCACCAACAAGAGTCTCGACCTTCAAGTGGCAGCTCAGCTCAAGATGTCTAGTTATGGCTATAAGGTTGACAGTTATAATGAACCAAAAGAATTCTGTAGAATCTTTCAACTTTGCAAATCTGGCAAATTTTGCTGAAATCATATGGGTTTTCTCTTCGTTTTTTTTTTTCTTTTCTCATTTTTTCGATATGTGGGTTGGGGCTGGTAATATTTGGGCTTTCATCATCCAGAAATTTCAAATGGGTTTTCTCAGAGCTCCGTCCAAAATTGTACCCGACCCGAAAACCTGATCGAAATCTGATTTTTTTTAGAGGGGAATAGGAGACTTTGACTCATATAAAAGTCATACGGCATCTACCTCGAAAATAACCCTAGAATATATTATATTTATAATACCAATACCAAATCTGCTAACAAAACAATTAACTAGAATAGTCAAGCGCGACTCACAACATGCATGGTAACCATGTGCTTTATTTGATACTTCATCTTTAACAGAAGTGGACATCTTCACCGCAAGTACCGTAATTGTTTGCACACAAAACATTGTGTTATATCATCGATCTTGTGCATATCTGGTCCCAGAATTCATATTACTTGCTACTAAGTCGCACAATAGGCGACGAGAGGATCCTATAAAAAGGAAAAAATATGAAAATCCCTAATAACACTCCACAAAAGGGAGAGAAAATTTATTCCACTTAGAGCGCAAAAACTAGAAATAAATGGGAAAAGAATGTGGAAAACATGAATCACAGGCCGGGAATGACCTAAATCGACCCTTCCAATCTGAAAATTTGTCCTAATAAGAGTTAGGGTTTGAGAGAGGAAGAGGAAAGGCAAAAAAGAGAGGCTAGGATTTAAAAGATCAATATCATCAATATCATATCATCGTGTGTATATATATATATAAAAGTGAGTTCATTTCGTGTAGGCACGTCACGTGGGATGCCACGTAAGTGCCTATATTCATATGGGATCATTAATGATCATTATTTGACTTCATAAATACAACATATAATATAATTATTATAATATTATTCAAACTAAAAAATAAAATAACTTTGGTTACGCAAATTTAAAAATTATAATTCTTACTCCATTGGATCAGGTTCGAAAAAATACTTCAAAATGAGATACATGTGTACAATCATCATATATATATATATATATATATATATATATATATATATATATATATATATATATATATATATATATATATATATATTTGGGTAAGAGCGCCGGTTATGTGACATGTGTCACATTCTCATTGGTTATTGCAATCTTTTCTTTTTCTCTTTTATTTTTTCATTATGGTATTAATGATAGTATTTAATTTAATATATTAAATATCATAATACAATTCTTTATTTAATACTTGATACCTTTATTATATACTCTAAATTGGGTCATTAATTTTATTAAATTTTATATTTATGAGTATAAGTGCACTTAATTTTATCACTTTTTATTGAGTTTTATAATTGTGGACAAAAAGAGTATTTTAACATAACAATATATTTATTTGCTTAATTTTAGGGGATAAGCGTGTGTAATGTGATAAGGGTCACAGATAGAGTCATCATTTAGATTTCTATTATATATTGGGGGTATTACATGGTAGATATTTGTAGCGATAAGAGTAGGTCATGTGACAACGAACATGTGACTAATATTTATTTGGCTAATTCTATAGGGTTAATCGCATGTAATGTCACAAGGGTCACATATAAAGTTATCATTTGTAAGTTTAATATAGTTGTGGGTATTAAATAGTAGGTGATATTTGACTAATATCTGCGGGGATAAGCGCAAGTTATGTGATAATTAACATGTGAGTAATTTTGTGGAATAAGCACATGTGACGTACAAATGTCACATTTAGATGAATTATTTACTATATTTCCTTCTTCTTGATGATGAGTTGTTGCTCTTTTTTGCCAATTAAAATAAGGTTACTTTTTATTTCAACTTTTAGATTGCAATTAGTGAAATACACATTAAGGGACAGTCTGATCAAACTGATGGTTGTGTAATAAATAAAAATATATATCATTTGGTATATGTGAAAATTATTGACTATTGTTTGTGTGAATGATCGTCGTTAATATGACAAGCGTTAAACATTTAATTACATTTTATATTTGAGGGTCTAAACACGTATTAGACATAAAATTTGTAAGGATATGCTTAAATAAAATGACATGGGTCACTTTTGGAGTGACAATTTATTCAGCTATATATATGACGTACAATTGCAAGTTAAGTAGACAAGTCATAGATATTATTTTATTTTGTTAGTAGGAGAATGATGAGTGGTATGACATGTGTAAAATTTCGATCAATCACTATTTTTCATTATTCTTATATACCTATGTATAATTTTTAAAAATCCAAAAATTAATTTAAATATAAAAATATAGTGATAATTTGGTCGCTCGTGCGTTGCACTGGTAAAGTCCTAGTATATATATAAAAGTGAGTTCATTTCGTGTGGCCATGACATGTAGGATGCCACGCAAGGGCCTAAAATCGTGTGGGCATGACACCTAAGAAGCCACGTAAGCGCCAAGTTCGTGTGGTGATAACACGTATGCCGCCACCTAAGCCTCCATCCAAATGTGTCAAGCATTAATTAATAATCATTATTTGACTTCGTAAATACAACCTATTATATTTATTATCGTATTATTAAGATTATAAAATAAAATAACTTTTGTTACGCAACTTTAAAATTTATAAATCTTCCTCCATGGGATCAGGTTCGGAAAATACTTCAAAATGAGATGCATATGTACTATGTCTTATAAAGTTGGGTTCTTTTCGTGGGAGGATGACATGTGAGATGCCACATGGGAGGAATATATTCGTGTGAAGATGACACATAGGCGCCACATCGGTATACGTATAAAGTGAGTCTAATTCGTGTGGGCACGACACATAGGACGCCACGTAGGAGGTGTAAATTCGTGTGATGATGACCCCTAAGCGCCACGTAAGCAAACATAGCCTAACAACTCACCATCAAAGTGTCACTCATTAATGCCTTATCATTAGTTGGTTTTGCTACATATTTATTAGCTTCTTTTTATATTACAAAATAATAATAATAAAAAACTTTAGTTACGTAAGTCAAAGAATTATAAATCTTACTTCAATGGATTGGATTTGAAAAAATCTTTACAATGAGCTATATGTCTTACAAAAGTTGGGTCATTTCCTGGAGGTGATGACATGTAGGATGACACTTAAGATGAAATGTTCGTGTGAAGATTACATATAGATGCCACATGTGTCCAACTTGGTTAAATAACAATAAATGACACTTATAACAATATTGGCCTTAACTATTTGATGTCATATGTATTTAACTTGACCTTTAATATTTTATAGCATAAATGAAATTTATTTAAGTGGTACGTTCCTACATGATCTACTTAACTAATCTGAATTGGATTAAACTAGATTGGACTACTAATAAATTGAGAAAATAAAGTCTTAGTATACTCGAATAAAGGTTTATTAATCTTTATCTTCTTTTTTTTCTTTTTAGAATTTTGATGTAGGCTAAAATTATGTTTATAAATCAATCTTTTTTACATTCATTCTAATTTTGATGTAGATCGATTTAAAGGGACATTTCATACCAAAAATATTAAAATAATCAAAGGTAGAATTAGTTGTGCAGTATAAAACATGCATGAGCTATCACTTAGGAAGTTATTTTCATTTCGAGAGATAATCACGAGTCAGTGCGGAGCACGGAGATAAAACTAGTATATATATAAAGGAGGCATATTCCGAGAGCAATGAGGCGTCCCACGTAGGCGAGAATTTTAAGAGCGCGCCACCTAAGCGGAGATAAAGACAAAAATTAACTGGTGTAAATGTTTTGGACTCTTAGAATCCCTACTGTTTAGGATTCTTGAGTTGTGATAGACCTCTAGAGTTTTATAAGAGTTACACTAGAACTCTATCAAATATAACTTTTTCTACGCATCTCAAAAAATAATAACTTTTATACCATCAAATTCACATTGAAAAGTACTTTAGAACAAGATGCATATACAATATGTATAAGAAACATGTAACATCATAGGTATGTGTTGGTTCCCGTAAATAAGTAATAATAATAATAATATTAACAATAAAATTAAGGCTGAAAATAACAAAAATGAGCAAATATCGTTAGCCACCTAAGCGATATTTTTAAGAGCATGCTACATAAGAGAGAATATTAAACAATAAAATTAAAGTAACACATACTCATAACACATATTTTGAACAAAAAAAAAAAAAAATAGAAATATGAAAAGAAAAAGAAGATTTTTCGCACGTTGTAATTAGTATATCCAAATCAATTGTCAAATAAAACTATTTTTAACATATCATTCAATATATAATATAAAGAAGTTTCATAGTAATAAAGTTTCGGATAATGAAAAAGAGAGATTGAATTATGCTAAATAGTTAGAGTTTTATTGGCGTCATAACTACTTTATCTTTGTCTAATATTCAAACTCGAATATAACTATCCTACACATCTTTAAAAATAATAATATTTACACCATCATATTCGTATTGAAAAGTACTTTGAAATGAGATGCATTTATAATATGTTTACAATAAACTTGAAAGGTTGTTTACAATATTAATTTCACTAAATAAATATTAAAATATGATATTCACTAATAAAAGAAAAACGAAAACAACAAAACATATAAATTGGAACGCGTGTATCCCACGGGCATCGCGCCACATAGGAATGTTATTTAAGCAAACAATTAAACAAAAAATAAACATGATCCATGAATCATTTATGCAATTATGCACGATAAAATGAATTGGCTAATGTGAGAAATAAAAATTTACCACCCAAATAATGAGGTAGAGGAATTGAATTCCCTTACCAAAAAATAAGAGGAATTGAATTCCCTTACCAAAAATTAAACATAGAGGGTTCTTAATTTATTAGTTGACAAATGATAATTAATTAGTATCAAATGCATATTTTCAGTCTCTTAACAAAACATAAACATAAATGGTTATTAATTTATTAGTTGAAAATGACAATTAATTAGTATCAAATTCATAATGTGGCTTCCATGTCGTCGCCCCCATGAAAGCTCAACTCATTTTCTAGAAGCCCAACCGCCCTCATCGCATGTCATCATTCTGATTCATCTTTTTACTCTTGTTCATCCAAATGCAACTGCCAATTCATTGGGCTCGCCGAAAATAATGCATACTGCCGAGATGAGGAAATAAATTCTTCATTCAAGTTCACCAAATTGGCCAATAGATCACCACTATTAAGATTCAACCTCATAAGAAGTGATTTCCCATTTGGTCGCCGGAAATCTGAGCTCCTGGATGCACTCTCCAAAGAGGTAAGAGGTGGGAGATAACGTTGGAGAGTTCACCAGAGTAAAGTGGGTGATAGAGGAGAGAGAAAGTATTGGGTTAATTATTGGAAAACTAACATTGAGATTTTGTGAAGAAATTAGTTTATTAATTTTGGATTTTTCTCCTAACTTATTACTGTACACTTTTTTATTTTGATCTTTTTTAAAAAAATTATTATTATTATGTGAGAAAAATGACATAAATTAGAGGTAAAAAGACAAAACATAAAATGAGGGATAAAAATGACAAATCATGCAAAGTAGGAAGATAGAGAAAATATTGGACTATTTATTGTCATTCCCCCCCTCCTTTCTGAATTATATTCCCTCCCATCAAACAAGATTTTTCCTCCATTATCGCTTGTACTTTTTCACTTGTCAGTCTCTCATTAGTTGAAAAAATTTGTTTGTTGTACACCATGTGTTTGGCTAGCAATGTCCATTTTTGTGTTGTTTTATTTGTTTGGTGATTGGAATGCTCGAAAACGAGAAAGCGGACGGGATTAAGTTTTCCGTTTTTAGAAAGGCTTTTGATCTGCTTTTTTGTTTGTTGTATACCCTAGTGTCCTTTTTAATGTTTAACTAGTATGTGCCCCGTGCGATACACGGGTTAAAATTAATATTGGTTCATCGATTATAAAAGTAATAGTCTTCATATTAAGTAGTTTTGTTTTGTTCAAATGCAAACTAATTTCTTCTTGTTAGATTCTTCATATGACCGGTTAGTAGAAAAGTGTTCTTTAGAATGATATATTTGTTAATGTTTCAAAACATGAAAAACATAATCATTGTGCTTTTTAAACAAAACTAATAGCAAAAGGTTGTTGTTGTTGTGTACTATTCTAGCTAGGTTTCATGTTCTTAAGCATTAACGATGAGTCACCGATGGGTTTTCATGATGTGGGGATTTGGCATTCGAGGGGTTTTCAAAGCTTATATTCCTTCAAGATAGAAGAAGTAGACAATACATTGACATTTAATTGCTATAGTCAAAAGTCAAAACTCCTAGAAGGTTAGTAGGAGAAACTTTCTTCAAGTTCCATCATATAGAAACTCCAAGTTCTGTGTTTTTTGTTTTGTTGTAGAGTGTTAAAAGACATCCTCAAGAAATAATAATTTCTAGTATCCATCAGCTTTCTGCCAATACTTTACTTGTATTCGTGTGGTACATTAAAGAAAAGGGAAGAGAAGAGTTACATCTTCTAGTAAACAAAAGACTCTTGTATCTGTTGTAGCAATTCTACTAATATATTATCCTTAATACTAACAAAAAATACAGTTCTCAGAAAACATCTTGATGCAGTGTTGCTTTCTTGGCAAGCTAATCATCCATCGATCAGGCTGCACTCTCCAAAACGTTGTGTCTGGTCTGGAATGACTCCATCTTTGCTACCAGCTACCTTGTTTTTGTGCGCCGAAAATTTGGACTATAATTAACTCCTTATTATACAGCCTTATTTGATAGCTCAAATCTTTGCAAACAACATGTAAGTATATCACAATAACTTGTTTCCAAAATGTCACAACAATCAAGTCCTATGTAGTGGGGATGTTTTAACAAAGACCATCGGTTCAATAGTTCTTGGCTAAACCAAGGAGTATCTGACCTTGTATGAAGTAAGGAAAAAGAGAGGAAAAATTAAAGGACAGAAATAACATAAGAGTTCACATACACAACCTCGAAACTCTAAATTCTATTTAATGGTCGACATTGGTTTTGCTGAAAATAAACCGAAGGTCTCAATGAACAGGATGGGGATGTCACAGAAGTAACCTATCTCTCTTACTAATTTTCGAAGAAAGCAAGGTTACGCAACTGGAGCGCATGTAAATACTTGTGTGGGAGTTTCTCTTTATTGGGCATGAAAATGTAGGAGAGAGCATGTTTTGGAAGTTAACTGTGCAAAATTGCAAATGATTAACCATGATAAAGTATCCAGTGTAGGGAAGTGAAATCTTGTAGTACGTGTGGAAAGGGGATGATCTAGCTTGATGATACTTAATGGCAAATGGAAATTTTAAATGTAAATAACAGATCAACTGTTTTCCAAAAATAAATTCAATTCCTATCCTACATTTAATCAATCATTTCCATATGCAACATAAGACATGGATATGGATCTTTTATGTGAAAGCTATAGCAAGTTTTTGCACATGTGAGCAGAACAATCAATCAATCAGGTTTTTACGATTTCAACACTCTCAACTTTAGTCTCTGCCAACCATTAAGTCTTAGAACCTCTGCTCAGATAGGGAATATTACGTGTGTATGGAGTTGCATACTATTCATCTACTCCTTGAACCTTTGTCCGACCTGGTCCCTTTCTGTGTTAGTAGATTTTGTTTTTCTACGCAATCAGCTCCGTTGATTTTAGTCCTAGTTCAATAACTGCGAGGCATCAGAGTTTTTCATGGTTTTTGATTAGAAGCATTAGAGTTTACTAAATTAGTACTTCTAAGGCAATCACATTCAAGATGTCGATTGAAACACAGGTTCTAGATATACAAAAGCATAAGGTTAGCAGCTTAGCACACACCAATAAATAATTTTCCCTAACACAAACATCTAAATCCTTTTTTTTTCTTTCTTTTTGACTGTATAACAGGGTTGAGATATCTTCATTCATCAAATCAAGGTGCACTAAGCCACTAATGCTTAGAAAATATTTTAACACAACTTGCAGACAAAAATGACCTTAAAAGTCCTATTTCGACTGCCAAAATAAAATGAAATATGACCAACCACTAAAGTACATTGAAAAGTGTTTAAAAATCAATTACATGAAAGAAAAGTTTTTGGGTTACCTGGAAATTATATTTCAAAGTGGGTATAGAGGAAACTGAGATGTGGATGTCCATTATTGTTTACGCAATCCTTAAGTTCTCCAGTCGTCCATCAAAAGTGTGACAACAGGTTGATTCTTGGATCAGGTACCTCTAAACATTTTTTGGCGTAACTCACTCCAATTTTGAAGCCCTTCGTCAATTTTTCCCCATGCAATTAGTTAGTCTTGATGTATTCGAATGCTCTGGGAAGTATAGGGAATCGCCTCTTGATGCCTAAACTGTAGTACATGTAAAACCTTTGAATTGAGGATATTAACCATAAGAAACCCGATAACTGTTCTGAATATTAAGTGACAAACAGTTAGAAGCAATTTATCATCTCTCATAAGATTCCAACAAAAGAAACACAATCTAACTATCAAACAGTAAACAAAGTTCGAAATTTTGAATGTGCCATAACAGAAGGCAGGTTAAGCACATGGGAGCATGATTTGGTGACAATAAACCTATCAAAGTTTTCGTACAACAGAGCTTATAGTTAGGGAATGAAAGTGATGATACACAATTAGTGAAACCTACAGCACAAAAGAACAAAACAGGAAATTAGTAAAACAAAAACATAAAAACCCAACTGTCAAGTTTTGCGAGACGCATTATTTGAATCAAACATCAAACATGAAACGACATATTAATATCAAATAGAGCAAAGTGAGGAACAATCTAACTTTGAAAGTACTATGAACTGTGAAGGGGAAGCGAAGCTCATACCACTCTCAAACCACAAACAAACACACATATACCAAGTTTCCATGGCTTAAATGGTAGATATACTGAATTGGAGATTAATGCCATTCAATATGATTTATGTGATTGTATTCAATATAAAGGAATTTGAAAATAAATGAAGAGTTACTATTGCAATATGGTTCTCATTACATAATGACAAATTCAATGTATTTCCCCGCAGACCAGTAGTAAGCATGGGAGGAGCAGTTGCAGCAAAAGGGAAAGACATTGAAAGTCGGTCAGCATGAAGTTGAAGCTCGAGCTTTATAATTCAGCTCATAAGTCAGCACAAATTTCAAGTCAGGGTACACAAAAAATTCAGCCTTTCCCCAAAGCCGTCAATCTAGATAAACCACAAAAGTAATTTTAAGTCAAGAACTCAAGATACACTCCAATTTGCGTAGCCCTGAAACATTAAGTTACTAAATCCATTATTAAAAAAACCAAATAAATTACTTATGAAAATGCACTAAATAAAAATTAGTACCAAAAAGCAAGCCATCTGACCAAACTACAAAATTGTGACTCTAATGTAGCTAGGTTGGCTATCCTCCAGCTGTATCCAGAGCAGGACATTACTTGAATCACTATCAAAGCATATTTACTAATTTAGTGATGAGTCCAGCTAGGAGAGGGTGTAGAAATACCAATGCATGCTTAAAAACAAACAGTTGCATTGTTATTGAACACCCAAGTTAATCAAGATAGCTTGAGATATTCACAATGGTGATTCCTTAAACAACCACGATAACCTACAACCTACAAGTCTTGCCTTCCCTAATGCAGACCCCTCTAAGTTAAATTTACGCCAACCTTCGGTGGAGCTTTCCAAGAGGCATTATATCTAAAGTAACACCACGTGTCATTCTCTAAATGGTAAATTGGATTTTCAAAAAAAAAAATTGCTAGTGTGTGTCCCGTGCGATGCACGGGTTAAAAGGATTTTGGTTAATATTTTCTTTGGTTAACATTTTGTGTACTTAGTAATCATTGAATTTATGTTCAACCTTTGAGTTTTAGGTTATAGAACTGCATGCTGATTTGTTCAGTAATTGGAGTATAATTCAAGCTTTTATTTTGTACAATTCACCAGCCAGACCTGTTACAACCTATAAAAATCATACGAAATCAAAAAGTTAGTATTGAACTCTATTATAATTTGTTCCATGGCTGCTTTATCCTTGTATTTCCCTTGTGCAACAACTTCTTTTGCTTGTTTGTTGGCTAGGAAGGCGCGTAAGGAGCGAGATCATCGTATGCATCACTCAAGGTTGACCACCCAATCCAACTATAAAACCTTAAAAAAAATCTGCAAACCACTCCTTATCATGCTGTTAATATTTCTTAGAAATCAGTTGCAAGGACTGGAGAGAGGTTGAACGCTTGTCTTCTATTGTTTCATCCACATAGCAACATTCATATGTCTCCATATTATGTAAACTAGTGCTGCCGCACAGCAGAATGCAGATTATGCACTACACCCACTTCCATAGATTCACATGTCTCTTGTCTAATCTTCTCCTTTTGAGCCAATCTTTGCCCATCTGAACCTAGTAGAACCTAATGTTGGCAACACCTTATATACTGTAATGTAGTCTAACTTAGGTTTCGCAAAATTTTGAGTAACCTTTACATGTAAGGTATCCCGAGTGTGAATATTTCGGCAACTGTAAGGCATCAGTGTTAAATGCAGGTACAATAATCCAATGCCACTGGCTATTAGTTGGTGCAAAGTCACATCTTTTCACAACAGATTTCATGTAGCTTAATTCTTGAATGATTTGTTAACATATTTTGGGATAATATAGCTTAAGTGGCATATTTGTATTCTCAACAAAATTTAAGCATCCCAATTCCCAGTAATAATCTGTATATTGTATACATCTTATAAAAGCATATTTTTTTATTGTTTAAAAGGATGTGATGTGCCACAGTATGCAGGTATAACAGAGTATACATAAGAAAACTATGTAACGAAGAACATTAATATTATCAGAGTATACTTGACTTATCTCCTTGTATAGCAATGTCGATTTTCCAATCCAATCACCTTCTTCCTTCTTCAAATTGCAAACACTCTCCTATCAAATAATTAAATAAATAATTTTGCAACGATTGGATTGCTTTGTTGCCCATAAAACGTCTTTCAAGTGATCTGAACAAAATCAATAGATTGATTACGATATGCCATAAAACCAGAACCCCAACGTAAATTAAAATAAATAAATAAATAAAGTAATTGAATTCCATGATTAAGATCATAGTTTGGAAGTACATGACAAATAATTGAACCCAGGAAAGAGAAGAAACAAATTAGAATTAGACTTCCCTAAAATCCATTGATCAAACTTGGTTTTAAACCATTTAGGCTGACTTAAACCCATTAATTTGACTTGGTTTTAAACCATTTAGGCTGACTTATTCGCTTTGTTCAAGCATCCCGAAATTAGTTTAAATCAGTAGAAAGAACAGGCGATAGAGGAGAGATAAAGAGAGAGCATTACCTGTGGTCTCAAGACAAATTCGGCATTTAATTTCTCCAAAACATCAATTTGTGCTTCAAAGTAGATCTGAAGACGACGCCAACTCTAAATGCTCAGCCAGTGTCGGCCATGTTGGGTACTCGTGAGACATAGAGAAAGGGGTCTGCTAAGGAGAGTGGAATGGCGTCACATAAAAGAGCAATTGAAGAAAGAGGTAGATAATGCGTATTAGTTGAAAGATTGAAAGTATGAACCACCATGAGGTTTTGTAACTGCAACCTAGTAGAGGAATTGAAAACGAGGCGTCGGGTGAGCAAAAACAAATAAAATAAAATGAACGAAAGAAAGAAAAAGAGGCGACGCTTGGGGGGAGTGCGTTTGAGACCCTTTTTACGTTTCATTATTTTCTTTCTTATCTAACTGTCTTGCGTTTATAGACTTCTTTACTGCCAAATCAGCGTATGACGTGGCGGCTGATTTGTCAACTTCTTGCTTAATATTTGTGTTTTAAACTAATTATATAGTTTTTAAATTTCTTTAGTAAATCAATTACTAAGCCATTACAATTTACACCCCCTCTTCTTTCATGCTCACCCCTCCATCCTCAACCACCCTCATCTCCACCTCTCTCTCTCTCTCTCTCTCTCTCTCTCTCTCTCTCTCTCTCTCTCTCTCTCTCTCTCTCTCTCTCCTCATTCTGACGTGACAATAGCTGGTGCAAGCCATAGATTTGCCCCAAGAGGCCCCAAACATTTCACTTTTGTATGTTTTCTTTTTTCAATTTCAGTTAGCATTTATTTTGATTCAACTGACTTTTCTTTTTGTCAAAGCCTGATAAATTGTTTTTGTGCAGGCTAAGCTGAAGGATTTCTCCCAGTCTTTCAAAATACTGTCGATGCAAGTTAACAACAATGAGAAAGATCGTGTCTTCAATTGTGAAATTGAATTATCTGATGGGAATACAAAGCACTTTACTGCCGTTGCGTTTTCCAACGACACCGAGGCATATAACTATACCACTACACATAAAAGACACAGTGACTTTGGAGGATGGATGTCTTTCAAGCACTTGGAAATTTTTTTTTTATTGGGAGAACATATTGTGCCGTTGGATAAATGGCTGGTTCCAGGGCCGTCCTTGAGATATTGAAGACACTGTGCTAAAATAAAAGAAATCTGGCCTCAACCTCGGTCGTGATGTTTTAGAGGCCCCTGTGACGGGATAAAAACGAGGATCCCATAAGTATCGATAGCATGTTTCACTGGCAATTAAAAAAAACGAGAAAAGAAAACAATGTTGTATGTCCAACTCTCTTTACTTCTAAAAGATTTTTTCTAAAAAATAGAGTTCATTTTATAAATATTTTCCCGAAAGATATAATCATTGAACACTAAGGGGAATAATAGATTAAATTAGGAACAAAATAAATTTAAAAGTGTTACAGAAACGGAACAACGAAATCTGGGACAGGAAAAATTCATAAAAAAAAAAAAATGACAGTAAGCAAATTTGATCTTGGGTCCCATGTGCATCATATTCCCCACTTAACTAGTAAACCAATGAGTAAGCTATGAAATTTTTCTCATACAATTTAGTATATATACTAAAACTTTCTTCTGTTTTGGGACCCCTTGATGTGTTGGGCCCTGTGCGGTCGCACTTGCCGCTAGGGCTGCACATCCCTCGAGACGAATCGGATTTTTTTGCCCGAACCGGTCATAACCGATTGTAAGGTTCCCGGTCCGGTCGTCGGTTCGTGTTTTATGCGCGACCGGTCATCGGTTTTTTCTGTCAAAAACCGGTGGTCACCGATTATGACCGGACCGAACCGGAACTTGATTTTTTTTATTTTTTTTTATTTTGAAAAAGTTTATATTTTCCCAGTTTCCCTACGGGTTTTTTTTTTTTTAAAAAAAAGAAGTTAATATATCGTTTAAGACTTGAGAGCATGACAAAGTTGACAGGAGCAAGTGTTGCATCTGTTGACACTTGACAGCCAGCTTCAGTGTGTAGCAGCAAGCGACTAAGCGCCCAATAGGTGTGATAAAATTTAAATAAATAACTATAAAAATAAAAGTGGCAGCCGGTCTTGGCCAGTCAGAACTGATTATAAACTGAATCGGACCATTAACCGACTCTGACAAGTCAGGACACCGGTTCTCATTTTCTGGAATTTCGGTTTCCGATTCGGTCCGATTTTGAACCAGTGTGCAGCCCTACTTGCCGCACACCCTCATGAGTGGCCCTGGCTGGTTCAAAACAGGGAGAAGTTATGGGACGAATGCAATGAAGATAGGACTGCATTAAACAAGTTGAAGTTTGTTGGAAAGCAATTCGCCATAATACTCTACGAATCGCACAGTGACAACTGCTACGTGGGTGAGTTGAGAAAGGTTGTGTACATCGGTCCAGACAGCTTGATGATAAAGCTCGTCCGTTGTTTAACTGACGGGCAATTAAGTAAGTTGATCAAAAATTTTCTTTTGTGAACTGAAATTAACTACTCTTGTTCATCCAAATGCAACTGCCAATTCTTTGGGTTCGCCGAAAATAATGCATCCTGCCGAGATGAAGAAATAAATTCTTCATTCAAGTTCACCAAATTGGCCAATAGATCACCACTATTAAGATTTAACCTCATAATAAGTGATTCCCCATTTGGTCGCCGGAGATCTGAGCTCTTGGATGCACTCTCCAAAGAAGTAACAGGTGGGAGATAACATTGGAGAGTTCACAGTAGGAAAGTGGGTGATAGAGGAGAGAGAAAGTATTGGGTTAATTATTGAAAAACTAACATTGAGATTTTGTGAAGAAATTAGTTTATTAATTTTGGATTTTTCTCCTAACTTATTACTGTACTCTTTTGGATTTTGATATTTTTAAAACCTTTTTCTATTTATTATGTGAGGAAAATGACATAAATAAGGGGTAAAAAGGCAAAACATAAAACGAGGGGTAAAAATAACAAATCATGCAAAGTAGGAAGAGAGAGAAAATATTGGACTACTCATTGTCATTCACCCCTCTCTTTCTGAATTATATTCCCTCACATCAAACAAAAATTTTCCTCCATTATCACTTATACATTTCCACATGTCAGACTCTCATTAGTTGTGTTGTACACTATGTGTTTGGCTAGCAAGGTCCATATTGGTGTTGCTTTATTTGTTTGGTGATTGGAATGCTCGAAAACGAGAAAGCGGACAGGATTAAATTCTCCGTTTTTAGAAAGACTTTTGATATGCGTTATTGTTTGTTGTATGCCCTAGTGTCCTTTTTAATGTTTAACTTTAAATTTCTTTAGGAAATCAATTACTAAGCCATTACAATTTATACCCCCTGTTCTTTCATGCTCACCCCTCCATCCTTAACCAACCTCATCTCCACCTCTCTCTCTCCTCATTCTGACGTGACAATGGTTGGTGCAAGCCATAGATTTGCCCCAAGAGGCCCCAAACATTTCACCTTTGTATTTTTCTTTTTTCACTTTCAGTTAGCATCTATTTTGATTCAACTACCTTTTATTCTTGTCAAAGCCTGATAAATTGTTTTTGTGCAGGCTGAGCTGAAAGATTTCTCCAAGTCTTTCAAAATACTGTCGATGCAAGCTAACAACAATGAGAAAGATCGTGTCTTCAATTGTGAAATTGAATTATCTGATAGGAATACAAAGCATTTTACTGCCGTTGCGTTTTCTAACGACATCGAGGCATATAACTATACCACTACCCATAAAAGACACAGTGACTTTGGAGGATGGATGTCTTTCAAGCACTTGGAAAAAACTTTTTTTTATTAGAAGAACATATTGTGTGGTTGGATACATGGCTGGTTCCAGGGCCGTCCTTGAGATATTGTAGGCACTATGCTAAAATAAAAGAAATCTGGCCTCAATCTCGGTCGTGATGTTTTAGAGGCCCATGTGACAGGATAAAAGCGAGGACCCCATAAATATCGATAGCATGTTTCACCGGCAATTAAAAAAAAAACGAGAAAAGAAAACAATGTTGTATGTCCAACTCTCTTTACTTGTAAAAGATTTTTTCTTAAAATAAAAGTTTATTTTATAAATATTTTCCCGAAAAAGAGAAAGATATAATCATTTAACACTAAGGGGAATAATAGATTAAATGAGGAACAAAATAAACTTAAAAGTGTTAAAGAAACGGAACAACGAAATCTAGGACAGGAAAATTTCATAAAAAAAATGATAGCAAGGAAATTTGATCTTGGGTCCCATGTGCATCATATTCCTCATTTAACCATTAAACCAATGAGTAAGCTATGTATTTTTATCATACCATTTAGTATATATACTAAAAACTTTCTTCTGTTTTGGGTCTCCTTGATGTGTTGAGCCCTGTGCGGTCGCACTTGACGCACACCCTCAGGGACGGCCCTGGCTGGTTCAAAACAGGGAGAAGTTATGAGACGAATGCAATGAAGATATAGATTTGCATGAAACAAATTTAAGTTTGTCAGAAAGCAATTCGCCACAGTACTCTACGAATCGCACAGTGACAACCGCTACGTGGGTAACTTGAGAAATGTTGTGTACATCAAACCAGACAGCTTGATGATAAAGCCCGTTCGTTGTTTAACTGACGGCAATTAAGTAAGTTGATCAAAAATTTTCTTTTGTGAACTAAAATTAACTACTCTTGTTCATCGAAATGCAACTGCCAATTCTTTGAGCTCGCCGAAAATAATGCATCCTGCGGAGATGAGGAAATAAATTCTTCATTCAAGTTCACTAAATTGGTCAATAGATCACCACTATTAAGATTTAACCTCATAAGAAGTGATTCCCCATTTGGTTGATGGAGATCTTAGCTCCTGAATGCACTCTCCAAAGAGGTAAGAGGTGGGAGATAACGTTGGAGAGTTCACCGGAAGAAAGTGGGTGATAGAGGAGAGAGAAAGTATTGGGTTAATTATTGAAAAACTAACATTGAGATTTTGTGAAGAAATTAGTTAATTAATTTTGGATTTTTCTCCTAAATTATTATTGTACACTTTTTGATGTTGATATTTTTAAAACTTTATTCTATTATTATGAAAGGAAAATGACATAAATAAGGGGTAAAAACACAAAACATAAAATGAGGAGTAAAAATGACAAATCATGTAAAGTAGGAAGAGAGAAAATATTGGATTACTCATTGTCCCCCCCCTGAATTATATTCTCTCGCATCAAACAAAATTTTCCCTCCATTATCACTTGTACCTTTCCACGTGTCAGTCTCTCATTAGTTGAAAAAATTGGTTTGTTGTACACCATGTGTTTGGCTAGTAAGGTCCATATTTGTGTTGTTTTATTTGTTTGGTGATTGGAATGCTCGAAAACGAGAAAGCGGACGAGATTAAATATTCCGTTTTTAGAAAGGCCTTTGATCTTTTTTATTGTTTGTTGTTTGCCGTAGTGTCCTTTTTAATGTTTAATTTTAAATTTCTTTAGGAAATCAATTACTAAGTCGTTACAATTTATACCCCCTCTTCTTTCATGCTCACCTCTCCATCCTCAACCACCCTTATCTCCACCTCTCTCTCTCTCTCTCTCTCTCTCTCCTCATTCTGACGTGACAATGGCTGGTGCAAGCCATAAATTTGCCCCAAGAGGCTCCAAACATTTCACTTTTGTATGTTTTCTTTTTTCATTTTCAGTTAGCATCTGTTTTGATTCAACTGCCTTTTCTTTTTGTCAAAGCCTCATAAATTGTTTTTGTGCAGGCTGAGATGAAGAATTTCTCAAAGTCTTTCAAAATATTGTCAATGCAAGTTAACAACAATGAGAAAGATCGTGTCTTCAATTGTGAAATTGAATTATCTGATGGGAATACAAAGCACTTTACTGTCGTTGCGTTTTCTAATGACGCCGAGGCATATAACTATACCACTACCCATAAAAGACACAATGACTTTGGAGGATAGATGTCGTTCGGCAAAACTTTTTTTATTGGGAGAACATGTTATGCCGTTGGATACATGGCTGGTTCCAGGGCCGTCCCTGAGATATTAGAGGCACTGTGCTAAAATAAAAAAAATCTGGTCTCAACCTCAATCGTGATGTTTTAGAGGCCCCTGTGACGGGATAAAAGCAAGGACCCCATAAATATCGATAGCATGTTTCACCTGCAATTAAAAAAAAATGAGAAAAGAAAACAATGTTACATGTCCAACTCTCTTTACTTCTAAAAGATTTTTTTCTAAAAAAAATAGTTCATTTTCTAAATATTTTCCCGAAAAAGAGAAAGATATAATTATTTAACATAAGGGGAATAATAGATTAAAGTAGGAACAAATAAATTTAAAAGTGTTAAAGAATTGGAATAACAAAATTTGGGACAGGAAAAATTCATAAAAAAAATAACAACAAGTAAATTTGATCTTGGGTCCCATGTGCATCATATTCCTCACTTAACCAGTAAAGCAATGAGTAAGTTATGTATTTTTATCATACCATTTAGTATATATTCTAAAACTTTCTTCTGTTTTGGGCCCCATTGATGTGTTGGGCCCTGTGCGGTCGCATTTGCCGTATACCCTAAGGGACGACCCTGGCTGGTTCAAAACAGGGAGAAGTTATGGCACGAAGGCAATGAAGATAGGAATGCATCAAACAAGTTGAAGTTTGTCGGAAAGCAATTCGCCACAATACTCTACGAATCGCATAGTGACAACAACAACGTGGGTGACTTGAGAAAGGTTGTGTATATCGAACCAAACAGCTTGATGATAAAGCTCGTCCATTGTTTAACTGACGGGCAATTAAGTAAGTTGATAAAAAAATTTCTTTTATGAACTATAAAATTAACTACTCTTGTTCATCCAAATGCAACTGTCAATTCTTTGGGCTCGCCGAAAATAATGCATCCTGCCGAGATGAGGAAATAAATTCTTCATTCAAGTTCACCAAATTAGTCAATAGATCACCACTATTTTTTAAGATTTAACCTCATAAGAAGTGTTTTCTCATTTGGTCGCCGGAGATCTGAGCTCCTGAATGCACTCTCCAAAGAGGTAAGAAGTGGGAGATAACGTTGGAGAGTTCACCGGAGAAAAGTGGGTGATAGAGGAGAGAGAAAGTATTGGGTTAATTATTGAAAAGCTAACATTGAGATTTTGTGAAGAAATTAGTTTATTAATTTCGGATTTTTCTTCTAACTTATAACCGTACACTTTTTTATTTTGATCTTTTTATAAGTTTTTTCTATTAGTATGTGAGGAAAATGACATAAATGAGGGGTACAAAGACAAAACATAAAATAAGGGGTAAAAATGACAAATCATGCAAAGTAGGAAGAGAGAGAAAATATTGGACTACTCATTGTCACCCCCCCCTTCTGAATTATATTCCCTCGCATCAAACAAAATTTTTCCTCCATTATCACTTGTACCTTTCCACATGTCAGTCTCTCATTAGTTGAAAAAAATGGTTTGTTGTACACCATGTGTTTGGCTAGCAAGGTCCATATTTGTGTTGTTTTATTTATTTGGTGATTGGAATGCTCGAAAACGAGAAAGCGGACAAGATTAAATTTTCCGTTTTTAGAAAAGCTTTTGATATGTTTTATTGTTTGTTGTATGCCCTAATGTCCTTTTTAATGTTTAATTTTAAATTTCTTTAGGAAATCAATTACTAAGGCATTACAATTTATACCCCCTCTTCTTTCATGCTCACCCCTCCATCCTCAACAACCCTCATCTCCACCTCTTTCTCTCTCTCAACATTCTGGCGTGACAATGGTTGGTGCAAGCCATAGGTTTGCCCCAAGAGGCCCCAAACATTTCACTTTTGTATGTTTTCTTTTCTCACTTTCAGTTAGCTTCTATTTTGATTCAACTGCCTTTTCTTCTTGTCAAAGCCTGATAAATTGTTTTTGTGCAAGCTGAGTTGAAAGATTTCTCCAAGTCTTTCAAAATACTATCGATGCAAGTTAACAACAATGAGAAAGATCGTGTCTTCAACTGTGAAATTGAATTATCTGATGGGAATACAAAGCACTTTACTGTCGTTGCGTTTTCCAACGACACCGAGACATATAACTGTACCACTACCCATAAAAGACACGGTGACTTTGGAGGATGGATGTCCTTCAAGCACTTGGGCAAATTTTATTTTTATTGGGAGAACATATTGTGTTGTTGGATACATGGCTTGTTCCAGGGCCGTCCCTGAGATATTGGAGGCATTGTGCTAAAATAAAAGAAATCTGGCCTCAACCGTGGTCGTGATGTTTTAGAGGCCCCTATGACGGGATAAAAGCAAGGACCCCATAAGTATCGATAGCATGTTTCACCGGCAATTAAAAAAAAATGAGAAAAGAAAACAATGTTGTATGTCCAACTCTCTTTACTTCTAAAAGATTTTTTCTAAAAAAAAGAGGTCATTTTATAAATATTTTTCCGAAAAAGAGAAAAATATAATCATTTAACACTAAGGGGAATAATAGATTAAATTAGGAACAAAATAAATTTAAAAGTGTTAAAGAAAATTGGAACAACGAAATCTGGGACAGGAAAAATTCGTAAAAAAAAAATAACGGCAAGCAAATTTGATCTTGGGTCCCATGTGCATCATATTCCTTACTTAACTAGTAAACCAATGAGTAAGCTATGTATTTTTATCATACCATTTAGTATATATACTAAAATTTTCTTCTGTTTTGGGCCTCCTTGATATGGTGGGCCCTGTGCGGTGGCACTTGCCGCACACCCTCAAGGACGGCCCTGGCTGGTTCAAAACAGGGAGAAGTTATGGGACGAAGGCAATAAGGATAGCACTGCATTAAACAAGTTGAAGTTTGTCGGAAAGCAATTCGCCACAATACTCTACGAATCGCACAGTGACAACCGCTACGTGGGTGACTTGAGAAAGGTTGTGTACATCGAACCAGACAGCTTGATGATAAAGCTCGTCCGTTGTTTAATTGACGGACAATTAAGTAAGTTGATCAAAAGTTTTCTTTTGTGAACTAAAACTACTCTTGTTCATCCAAATGCAACTGCCAATTCTTTGGGCTCACCGAAAATAATGCATCCTGTCGATATGAGGAAATAAATTCTTCATTCAAGTTCACCAAATTGGCCAATAGATCACCACTATTAAAATTTAACCTTATAAGAAGTGATTTCCCATTTGGTCACCAGAGATCTGAGCTCCTGGATGCACTCTCCAAAGAGGTAAGAGGTGGGAGATAACATTGAAGAGTTCACCGGAGGAAAGTGGGTGATAGAGGAGAGAGAAAGTATTGGGTTAATTATTGAAAAACTAACATTGGGATTTTGTGAAGAAATTAATTAATTAATTTTGGAATTTTCTCCTAACTTATTACTGTACACTTTTTTGTTTTAATATTTTTAAAACTTTTTTCTATTATTATGTGAGGAAAATGACATAAATAAGGGGTAAAAAGACAAAACATAATAGGAGAGGTAAAAATTACAAATCATGCAAAGTAGGAAGAGAGAGAAAATATTGGACTCTTCATTGTCATCCCCCCTCCTTCTGAATTATATTATTTCCAATCAAATAAAAATTTTCTTCCATTATCACTTGTACCTTTCAACGTGTCAGTCTCTCATTAGTTGAAAAATTGGTTTGTTGTACACCATGTGTTTGGCCAGCTTTAGAAAAAATGAGAGAAAAATCGAAGAGAGAGAAAGTGGAGAAAGAACCCCAAGTCCCCTGATTTATTAATCACCCAGATCCATTCCAATTTCAAATCAAGCCTACTCTCTGGTTATAATCATGCTCTTCTTCTCAGTTTTTTGGTTATTTGGTCCTTTGATGATCAACTTCAGATTATTAGCCCTATTATTTTTTCTAGGGTTACGAAATTTTGGAGTTTTTTGCCTAACACTAAAACTCAATTCAAGTCATCTACTAGTTCTGAGATAGAATTTCATGGGTGTTGTCAAGACTACTTCATCATCTTCAATTCGTTGCTCTACCTCGAGCTAATTCAACTGTCTTTGAATGTTATTTTCAATACTGCAATTGTGCGATTTGGGGGTTTTTTGTCTACTCAAAAATCTTCTCTAAAGGCCACAAATTTCTTCAGATTTAGCCCTTCTATTAACCTTTAGTCACTAACCTTTTTTATGACAAATTTCGAGTTAAGAACCCAATAATTGCTCTTACTTTCTCTCTCAGATTTTACCTCAACCCCTTGTTGGGGTACTGTCATCTCTCTCTGATTAGCTACCCTCTATGTCCTGGTTCGACTTCGGTTATGGTGAGTTGGTGTGCATTCCCAAAGAAGACCTCTACTTTGGTATTGGGAGTGTTGGCTAGTACTGGCTGTGATTGTTTTTTTTGGGTCGTCCTTTCATTTCGGCTTGCAGTGTTCTTAAGGTGTCGACCAAGAAATTCAACCCCTAGAGTTGGAGCTCTTTGTCAGCCCCATTTCTTTGTTAAGACCCACTCCCCTTTCTTGAGGGTTGGTAAGTATACTCATATCCCATCTTTTATTGCAAATTTTTTTGACCAGTCTTTGCAGACGTTCATGGTGTGTTATGCTCTTATAATGCTCTGTATTCATTTGGTCCATGATCTGACCAATATAACAGTTCCTACTGTTATTGATAGTCCTATTACCATTACTTGTTTTGTTTGTAAGATTACCTGCCTTCAGATTGGTTCTTTATTGCAGATTACGTTATAGCCGATGCTTAGCCAACTATGATTTGCTAAAACTGACACTTAGCCTATATTTAAAGTCAATTGATGTTGCTTTGAGTTATTTTTGTTGTACTTTGGATTTTAAAGAGTATATTTGTGGTTCAGCCCATGTTGATTCAGCTACTAACTCTCTTAAGAGAGCAAGTAACTAATCTAAGTCTATTTTTAAGCATGTTGATGCCTTCTAAAATAGTTTATTTAATGAATAAATTTGCTTTTTAGAATGTAAGGGGGGTGGGTAGAAAAGATGTTGATAAAGATGTGAAATTATTTTGTAAAGTTCATGAAGTGAACTTGGTAGCTTTAGCTGAGACCAAAGTTCAATATGAACCTTCTTCAGCTCTTGTGCATCAATTTGGCTTCTCAGGAATGATTATATACCTTGTGTGGGTTTTTCTGGTGGTATCTGGGTGCTTTGGCAACAACATTTACTTGATGTAGTAGTTTTATTAAAGGAAGTTAGATTTATTGCTCTTTCTGTTAAAGATGCTAATGGTTCAGCTCCTATAGTTATTATCTTTTGTTATGCTCCTACTTAATCTGCACATAAAAGGCAATTTTGGTGTGATTTACTCAGTTATTGTTCTACTCTTTCCTGTCTGTTTGTTTTAATATGTGATTTTAATGAAATATGTTCTGCTAATGAGAAATTAAGAGGCAGTATCCCTCATGCTAGTAGGTTTGAAAGATTACAAAACTTCAAATTTAAAGCTAGTAGTTAATATCCCATTTGTAGGCGGTAGTTTTACTTGGAGGAAAAAAAAAAGGCAGGCCCATATAATGTTTTGGAAAGACTTGACAGGGTGTTATCAACACCTTCATTTTTATCTCTCTATCCCTTAATGCACATTTCTTACCATGTATTTACTTCCTCTGATCATTGTCCTATTATACTGCATCTAAATCAGACAATTGCTTTTGCTCTCCCCCTTTTAACTTTGAATCTGCTTGGACCAATATGTTGGCTATGAAAAAATTGTTCGTAAAGCTTGGAATTCAAGAAGTAATGGGTCACAAATGTTTCAGCTAGTTCATAAAACCAAACTCTTGAAAAAGCTCTCCAAGAATTGGGCTAAACTCAAGTTTGGTAATGTTACTATACAATCAAAGGAAGTCGAAGGTCAAATAATAAGTGTTCAAAGCAAGTTAATTACATCTCCTATGAATGCTCGCTTAATGACGGCTCAAGACAATCTAATCAGGAAAAAAGCAAATCTAGTTAACTTTAATCGTACTTACGGGTCTCAAAGAGCCAGGGAAAAAAACCTTGCCGTAGGTGACAGAGACTCAGCTTATTTTCAAACTAAAGCCACAATCAGAAGGAGTAGGAAAAGAATATTGGATTTTATAGACAGAGAAAGAATCCATTTCACTTCAAAAGCTAGATTTTATAAAGATAACAATTGTTATTTAAATATAGACGGAGATTTACAAGACATCAACAAAGAAATTACGGATGAAGACAACCTCTTTTAACAAAAATGGTTTCAGATGATGAAATCAAGGAAGCATTTTTTTGCTTGCTCCGAATAAGTCACCAGGAACATATGGTTTCCTGCGTTGTTTTATCAGACTTACTGGAATATACTAGGACCTTCTGTTATCAGAGTAGTGAAAGTTTTTTTTTTTACTCCGGAAAGATCCTAAAAGAAATAAATCAAACCTTTATTGCTCTGATTTCGAAGATAGATAATCCTAATGCAGCTAACCACTTTAGACCTATAAGTCTTTGTTCTACTCTCTATAAAATTACTTCGAAAATTCTTACTTCCCGTCTTGAGAATGTTATTGGAAAGCTAATTCATCCTCTTCAAGGTGCCTTTGTGGCCGATAGATGTATTCAAGATAACAATTTATTAGCTCATGAAATTTTCCATTCTTTCCGTTCTAAGCAAGGAAAAAGTGGGTGGTTAGGTATAAAGGTAGATATGGAAAAAGCTTATGACAGGCTAGACTGGAATTTCATTTTTCAAGTCTTTCGAAAGTTTGGGTTTAATGAATGTTGTATTAGGTGGCTAAAAGAATGCGTAACGTCAGTTTCCTTTTCAGTACTTGTTAACAATTCTCCAGATACTACCTTTGTACCATCTAGGAGTATCAGACAAAGGGACCCTCTGTTTCCCTATATTTTTATATTGTGTGCTGAAGTATTTGCTCGTCATTTACAACGAGAAAGTGATATCTCTAAAGTGTCGGAATTAAGATATGTCATGGTGCAGATAAATTCCCTTTTCTTACCTTTGCAGATGATACGATGATTTTTGTAGAAGCATCCAATCAAAGTTGTCATAAAATTAAGGAAATTCTTGACCACTATTGTATTATGTCGGGACAGAAAATTAACTTCCAAAAATCGGCTTTCCAATATACCAAGAATATCAGCCGACAAACGATAGATGTCTTCAAAGGTATCCTTTTAATGAATCATTCAGTAACTCTTGACAAGTACCTTGGATGTCCCATTACCAGTAATCGTGTTAACAGTAATACCTTTGAAGATGTACTGACTCGTACTAAAGGGTATTTGTCAAAATGGAAAGCCAATTCGCTCTCTCATGCAGGTAGAGTTACATTGATACAAGCCAATTTAGCTGCAATGCCGATCTATACAATGCAAAGCTTTACCCTTCCCGCAAACAATCTTAAGAATTTGGATAGAATTAATAGGAATTTCCTCTAGAATAAAAATCCGGATAGTTCTTCTCCTAATTTTATTGGATGGGATAAAGTGTGTAGACCTAAGAAATTGGGTGGTCTAGGACTGCGAAAAGCAGAAGCCACCAATAAAGCTTGCAAATGAAACTTATTTGGAAGATCCTCAAAGAGCCAGAAAGTAAATGGGTCAAGTTAATAAATCAAAAATATCTCAAAGAAAGTAATATTCTGGACTTCTTCAAAGAAAAGAGATCAAGCTCTTGGCAGTGGTCCAATATGTTCAAAGTGCGAGACTTTTTTAAACAGGGTCTTAGATGGCAAGTAGGTAATGGTCAAAGTATTAAATTTTGGACGGATAGCTGGGTTTCTCCTGTTCCCTTGGCGGATATTTTCTTTGATACCTTTTCAGATGACCCACTTTTTGATGTATCTATTTCTGTATTTGTCTTTATTGGTTCCAATGGTGAATGGGATACTTCTCTTCTAGCTCGGGTGGTTTCTCAGGAATAAGCTGTCTCGGGAATTCCCATCCCATATAATGAAGTTCTGGACAAGTTTTATTGGGGTCTTTCAGGTGATGGTAATTTCTTGTACAAATCAGCCTCTGGATAGCACAGGGTATAAATGATAAAATCAATACAAAGTGCGAATTCAGCTGGAATTGGGACCTTAATATTCCTCCTAAAGTAAAATTTTTCCTATGGAAATTGTGCCTGGATGGATTACCCATTAAAAAATGACTGAAACAAAGTCATGTGTACGTGCCCCAAGAATGTATCTTTTGTAATCACCATAGTGAAGATAAGCTACACTTATTTTTCGAATGCCCTTATATTTTCCAAACAATTAAGGAAGTAGAAATATTGTGTAATGTTAGTTTTTCTGTTGTCAACTATTCTTCTGATTCATTTGTTGAAAGCTTAAATTTTCTTAAGAGCAACTTCTCAGAACCTAACTTGAATTTATTAATTATGACATGGTGGATGTTTTGGTTTGCTAGAAATAAAGTTATTTTTAATGATCTCAAAACATCACCATTCCAGATAGCGATCTCAAGTAAAATAAGTTTCTATGAGTGGCAGACGCTATCTGTTAAAGAACTTGAATTTGATACAAGAGGTATCTTTCCTAAAGGACACACATTCAAACAACCAAGAATAGGTGTGAAATTGTCAGCTCCAAGGCAACATTATGTTAAATTAAACTTTGATGGATCCAAGATAAACAATCGGCAAGCTGCGGCGGGTTTTGTCATCCGCAATGATAAAGGTGACGTTATACCTTTAGGAGCAAGATTCACTGGTACTAGCTCTATTCTTATGGCAGAAGCAATTGGCTTATGAGAAGGAGTACTTATGACCCGATTCCAAGGGCATAAAAATATAACGATAGAAGGAGATAACATGACAGTGATTAAAGCTATAAGAGGGGAATGTCATATCCTCTGGGAAATAGAAAATATCATTATAGACACTAAAAAAGATCTTCACTTTTTTGACAGAGTGGAGGTGCTTCACATTTTCAGAGAAGCTAATGCAGTTGCTGATTGCATGGCACACCATGGCCACTCTTGTCTACAGATGAGTTCTTGGTCTACCTCTTTTGACCCATCCTTTACCAATCTTCTGGTTAGGGATTCTTTAGGCTAACCTCTGGTTGCCTGGTTGTATTGCCTTTTCAAAAAAAGCAAGGTCCCTTTTTGTGTTGTTTTATTTATTTGGTGATTGAAATGCTCGAAAACGAGAAAGCGGACGGGATTAAGTTTTCCGTTTTTAGAAAGGCTTTTGATATGCTTTATTGTTTGTTGTATAATATGTGGAAATCAAACATACCAAGAGAATTGACAACCAAATAGTTCATCGACTTCTTCGTAACTCTGATAACTTGGATAATATCATGTATTAGGATGTTGTCTATTCAGGCCACCATTTATTATTTATTGATTTAGGGTGCGTTTGTTAGAGCTTACACGGTCAGTTCAGTTCACAGTTGTATTCAGTTTAATTAGTAGTGTCCAATTTTTGTTTGGTCTTTGCCAAGGGTATCCCACCGTCGACCACAGTGACTAATCCCCTCGCTCCAACTGTCAGCGCACTAAGCGATAGGGAGCTGGCCAAGGGATTTTTCCCATTCGCAAGAGTTGGGATTCGAACCTCCAACCACTTGTTTAAGGGATGAAGTGCTGAGCCACTACACCAACCCATCTTGATTCCAGTAGTGTCCAATTTAGTGATGTTGGATCTAGTTCAGTTCAATTCAGCTCTAACAAACGCACCCGTAATGTAAGATGATGTGTCATCTATATAATGTAAGGTGTTTTTCCTTTCAAAAAAAATAAAAAATTCCCCATAATATTTCCAATTTTATTCTATCTTTACTTTTTCCTTTTTCCTTTTTTTTTCTTTTTTCTTTTTCTTTCTTAAAATATTTTGTGGGTTGGGGCTGGTTTTATTTGGGCTTCAATCCTTTCACCTTCTGAGCCCATTAAAAACGAAATACCATCGCCTTTTATTTTCTACAGCATGACAATCTCAATTTTTTCTTCTCTCTCCTATATTCTTCTCCTTCTACCTCATATATTAAAGCCCTAGAAGCCCCTCCTGCCATGGCCGTGAAATAGAGGCCTTTAACCCATCATAGTACCTCCACACCTTCTTTTTTTCTCTCTCTCCTCCATCGTTTCGCTTTTGCTTTTTTGTGAAAAAGAGCTGATTTGGAACATATATTATCGATAATGTAAGTCGTTTGTTCTGGGTTTTTTTTTTTTAATTATAATTTTGATTTGTTTTGTTTGTAGTTTATGCTAGTGCAAATCTTCTGTATTTCTGTGTTGAGCTGTTTTCATAAACCCTATTTTAGGTTTGTTGTTGTTCAGTGTGATGCCTTTTAAAAGACACTAACTTATAGCAACAAATCATGGAAATAAATATAAGATGAGGATCTTTGAAGTGGGTTAACAGTATACTTTGAAAGAAGTGAATAGTTGTTGTTAGACCAATAGACATGAAGGAATTATTTGAGAAACATTAGTGGATTCAATATTTGAATCCTAATGTCAAAAGTCTGAATTTTGGGGTTTTAGGGATGGTGTTGAACTTAGCTATGTTGTAGTTTCATTGCTAGATAATAGCTGTTAACCCGAATCTTTTGACCGGTTGAGGTCCTGTATCTTTTGTTTTTGTTATCAATATGGAATTTTCAGTGCCTAAGTCATATGCTTTGTGACGAGAACGTGAAGAGAGCGTTTTGGTTGAAGAGCTTTGCAAGATCAAATCTTAGTTCGAGCTGGAATCTGGGTTGGTATCGGACTATCGGTTGGTGCAAAGGAGAGTAGAGACTAGTAGACTACCTTCTAAGTTGAATAGAGCTTTGGCCATGATTGGTTGAGCTCAGTTTGAGCCTACTGTTCTCTATGTGTTGGCTATAAATGGCCTGGTTATTGATTCGTGGAAGGTTTTTGGCTGACCAAAATATATCTGTGTCATCTGCCATTCCATGTATTAATCTGCCCCTCCATGTATCTAAGAAGACTTTGAAAGCTTTGATGTTTGTGTGAAACCGTGTGTCAGTTGATATTTTACCCTAAGTTTGGTTAGAGTTGCAGTGAGTGTTTGCTTATTGCATGCTTTAATCTTATGTAGTTCCATATAATTTGTTGAAGATGGCAAACGCGGAAGCAGCAGCTGCTGCTGGTCCAAGGTATGCGCCTGATGATCCGACCCTTCCAAAGCCATGGAAAGGGTTGATTGATGGGAGCACAGGCCTTACATATTACTGGAATCCTGATACAAACATAACTCAATATGAAAAGCCAGCTAGTGCACCCCTGCCGTTGCCATCTGGTGTGTCTCCTACAGATACCGCTTCTCAGTCAGCTGCACAGCCATTGTCACAGCATGGACAAGCTGCGGAAGCTTCACAGTATCAGCCACAATACATGAATCAGTTCTCTCAACAGCAAGGGCAATTTCAGGTACCTCTAACTGGGCAGGTTGGTCAGCAGCAGCCCTCTCAAATGCCACAGGTTTCAGCAGCAGGGCAGCAAGGTCCTCAGATGGGGGCCTTGCAGCCACAGTATGGGCATTTTGGGCAAGGTATGCCCCAAAGAGGCTCACAAATTGGGCAAGCACAGATGCAACCGGGGCAGATGATGTCGCAGCAGTATGGGACACTGATGGTACAACAAAGTGGACAACAAATGTTGCCACAACAGGGGTCACAGATGGTACAGCAGCCCACTCAGCACGCGTCTCCATTATTGGGGCAGCAAGCACCTCAGCACCAAGGCTCTCAAGCAGCACAACTGGAGGGGCATCCGTTTATGCCTCAGCATATGTCATATGGTGCTTATCAGCAGCCCATGCCTCCACAGGCGCAGCAAAATGCGCCACCTTACTCTCCGCATATGCCACAAGGACCCTCATTTTCATATCAGCAAGAAAATAGAAATGGGATGCCTCAGCGAGACGACACTGATTTTTCTACAGTAAAGCAAACTGGGATTTCAATGTCTTCCCTCGAACAGAGTGGACGTGCTGTCGGTCAAGGCCCATCATCTATGAATGCGTCCAATCATGCATTACATGCCAGCCCTCTTTCTGGATCTTTTGGCTCCTCAGTACATATGCACCAGCCTCCATCAAGTATGAATTCACAGGAGAATCGTAATGAGGTTGTGCACTCTCAGCAAGCTTCCACTTATCAAAACCAAATGAACCAACCCATGATGCACCCTCAGCAGCATGCTCTGCCTCCTGTTGGATCAAAGATGGGTTTTGATGAAAACCATCAGGGAAGAGCTAGTCAAGGATACCACTTTAATGGTAATAATGAAGGCCCAGTCATGGGCTCTCAACACCCTAAACTTGCTGCCATACCTTCGAGGAATCAGCAGGTATCTTTCTGGTCTTGTACATGAATTATTATTTACTGTTTGATGGAGCCACTTCAATGCATATGATTTTGACCATTGGTAACTATTTTGTTTGAAAATCTGCGGAACTACGTGGGAGCATAGCAATTGGAAAGTATTGTCATTGTTATTAGGAAAATTTGTGAACATCTTTTATATACACTTTTTTTTGTTATACCTTCCATTACAATTTTTCTTCTTCTTATAACTACATATTATGACACTTTTTTTTAAACACTGCCCTTGCCAATTTCCAGTGACCTAATCACATGAGATGCCCAATTTGCCCCTCCTGAAATTTCTCCCAATCTTCCCTTTTTTCCTGGGATTTTCGATGATTGATGACCGATTAACGGCTAACCAGCGATCTTGTCTTTCAATTTGCCTCTCCCCACCAACAAAAAATCCTGTTTTTTCCCCCACCCTTTATCTTGATCAATATGGCTTCAACATTGTAGATCTTTAGTTCCTTTGAAATATGTTAAATTAAGTAGGGTCAAATTGGGTAATTCATTCCATAAAGTCACTGGAAAATGGCAAAGGGCAGTGTTATATAAAGTGAAGTGTCATAAAAGGCAGTTGTTTTAGGGCCATTGGTAGTTTTCCTAGTCGTTAATCTCAGCGCTCATGGGATTAGTCGAGCAAAAAGCTTGGATACCCATGTTATCTAAAAAAAATAGTTGTTTTAATTATTAATTTTCTTTGTAAAAGGTAGTTTAATTGTTGACGCATTTTTCATTTCATTATGTATAAGGGGAAAACTCAAGCAGATAATCACCTTTTTCTTCCTTATGAGAGTACAATTTAATTGTGTGAGGGGTCGTTTCGTTTGGGCTGGTACTTTGTAAAGTGGAATGTTGGGTCTCAACATCAAATATGGAGTAGGCTGATTTTGTTACTTCTTGCAGGCAAAGGCTTATGTCTCTTTGCCATTGAAGTTCAATCATTTGTAATATTCTACTTAAATAAAAATTGTTACTCCCTCCGTTCTTTTTTCTCCTACCCACTTCTTTTTGCACGGAGTTTAATGAGAGTTGCTTTTGGAACAAAAATTTCTTATTTGCCCTTACTTTAACATGAGAGAGTGTGTGAGTTAGTAGTGGGTAGGAGAAAAAAGAACGGATGTAAAAGGAAAGTGGGTAGGAGAAAAAAGAACGGAGGGAGTATATGAAAGCTTCACAAGCCACATTGGATAATCTAACTTCACTTGCTACATTTTCTCTATTTATATGTACCTTTTCATGGGGCAATGTATACTGATTTTATCATTTTATGCAAGGACAAAATGATGGGCAGTTTCCCACTTCAAAATGCCCCACCTAGCCATGATGCAGGTTTGAATACAGTAGGTGCTCATGGGGTGCATGGCATGTACAGTCATGGAAATGTTGATATGCCAATGTCTAATCATACTCAGTTGAGGCCTCCTCCTATGATGCCTGGTTCAGCAGATGTTTTGAATATCTCATCAGCTGAGGCTTATCGTCAGCAACATGAAGTTACTGCTACGGTGTGTGTCCTAGTTTACATATTGTTATGTGGATCTCTTCTTGCTCACAATCCGACTGCTTATTGTTAATGTAGTTATCCTTGTCAGTCAATTCATTTCTGCTGCTGAATCCTAGTGCCACATCATACTTATTGAATGTGCAACATGTTTAGTAATGCTGATGGAATTGTGGTGGGTGTATTTACTACGTTTGCCTTTTCTGAGTCACTTTTAAGTAGGCTTTGAGCATTGTATTGCAACTAAAACTGTCACTATCTCTAGAGGCTATGTAGACTATTTCAGTTAGCAACTTTTTTTTGTTCTGGTTTAACCAGGATTCCAGAATTAAATTAGGTTAAGTTGAAGAATGATGATTTTATAGTGGCCCTCTTACTCACATAGGTAGGAACCTCAAAGTAAATGTTCATGTTAAACTATCAATGCTATGTTGCTCAAAGTCAGGTAAGTGTATAGGTGTCCAGTTCCCAAACCCATGTCAGGCTTGGCAGTTTTTTTGGTTTTGAAAATTCTTCATATTTTTGGCTTAAAACTTAAAAGGTGTCTAGTGCCCATACACATGTCAAAGTGTTGAGTACCGGACACGGGTACTTGAGGCAAAGTGAAGAGTCCGGGCTATTAGCTTCGGATAGTGTGTTGAGAGAGAAAATTTAAAATGCTGACTTGAGCATACTATGCGACTAGTCTAGGTAAAGAAGAGAGTATCCTATGGCATAATAGATTGGACTGTGTTTTTGGGAGATTGAGAAGGCACGTCATATGTAAATATTGTTTTCTGATGGAATATGGGGTGCTTGTGTGTTGCTACACTTGCTTGTATTAGCATTTGTGATGTTCCCAAATTAGAATGGTCTAGAAGTAAGTAAATATAAGGCAGATAGATAACTAGTAAGGTTTATTACTTGTTAGTAAATTTGTTGCCATTGAGCATACTTCTGAGGCAAGCATTCAATTGTAATACTCTTGACCAGCGTTATGATACATTAGTCCTTGGATATCATCCCTCTTTCTCATCCCTTTTTTTTCCTAAACTTGATATATAAGTAATTGATTCAGATGAAGAAGCTTCTATCACAGATCTACAATTTTCTTGATAACTCAGTGACTTGTTCGTAGTCTTTGAATGTGATTTTAGCTTGTGACTTTTTCTCCTTTTATTTGTGTGCATAGGGTGGAGATGTTCCTGCTCCTTTCATGACATTTGATGCCACTGGTTTTCCTCCAGAGATACTAAGAGAGGTAAGGATGACAAGAAAATGTTGTAAGCATGTACTGTTCAAAAAATATTCTGAGAATGTGTCTCCCCAGTTCATAATCCAGCTGTTTTTTAGCCATACTTTCTTTTAACCAAATAGTTTCTTGTCGCAGGTGCGATATCTGCTCCGGTGGGGAGCATATGTCGTACGCTGCACTGCTATGCGAACACTTAACATGCAACAAGTATTCCTTTGAAGGCTGCACAATGGATTTTTGGAGCCTTCATCCATATCACAACTCATGTGACTGGGATTTCTTGCTTGTAGAGGTCTTAAGTGCCTCCTATTGTTGCTTCGAGTTGCTTAAGTAAGCAACTGCATATTAGCTAACCTTTTTCTTTTCCCCCTCCCTTAGTTTCCCGTAACATGTGAAGTTTCTGATGCATGGTGGATGTTAGATTGTTTGATCATGTTGTGTTTTCTTATAACAGTTACATTCTGCTGGCTTCGCTTCACCTACTCCAATTCAAGCACAAACTTGGCCTATTGCAATGCAAAACAGAGATATAGTTGCAATTGCAAAGACAGGTTCAGGGAAAACATTGGGCTATTTAATGCCTGCCTTCATCCATCTGCAACGCCGGAGGAATAATGCCCGGAATGGTCCGACAGTGTTGGTCTTAGCTCCGACTCGTGAGCTCGCCACACAAATCCAAGACGAGGCTATAAAATTTGGAAGATCATCTAGGGTTGCTTGCACGGTGCGCTTTACATATCTATTTTATTCAAATGGATGCTTATTGTTTTGTCTTCTCTTGTGATCTGTTTTATTTGCTCTTTTGCTGCTGCTTCAAGACTTGCGGAATATATTTTTCCTTTTTTTCTGCCCATTATATGATAAAGCAAATATTGATGTTTTTTTTTCTAGTGCTTATATGGTGGAGCTCCAAAGGGCCCTCAGCTGGAAGAACTACGCCGTGGAGCTGATATTGTGGTGGCAACTCCAGGCCGTCTCAATGATATTCTTGAGACAAGGAGCATTGATGTTCGTCAAGTTTCGTTGCTTGTTCTTGATGAGGCAGACCGAATGCTTGACATGGGTTTTGAGCCTCAAATTCGCAAGATTGTGAATGAGATACCTCCACACAGGCAGACTCTTATGTACACGGCAACTTGGCCCAAAGAAGTCAGGAAAATAGCAGGTGATTTGCTTAACAATCCTATACAGGTGAACATCGGCAGTGTTGACGAACTTGCCGCAAACAAGTCTATTACACAGGTATATACCTTACCTACAAAAGATTTTAATTATGACGGCAAAGAAGCAAAGTCATTTTCAATTATGATGCGTGTATGTTGACCTGAATGGAATCTATTATCAGAGGGAGGATACTTTCTTACATTTTTGAATTTCTTTGACTTGTTTGTCACTCACAAATGAGATTATCTATGAACCTGTAGTTTGTTGAAGTTGTACATCAAATGGAAAAGCAAAGACGCTTGGAGCAGATTCTTAGATCCCAGGAGAGGGGTTCTAAAATTATTGTTTTCTGTTCTACAAAAAAAATGTGCGACGAGCTTACACGGAACATTAGACGTAGCTTTGCTGCTGCTGCAATTCACGGAGACAAGTCTCAGGGGGAGAGAGATTTTGTATTGAATCAATTCCGATCTGGGAAATCGCCAGTGTTAGTAGCAACTGATGTTGCTGCCAGAGGTCTTGATGTAAAGGACATAAGGTCAGATTTTTTTCGTACTTCACAATAATTCCTAAGGTCTGCTTGTACATTAACAAAACAACAGTATTGACTGTGAGTAAGGATGTTAGCCGACAGAAACAGTCGGTATCAGCCTCTAATCTAGCTATAAAATAGAGCCTTTTTGAAACCTTTCAATCTAAATATCTTATATTAACATGTTTGTGTTAGAATTTTTCTTTTATCTCTATCTGCGTAGTTCATTCTCAAGAGTCATATTTACAGGGTGGTAATCAACTATGATTTCCCAACTGGCATTGAGGATTATGTCCACCGTATTGGAAGAACTGGAAGGGCTGGGGCAACAGGGTTGGCATACACATTTTTCTCAGAACAGGACTGGAAGCATGCAGCTGATCTGATTAAAGTGCTCGAGGGGGCTAACCAGCAAGTTCCTCCAGAAGTGAGAGAAATGGCTCTGCGAGGTGGTTCATCTTTTGGTAAGGATCGAAGTGGTGGTATGAACCGGTTTGATTCTGGCCCTGCTGTTAGTGGTTCACGGTGGGATTCAGGTGGGCGAGGTGGGGCTAGGGATGGTGGCTTTGGGGGTCGTGGTGGTGGCATGAGAGATGGCGGTTTTGGTGGTCGTGGTGGCATGAGGGATGGTGGTTTTGGCGGTCGTGGTGGAACGAGAGATGGGGGCTTCGGAGGCCGTGGCATGAGAGATGGTCCTATGAGCAGCCGTGGGGGACGAAGTGATTTTGGTGGAGGACGCAGTGATTTTGGTGGGGGACGCAATGATTTTGGTGGGGGACGCAGTGATTTTGGTGGGGGACGCAGTGATTTCGGTGGGCGTGGAAACAGGGGGAGGGGATTCGGTGGTCCTGGTGGCAGTTATGGAGCAAGGCCCAGGGATGATTTTGGCTCCAATGACAGGTTCAACAATAGAGATGGATCAGGGCGTGGCCGTGGTAGGGGGCGGTTTGGTGATAATAGGAGAGATGTGGCTGGGAGGAGCAGAGATAGAGGTTACAGTTCTAGCCCTGAGAAAGTTCGAACTTGGGGTGGATACAGCAGAAGTTCAAGCAGGAGCAGAAGCCGCTCACGCAGCCGCAGTCGAAGCTACAGTCCTCGCCGAAGCTACAGCCGCAGCCGAAGTCCTCGCAGAAGCTACAGCCGTAGCCGCAGCCGCAGCAAAGATAGAAGTCGTGGTCGTAGTCGAAGCCGCAGTTATGACAGGAATGAGAGGCCTGACAAGATGGATCAGAGAATTCGCTCTCGGCCATCTAAATTTTCAGACAAGCCAAGTTCTGATCAGAATGATGTTACAGCACCTGTGATTGGGGGTCCAACAGAACCACAAATTCCACTTGTGGGCTCAGGTCTAAATGGTGATCCAACACCTGGGGCTGATCCTGTGGCAAATTTAGAGGACGGAACAGAGCCTGTTTCTATAGGTGTGGTTGATCCATCGGCAGCTGAACTGTAATTTATTCATATTTGATCCTCGGAAGCAAAATCCAAAACACCGGCCTTCCAAGCCAAGGTAAAAAGGATGGAAAAGTGTTTAGTTTGAGTGGAATTGGGGTGGTGTAATGGTTCTTCCATCTTTGTTCGGGAAAAGGTTGAATGGTGTCTTGATTCGACTGCGTTTATATCTGGATTCATGTAGCAATTGATGCTATCCAGCAGCCTAGCGTCACAAAGTTCTAGGAGGTGTGTCATTGGCTCGTTGCTTCCTGTAGCTAGCTTAAATGACAATTGGTATCTCATTGGAGATCCATCACAACCAAGTCATTACGTATTTTCTTCATGCAGTTGTAGGCTTTGTCCATGGTTCAAGCGTATTTATGATGACTTTGCCCATGGCACTAACAGTATCATACTGAAATTTTTAAAGAGCTGTTGGCTTGAGTTATGAATCTAAATTCTATTTTTGGCCAGTATTGTTTAGACTTTACAGCGCTGTATTTCGGCTTTAAATGAATGGATATTCCAGATTGTCTTTACCTCTCTATATAACTGTCGATCTGTTTTCACGAGGATGCATTGTTATTTGTTGTATAGTAGTACTAACAAATTTTCACTCGTAAACCCACAGACCAAAAATAATGGTATATACTATACCCTCAAAAAAATAAAAAAAATAAATTTGATGGACATGGTGATGTCTTTAATCTCGATTACCTGTCATGTTAACCATAATAGGTTCACTACTTTGCATTGGCAGAAGAATAAACTCTTTGGCAACAACAATAAGTTCCTAGTATTCACAAGCCATAGGCCACAAATTTACCAAAAGCCACAAGATTCTATGGTTACAAAGCACAAAGTTAACCATAAGCCAGACATTCTGAACAGAAATACAGAGGGCAAAAACCTTAAAAACTAAATCCCAACCAAGCTTGATTACCAGAGTAGGAAGCTACTGAAAAAGGGATGAAGCCAGACCCATCAAAGGTATTCCGAACTCGTTAATTCAATGGCGCATTCTGGGGAGGCTCTTTTTACCTTACACAACTTCTTCAGCTCTTGGTACTCCTGCTTTGTTTCAAATTCCCACTCTATTATCAGCTTCTTCAAAACCTTTACATGCTTCAGGATATACTTAGCAATTTTCAGCTCTTCTTCAGAGCCATTGAATGCATCGAATCTAACAGTCTTTAGGTGGGACGATAGACAAGGAAAACCTCGCTGTTTACTCCAAAATTTCTTCTCATCATCGTCATCATCATCACTATCACTTCCACCATGTCGGAGTCCCTACAGAAATAGTCAAGATGGAAAAGAGTTACATAAATCATATAATCAGTTGTTTGCTGGGGTTGCTGAAGAAATCAACTGACCTCAGGAAAAACGAGATGCTCAAGCACAGCTGAGCTCTGCAGAAACTTACACAACACACCCCTCCAGTAAACATATCTACCCCACCCGGGCTCCAATCGAATCAAGTTAGGGAGAATTGGCAGTGTATATTGACCACCACTGAGAGCCTCCACCCATGAATAAGAGCAAAGTAAACTTAATCAGGTAGCTTAAGAAAAGAAGTTAAATTAAGGATGTTTGCCTAAGAAGAGATAAGAAAGCAACCTGCATGCAATTACCACACAGATACAGATGCTTGGCATTGGAAAGTCCATTGATGAGGCTCAGAATGGAATTACGGAAGGTCTCAAATTCCATAAACAAGCTTCCTATCAAAACCTCAATACGAGCTTCCTCAAGGGAGTACAAATTGTTCAGGCAGTAGTTTCTTGCCAAGTAATTGACGTAGTTAAAACTAACCAAGTTTGGAAGATCAAGGATGACATTTGATTTGTGGTGAGAGCCGGACAAAACCCGTCCCTAAAATTCATAACCAAACTTCTTAACCTCGATGAAGAAATGTGGATGACTTTAACTTCTTCCCAATTACCTCCAATAACCAAGTCGTCAAGCACTGGACAGCCAGCTATGAACCTATTGAGAGAGCAATTCTCGTCTGAAAATTTAACATCAAAGAGGTGCAGTTGTTTCAGATGTCGCAACTGGAAAGATGTGGGAACTTTCATTTCAAAAAAGCCACGCAACTTCAGCACCACCAATGTTTCACTGGTGAAAAGACACAGTGGCAGCACACTTAAATCACACTCATGTGTAGAGATGTCGAGATCTGTAACTCCACGATGCAATGCAAATCTGATCCATGCATTGAGATTCGAACAATCAAAGCACACGCCACAACTAACGCGGAATTTACTGATTTGGGGGGACTTGCAGAGCATCAGAACTCTGTCCACAAAATCCTTGAAACTATCTGGCAACTTCAGATTCTTCAAACCATGTTGGCAGTGAGCCAAACGTTTATCAATCAAAGCCCGGTATTTATGAGAACTTAATGGATCATATATGGGTGTCTTTGTCAAAATCATGGTTGGGTGTCTCGTCAAAATCAAGGTTGGTTATCAGAGTAAATACATACTGCCATCTGCGTGATAAAACACTAGTACCTACAGCATGCTTCGTTGGTAGAAAAGACAGTATTTGACCAAGTACTTTATCTGGTAAACTACTGATCCTGTCTGTCCTGCCTCCATACTCGACTCCATCGGAACTTCCATACCTTCTCAAGCTTAATACATGGCCTGCAATATTTTTGCTTCACTGCAAAAGGTAATTGTATTTTTGTAAGATCAAAACATGTTCTTTTATGTGGCAGAAAGGCATAAATTGGCAAAAATAAATGAACTTCAAACTATGGGAAAGGAGATCCCTAGTGTCAAGGTGAGATTCCGTTCAGTAATAAAAGGTGTCAGGAATTATATTTAAACACAATTGCGTCATCTACTAAGGATTATAATTCATATGCAAGCATTTTGTTCCGTGCAAACCCTACAGGCAATACACCACCCTAATCAAGTTTTCAGTATTTAATCCAGCCTATGCACACACTTCTCCATCTTCCCTATCAAAGCATACAAAATTGGTCACATAACGCTAATGTCATGTAAAATATAATGCTTGATTATGTATCGGTCATCTCAAGATCCTTGATTTGCGCAGCACACATTTACAGATAGAACAGAAGCAAGGAAACATTCTTCAATAAGTTAAAACAACAATGTAATACCAAAACAGTTAATCCTAGTACCGAAAAATGATTCTGAAGAAAGCTTCACATTTTCGATTACACTGCTCCTATACAAAACTCAAATAAAAGCATGTTCCGATCCATCGTGATATATAACATGTAGTATATTGAAACAAAAATTCTAAGAAAATGGAAATTAATTAAGCTTCAGAAACAGCTAAAGTAAAATACCATAAAATATATAGAGTTTAAGCCAGTGCAAGAAACAAAATGAAGACTCAGTAACTTTACATGGAGAACTCCTAAAAGTTACAAGCTGAAATCTATAACCACAAAATATGTTTTTTTCTTTCTCACTGTGTATTTGACAATTACAATGGATAATACAAGATTCTTAATATCGGTTGGGAGCTTAGGGACATGATTAGGAAACTAAGCACAACAAACCTTATTACAACCCATGAATACGCACAAGTTTGAAAAAAATATTTCAAACACATCAATCATCAACGAATAAAAGAGAAATGAAATGGTACATGCCAAATACTTGAACCAAAGAGGAATCCAATTAAGTACTAATAAACAACATAAATATACTAATATAACTAATTACTATTTAGAGAACAATTAAATAGGTTTTTTTTTTTTGTCTATCAAGTTATTAACCGAAGCTTGGCTTCAAGGGTTATTCACTTTTTCTACAACTATGAAATGAATGAACAATTAAAAGTTAAAACCCACTAACAATTTTTTTATTTTTATTTTAATTTTAGTATCTAGGAAAAATCCATTAACAGATTATGCCGAAAACAATAAATAACAAAGTAAATTCTACTAAGAATAATTAAAGAAAATGAAGAGTATGAAGAAGATTGATTACCAGATAGAGATTACTGGGATTTCTTCAGAGCTCTCATCACAACTTCACAACGGCGCTTAGGGTTACCACTTACCATAGAAGAAAACATATATATAGGAGTACAGAGAGAGAGAGAGAGAGAGAGAGAGAGAGAGAGAGGCGAAGGTCTGAAAAAAAACAGAGAGAGAAATGAAAGATGGGACATATTGAATCAGAATGCAGAGCTATTGATCACGTCATTAGCCTTCTTTGTGCTTCGTGCTTCTCCTACTCCCCCAATGCTAAGCTTACCCATAGACATAGTGTAATATAGACAAATATGTCTTGTATCTATCTATCTCCTCTATCCCCACACCCATATTACCACCATGAAATTCAAAGGACCAAGAAAGAGGAGAGAGATAGAGACAAAGACACATTTGTGTATATTACACCATATGTAAACCAATCAGGGTCTCTCCTACTCACATCACTCGTACTGTACAAGTTAAGTAGGACACTATAGGAGTAATGTGTTGGGGTGCTCTCAAAATAAAATAAAAATAATAATAAGACATAATTTTTTTATTTCAATTGAATTCGGACACTTTTCTTTCAAAAATTCAAACTTAAATTGAAGGGGAAAATAACTCAATTTGTTTTTTTAAACAATTCTAGTTTTCTTTTTAAAAAAAATCTGTTATCCGAAAAAAAAAAAAATACTCGAACGACTCTAGCCACATCTGCGATTGAAGCTTATAACACTTCGCGGCCGGTATCTTAGCCTCTAGTAATGATCATTTTCTTACCAAAAAAAAAAAACTTCGCGGCAGAAATTTATGTTGATCTATTGTCTATGAAGACCTAACCTTGTAGGTGATATATGGAATAATCGACTCGATGGTTTGGTAATTGGTATTCAGGCAATGTCCAAGGGGATGGTGGAAATCGAAACAAGAAAGAAATTTGTATGATTAAGCAAAAAGGTGGGAGCACTCTAAATAGTTTTGGCAACACTAAATAGTTTTCAGCCATAAGCAGTACATAGGCTTAAAAGAAGTATGTAACTAGTAGTACTTAAAAGAATTAATAACCATAATAAAGAATTGTCACTACTAAAACATGAAACAGGCTAGCAAGCACCCATTATAAATTCTGACATTGAGTTACCGGATGGGGGAATGGTGAAAATCGAATCGAAGAATAAATTTAGGGAAAATCTTATTGGTGCTCTTGTGTTCACAACTATTCCAAGTGGTGCCCAAAGCTTTTTTAAAATCCAGATATGCCCCTTTATTCTTTGATAAATTTGTACCGTGACCAATTCTTGTCTAGTCGTTAATTGAAGTGTTAACTTGGTCTAGATTTTCTTTTTCCTTTTCTTTTCTATTGATAGGTTCCCATTATTTCTTCATTTCTCCTTCCTTCCATTAACGGCACCATCACCTCCATCAACGTCACCATCACCATCACGAATTCACGATCTCCTGTCCCTCCTCGACTCCGTTCAAACAATCGCCATTGTAGGCTCCACCTCCACGTCAGCTCCTCTCTCCCTATGTTTCAACCATCTTTGCACAAACTCAATCAAACACCACCGCTCTCTCTAATCCCCTTTCTCTCTCCACCGAACACCCAGAATTCCAGTTTTTCCCAATAATCGCAAATCCAATAATCTACATTCACTGACACTGCTCAAAATCTCTCAAATTCAATTACTCAAAATGAGACTATGCAACTATGCAATACAGAGGTCTAGAGGAACTGGGAGTGTGTAGCAATGAAAATAATTTGTGACCATTATGAAACAAACCTCCAATAATGTACTATGTCAGCCATGCAAATGTGGGCGTGAATGCAACGAGTTAGTGTACTCGTCGCGAGCTTTACACAAATATACTTGATCAAAACTCGCTTGTTGATCTAATATATTGTTGAGGTAACGCCCTAAATACCAAATAATATTTAATTGTGTTTTATTTTATTTTAGTTTGTATAGAAAATAAAATAGAACAAAAAGAAAAAGACACAAAAACAGAAAAAAAAAAAAAGAAAAAGAAAAAGAAAGAAAGCTGCGTGAGTTTTGTAACCAAGTAATAAGTGGGCTTGGTTGTTGTTTTGTTTATTTGGCCCATTGACATGTGTCATGGACTAATGGGCTAGAAATATTGTGGGGTGAAAATCTTCTATGAGAAGATTGAGCAAAGGCTTCTTGTTTTGTGGGTGTGCCGTGAAAAAGAAACAAAACAGGGACGGCATTGCACAATTGAGAAAAGCCGTGACATAGCAAGCACAGCCGAAACAGAAAAAAGAGAGCCGGTGAGAGAGAGACAAACATAGTGAGAGAAATAGAGGATTTCTCCAAAGAGGTTTGTTCTAGTTCACGGTTGATTCGGCTTGTTCGAGTGAAGATAATCAGAGTACTCGGATCGGTCATCGACAGGTATTTGTGGGTGTATCTTTGGGTTTGTGGGAGTACCAAATTGAGTTAGGGTTTGTCAATTTGTACTAGTACCAAAGATAGATAGTCTACTTATTGTTTGATCTTGTGATTGTTACCTTTGTACTCTTGATTATCATAGTGGATTATATTTTAGTGCGTGGAGATTCGCACCGTGGTTTTTCCCCTAATTGAGAGGGGTTTTCCACGTAAAAATTGTCTGTGTTGATTTTGGGTTCTTGCACTTTATTTTTCCGATTATCTGTTATTCTGAGTGTGCGTAAATACCGTAGTTTTCCCCAACAAGTGGTATCAGAGCTTTGGTTGTAGGATCCGTGTGGTGGAAAAATTACTGTATTTGTTGAAGGGAGGAATTATTTTGTGCAAGTAAGATGTCTGGGAGTGTGCCCAAATTTGAAATTCTTTTGTTTGATGGTAAAATTAATTTTACTGTGTGGAAGAGTACGGTTGAGGATTTGTTGGTTCAACAAAATTTAGATGAGGCTTTAGATGAGACAAAGCCTACTGGTGTGACCGATGCCCAATGGACATCGAAGAAGAAGAAAGCTGTCAGTACTATTAGATTAGCTATGGCTCCGCAAATCAAGTATAATTACTTGACTGAGACAGATCCAAAGAAGTTGTTGGATAAGCTCCAGAGTGTATATGCATCAAAGTCACTGACTAACAAGCTTTGTTTGAGATATGAGTTGTACCAGCTAAAGATGGAGCAAGGTACAGTGTTGCAGGACCACATTAATAACTTTAACCAGCTAGTATGTCAGTTGAGAAATGCAGATGAGAAGATCTCCGATCAGGAGGAGGCATTGTTATTGTTGGCTTCACTACCTAAGTCCTACAGGCCAATTGTGCAGACATTACTTGTAGGGAGGACAGAGATTACTCTAGATGAAGCAATGACAGTGTTGAGAGAGAATGATCGAATGATGTTGCAGGTTGATGGTATCTCTTCAAGTGATGGAGGAGATAGAGTACTAGCTGCGGAGGTGTACGAAAGAGGGAGGAATCATGAGAGAAGAGGAGGTGGCCCGAGAAGTAGATCGAAGTCGCGCGCGAGAGACTTTAGTAACATGGAGTGTTACTATTGTGGTGAGAAGGGTCATATTCAAAGTCGTTGCCCAAAGATGAGAGATGATTTGAAGAGTTTCAAGCAGCTGCAAGAGAAGATGGGTAAGACCAAAATTGATGATGATAGCAGCTCCTCTCATGTGGCTATGTCTTGTGGTGGTAATAAGGAGTTGTTCTTGGCTAGTAACAATGAGAAGAAGGAAAGCCAAGAGAGTTGGGTGTTGGACTCCGGCGCTTCGGTTCATATTTGTAGAGACCATGCTATGTTTGATACTTTGTGCCAAGATGGAGAGTATGGTGACATCAACATGGGGAGTGGTAAGTTGAAGGCCAAAGGGATGGGAAGCATCCGCATTGAGCTCCATGGTGGTGTGACTAGAACCTTCCACAATGTGAGGTATGTACCCGATGCTCGTGTTAACGTGATTTCTTTGGGCGAGTTAACATCGCAAGGGTGTAGATACATTGGTACGGGAAGGTGGTGCAAAGTATATCGTGGTGCTACTTTGATTGTGCAAGGGAGGAAGGCAGAGAACAACTTGTGCTATGTTGAGGGTCATTGCGTAGGGAGAAGCAAGACCGCGAAGAAGAAGGTCCGTTTCTCGGACAAGGTGGAAGTATTTGGTAATTTGGGTCGAGGGAGAATTGGTTGAGGTAACGCCCCAAATACTAAATAATATTTAGTTGTGTTTTATTTTATTTTAGTTTGTATAGAAAATAAAATAGAACAAAAAGAAAAAGACAAACAAAAACAGAAAAAAAAAAGAAGAAAGAAAGCTGCGTGAGTTTTGTAACCAAGTAATAAGTGGGCTTGGTTGTTGTTTTGTTTATTTGGCCCATTGACATGTGTCATGGACTAATGGGCTAGAAATATTGTGGGGTGAAAATCTTCTATGAGAAGATTGAGCAAAGGCTTCTTGTTTTGTGGGTGTGCCGTGAAAAAGAAACAAAACAGGGACGACATTGCACAATTGAGAAAAGCCGTGACATAGCAAGCACAGCCGAAACAGAAAAAAGAGAGCCGGTGAGAGAGAGAGACAAACATAGTGAGAGAAATAGAGGATTTCTTCAAAGAGGTTTGTTCTAGTTCACGGTTGATTCGGCTTGTTCGAGTAAAGATAATCAGAGTACTCGGATCAGTCATCGACAGGTATTTGTGGGTGTATCTTTGGGTTTGTGGGAGTACCAAATTGAGTTAGGGTTTGTCAATTTGTACTAGTACCAAAGATAGATAGTCTACTTATTGTTTGATCTTGTGATTGCTACCTTTGTACTCTTGATTATCATAGTGGATTATATTTTAGTGCGTGGAGATTCGCACCGTGGTTTTTCCCCTAATTGAGAGGGATTTTCCACGTAAAAATTGTCTGTGTTGATTTTGGATTCTTGCACTTTATTTTTCCGATTATCTGTTATTCTGATTGTGGGTAAATACCGTAGTTTTCCCCAACATATATGAATAATATGATAATTTAGTGGAGCGCAAGCAAATATAATAATCGATATGGTTATGGATATAGATTGCACTTATCAAATCAAATGACTTAATAAATGCATTTGAGACAGTTCAGATAACAATTCAACAATCAAGAAAAACAATTCCGAGCAACATTGGGCCACTGGGGTCCAAACGAGTTACACAAGAAATAAAAGAAACACTCAACTTCATTCTATAGCTATTGCCAAAGGTTTCTATACACTAACATAGATCCACTGTTTTGCATTATTGGCAGAGGAATCAAATCTCTGGTAGCAAGTAGCAACAATGACTTGATGAAAACCTTCTTCATTTATGAAGTCAATAGGTATTGTGTGAGGCGGACCTTTCCCGCGCGCGAGGCGTGGGAAGGGGAGAGGGGAGATAACGAGAGGAGATGGGGAAATGTGAGAGACCTTATTTTATGAGTCCGCCTATACAAGTTTTTGTTCAATATTTTCCCATCCCCAAGGGAACCCAAGAATTTCTACATTTTCGCAATCAAGGGTGTAAGAGAGTAAAAGATTTCAAAGATAATTCCAAATTTCCAATCAGGAGATTTCATCATTAGACTCAGGAACAGGTAACCCCATTCCCATATTGGAAATCCAACAAGATCAATTTTCAAAAGGGAAAACCAAAAGTGATTACAGGTTGCTAGCACCAATCACCTTTTCACTACTAATGCCAATCCACAATGACAGAAATGTTAACCACCAGCCACAGGCAACAAATTTACCAAAAGCCATAAGATCCTATGGTAACAGAATTAACGGCCATATGCTGGAAATTCTGAACAGGAATACAAAGTCCAAGAACCTACAACTAACACACAATCAAGTTTGATTACCAGAGCAGGAAGCTGCTGAATACTCATAAGGGATTAAACAGAACCTCTGACAGGAGTTGGCGAAGATCAGAATCTCGCTATTTCGATGGAACATTCTTGAGAGGCCTTTCCAGTATTCAAGAACTTCATCAGTTCTTGGTATTCCTTTTTTGATTCAGTTTGCCAATCTATGATCAGCTTCTTCAAAACCTTGCCATGCTTAAGAAAATACTTGGCAATCTTCAGCTCTTCGTCAAAGCCATGAAATGAATCAAATGTGACTGTCTTGAGTTGGGATGAAAGACAAGAAGGAGCTTTTTGCTGTCTACTCCAAAAGTTCTTGTCTTCTTAGTCAGCATCGCTTTCACGATGTATGAGACCCTACAGAAATAGACAAAGAATGGAAAAGAAATTACAAAAATATAACAAATCATAGAATCAATTGTTTACTGCTGGGATTTGCTAAATAGATCAACTGACCTCAGCAAAGACGAGATGCTCAAGCACGGGTGAGCTGTGCAGAAACTCACGCAAGACATCTCTCCAGTTGATGTATCTGCTCCACCCAAGCTCCAATCGAGACAAGTTAGGGAGAATTGGCAGTGTAAATTGATCACAAGTGAGAGCCTGAAGGAAAGAAAAAGTTAGAAATTTAGACACTAGACAAGATGGTTAAACTAAAGTTAAGAGAGCAACCTCCATGCATTTCCCACAAAAGTACAGACGCTTGGCATTGGAAAGTCCATTTATGATGCTGACAAGAGAAGTACTGAAGGTCTCAGATTCCATTATCATGTTTTCTATGTCTAGCAAAACATCGATACGAGCTTCTTCAAGGGAATATAAATTGCTCAGGCGGTAGTCTTCTGCTAAATAATCGATGTAGTTAAAATACACCAAGTTTGGAAGATCAAGAATTACACTAGTTCTGTGGTCACAGGACATAAACCCGTCACCAAAATCCATAGTCAAACTTCTCAGCCTCGATGAAGAAATGTTGATGACTTCGACATTTTCCCAGCCACTACCTCCAATAACCAAGTCCTCCACCATTGGACAGCCAGCAATGAACCTATTGAAAGAGCAATTCTCATCTAGAAATTTAATGTTAAAAAGGTGCAGGAGTTTCAGATGTGGCAACTGGAAAGACATGGGAAATTTCATTTCAAACTCGCCACGCAATTTTAGCACTGCCAATGTTTCACTGGTGAAAAGAGATTGTGGCAGTATGCGTAATTCATACTCATATTTGGAGATATCGAGATTAGTAACTCCATGAAGTAATAGTTTTGTGATCCATGTACTAAGATTTGAACAATCAAAGCTCATGCCACATGTAAGGCGGAATTCACTGATGTGGTGGGACTGGCAGCTCAAAACTCTGTCCACAATACCCTTCAAACTGTTCGACAACTTCAGATTCTCCGAACCAATATTGCAGTAAAAACGTGTACTGATCAAATCCAGAGAACTAACTGAACCAGGCATGGGTGAATCACCAAAATCAAAGTTGGGTAAGTGAGTAAATAGAGAAAGCCATCTCTTTGATAACATACTAGTACCGATTGCATGCTTCGTTGGAAGAAAAGACAGTATGTGAACGAGTACTTTATCTGGCAAACTACTGATCCTGTCTGTTCTGCATTTATACTTGACTTTCTTTGAACTTCCATTCCGTTTGAAGCTTGACGACATGGCCTGTATGATATTGGTTTCATTGAGAAAAGTCATTAGTGTGATCAGAATTACTCACTTGATGGTCTGCATGATATCCTATTGATTCTTAAATAATTATAATAAGTTACACTGTGTGGCAGAAAGACTCAATGTTGTGGCAAGAAACTTCGAACTAGGGGAATGAAAATGTTTGATGACAAAATGAGATTAGCAAGGAATGGTGTCAGTAAATAGAGATTTATACAATATTTTGTAATACTATTGACAATACATTATAAACATATACTGTATTTCCTAATAATCAAATGCAAGCATTTTGTTCCCCCCAAAAATTTAGCAAAAACACCCCAGTCAAGCTTTCAGTAAGTTAGTTCAGTTAATGCAGGTACTTCACCATGTACTCTAAGTACACTTATAAACGTATAACCTTAGATTCTTGTAAGTATCATCTCCACATACTTGATTTGCATAGCACATTATTACATAGATAGAACAGAAACAGGCAAACAATTTTTATAAGTTAAACAATAATGTGCAGAAGTGTATTAGAACAGAGAAGTTCTCTTCTTCCACATAACCTGCTCAAGTTGCAAACAATTTTCGGTAGGATATGTCTACCAAATTAGTTACTCCAAGTTCAGAAAATTGATTCTGAAGAAAGTTTTAAATACTTCCAACAACGAAAGACAAAGTTCTAAATTATACTACATACTAGTGTACTCTAGTATTCTCACAGGGACCCTACTCTGAAAACAATATTGCTGTATATATCGAAACTAAAATTCTAAGCGAATGGAACATAAGGCTCTCAAAACATCTTCTACCGCGAAAAATTATAAAAGCAGAGAGGAAAAGTCAGTGCAAGGAACAAAATCATGACTCAATAATTTCACATGTAAACTCATAAAAACTAACAAGGGAGAAAGAAAAAACCACGGTCACACTATGAATTCTTTTCTTCCCGTGTTTTTGACAATAAAATGATAAGAAGTTCTTTGTATGGATTGGAAACTAAGGACATGATTAGACTAGTAGAGCAAAGTGACAAACCCTATTACAACATCTGAACTATAGGCACAAGTTTGATAAAGCATTTCAAACATAGTAGCCATAATGAGTCTAAGAGAAATGAAATGGCAGTGCTTGCCAAATACTTAGACCAAGAAGGAGAAAGACACATATTCGTCCAATTAAGTGTTAGCCTTTTTTTTCCCCATTGAGGTGTTAATCAACTGAACTAGCACATCCAATTACCATTGAGGTGCTAATTCATGGAACTAAAACATCCAATTAAGTATTAGTTACCTCAAAAAAAAAAAAAAAAGAATTAGTTAAACTGACACAACAACCACCCAGTAGATGTCCCGCCAAGGACGGGGTCTGGGGAGGTCCAACAACAACAACGCAGCCTTACCCCTCAAAAAAATAGAATTATCAACCCCTAAAAAAAATAGAATTATCAACCCCTCAAAAAAAATAATCATCAAAAACAATTTGAACATAATAATAAAAGTAACTCCTATTTAAGAGAAAGATTAGGGAATAAGAACATTAGTATACCAACCATAGCCTAGCCTCAATCCCCCAATTGAAAAAAAATTTAGTATGAAAGTAACCCTAGTTGTATTTGTCACCTCTCACAAACCAATAGAGGGTGATTTTGGAATATTTGGAAAAGGAAAAAAATTAATGAAAATTTTCTAAGGGTTGGGTAACAGTAACACTACCTAAGCTTATGTTCTCAAAAAAAAAAAAAAAAAAGAAAAAGAAAAAAACACTACCTAAGCCTAAATTACAATTGGTTAACAAAACATCGTTAGAAAATTTTCTCATATTTCAGTAACAAAACCAATAGAAAAAATTTCTTCCTCTTTTATCTTTTTCCAAAAATCCCCTCTTTTGTTAGAGGTTTGTGATTGAATAACAAATACCACTAGTGTTACCATAACCATAACATTATAAATTTGGGTTGGTTTACTTAAGTAAGACTACTTGAATGGTAATGGAGATAAATTTTTGAGTTTGTAGGGTTTTTATTCTTTTAGTACTACTACCAACTAATTGTTGACTCCCCTGCTTGTAGAGACTCTGTCTACAACTGAAAACTACGAAACTCAACCTTAATAGTATGAAGCAGTGAAGCACAAGAGCATTTAATTCTTCAAGCAGTTCAGGAACTCAGTAATTTTTTAATTAACATATTTTGTTCCTTTTTTTAATGCAGGAAACATAGATGGCAAAGTACTAGTGTACTACTAGCATGACGTAATGTGGATATCGTGCTTGTTTATAGAATTGGCCTCATAAGGCGGTCTCACAAGAGACATATTGCTAACAAATTTTGACTTTCCTGCTTGTAGTTGTCCATAACTATAAAACTCATCCTTTTTGAGTATGAAGCATCTAATAATTAATTCCTCAAACAACTAAACCAAGAAACAGATTTGTCCTTTTTTTTTTGGTTAGGGAAAACCCAATAAAAGAGGATGCAAAAAAACATAATATGAAATACTTCAAAAAAAAAAAGATGAGTAAGAAGAATAATAGTTACCAGCTAAAGATCACTGAAAATTCTTCAGAGTTTTCTTCACCTAGGCTTCTAGGGTTACCTTATGACAATCTATATATATAGAGTAAAAAAAAAAGAGAGAGAGATGCCTGATTTTTTATTTAAAATAAAAAAAAAAGGAGAGAGGGAGAGGGAGAGGGTGATTTGAATAGAAAAGGAACACTCGGAAGGTCAAGAGAAGAATCATTGGAGTTTGGTTATGACCAATCTGAGTTTGGTTCCACCCAATTGTAACCAGATTCGCGAAATCTTAATTGCTGAAATCACGGAATTAATGAGATTCGTATTGTTGTTACAATCTTTTATTTTTGGGTATAACTGCTCCTAATCTTCAGCTCATATCTTTATTGTGATATTATATCTTGATCTCCAAGTCATTGATTTCCTTGATTTTCTCCCCACTAATTGCCTTATTTGATTTCCTATTGATGGAAAGTTCTAGCCTTTTTTTTTTTTTTTGCTAAAAACCATCCTTTTATCTCTTTCTTCCATCCTCCATTATCCTTGAGCAAGTTGAGTTTGTTCCAATCCTTCCTCATGAGTGCACACGAAGAAGGGTGTTGTGTTAATCTTGGAAAACGAATGTTGGGTAATCGATTTGCACGTAGATCGAGGCGTAATCGTTTTTAAGGCAGTGGTTAATCCCATGGTGAAGCAAGTTACTTTTGTGTTCAATTCTACCAGTTAATCATAGACCAACCAAACATCAGTTTGGGTATACCTATTCCAACACGTGCCACTCACTTAACGTTCTTTTCTTTCAAATACTTCCATGATATTTTTGTTTTGTGAGCTTGATCTTTGTGGCTTTGACCATCTATTCCCTAAAATGAGTCATAATTTCATAGTGAATGAATAAATTAACAAAGTCCAAACACGTGATGTTGCTTGGTGCCAAATTTAGATGGGATGGAAATTTTGTTGGCCCATCATTTTATTTGGGTTGTATTGGGTTTTGGTATCGAACGATGCTCGAAAGGTATGCTTCTGCTATAGTGCTATGTACTAGCAATAGGTTTGCTGGTGCTGCATGGGCAGAAGAATATCAATCAACTCTTTTGCAACAATTTCCTTTAAAACCAGTGGTATTAATTTATGAAGATCATTATCCCATTCCAACAGAATACACTGCATTATTTGTCGATTATCAGTGGACAAATTGTCATCTTTGGATTAAGAATTTACTGTTAAAGAGCCCCTTAAGCGTTCAGACTGTTCTATTGGTTGGACTTCAGACTATTAAAGGCCACCTCCAGGCTGAATTTCTCTCATTGTGATGCTGTTGTGACTTGGGACCCTTGGTATGGCAGGCATTGGAGGTGTCTTCCGAAAAGAAACTGGTAACTGGGGTTCGGGTTCGAGAACTTCACCTTGTTGCTTCAATGCTCCAGGGAGAGTTCATAGTGATTAGGACTGGACTCAAAATAGCTATTGACTCAAATCTGGATTACCTTGTGGTAAATTCGGACTCTCTCATTGCTGTTGATGACATTAAAGGTGAAAAAAAACTGCAAGCTCCCTAAGTAACTTATTCTTTGATTGCAGGGCTTTGATTGCACAGATTCCTCAAGTGAAGCTTGAATACCATCCAAGGAAAGGCTATTGACTTGCAGATTTTTGCGAAAGAGGTGCTTGCTCAAGCTAGTTTAATTATCGGTTGATGCTGTGTGTTGAATGAAACAATTATCGGTTGATGCTGAAGGGATTGAGTATCCCAACTCTCTAAGGTGACTTAGCCTCTTGTAATGATCATTTTCTTACCTTAAAAAAAAATTGTCTTATTAAACTGACATTCAGGCAAACTTGATCTCTATCAGCCATCCTAAAGGAGCAGAACATTTTGTAGCAGCACCACCAATCACCTTTGACTTAAAGAACTCCAATCCACAATGACAATTCACAACCCATAGGCTGATAGGGCGCAAATTTACCAAAATCCATAAGAATATATGGTGACTTAAAACATAATCATAAGGCACAAAATCCTAACAGAAATATGAAGAGTAAAAAGTTCAGAACTAAAACCCAAGAAATTTTGATTACCAGAGTATAAAGCTACTGACAAGGGGGTGAAACAAAATCCATGACAGGTGTTGAGAAGTTCAGTCTCGCGTCAATTCAATGGAACATTCTTGGGAGGCCTTTCCAATCTTCAACAACTTCATCAGTTCATGGTATTCCTTCTTTGATCCAATTCGCCAATTCAAGATCAGCTTCTTCAAAACCTTGCCATGCTTTAGAAAATACTTTGCAATCTTCAGCTCTTCATCGAAGCCATGAAATGAATCAAACATGACGCTCTTGAGTTGGGATGAAAGACAAGAAGGAGCTTTTCGCTGTCTACTCCAAAAGTTCTTGTCATCATAGTCATCATCGCTTTGACGATGTAGGAGTCCCTACATAAATAAACAAAGAGGGGAAAAGAAATTACACAAATATAAAACAAATCATAGAATCATTTGTTTGCTGGGGTTTACTGCATAAATCAACTGACCTCAGCAAAAACGAGATGCTCAAGCACGGGTGAGCTGTGCAGAAACTCACGCAAGACTTCTCTCCAGTTAACACATCTGCTCCACCCGAGCTCCAATCGAAACAAGTTAGGGAGAATTGGCAGAGTATATTGACCAAGTGAGAGCCTCCACCAATAAAAGAGAGCAGAATTAGAACTTTATCAAGTAATTTAAGAAAAGAAGTGAACAAAAAAAGAAGTATGCCTAAATCAATGGACAAGATGTTTAAGGTGGAGTTAAGAGAGCAACCTCCATGCATTTCCCAGACAAGTACAGATGCTTGGCATTGGAAAGTCCATTTATGAGGCTGAGAATGGAAGTGCAAAAGATCTGAGATACCATAGCATGTTTTCTATGTCTAGCAAAACGTCTATACGAGCTTCCTTGAGTGAGTTTCAATTGTTCAGGCAGTAGCCTTCAGCTAAGTAATCGATGTAGTTAAAATGCACTATGTTTGGAAGATCAAGAACGACAAGAGTTCTGTGGTTACAGGACATAAACCCATCACGAAAATCCATAGTCAAGCGTCTCAGTCTTGATGAAGAAATGTTGATGACTTTGACATCTTCCCAGCTACCTCCAACAACCAAATCCTCAAGCAAAGGACAGCCTGCAATTAACCTATTGAGAGAGCAATCCTCGTCTGAAAACTTAACATCATAAAGGTGCAGGAGCTTCAAATGTAGCAACTGGAAAGTTGTGGGAAATGTCATTTCAAATGCGGCACGTAACTTTAGAACTACCAAGTTTTCACTGGTGAAAAGAGACAGTGGCAGCACACTTGAATCATACTCATGAGTAGAGATATCTAGTTCTGTAACTCCACGAAGTAATGCAACTCTGATCCATGTATTAAGATTTGAACAATCAAATCCCACGCCACATTTAAGGCGGAATTTACTGATCTGGGGAGACTTGCAGAGCATCAGAACTCTGTCCACAAAGTCCTTGAAACTATCCGGCAACTTCAGATTCTTCAAACCAGGTCGGCAGAAAGCCAAACGCTTATCAGTCAAAGCCTGGAATTTCTGAGAACTTATTGGATCATATATGGGTGTCTTGTCAAAATCATGGTTGGGTGTCTCGTCAAAATCAAGGTTGGTTATCAGAGTAAATACCTACTGCCATCTGTGTGATAAAATACTAGTACCAACTGCATGCTTTGTTGGAAGAAAAGACAGTATGTGGCCGAGTACTTGATCTGGCAAACTACTGATCCTGTCTGTCCTGTCTCCAAACTCAACTGATCTGCTGGGACTTTCATACCCTTTCAAACTTGAAAACATGGCCTGCATGTTTCTTGCTTCACTGAAAAAAAGTCATTTGTATAATCAGAATTATTCACTTTTTTGCTAATCAGAATTATTCACTTGATTGACTCAAACCCATCTAGCATTCAATTTGTAATTTTCCTTGTGTGGTATCCAAAATGTAAGAAACACTGTCATTGTATTTACCACTATCTTTCTTATGTTCACCAGAATCACCACAATAAGATGATTTCTGTTGTAGAAAACCAAAGTCTACGGCCAAAAAAACATAAAACTATGAGAAAGAAATTCCTTAATGACAAACTGAGATTGCCTTCAGTAAAGAAAGGTGTCGTGTAACATATATTTATAAAATGTTGTGTAATTATATACTATTTGCAGTTATACAATTTACAAATGTTTCCTATTAATCAAATGAAAGCCTTTTGCTCTGAACAAAAACTGTAGCCAAAACACCAAAGTCAAATATTTACTGTAGTAATTTAACCCATCTTATGCACATACTCTCCATCTGCACAATTTAAACATACGACATTCGTCACATAGACAAGTAACCCTAGTTTCTTGATGTTTAATCATGCATCAAAAAATGTCATCTCCACATCTTTGATTTGCACAGGACACAATTGAATAGATTGAGCACAAACAGGGAAACAATATTAGACAGTTAAAGAATAAATGCAGAGATGTGATCTTCTTCCACATAATGCTCCTCAGTAGGAAACAATTTTAATCAGGAAACGTTTATATCAAACTAGTTTCTTCCCTACAGAATACTGATTCCAAAGCAAGTTCCGAAATTTCCAACCTATGTTATATATACATACATTCATACATAATGCTCGAGAAAACAAGCTGTAATGCAAGGGGGGTGCTGAGAGCATCTACTCCCTTTTGTGACTTCAAGGCTTCAAGTTATTCTTTCTCCTACTTATTGAAAATGTGCTTCTCCACATATATAAACAATGCAAGTGTACAGAGTCCTTCACAATTTTAGCAAAATCGTTGATGGGAATTCAAATACCACATGTTAGAGGGGAAAAAACTTGGTTGAGATGGTTTCACCATCTCACACGGTTATTCTTATTAATTTAGGGTGACTTTTGATTTCGTCTAATAACACAAAGTATGCTCTAGTAGAAGAAGGATCCAATTCCTTTTCCTAGAACAAACTGGTTGTACCTTCTTCCTAGCTGGTTTTGTGAGTTAAAAGAGAGAAAGAGAGATACCAGTGCTCGAACCTCGCTGGTGGGGTACAAGTTGTGGCCCTCACCCACCAGCCAATGGTGGCACTGGTCCTAGCAGGTTTTGCCATGTAACCAATTAATCAAACGAAAGGAACTGACACTTTACACCACCAACAAACTTCAAATGCAAGAGAAACAAAATTCTAATTTTTTTTTTCCTTTAATAGGCAAGAAGCCGGACTCTTAGGCCGGAGAAGGGGGTGTCCCAAAGCCCATAGCAACAAATACTACCCTCAATTCGAAATTGAGAGCAATGAGCCTCGAACCCCCAACGTAGAGGTTGCAAATTCTAATGTATACAAGTTCTAGCCTCTAGTACACCCTACCCTATAAAAAAACAAATTTGCAGTATATAATTAACCCAAAATTCTAAGCAAATGAAACATGAGGCTCAATCTAGAACCATATACTAATTAACAAAATACGACCACATTAGAAAGATCAAATGTTTCTCTCTCCTGTGGTTTTGATGTTTCAATATATAGATTTAGGTAATTTATGGATATTACCAAAAAAAATTTAATTCTTTATATGGCGTAACTTAGGAAACTAGTACCCCAAAACCCTATTACAATAGATGAACTATATGCACAAATTTGATAGACAATTTCAAACGTTTAATCAATCCAATGGAAATAAACCGCAAATGAAATGGAACTTGCCAAAAAGGAAAAAAATAAAAATAATAATACACTGATTCATCTATCAATGTTTGATCAAATCAACATAATTAAACATACTACTTGAACTAATTGCTATTTTGAAAGAGATTAGGGATAGTTGTGTATCAACCTTAGATTGGACGCTTGGATTGGCTCCCAAAACATTCAAAATTCGAATTCTCTTTAGCGATGAATGTTTGTTGATGTTGACGATCGGAAAAATAAAAATGGGAAACTGTAGAGTTGCTGCTTGTTACTCAAGTCTCAAAGGTTCTCTCTCTCTCTCTCTCCTTTTTAGTAGATGTTCTCCCGCCAAAAGTTTTTTCCTCTTTGATTAGGCCACAGCCCACAACACTATTTAAGTTGAGTTGGGCTGGACTGCACTAGATTGAATTGGGATAAGTGACATTGTTTACGCCTAAGAGTAGCCAATTTGTACACCGTACACCCACCAGAGTACGAGAACCTTTTTAAAGATATTGTAAGTATTAAATAAAAAAAAAGTTAATAATCCGTTCGACATGGTTTTGAGTTTTTAGTTTTTTTTAAAACTAAACTCGTTCTAAGTGTTACTTGTCGAACAAAAATTGTTACAGTTCGAATGAGAAAGGGTACTTTAAACCGTCTCACCATGAGACTGTCTTACACGAGATCTACTCGTGAATGTAGTGGAGTTTGATACACCTAGGTGTAGTGTAGCCAAAAAGCATTGCCTCTTATCCTGAAAGTTTTACATACACTATAAAGTAGTAATGATTCTCTGAACTTATGTAGTGTGTTTTAAATCTAATAATTAAGTACATTTCCTTCAAAAAATAAATAAAAAGAAGTAATATTGTTTGATTGATATTGACTAGCGCTCCTAATGCTCATACAAAATGCCAATACATAAGGTATATGACAAATTGGTCTTGTTTTCAAGTGTATTTCACACTCTTTTCATTGGTGTAAGATATAAAAATTCTGAAAGTGTAACAAAAGTTATAGGTCTCTTAATATTTCGTTATTTGCAATGATTTACTGTTTTAACTCTAATATCTCTCTCTTAACTTTTTCTATTGTTTATTCTTGTTATTACATTTCAATTTATTTTTTATTTTAATAGGTTAGCTTAGGTGGCATAGTTAAAAGAGTCTCGCTTAGTTGGATGTCTTCCATGTTGTCAGAAAATATCTTCTTTATATAAATATACTAGTTTTTATCCCCGTGCTTCGCAGGGGTACGTAAAATAATTTTACAGATATATAAAGTTTAATAGTCTTATCCAAATATATCATGAGAATGGAGCTATGCAGAGCATGTTCCACGCACGTTGGAAAAAAGCCATGGACTCAATTAAATAGAGGGAATAATTTTGGTATTAAGGATACCTAGAAAGACTTGATCAATAGTAGAAAGGTAAGAGCATTCTGAAAGTATATGCTTAATGTATTTTTTTATACTTCGCAAGTAAGTATATCAGTTGTGTTTTTAGGATATTGATCATGCTTCAATTAGTACATTCGATCAATCTAGCTACTATTCATTTTATTCTCTTTCAACAAAATGTCTGAATGCCCAAAAATAAATTCAAAAATTTGAAATAATTTAACCAATAAAATTACAGACTTGACATATCCACACAATATGCACACCAATCATAGAAATATTCATATGTGTGATTTTGTATAATAAATAACGAACATGGTCGTGTCTTATACACTTAGTTTTTACCGAAGTAACCGAATTTTGTGGAACAAATATAGGACATATGTATCTCATTTTGAAGTATTTTTAAAATCCAATTCAATGAAGTAAGAATTATAATATTCCAAGTTGCGTAACCAAAGTTATGTTATTTTATAATTTGAGACAATATGCTAATAATGATAAATGTGATAATTAATTTGATGCATTAATGAGTGATGACATGTTGGATGTCTTGCTTGCATGACAACTTATGTGTCAACCCTCCACGATTATGTGTCGCCTACGTCGCGTGCCACGTGTCGTCACCACACGAAAAAGGACCAATAGAAGCCTGGCTGCAATTGTGTCTTCACATTGGTAGGGAGTAATTGGATCGCTACATACTATGTTCGCCCAGAAACTTCGTAATTTACCTTGTCCCTCGCCCCAACCCCCCAAGAAAAGAGAAAAAGAAGCGAATGTTGCCGTCAGAAAAGAAAGAAAAGAAAGGAATAGGGAAGGAAAAAAAAGAAGAAGAAAAGAAAATGGAGGGAAGGTTTTGTATAGATAGCATGGTAACCCTATGGTTCCGTACTATTTGAAATGAGAAATATGATGACGAAAGAAAATTAGAAGCTATATTATTGCTAGCTCTGGATATTTTCTGCATGTCATTTGACTCTTCTTGGTACCCACATTTCCCATAGTTGGCAGTCTAAGAGCAACTGCAACTCTTGTATTATTCTCTTGCCAAATTGCAATTTGGCATGCCAAATTTGGCATCATTGCGATGTGACGTATTGTTCTCCCTTGCCAAATACATGAGTATACACATCCTTGCCAATTAATTGGCAATCTCTGATCATTGCCAAATTGGTGTTCCCAATGCAAAGGAAAAGTAATTGTAGGGCTAGACAATGCAGATTATGCCACATGTAAAGTAATGTTTGTGTACTGATACCATTTCCAGCTGCATTATTATTTCCACGGCTAGAAATATTTGCAATTAAATTTGATGAAAAAGAATTAAAAATAATACGTACATGTAAAAAAAAATACATAATTTTTTGCTATAAATAGCTTGGGTACTGTAAATTATTTTTGACATCTCAACTCACCCACTCCCCAACTTCTCTAGTAAAATATTTTAGAAAAATTCCACTTCGTACTCCTGTACTCGTGGCTTTTCCACTTCGTACCCAAAATATTTTTCATATTCCAGTTCGTATCCCTTTACTTATAATTTTTTTTGGTCCGTGTTCTTTTTTGTGTAATTCCGTTAATTTGGCCCGTTAAAATGTGATGTGGCAGTTTTTTAAAATATTTGACGTTATTTTTGTATTTCAGGCACAGACACATGACGAAAGTACCCCCAATCTATTTTCCATCCCATTTCTCTAACTTTGTTTCTCTTAGATTTTAAAATCTCTCTCTCTCCTTGTAATTTTGGAAAGAGAAAACCACGCACATACCAGAAGCAACAACAACAATGGTGATTTTGCCATGGTGGATGAAGATTCAACAGGAGCCACTCGATTGGACAACGACAAGCATCAAAATGAAAGCGATTATATATTTCGCGATTTTCAATTCGTTTTTCCAGATTCTCAATTCCTCTTTCTCTCTTTTACATCATCAAATTCAGTCAAAGTGAAGTAAAAATCGGTATCAACAAGAAGACACATTACTCCACTGTCCTTTTAACTCAAGAAGACGAATTCCTCAACCATTCCCCAACCTCCGATGCCTGGCTGAAATTCTCCCATTCCGATGAACCACCCGCCAACAATCGAACCGACGTTGGCATCACCATTGTTACGCCGCCGGAAACCCCAGAACCCCAAATTCCGCCAAACGATGACGCCGTTTTAGAGCCGCCAGTGAACAAATTGAAGGTTGATGAGGTGATTAGGGTTAGAGGAAAGTGAAGAGACGGTGGTGTTGGGGAAGGATGAGGATGAGGAGGAGAGAGAAAATTGGGAGGAGGAGGAAGAATTGGGGTATGGTGGAGATACAGAGGAGATTAATGTTAAAGAAGATGGTGCTATGAAAACTTTATTGGATGTAATGAGGATTATTAATCGAAAATGGGGTGGGATTGTGATGAACAAATCGTTTTTCGCCATTTTTGGGTGAGTTGTTTTGTTTACAATTTTTTTTTTTTTGCGTTTCTTTAAGAAGGTAATTTAGTAAAAGACATATGTTGTGACGGAAAAAGACTGATATGGGCACGGAGCACATTCATTTATAAGTAAAGGGGTATGAACTGGAATATGAAAAAAGTTTTGGGTACGAAGTGGAAAAGCCACGAGTACAGGGGTATGAAGTGGAATTTCCCAATATTTTATCAACATTGTTTAAGGTTAAATTTGTTAACAAAATATGTCTAGTAATCGTAATTTTCAAAACCCTCAAAATCCAAATTTTGATAATTCCTATGATTATCAGAACCAAAACTCGGTTAACCCACAAAATCTCACAAACCCACAAAATTTTCCCAATTACGTTAGCCAAAACTTCTCTGTATCTAACCATTCGTCAGATAATTTTTTATTTTCACAAGATTTGTATGGTCAATTTTCACAAGAGGACTCCCAATCTGATTTTGGGAGTTATGGCATTGATCTTAACCTATCAAACTTACCCGATTCTCCTGACCACGAGCCGCAAGTGAGAATATTCGGGTATGATTCCCATATTCAGCAATCTGTTGCCGGAGACGAATCACCCGTCGACCAAGTGACACCAACATCTAGGAGAACAAGACAGAGATACCAAACAAGGACTCAAGATGAGGTGACTTCCCTACTCAGCTCTTGGCTAAACGTTTCAAAAGACCATGTTGTTGGCACTGATAAAAAACCCAACACTTTTTGGGAGCGCGTATTGGAATATCATAAAGATAACGGTCAAGGTTTGTGCAATGGCAGAAATGTTATGCAATTGCAAAAATATTTTGGTGGCATCTCCCAAAGTGTCTCTAAGTACGTCGGGTGTCATAGCCAAATACTTCAACGTCACCGTAATGGTTACAGTGAGAACACGATAATGCTTGAAACAGAGGCATTGTACAAGATTGAAACGGGTAAGTCATTCAAGCATCAGGTGGCATGGAGAATGCTCAAAGATGAACCCAAGTGGCAGTCTTATATAATTTTATGTCAGAGTACAAGTACCAAAAGATCAAAGGTGAACGATTCTAGTGCATACACCTCTGGATCTAATGCAGAAGAAGGTGAGAGGAGCGAAGTTCGACCGATGGAGCGTCCAATTGGTCAAAAGGCGGCAAAAAGGAATGCTTGGGGTAAAGGAGCTGCTACCGACGTCGATAAGGTAACACAGACAACCGCTCGCATGAGTTTATACAATGAAACTCATATTCAGAAAACAAATGCAATGAATTCACTAACAAAAGCGCTTTGTAATCAAAATGCACTTTAAGAACAGGAGTTAGAAGCGGCTACTTCTCACAATGGACACCTCCATCATGAATCCACAACAACTTCGGATTTATCAAAAAAGGATGAACACTCTACTCAATAAAATGGATTAAAATCGTAATTTCGTCGCACTGGTGTACTTCAAAAAAAAAAAATGTATGCTTTATTTAGTTTAATTTAAGTACTAGTTTAATTTTAGTAGTTGTAGTTTAATTTTAATTTTAAGTTAATTTTAGTGTGCTGTATTTTTATGTTTAAATAGTAGTTTTAGTTAACTTTAGTAATTTGGTTTAATTTAAGTACCATTAAAAAAAATGTAATTTCTATGCTTGATTTAAAGTACTTTCAGTTAAGTTAAATTTCCATTTGAAATTACTGTTGTTTAGATATCCGATCCACAATCAAATTGTGAAATTACAATTTGGCATGTGAAATTACAATTTTAGCTTTTAATATTTTCTAAGTTTTTCTATACATCTCTCATCCTTCGGAGGTGTGAAGAAGCATTCCACCCTTTGAAGATGTGAAAAGGCATCTTACCCTTTGGAGGTACGAAAAGGCATCCCACCTCTATATATACTTGATCTCATAAATCAAAAATCAAAACCCCGCTTTGAAAATTCTCACTCCCTACTAAACCTTCCCTTCAGCAAACCATTCTCAACAATATCTGATGACTTCAATCCTTACACAATTATGACCCCGCAAGAGTTAATAACAGCTTGTATGGAAGAAGATCCTCAAGAGAAAGAGGACATACGAGTGCTAAATGAATTCATATTAAGTCAAGGTTCTTCTAGTGCGCTAAGAAGGCGACGAGCTTATATAGAGAGGGATCGTGAAGGGGGTCATGCCCGCCTCTTCAAAGATTATTTAGATCCCAATCCGACATATACCAACGAGATATTTCGGCGACGATTCAGGATGCAAAGGCCTTTATTTTCTTCGCATCGTAAATGGTATTACCGAGACAGATCCATGGTTTGAACAAGGTGTTGATGGTCTAGACAGGAAAGGGTTATCTACATTACAGAAATGTACTACAGCTTTACGTATGTTAGCATACGATGTAGCTGCTGATTTTATTGATGAATACATACGTATTAGCGAATCCACAACGTTACAATGTGTTAAGAGATTTGCTAAAGCTATAATCGCAAAATACTCCCTTGAGTATTTGAGAAAGCCTAATTCTACTGACATTCAACGACTTATGAGATGGGGTGAGGAGCGTGGGTTCCCTGGTATGATGGGGAGCATAGATTGCATGCATTGGGAATGGAAAAATTGTTCGGTTGCGTGGAAAGGTCAATATGCTCGAGCTAGTGGGAAGCCGACAATCATGCTTGAGGCAGCTGCTTCAAGAGACTTGTGGATATGGCATGCATTTTTCGGCGTACCGGGTTCAAACAATGACCTCAATGTGCTTGCCCGATTCTCTATTTTCAATGAAGTATATGCAGGACGAGCTCCCGAAATCACTTATAAGGTGAACCAGACAGAGTATAACTTGGGATACTATCTAGCAGATGGTATCTATCCAGAGTGGTCAACATTTGTAAAAACAATTTCACTTCCTCAAGGGCCGAAAAGGAAGCTTTTTGCTCAACACTATGAAGGGGCAAGGAAAGATGTCGAGCGAGCATTTGGAGTGCTTCAAGCTCGATTCGCGATTGTTCGTGGTCTAGCACGTATGTGGAAATCAGAAAACCTGAAAGATATAATGCTTGCTTGCATTATAATGCACAATATGATTGTTGAAGATGAACGAGAATCATATTCTTTCATCATCGATCCAGAAAACACATAAGCAACCGAACAATTTTGCAGGAATGGCAATCCTTGTACACGACCCCCCTCTTGAAGAATTTACAACTTTCCTTAATCGATATATGCGTGTTCGGAATCGAGGTATGCATGAAGAACAGAAAGCCAATCTAGTTGAACATGTGTGGAAGACATTTCCAAATGCTCATTAGTATTTATAGTGTTGTATTTATATTTTAAGTTGAGAAAAAAAATCAAAACATGTAATGTTTAAGTTAATGTGCTTTTAGTATCGTGTTTTTTATTATTTTTTGTTTATAAAAAAATTAAATAAATATGTTTTTTTTTGTTTTATCTTATTTTTTTATTCACTCCAATTTCCATTTTAATCATTAAAATAAAAATAATAATTAGAAATTTAAATAGCTTTTTTAAAATCCGAAGTTAAGTAAAAGCAAAAAAATGAATGTAAAGATTATAATTAACTCCATAAACAATTCCATTTTATATCCTAGATTTTCTTATAATAATTTATTTAGAGATATACATTTTACAAAAATGTATATTGATGTAATTAACATAGTGATTTATAGGAGAGAGAAAAAAACGAGTGGGATGATACAAACTTTGAGGAGTGAGGTGTGAGGAGAGAGAAAATGGGAATCTTGCCTGCCAAAATTGGTATGTGCATTGGAGGAGGGGACGCCAAATTTTAATAAAAGATGAGAGAGAAGATAAAATGGGGTATTTGTATTTTATACATGCCAAATTTGGCATGTGGGATGTGGAAAGAGGAGAATAATTAGCCTTAAATTACTAGAACATGTTCCAAGGTATACTAATACCAGCATAAATTCTTATGCAATGGAATTGTGTTCTACTTAATTTTGGTCATAACAGTTGGTTTCCGGAACATTACTGGTCTTGCTTCATCAGGGTTTGTACCATATTTTTACATTGATTTCACTTTCAACAGGGTGAAATATTTTCTACAACTGTGATAAATAACCAATTCTCAGAAAGTTGCAATTGCATCTTGTGGTCTTGTCTGTTGTATTGTTATTCTTTTTTTGTCTTTAATTGTTGATCGACGTGTTGTAATTTTGCATTGCCAGGTTATGGCTCTTTGCTCATGAGCATGTTTTATCAAATGGGCAACATTAGGATCCTCCGTTTTTTTCGCCATAAAAGAGCTTTACAAGAATATAATTCGTGTTGTACATAATCATCCGATGAAGTGCAGAAGTTCCATATTTGCTTGTTCAATTGTTCTGATAAGTATTTTCAACCAGATATAGAAGAAGTTTAAAATCCCATCTTCCATGTACTGCCCAAATAATCTTCATAAATGAACATGTTCTACAAACGAATATAATAGAAGTAAGATCGAATAGTCTTTTAATTCTTGAGGTAGTGTGCACACTAGAGTCATTAAGTCCATGGTGTGATTGTATCTTCGATGAACAGTATGGGTAATCGTTGTTCTATTTGCTCTCTTACATCTCTCTAATCAAGACGGATTGCCTATGTCGTGTTCTGAATGATCACTATATAAGAATTGCATAAAAAGGAATGTCGTTATGCGTATGCTTGATTATATGCTTATGTGCGTATGAAAATGAATTTCAAAGATTCTTCTAAAACCTCATGTAAGGTTTGCAACATGTTTTTACTGGGTACGGATGACGTTTATTCAGTTTATCTGATTTTCGTTTCGTTTCTTTTCTTATGTATTTTGTTTCCGTCACGAAAACCAAAGTGCAGGTTTAGTTGAATTAGGACGTACATCTTGGAAGTTAGAGTTGGCGCCAGTTTTTAGAACTCTTTTTATTCAGTTTAGATTGTTTGGATTTTTGGTTTGTGCCCTTTGAACGCAAAGTTGTAATGAATTAGTTTAATGATTTTAGCTCACTATTATAGACAACTCTGAAATTAACTGTTTTTAGATTGTTTAGTTTTCTTAGTGAGCTCCTTCGATACCTAGACTTTCTTTCTGCTTACCATTTACTCCTTAGTGATAAATGTTGCAATAACTACCTTTGGTTTAGTGATGATTCAGTGGTGCCGAGTGATGTACAACAACGTCGATAGTTCCCAAGAAATCGTTGTAAATTCGGGGGTGTTACACCATGGTGGCAATTTCGTGGTTTATGACAAACGTAGGGGTATTTTGGTCACGTCGTGTCCTATCTCCTATTCCTTCCTTTCTTATTTTTTTCTCAGGTTTCACAATTTAGTTTCAGCATTCTCCTCCTCCTCTCTCTCATCAACCTTGCAAGGATTTTACTTAAACTTGGTGGCTTTACACAGGAATTAATTATGTAAATTAATTTAGATAGTTTTCCCTCAATTTTTAGGGTTCATTAATACCCAGTTTGATTATTTTTCGTTTTGATTTATTTTTTCGAATTTGATTCGATGACTTGTTGTCGGCAGTGGAGGGGAAGGCGACGACGGGGTAGGGGTAGGGGTAGGGATGACGGTGGTGGTAGCCGTTCCAGAGTGGTGTGATAGGGGAAGTAATGGCTAGTTCGTTTCATTTGTGTGTGGAGAAGAGAAAGAGAGAGAGAATTGGGTCGGGTTGGGGGAGGGGAGGAGATTGTCACGGTGGACGGTGGTGGTTTGGGTGGTGCTACTATTGAGGGAAGGGATTTATGTTAGTGGTGGTGGATGCTAGTAAGGAGAGAGAAAGTTGAATGAACCTTCAATTTGTTTGTTATAAACAAGAACAAATAGTTTATCAGGACTACTCCTATGTTCATTACTTATGTGATCTTTTCCTCTCCTTTGTCTGCTAATGTAAAATACTTCAATTGAATAACAAATTTATACAGAGGAAGCTTGGCGTACTATGCTGCCATCAACTGCTGCAGCAAAACAACCAATGTTCAATTGTGCTCAATCAAGCTTGCCCAATCCTATTTAAAATACAAATGTATGTTTTAATGTGGTGCTAGCAAAAGTCCAATACTCTCACCTCCTTAACTCTCGGGTGCCAACTTTTAATGAGAGATTAGTATTTGAGTTTTGCATTACACTCAGGCACTCTTCTTGATTTCCACACAAAAAAGAAAAAGAAACGGGTAGATTTCACAATATACATCAAAAATTACGAGTGGGATACACAATCCCAAACAAATAGAAACAATATAATTTACTAACAAGAAAATATTTCAAATCAAAAATTATGGTCAGTGGGATATGGGATTCAAATAGAAACAATATAATGTTTTTTTATGCTAATCAGTATAATTTACTAACAAAAAAAAATTTCAACAAAAATTACGGTGATTGAGATACAACACAAAATCCCCAAATAAACAGAAACAATATAATTTACTAACAATAAAAGATTTCAAATCAAAATTACACCAAAAAGTAGAAAGAGTACATCAAATATATAAGTACATCCACTAGGACGAAAAGCAAACAACTTGCAGTAAACAAAACCAACCCTAATTTTCACATTTTCTTTCAATCTATGTATCCCGTAAATTTTGTCATCAATTTTGATCCCCAAAGAAAAAAAAAATTGCATCAAATTCGCATGCAATATCAGATCGGCATTACCCAAGTACCCAAGAAACAGAAAAAAATGCATTTGGAAGCAAAGATTTGAGGGGATGAGAAGAAAATTGATTTTAATAACTTGGATGAGAATGGTAGAGAAAGAAGAATAGTGGTGGTGCTTCTGATAACTTGAAGAGGTATGGAACATAATGACGAAAATATATGATTTTCATGATCTTAGATAGAATTTGAAGAGAGAATATCTCATAGATGATAGAAAAGAGATGAACCAAATGGTGATGGTGAAGTTTGTCGTGTAGGAATATACTCAACGTTGAAAAATGGGGTTAGGAAGTATGACCAAGTGGAATCACTTAAGTTGGAGCTATATGATATTTTATCCCAAAATAATTAACAATATCTTCAATTTTTTGCACGTATTTCAACGATTGAGCTAATTTATTAGTATAGAATTTTTTTAAGAGAATTTATAAGCATTGTTTTATTTTTCAATATGTTAGCAATGTATTGATGTCGACATATCGTACAGTATTCAAATTAAGATGGAGTGTATGGTATTCTTACTTACTTAATTATCTTTCGGCGTAAGGCCATAATCGAGAATTTATCCTCTTTCAGAGAGAAATGTCTAGAGAGAGAAACTCCTCTCTAAAGGAGAATACCTAACCCAATCGCAACAATTAAAGATTTAGAAGGATCAACCTCTTCAATGGAGAAGAGCAAGAATCCCAGTTCTCTACGGGTATGGAGGAGGACTTCCCCCCTCACAACCCTTCTCCCAACGCCCCCAATGGGTTAGGCATCCACCCGCTCCACAACTCAGCCCCACCTGGTGGTTCCTATAGGGACTCTACCCTGAGGAACACTATTCTAGAACAGTACACGAGCTATATGAACCCAGCATGGGGAAATCCATTTGAAGATGAAGATTCGGATGATGATGAGTTAAACCCAGATGTGGAGAGTGATCCCATGTGTCGTACAATATTGCTAACAAAGGAAGAAAAACGCAAACTTCGTGATACATGGCGTAAGGCACTGGTCATCAAGATGTTGGACAAAGGTGTAGGTTATACAACCCTGAAGAACAAACTCCATGGAAAATGGGGCCTTAAGGGGCACCTGGCCATCATAGATGTGGGCAGTGACTACTACGTGGTCAAATTCACAAATGATAATGATTATAACCATGTTCTGATGGAGGGTCCGTGGCTCATAAATGATAACTATATCACCATTCACCGTTGGGTCCCCAACTTTGAACCTGACAAAGAGCCCATTCGATACCTTACGGCTTGGGTCAGAATCCATAAATTGGGGATAGAGTACTTCAATGAAGCTTTTCTTCGGAAAGTTGGGGAAAAGATTGGTACGGTGATTCGTGTGGATCGCCATACAATAGCTGCGGAACGAGGGAAATTCACACGCCTAAGCGTGGAGATCGACCTCTCTCAACCTTTGTTATCCAAATTCAGGCTGCGTGGTAAAGTCTGGAGGATTCAGTATGAGGGATTAAAACTCCTCTTTTTTAGTTGCGGTAAGATTGGCCACAAAGAAGAGCATTGTCCATTTCAACTGGAACGGGAAGGTCCCGCCCTTGGCGGCGTCCCACCAGTAGGTCCAAAAGACCCAACGAAGGCATATCCTGAGCCTGCCCCTGAATGCGTCGAGTCATATGGAGTCTGGATGCTCGTCAAGAAGCCAGCACAAAAGAATCCACCCAAGGCAGCCACGAACCCTGCTGGCCCGTCGGAGGCCCGTACCACTGGGCCACCACCAAACGCATCCAACCCGAAGAGCCCGAAAAAGAGAACGAGTGATCAGCGAAAGGCAAATCCCACAAATTCGCGTCGCAATAAGGAAATTCCCTAAGGATCATGCTTTGACGCAATGAACAATTTGGAAGGTAAAAATATTGATGCGGATATGGTGCCAGAGGATCCTCAATTTGAGCAAGAAAATATCATTAATGAGGAAATTCAAATGCAATTCCATGGTCAATCCCCAAGTCAAAATATGGACACTATTGTAAATCACGACACCGTCACTGAGGAATTTGAAGGAAATAATCCTCAAAATGAAGATAATTTCGCAGAATTACTGACAATAGAAAGGAAGATATTCCCCAGGAAATTTGTGAGCCCATAATTCCCATAGGCCCTCCAGATCCCCATGAAATCCGCTGTGATTCTAGCCAAATTCCCAATTCAGCCATCCCTACGACAAACCCTCAAGCCACAGACAATCCTACCACTACAAATAAGCCTAAACTCACCAAGCAAATACCAAGCCACCACAAAGAAAACAGCCTGCCCTTCACTAAGCCACATCTCATAATCTCATCAATTACCTGTGCCATATTCCCCTTTGGCCAAATTAATGGCAACCAACCACCTCCTGCCCCGCCCCACCATGGTACCTATACTCACTCAGTGGGCCTTGGTGGTGACCTCGCCATCTCCGGCCCCGTCACTAGGGTCCCTCCCGACGTTGGCTTACAAGATGTTGGTGGAATTCAAGCCGGTTCCAACCAACTCTCCTCCCAGGGACCTACTATGCAATGTCTCGATGCTAATCAAGATGGAGAGCGCCTTTATTCGGCTTAACTGTGCTCTCATCCAAGCTGAAATTTTGTCCATGGTTAATGTGATTAATAATCAATCAAATCATATTCCTTCTCTCCACCACCTTAATATTATGGTGTGGAACGTTCAGGGTGCCGGTAGTCGGGAATTCCTTAACACTCTTAAGGAACTGATCCGCATACACAAGCCGAAAATCTTAGCGCTTGTTGAAACTTGGATTAGTGGAGAACAAGCGGATCGTGTTTGCAACAAAATCAATTATGATGGTAAGATTCACGTTGAAGCCAAAGGCTTCCGAGGGGGCATTTGGCTCTTTTAGCAAACTAGCGAAGTGCTCGTGACACCCATCTCGTTACATCCCCAACATATCACAGTTGAGGTAACGAGAAGGAGTGAGGCACCATGGGTTTTCTCCGCCATATATGCTAGCCCCAATCCCGCGGTTAGGAGGGACCTTTGGTCTATTTTACGTGAGTTTGCCCAACTCAACAACAAACCTTGGTTGCTCACGGGTGACTTCAATGAAACAAGGTCACTTGATGAACGTGGAGGTAGCTCGGAGGGCATGCTTCATCATTGTCTTGCTTTTGACGAATAGATTAAAGATATGGCTTTGCTTGAACTCAACTACACTGGCCCTAAGTACACCTGGTCACGTGGAAATACCCCCGAGATGAGACGTTGTGCAAGGCTTGACCGAGCTCTGTGTTCCCTTCCATGGCGAGAGCAGTTTGAAGAGGCATTTGTTCGTCAGCTTCTTGTCAATCGCTCGGACCACACCCCCTGCTACTAAGCCCATTTGCGTTTGTTCCTATTTCAACTATGGACCGTCCGTTCCGCTTCCAAGTGGCTTGGTTGCTCCATGAACACTTCAACGACTTCCTTACTTCACATTGGCGTGACTTGTTGGTCTTAACAGAGGCTCTCCACAAACTTGCCTCTGAACTTATGGAGTGGAATCGTGAAGTTTTTGGAAATTTATTTCGCAACAAAAGGAAGACGTGGGCTCGCCTCGAGGGAGTCCAGCAACGTCTCTCATGTTCCACAAACCCATATCTCCTAAAACTTGAGAAAGAATTGCGCCATGAACTGGACCTCATTCTAGATGGGGATAGAAACACCAAATATTTCCATGCGAGCACGATTGTCCGAAGAAAGAAGAATCGCATTGAGGGCCTCCAGAACAAGAATGACGATTGGGTTTGGGATTCATTTACTTTGCGGGCCATGGTGGTGGATTATTTCCAGAAACTCTACCTTGATGAGCCCTTACTAGATGTTCCTGTTGATATGCCGAGGAACTGCTTCCCTCAAATCTCAACTGTGAACTTCACTAATTTGGCTAAGACTTTTATAGAGAAGGATATTAAATTAGCTTTGAGAGACATGGGACCTTATAAAGCCTCGGGGGCGGATGGTTTTCAAGCAATATTCTTTAAGCAGAATTGGGAGGTGGTCAAGGATAGTGTTTGTCGCCTCACAGTCAGTGTCCTTAATGGAGCAGCTCTACAAGAGAAGTTGAACGATACTATGTTGGTCCTTATCCCAAAGGTTGAGAACCCACAAAAGGTTACCCAACTTCGTGCCATCTCTCTATGCAATGTGGCTATTAAGTTGATCACTAAAGCGATTGTCAATTGTTTGAAACCTATCCTTCCTCAAGTGGTCTCGCCTTTTCAATCTAGTTTTGTCCCGGTGCGACAAATCTCAGATAATATTGTGATTGTGCAATAGGTACTTCCTACAATGCATACAAGTGGTCGGAGACGCCCTCTCATGACCATTAAAATTGATCTTGAGAAAGCATATGACCGCATTCGTTGGGCCTTTGTACGGGATACCCTTTTGGAGCTGCGATTGCCTCAAAACTTAATAGAGGTAATAATAAATTGCATTAAATCTTGCTCAATGAGAGTAATGTGGAATGGCACCCTGACGGAAGCCTTCTCGCCCTCAATGGGCGTCTGTCAAGGAGACTCTTTATCTCCATATATATTTGTACTTTGTATGGAGCGCCTCTCTCACATCATTCAAGCGGCAACGTTTCGAGGGGCATGGAAACCAATCACGACAAGTCCTAATGGACCCCTACTGACATTTATTCTTTGTCGACGACTTGATCCTCTTTGGCGAAGCCTCAACCCAACAAGTTCAAGTTATTAATGAATGTCTTCATAACTTTTGTGTATTGTCTGGTCACAAGGTTAGTTTGAATAAATCTCGAGTTATTTTCTCGCCAACGGATCGTGAAGATCTTGGGCGGGATATAAGTGATATTCTCTGTATCCCCGTTACCACTGATTTGGGTCGATACCTGGGGATAACAACTATTTCTGGGCGTGTTACTAAAGACACGTACTGCCATATCGTTGAAAAAGTTAGTGCTCGATTTTCTAGGTGGCAGACAAAGTATTTATCGTTAGCGGATTGCATTACACTTCCCCAATCAGTCCTCTCTTGCCTCCCATCCTATGCCAAGCAAACTGCACTTCTCCCTCGATCGATCTGTGACGAGGTGGATAAGAAGTGTCGTGGCTTCGTTTGGGGGAGTACAGAGGAACAAAAGAGGATCCACCTTGTCAATTGGGACAAGGTTGCACGCCCAAAAGAGGAAGGAGGGTTGGGCTTGCGCTCAGTCCGACAATCCAATGTTGCCTTTATTTCAAAGCTCGGGTGGAGAGTGATGAATGAAGACACAAGCCTTTGGTCCCGTGTTATTTGCCACAAGTATTGTAAGGGGCGCAATGACATAGATATGTTCCAGAGCACAAGAGAAGCCTCCCATACATGGAGAGGTATCCTTCATGGTGCACCTACATTACAACAAGGTGTACGATCGTCCATAGGTGATGGCACCACAACCTTGTTTTGGAACCCCGCTTGGGCTGAAGATAAACGACTTATAGAGTTTGCAACAGGGCCAGTTGATGATACCATTAGCGATGCCACTGTAGCTGAAATATGGGGCGAAGTGGGATGGGAATGGGATCGCTTCACTCATCTCCTCCCACCAGCTTCGCTCGGGTGAATAACAACCCATTTTGTAGCCCCTGCTTGCGGAAGGGATCAATTGTACTAGCAAGGAAGCAGGTCTGGGCAATTCACCATCAAGTTTGCCATGTCCAATATTCGTGGCCCTGTGAATAACTCCATGAACAATGATTGGAGGCTCATCTGGCGTACTCCGGCCCCGCAAAAATACCGCTCCTTCTTATGGTTAACTCTCCATGAGAGTTTTCTTTGCAATGCCAATCGAGCTCGTTGCGATCTTGCTAGCTCTGCTTCATGTACTAAGTGTGGAGAGCCCGTTGAATCTTGCTACCACCTTCTCCGGGACTGTCCTCGTGCTAGGGAGGTGTGGGATCGTATTAACCCTCCATTGGAGTTAAATGCGTTCTACTCCTTCTCCCTTCGAAATTGGTTGCGCGAAAACTTGTCGGCGAAAGGCTTGTGGCCGACCAAGTTCGTCACTGCCCTGTGGTGGATCAGGAAATGGTGGAATGCGCGATCATTTGGCCACCCTGGTGATGTGCCCTATGACAAAAAAATTAAGATGGAGTGTATATGTTTTATTTTTTATTTGGTTGTCCAACTTTTGAACAACTAAAACTGGATTAGCATCAGACAGGGAGACCCAGTGTCCCCACTGGTATTTGTACTGGTTATGGAATATCTGTCAAGAGTACTGAAAATAGCATGCAGGGACAACAGCTTCAAGTGGCATCCAATGTGCAAGGAGTTAGAACTGAGTCATTTGTGCTTTGCGGATGACTTGATGTTCTTCTGCAAAGCTACCCCTGACTCTGTAAGTATAATGATGAACTGCTTAAACTACTTTGCACAAGTTACTGGTCTGTTTGCTAACAAGGAGAAATCTTACTTTTACATGGCTGGTGTGAATGATGAGGTGAAAAGGGAATTGTTAGATTTATCTGGCTTCAGAGTGGGTACATTGCCCATGAGGTACTTGGGAGTCCCACTTTCCCCCTCTAAATGGAGCAAAATTGACTGTGAATGCCTGGTTGATAAAATGACTAAAAAACTGCAGATTTGGGCTTCAAGGAACCTTTCTTATGCAGGAAGAGCTCAACTGATAAACTCTGTTTTGGTATCTATACATATCTACTGGTCTAGTATCTTCATATTGCCTGCAGGGGTACTTAATAGTATAGAACAAAAATGCAGATTCTTCTTGTGGGGCTCTACTGATCAAAAACATAATACCAGTTTGGTTGCATGGGATATGGTATGCAGGCCTAGGAAAAATGGGGGCATAAACATAAAAAAGTGCAAATGGTTTAATGTAGCATTAAATGGGAAACACATTTGGGACCTAGCCACTAAAAAAGACACCTTGTGGGTAAAGTGGATAAATGGGATTTATCTGAAAGGCAGCAACTTCTGGAACTATGCACCAGGGTGGGGAGCTAGCTGGTACTGGAATAAGCTCAACAAAATCAAGAGCTATTTCCAGGAGCACTACACAGCTAGAGGAGTTTGGAAGAGGGATGCAGATGGATGTTATACAGCTGCTAGAGGGTACAAAACTCTGCTAGGAAACATGCCTAAGAGTAGGCATGCAAACCTGATCTGGGGTAGTATTAATATGCCAAGACACAGCTTCTGTCTATGGTTAGCACAACAAGGCAGACTACTAACCAAGGATAGAATGAAAAATATGGGCTTTCTTAATGGGGACGATGTCTGTAATCTCTGCAAAGCACAACCAGAAAACCACCAGCACCTATTCTTCAGTTGCAGTGTGGCAGTGGAGATTATTAGCCAACTGAAAAGCTGGTTACAGATCACACCAAGAGCAAGCACAATCCAGGGCATGCTGGGGTGGATAAGCAGGCAAAAATGTTCCAAAATCAGAAAAGAAGGTTTCGCAGCAGGGCTAGCAGCATCTGTCTATTGGCTCTGGAGAGGCAGAAACATCATGCATTTCGAAGGTAGCAGCCTGAGTGTGTCACAGACCATACAGCAGATTCAACAATCAGTGATATGTAGATTACAACAATGCAGCAAGCTGAGGAAGATGAACAGCAAAGACAAAAGATGGATTGAGAGACTATAACATCCCCTGTAAATCATAGAAGAGCTGACCACCTCCCTGCTGTTGATCTCAGGAACAAGACACGTGTAAAAGAAGGGATCAAAGCAAGAAGCCTGGAGTATATCATGAATCAGAGAGTAATCAGTAATGTTGGGGTTAAACTGAAGGATACAGAAGCAGATTGATACAGTGAGACTCTGAATCAGAACAAATGCAAGGAATGGGCAGCAGTGCAGGAACTCAGGCAGCAGGGTTCAGCAGCAGGTAATCAGCAGCAGGTTGATGAAGCAAGGCAGAATGAGGAATGAAACAGCTCCAAGCAGAGTTGAAAACCTCGAAGAAGTTGTAATATTTTTAACTATATATGCTTTTGTATTTTGCTGTAAGTCAGAAATAATTTTTGCTAATTGTAATGTTTACAGAGATGGTGAGAAATATTTTTTGCAAATTGTAATGTTTACAGAGATGGTGAACCACTGCCTGTAGTGGATTGCACCAAATTGAAGGGTTGTAAGGTAGTAGAGGGATGTAGCAAAAAGGAACCCTACCTAGTAGGTGGCCTTGGATCTGCATTGCCTAAGGACTGTAATCATGTTACATTACAGTGAGCAATAATACAATTTCTGACTTGCACCAAAAAAAAATACCACATTATCACCTTATTGTCCATTTCAGAAACATATTTTGTCTCTTTCAATTCAATTTAATTCAATTCAATTCAGTAGTGTTTGTTCAGTTTATCAGTGGTGTTCGTTTGAGTATCATGGTGTTCAGATTCAATCAATAAGTACAATTAAATGCAACCCTAACAAACACCCTTAGCCAAAGATAAGATCGAATATACAATTCGTTTACTTATTTTGATATTTGATATGCGACTATTATAATACAATAGTCGAAAACAAACAAAAATGTATTGTGCACCCGACTTTTTAATGAGACACGCATCAAAAAATAAAGGGGAGCTGAAACAAAAAAACTTGTATTGACTATTATTTTGGTAGTAATATAAACATCGAAGTATCTCACATTTTACCAAAAAATGAAAATAGATGTTTACACTATGTAGACTATCACTGTGAAGAATTTGTTATTCAGATTTGTAGTCATAATCCGCTTCCAAAATAATATTTATTTTTAATATAATTTTTAAATCTGTAATAACCCGTGCATTACACGGGCAAAAACTAGTTTTGCAAATCAAAATGTCTCATTAACTATACAGATAGAAGCATAAGTAATATTTTAAGTGGTGTATAAATTAGACCGCTTGCATCAAACTTTTATTCAATTAACTAGCTGGTTTGACCCATATGAAAAGTAGTATAATGGTTTATAAATTATAAATGTGAAATTCATTAAAAATAGTCGAATACTAGTTCATAAGCTTTAAAGGTAAGGTTCATTAAAAATAGTCTAATAGTTCATAAATTATAGGGGTAGCGTTCATTCCTCTAAAAAATATAAAAATGTAAAGTTCATTTAAAGTAGTATAATAGTTCATAAACTATAAAAGCAAGATACATTTAAAAATATAAAAGCAAGATACATTTAAAAAAATAAAAACAAGATACAAACCTGATGTTCATTCCTCTAAAAAAAACGGTAAGGTTCATTAAAATAATATAATAGAAGTAGTTCATAAGTTATAAACATAATATTCATTTAAATTAGTCTAATATAGTTAGCTATAAATATAAGGTTCATTCCTCTAAAAAAACGTAGGCTTCATTTAGAGTAGTCTAATAGTTCATAAGCTACAAACGTGATGTTCATGTCTCAAAAAAAAAAACAAAAAAAACGCAAGGTTCATTTAAAATAATCTAATAGTTCATAAGCTATAAAGTTAATGTTCATTTAAAATAGTCTAATAGTCCATAAACTATAAATCTAAGGTTCATTCCTCTAAAAAAACACGTAAACTTCATTTAAAATAGTCTAATAACTCATAAGCTATAAACATAAGGTTCATTTAAAATAGTCTAATAGTTCATAAGTTACAAACGTGATGTTCATTTCTCTTAAAAAAAAGTAAGGTTCATCTGAAATAATCTAATAGTTCATAAGCTATAAACGTAATGTTCATTTGAAATAGTCTAATAGTTCATAAGCTACATGTCTAAGGTTCGTTCATCTAAATAAAAAACCGTAAGATTCATTTAAAATAGTCTAATAGCTCAAAAGTTATAAATATAATGTTCATTTAAAATAGTGTAATAATTCATAAGTTATAAATGTAAGGTTCATTTAAAATAGTGTAATGGTTCATAAATTATAAATGTAAGGTTCATTTAAAATATTATTATAGTTCATAAACTGTAAACTATAAACTTAATGTTCATTAAAATAGTCTAATAGCTGACCTCAAAAAAAAAATAGTATAATAGCTCATAAGTTATAAACATAAGGTTTATTTAAAAAAGTGGGCTTTGCACGAGCTCGTAAAATAATTTTTATGAATATATTTTACATAATATAATGCTTAAAATATTTAAAGTAAAATTATTAATATTATTGATAAAAATACAATTTTTTTTCAAAGATTTCTATTCATAGGATGCAGAAAAATTATTGAAATGATATTTTAATACAACATTCATTTGTAATGAGATTGGTCTAAATTTAAATAGAGAATAAAAACAGTATATGTACACTTATTTTAATAAGTAATTCAATGAATGAAAAAAATGAATAAACTCAATATGCATTAACGGTATATGTCTTAAAAGTTGATAGCTCATACTCATTTTATACCGCACAACTAAAACTATGTGACAAAGTTGTCCACATGTGGCGTCTACGTGCAATCTTCACACGAACATTCCCTCTTATGTGACTTCCTACATGTCATTCCTTCTTATGTAACTCAACTTTTATAGGAGACATGCATATATATCTCATTTTGAAGCGTTGTTCAAATCCAATCCAACGGAGTCTGATTTATAATTTTTTGACTTACGTAACTAAAGTTATTTTATTTTGTAATTTTAAAATATGCTAATAAATAATGTAATTAAGTTAACTAATGGTAAGAAATTAATGATGGATGATGTGTTATGCAAAGTGGCAAGCTTGTGCTTATGTGTCATATCTACATGATATGGCTAGCCTATGTGGCGTCCCACGTGTCGGACTCACACGAATAAGGAATCAATTATAGTTATATACTAGTTTTTATCCCCGTGCTTCGCACGGGCTCATAAAATATTTTGCAAATACATAGAAATTAATAGTAATACTTCAAAATATTTTAAATGAAATGAGTATAATTTGTAAGACACATTCTTTGACCGAGAGGTATATACTCTACATAGATATAGGATAAATGTTTTGAATTGCCAAACATTATTTTCCATAACCAAGAGGTATTTGTCTCAATGGTTATCCTCTCACCTTCCAACTTGGAGGTCCCAAGTTCAAGGCTTGGGACTCCCACATAATCATGTGGTTAATGAATATATGGAGGGTGACATCAACAGTTGGGCCTTGGCCCAGCTGGTATATATTGGTGGGGTGGATTGGGGGTGGGGGGGTCATTTGTACACTCAGCTCTGGGTCAGTCCAAGATGGGCTGGGCTCTGGGCCCGAGATGGACTGGGCTGGGTAGAGGCCCGATCTTACCTTCTTAAAAAAAATAAAAATATTATTTTCCATGAAGAGAAATTGAAAGGGAAAATACCAACTAAAGTTACTTATAAAAATTTAGACTTTGTCATTTGTATTATTTATTTTCTTAAATAAACAAATAAAACAAAACATTTAGACGAACTTTCACTTACCACTATACAAATATGTCATCATATATATTTTTACAACAAAAGCCAAATTTTATTAGCAAAACATAGCACATGGGAATAACTTACGAGCCTACATATTTAATCTATAATTTAAAAACTATTGCAATTAGAATATATGTATTTTTGATCCTACATATTTAACGAGTCCTTATAGAATATATGTATTTTTGATCCTACATATTTAACCTATAATTTAAAAACTACTGCAATTAGAAAATATATATCATACTAATCATGAATTTATCCACACATCTTATAAAATTTGGATAATATATATTACTATCAAATTCATGAAACTCTTAGTAAAACAATGCATCTTACAAAGAATATTCATTCACAGGGGCGGAATCAGGAAATTTGTATACGGGGGCCGACTATTAATATTATACTACTATTATGTGCTCCTTTTTCCCAAACTTAGCGGTCAAATATGCCCTTTTATAGTCAATTTCGACTCTTAATTTTGATCTTATTATGAATGTATAAGTAAATTTATTAAATGATTAATTACAAATCAACAGAAACGACATTATAACTAGTAATTTCAAAATTAAAAAAAAAAACTAGTAAATTTCCTTCCAAAAACAAAATATAACTGGTAAATGAAAATCTGGAAAGAGCAATGTCAATGGAAGCACTTAGGACAATAAAGTAAGCAATTGTAGTGTAAAATTAGTGGGACTATGGAAGGCTGGAAAAGTTAGAAAAAAAAGGCCCATATTTGATGGGAAAGAGAGTCGAACTCAGGTTGCCAGGGGGGACCAACCCAATTACTACCAAATGCGCTGCCAAGCTTTAACGTTAACTTTGGCCACAATTAAATATAGAACTAAAACTTGGGGGGAGCCTGGGCTCCTGCTCGTCCCCCTAGGTCCGCCCCTGTTCATTCACATGAATAAAATTACTACATTAAGCTTTATATATTAGTAAAGTTATTTTACGAGCCCGTGCTATTTTACGAGCCCGTGCTATTCATTCACATGATATATATAGTGGATGACTTGCTTGCATGTCAGCTTTTTGCCTTGTTTGGCAATTAGCGGATAGCGGATAGCGGATTGCAATAGCAGATTTGACTTGAGGATTGTATTAGTGGATTTGACCAAAGGATTGTATTAGCTGATTTGCATAAATGTGTTTGGTAAATTAGCTGATTTATTTAAATGTGGATGTGATAATGTCCTTTCTTTAATAATTAGAATCCGCTAATTTGAAAAAGCTACTTTTTTAGCGAAGTGAAAATTAGTGGTTTCAACCCAATCCGCTACTAACCAAACATGTTAAATTAGCGGATTTTCTAGTCAAATCCTCTAAAGTAACCCCAATCCGCTAATTTTGATCCAATCCGCTAATTACCAAACAAGGCCTATGTGTCACTGCACACGAATATGTCTCACTTGGCATCCCACATGTCGTTACCACACGAATAAGGACTCAATTGGTTCAGATATAGGACTTATACATCTCATTTTGAAGCATTTTTCATTTCTGATGCAATGACGTAAAATTTAGAATTTTTAGAGTTGCGTAACCTAAGTTTTTTCTTTTGTAATTAGAAACAATATGCTAATAGTTATAAATATCATACTTAATTATGATAATCAAGTCAAGAATAATGATGATGCATTAATTGGTGACACTTGTATGCCTTGCTTAGATGGCGTCCTACATATCAATCCCCCACGATTATGTGTCGACTACGTATATACGTGACGTCCCACATGTCGGCACCATACGAAGAAGGACCCAGTTATATGTGTGTGTGTGTATATAGATATGACTATGAAATTTGGGGTATTACAGAAACGCAACGATTATCGTATCACATTCTTACATCAATCTTTATTTTTGCAACCCCGTGTTCCGAACTTACCCTTACAATGTCATTTCGCCTTGCCTATATTTTTTTATATTCCAACACCGCCATGTTTGCACATTGAAGAAGAACTTATTGCTCAGAGATCATTTTATATTTTCAAACACTCAGTAATTTATGCAAAACCAAATAAGTCACACCATTACATAGTGAAACGGTCGCGGTCGCTCTTCCATATCACCAGTCCATAAAACACAGAAGCTCACCAAAGGAAATGACATTGCCTAACTATTATTCTATATGACAACTTGTCGTGATCAATATTTGTTCACCCCTCTCACACTCAAAAGGAACATGCTACCTTGTTTTTGTTTTCTTTCCTGAAGTAGGGGCACAAATGGTATCGAGATTATATGCCTATAAAACAATATAACCTTGTGGTGACTTTTGCAATATCTCAAAAAAATTGAATTTTAGGAGTGATTCTCAAACTCCAATCATATTAAGCATTAGTACATTTAAAGTTGCTCAATGAAATGACTTACTCAGCATGTAAGCAAGTTATAAATTGTGTAATGAACAATCTTAATGTTAACAATTACTTCTAGTTTAATCATCGTCAAAGTTTCTCAAGTATAACTTTTTTATCTTGTAAATAGTTTATCGTGTTCTTCACAATCAATGTAAGTACATCAAAATTGATTATCATTTCACAAAAGAACGTGTGTGTCTCTACACTACTTCCAAGTAGTAGTTTGTTGAGATTTTCAACAATGATATTTATGCTCAACAATTCATATCTGTTCAATGTCCAATTTGTTCATATTTTTCTCGTTACACATAATTGTAGTGTAATATGTTATTGTGGAGGACAAGTGTGCAATTGTACAATTTTATCCTTGACATGATTAGGGGGTCTTTCATCATCGACAATCAGATTATGTGCTATTATGCAAGCCATCATAATTTTCCATGAATTGTTTTTTTTTTAGGTGGAAACGGGGTTGGAGAGTTTTATTCAAAATGGTAATCAAGCCCCGCCACACTACTAAAAAAATGGATTTTAGCTGCGGAAAATAACCGCAGCTATTACCAAAAAATCGCTGCTATTTAAGGTCAACGACGGAATTGGCAACGGAGTGCGTCTGACGCTAAAAACCTCGACGCTGAGAGAATCAGCAACGTATTATTTTTTACCCGCAGCTGATCTCAGCGGCGGAAAATATTAATTCTGCCGCTGAGTTTAATTTAAAAAAAAGAAAAGAAAAAACAAAGTCAGACGATGAGCCCAACAGCATAGGGAGCCCCAACTCGCGTGACACACATGCGCGCCTCATTTAATTCCCCAATTTGCCAGCAATGCGCGCACAAGCATGCTTCTTCAAGCAGGCCATTGAGTTGTTCCCTAACATTATATGCAATACATTTAATATAACCATATATTTGACCAGTTAAAAAAATAATAAAATTTGCCGCTAATTTTTTTAAACTTTATTTTTAAAATAATAATTAGCCAACAAATAACTGCGGAAAGCAATTAGCTGTGGAAAAAAGCCCGTAGCTAAAATCCGCAGCTAAATTCCATTTTTTTTGTAGTGCCAAGGCTAGACAATGTCTTGCGGGTAATTGTTCACAAGACTTAACTCACTCCCTACGGAAGGACATGAAGGATTTATGTCCTGTCAGTCAAGGTGCAAAATTCGGGATTAAATAACAGAGATAGTTAACCCATCGATTTTGTAGGTCGTAACGTTTAGCTAGAGACCGCTTACGATAATTGGACTGATATGAGTTGGCCGACTACTAAATGCGATGGGCCTAACGGGTCGCACGCTTAAGTAATAGATGGATCAATAATTAATTAATGAACCTAGGAGTCGCATTAGTTAATTAATAAGAGAGAACGGTAAGTGGGCCTACCTAGGGTTAGCCCACTACATGTAAACTCTATCGTTTAAATAGAAGAGAAGGAGGATGTAACTAGGTTACAAGTTTCAACTAATAGCCTCCTTCTCTCATTTTCTCTCTCTAAACAACAAAGCACCTACATAGCCCAAGGAACTAGTCCTTGTGCTCGTTCTAGCTAACGAACGTGTTTGGATTGATCTATCGGTTGCTGCGTGGACTACGGTAGAGGGATTACACTTGGAATCCTAATTCGCACATATCGATATTTAATCGATCAACGAGGCACGCATCAAGAGGTATATTTATGTGTATTTAATGACCCGTTAAGATTCCTGTTTTCTAGTTGTCTTCCGCTTTTATGATTAGATCATTGCAACTAGATCCTACAGGACATAATCTCACTACATAGTGTACTACAGTATTTCCTGCCCGTTTCAAAAAATAGAATATCCATAAATTGTTTATCCCATCTTCGAAGTATGGCAAATCGAGCTTGTAGCATCCCAAATACACGCTCCACATACTTTCTTAAACTTTCTTGTATTTCAGCAAACAATTTTAGCTTACAAGTTTGGGATTTGAGGGGGGAGGGGGCATTGGAGTTGGGGACATGATTGCGAAATAGACATCATCAATCACATCGTCAATTTCATTAACTATGTCTACAACAAGGGTTTGTTGTTCACGTTCTTTAGATGAACTATAACTACCAGGAAAGAAAAAAAAAATAAAAAAAAAGAAAAACGGATACATGAGTGATGAAGTATAAAAGTAGGACTTTTGATAAAAGAGAAAGATAGAATGAATGTGGTGGTGGTGTGAAATATTCAGGTTGGGATACGTAGTTCATATTTTGTGGGAAAATGAGATTTTTGAGAGCTAATTATAAATTTTAGAAGGAAAATAAGAATTTAGGAGATAGAAAGGGTCATTTGAGGTTTGTGCAAAAACATAGAGAATTCGGTCTCATTTTGTAGAGGGTTGAAAAATATAATCGTTGGTAATTTTTTTTTACATTTTTAGATTTTTCTTTTAACTATAGTCGTTTCAAACTTTAATAGGACCAGATGTTGGCTGACACGTGGTGTGTCAGGACTGGCTGGCATGTCGCACCTGTTTTAAATTTTTTTTTCCCCAAAAACATAGTAGAACATTGCGTTTAAGGCTCCCAATCTGCAAAACGTAATTTTTAAAGGTGCAACACTCTTATCTTCTTTTTTTTTTGCTAATTTGGCAACACTCTTAGCTATAGGCTAATTTTCTGCTTGTGGGTCATTATCCTATTGCATTTCACTTCCTTTACTTTTCATGCTACTACTGGCTGTGAGTCATGCTACTACTGTACCTCATTTGTGTGGATATTGGCCATTATAAAATAGCAAATTTGGCTCCAGACTTTGTTCCATATATTGTCAACATTAATCAAAAGAAAGAAAACTAAGACAAGATAAACAAAGATGGCTAGACTAACCCTTTCCTTAGAATGTGTAGGATTTGCCTTATTTACTTACAATTTTTATAATTCTAAGGTTATCGAAGCCTTTGAAAGATATGCTCAAGCGACTTTCAGCCTCTTTTTCATTTACTTATTCTTTTTCCATCTTGTTATTGTGGCTAATCCGGAAACAATACAATAATTGTTTTGGATAAGAGGGAGGATACAGTCAAAATTTTATTTTTGTGTTTACCATTTGGATTTCTGAAATACCCTCAATGGTTCAAGAGATAGATGAAACATATTTTTTTATTTTTTTTTAACTTTGATGGCATTGCCCTTTTGGGCCTTTGTACTTGAAATGAGTTTGAAAGTTGAAGTTAATTTAAGTTTGGTTAGTCTAACTGTAGAGATTAGTGTTTCCATTGCTTATAGGTTTATTACTATAAACGTCAAATTTTGACTCATAATTTTTAGGATTATCATTATTATCGATATTATTCTAACGGACCCCTATTCTAATTAACATAATCATTTTGGTAAGAGTACTTAGGGTCAAAACCGTGACCCAAAGTTTTGATAAATTCAAGCCCATTGTCCAAATAAAATAATAAATAAAAGGAAATAAAGAAATAAAAACAAAATCAAAAAAAAAAAATTAGGAAAATTCCACTTCGTACCCCTGTACTAGTGGCTTTTCCATTTCGTACCCAAAATATTTTCCGAATTCCAGAGCGTACCCCTTTACTTATACTCCCGGTTTATCTTTACATTGGACTTTTCACGGTCTCCAAGACACTACTTTGACCATGAATATTTATGATTTCATAATTATAGAATTTATAGTAAGATGATACTTTGAAAATACTATTTAAAATGAATCTATCAATACTATTTTCACATTATAAAACTTTGTAACTTTTCACAAATAAGTGGTCAAAGTTCACAACCTTTGACCTTAAAAAGTCCAATGTAAAGATAAACTTGGGACATAGGGAGTAGTTTTTTTGGTCCGTATTCTTTTTTGGGTAATTCCGTAAATTTATCAGTTAAATTGTGACGTGGCAGTTTTCTTCCTCGTTTTCTCTCTCCCCCCTCCTTCCACCACCACCCCCACTCCCACCACCACCAACAACAACAATGGACTTCACTCTCTCTCCTCGTTTTCTCTCTCCTCCCTCACCACAACCTCCAAATTTCTCTCTCCTGCAATATCGTCCACTTTCTCTCCCCCCACTTCTCTTCATCGTTGTCGCCTTTAGGGGTGGGTTGTGGAGGCTTTGTGGGTGGAAGGGGTGGGTAATTTTTGTTTACATATTTTGCGGGGTAGTGACTGGTTAGGATTGGGGTTTCTTGGGGTTGTGGGATGGTTGGGGGTAGGGTGGCGACTGGTGGTGGGAGCGAGGTGACGGGTGGGGTTTCGGTAGGGTTGTGGTTTGGAGGGGTCGTGGGCTGGTTGGGGGTGGGGTGGAGCTGGGTGGCGGGTGGGGTTGTGGTTTGGGTGGTTGTGGGCTGGTTGGGGGTGGGGTGGCATATGAAAGTGGGAGCGGGGTGACGGGTGGGGTTTTGGTGGGGTAGTGGTTTTGGTGGTTGTGGGCTGGTTGGGGGTGGGGTGGCGACTGAAAGTGGGAGCGGGGTGGAGACTAGAAGTGGAAGCGGGGTGGCGGGTGGGGTCTCGGTGGGGTTGTGGTTTCGGGTAGAGCTGGCAAAAGCTGACCCGACACGACAACCCGACACGAACCTAACCCGAAATAAGCGGGTTTGGGTTGAGATTTTCAACCGACACGACTAACCCGTTTAATAAATGGGTAAGGTTAGGGTTGAAAGTCTCAACTCGAGAATAACCCACCTAATACGTTTACTCACTTTTGACAAAAAAGAAAATTGAATATCAACATATTTTGTGACATAAATATTTGATAATGATGAGAATATATCATCTTCTCTTAACCCAATAGTTTATTTCACAAATACATACTTATTTGATAATTTAGAATTTATTTTTTCTTTTTATATATAAAATTTAATCATTTTCTCTAAAAATTAATTAGTTAAATGGGTTAACGGGTCGACCTCATCAACCCGTTTATTAAATGGGTAGGGTTAGGGTTGGAGTTTTCAATTTAATAAATGGGTTAGGGTTGAGTCAAGCATTTTTCAACCCGTTTATATATAACCCGGACACGAACCCAACCCAACCCGACAAATTGCCGGCTCTAGTTTTGGGGGATTGTGGGCTGGTTGGGGGTGGGTTGGCGACTGGAAGTGGGAGCGGGTTGAAGGGTAGGGTTTCGGTAGGGTTGTGGTTTCGGGGGTTGCGAGCTGGTTGGAGGTGTGGTGGCGACTGGTGGTGGACTTTCGTGGTTGGAGGCTGGTGGTAGGGTTGGGTACCGTGTTTTTCGGGTTGGTTGGAGGTAGGGTGGGGTTTCATTAAAGGGTAAATTAGTAAATGCACTAAAAACTAACGAAAAAAACTAAAAAGGGCACGAACCAGACACGATAAAATCCAAAAGGGTATGCTATGGAATTCGGAAAATATTTTGGTTACGAAATGGAAAAGCCAGTAGCACAGGAGAACGAAGTGAAATTTCCCAAAAAATTAAAATAAAAAGTATGGGCCGGAAAATTAAAAAAAAAATCTCGTTTTCCCTCAATACCCCCTACAATTCTCCCCTCTTTTTTTGTTTTTCTTCTTCCTTTTCTCCTCTTCACCACGGCGCCACCTCACCTCCTCATTTCTTCCTTTTTTTTTCTTTTCCTTTTTCTTTTTTTCTTCTTCTTTCACTTGTGCCAAGTTACACTCCTTCCTCCTTTCCTTTCACTCCATATTTGGCTAAACCCCCCTATTCTCTCTCATATTCTTTTTCTTCCCTTCACTCTTATATCTCCCTTTTTATTTTATTTTCTCTTTTATTTTAGTTTACTAGTAGAAATATTATATATTTTTTAGATAGCAATATTAAATAGAGAAAAAATATCTAGATATTTTGTTATGAAAAATCTTTGTCTATTCTAGATTTTTTTTGTCTTTCAGTCTAATTTTCCCTTTTCTTTTTTTCCAGACCCTGATCCCTCACCTTGAAATTTTCTATAAACCCCCCTATTATCCTTTACAAGGGCCATTGACTCTTTTCTCTACCTCTCTTTCTAATATTGGTCTTTGGCCTTTAACTCTTTCATCTACTCTTACTTTTACGCGATCATGGATGTTCCACCTAACATCACATCAAATCACCTTCATACAAAATCACTTCCCCCAATGGAATACACTTTCCCTAGTGACATAATTTACCCCAATAGAATACCTATGATCGAATGTAACCGAATAATTAATCGTCCCCTCTTATTTGGCGTCGGACCATCCCGGGGATCCTTTTAAGAGACTCTTTTAAGCCATTACCCACCAATATATACCCATATCCTATTCAAATCATCTGCTTATTCATTCGTAGTGAATGTTATTCCCCAGTGAAGAGCATATGTTATTGAGGAGTCTAATACTTATACTAAAACCTAAGAATTGGGTTAATCCCTGTAATATTACCAAATGTTGCCGGGTTGAATGCCTCAAATGAATGGACAAATCTTCCCATTTGAACATTTTCTTACTTCTTATAGGGGAGTAGGAGTTTCTCTGATCAATTATTCGACTCTAAGCAGGGAGTCATCTCATAAGTTTGTCAATTGTACCCCTCTCACGGGAAAGAATAGAATAAACCCACCTAGTGGCACCCAAAGAGTCTTACTGACCCGATCCCCCAGTCAGAACTACGTAATGGGCGTTGATCCAAGAGTAGTTTCAAGTCCTACAATAATTGGCATGTAGTGCAATACGTGTGTATCCAAGCCCACTGTACATAAACGAATATACCGGTTCCAAACCGATTTTTGCGTACAAGTGTGTTGTTTGACAACGTGTACATATATATATATTGTGTATTATTATTATTATTATTATTATTATTATTATTATTATTATTATTATTATTATTATTTTAGGCATTACATATACAATTCAAAGCTTTCATATTAGATATAATGTATCAGTAAAGAGCATGTACTCAGTACTAAGGATGATATGGGTCCGAGGATGTCCACACCTAGACCCCGACCTAAACCTTTTGCATTCGTGGATCAGTCAAGCAATTTTCGTGGCTTATCACGATGAAGTCATTTTTTGGATCGCACAAATTTAATCACTAGTTTTGGTCAAAGCGGTGCGTCACACGGGCATTAAGCTAGTTATCCTAATACTTTTTTTTGTTTGTGAGAAAGTGTTTGATCAATTAATTATTCGAATTCATACAAGAAGCATTACAAAAGTCAGACGCCATTACATCCATCACTACTTTCGGACATCTTTCTATCCAAACTCTAGTCGAAAACGAAATCGAATTCAAGTGAGCCAATTACTTATCCCAATTCTTTAAAAACACAAAAAAGAAAAAGAAAAAAAGGGAGGGATTTATTTCCATATTAAGAGGGAGAAAGGAGGGATAATTAGAAATTCGAACTTTTTGTTTGGTGTTTAAAGATTTTTGGCCTTTTGGGTGAAGCGGCGCGTAGCGTTATTTTGCCCCAAACCAAAAGCTATGTAAATTTGGGAGGGAGAGAGAAGAATCTCATATTTTTTTTTGGCTCCGCGTTCCATAAATTTCCAGCGATACACATTCCATACCTCTCTCTCTCTCTCCTTTCTCCTCTCTCTCTCTCCTTTTTCTCTCGGCTATTTAGGGTTAGGGTTTTTTCCCTGCTTGACCAAAGTGGAAAAATCACCATAACAATGTCGATTAAGACACCTTTGTCTCTCTATCATTGCTCGGTATCTTCTCTACCAACTTTTTAGATCAAGTAGATGACTTGATTGAGTTTTTTCTCTGGTAATTTCTTACTTATTTGTTTTTTTGAACTCTGCTTTTTTGGTGTGCTTTTTAGTTGCTATTAAATTATGTGCTTTTTCTCAAAGCTGTTTACTCTTGTTAAGTAAAACATGTATTTGCTTTGCTGTGTAGTGTATGGGAACTGTGAAATTTTCTCTATAGGTTGGTTGTTGAAGTACTGTAGTTTAGTCAAATCCGTTTGTGGTGGTTTATTTAGCCTTTTATTGTTAAATTTTATTGTAAATTTGTAATTTTTTGGATCTAGTATTGTTTGCTTATTCTGGATTTGCTTCTTTTGTTTATTAGAATTGGTTTGTCTTAGTTATGGGCTGCAATTATAAGTTTGGTATATATGATATTGTTTAGGATTAATTTTTTTGATGTTCTTTATTCTGGGTTGTGTTTATCTTGTTGATGATGTTGTTGTTTACTGATTTTGCAGTTTTACATTCATCTACGTGACTATATGGCTGTTGCATACGCCCTTTTTAGTAAAAAAAAAGTCTGGATTTAACTTTGTCAATGTTTCCTGATTGTTTATAAAAGTTTGGGTATTGTCTCGTTTTTACCCCCGTTGTACCTACACAGTATGTTGATGAATATCAGACTGGTTGATTATCAATTTTCGGGCTCCTGTTAATATTTTGGGCTGGAATTTGCTCGTAGTTACTTTTATAAGTATTTTGTTGAGATGTTATTTATTGTTTATGTGGGACATCTGTTGTCAGTGGGATGTTGGAAGCAAAATTTGGGATTGTGTATTCTTTGATTTGATTCCAACATATGTTAGGACTGCTGTGTGCTGATGTTATTACTGCTATTGTACAGGGTGGCAGTCCTGGATTTGAGATGTATACTGTGCCTGATAATGGGAACATAGACACCTACGTGGTAAATTTTGTAGATTCTTACGCTGTTAACCTTTTAATGCTAGTTACCTTTGATTGTTATGAATGTCCTGTTCTTACTGGGAGTCTAATTTAGTGTTTCTTTTTTCTTTTCTTTCTATTTGATGTTCATGATTTTCTGTTCACTTTTCAGATGCAAGGTACTGAGCTGAACCCACATTTACCCAGTCCTGTGTTTGAAAACGTTGAAACAATGACCAGTGATGGAGCCTCTGATTTTCTTGTTGACGGTTTATATTATCCTGCTGCCCCCAGCTATGGTTATTACTGTACAGGTACGACATATTGCTTATGATCCATTTTACAGATGCTCTTTATTAAAGGTTTAATAAATGAAGTACTATGAGCCTATTTGAAGTGTTCACCTAATTTGCTTTATTGGAAGGGAGAGCATTTTATATTCTTTCCCCTGTGAGTAGAGAAGATGTGTTATTAGACTGTAGACCCTTTTAAAAGATGAAGTTGCCTACTATTTTATTTGTAATTAACAGAGCTCTTTAATTGAGATGTTTGGTTTATCCATAGCCTTAACGAGTCTCTCTTACAGCTCTATGAGAATGGACAGTCTAATAATCAATATATTCACTAAATGAGCAGGGTTTGAATCACCTGGCGAATGGGAGGAGCATCATGCAGTTTTTGGTGCAGATGGTGCAGAAATCCACTACGCGGTGAGTTTAAATGTATTTGTTATTGTCTCTCTCTTTTTCTGGTGTTCTCCTTTGTTTCCTTTTCATTGTTGTATTACTTCTAAGGTTCTAATATATTTTTCTCTGTTATAGGGTGCACAAACTGAAAATATGCCTTATGTATATTATACACCTAGCTATGGATATGGGGAGAGTGGATTCAACCCTTACAATCCTTACATACCTGGTGCGATGATAGGAGTTGATGGCCAATATGTGGGGACACAACCTTACTATACTGTATCACCTTATCACAATCCCACTTCGTCTCCTGGTTATTATCCCGTTTTAGTTCAGTCTGGCACAGATGTTGTCGCGAGTAGTTCAAGAGACACCTTGCCAGATGTAGGTCCCTCTACTACGCACCGAGTGAATGTCTCTAGTGCAAAGCGCACCCATCCCTCTACCCCAGCTACATTTCCTGTAAATTCTTCAAAAGCTGCTTCCAGTCAGGTACATTCATTGGCAGCAGCATCGCAGAAGTTTAATTCTGGAACAAGTAAACGTCCTGTGAGTAGTCGAACCGGTGGTTCTGGTGGTTCAGTCTATGGAGCTTCGTCACATATGCCACAGGTATGCATTATGCAATGTATTTGCGTTTTCTTCTCTCAACTCCATAGTATGAGAGTTATCTGCTCGATTGAGGTTTTTTTTTTTATATTTGTGATACTAAATTTTGGAATTTCATATACAAGATGTTAATGCCAATGCCCATGTGGCGAATTTCATAATTTCATATTCATAATTTGAACACTCTATAAATTAGCAAATAGTGAAAAGATGAATTCCAGGCTGGAGAGATACCAAATGGTCTACATTGCCAACACTCTAGATAAATTGAAGAGAGAAAGAAAAGGGGAGGAGAGAGAGAGATGGAGGAGTTTGATCAAGGGAGTGAAAGGGAGTGTGAGTGGGTGGAGTAAGCCATTAAGATGAAGTTAGGGCAGGAGACAGACAACTAATGGAGGAGAGAGAGGAAGCGCCAGTTGCTCATGGGGAAGGAGAGTTGAGGGTTTTCATGGAGAGGAGAGAAACGGGTGACTTTTATGTGTGTTGTCTTGTTGACAGGAGAGAGAAATATGAGTGGAGTAACTGTGCTGGATTACATTCACATGGTTTGAATTAATATTTGAAATACTTCTAATTTAGGCCTTTATAAACGATTATGGATATGACCCAATCCAAATTCTTAATGCTATCCGGAATTCCGAACACAGCAATTGGTTCGATTCCACAATTTCGAATGAAATGCTCGTTTCTAAGCAAGCCATAAATGATCAAAATTATATAATTTACACTACTTCACACAAAGATGAACTTGATTATGTGCTAATATACACTTTTTGTGGTTTGAGTTGAATTGGTAGAATGAACTTGTCCAATTTGTATGTCTTGAAATTCTTAATTGAGTTCTGTTATGTTTTTTTTCATTACCCTGTTAATCAAAATTTGGGATAGAATGTTTCATTCTTGATGATTTTGTTCACCCAGGGAATTTGTAATGTGCTTAGTGCAATTGCCATTGTTTAACTTCTATATAGTTGCTGTTTCTAGTTTATGTCCATTGAACTTCCTAGCAATTAGCAAATGGGGAGCTGAACTGAATGGAACATAATATTCATATCTAATTCCTCAATCAGCTGAAATTTTTGTTTTCTTTGTTTCTACAGAGTGGAAACACACCAACCTCACATCCATCTTCCGGGAACATTTCATATGGGGAGCTTGTTCCACAAGGAAACCAAATGAAATATACATTTCCAGTAGGTGGTGGTTTATCGAACTATGTATCTGGTAACAATGGACAAGTAGTTATGAATGATCCCTGGGCCAAATATTATTATAGAAGAGGTTCTAATGAGGGTAATGGGAACACTGATCAGTTGGGTGAGCAAAATCGTGGACCGAGAACCAACAAATCGAAAAATCAATTTATTGTGAAGGCGTATACCACAAAGGCTGGGGAGTGTAATCAAGAAGGAAATATTGTTATTTCTGCTGACAAGTACAACAAAGATGACTTCCAAGTTGATTATGTGAGTGCTAAGTTTTTTGTCATTAAATCATACAGTGAGGATGACGTGCATAAGAGTATCAAGTATAATGTTTGGTCATCTACACCCAATGGGAACAAGAAGCTACACAATGCTTATGAAGATGCACAAAAGTTGTCTGCAGGAAAACCAAGAGGCTGCCCTATCTATTTGTTCTTCTCTGTAAGTGTTTTTATTCCAAGGTTATTCTGATAAGTAGCTATGAAAATATATAATAATTAATCGGTTTTTTGATATCATAGTGATTTTTTTTTGCGGTCTGCCTTTTTGCAGGTAAATGCAAGTGGGCAATTCTGTGGTGTTGCAGAGATGGTTGGGGCAGTTGATTTTGATAACGATATGGACTTCTGGCAGCAAGATAAATGGAGTGGTAGCTTTCCTGTTAAATGGCATATTATCAAAGATGTGCCGAATCCCAGTTTCCGACATATCATATTAGAAAATAACGAGCATAAACCAGTGACTAACAGCAGAGATACACAAGAGGTATGTAGTTCTTTTGTTTTTCCTCTCTTGTGCTTGGTTAATGAGAAGTGCGTGCTAATTGATTCCTGAAGGCTTTGAGCATTGTTTACTGGAAGCGGAGTTTTCCTAGAACTCTGGCTTCTACTGACCAAATATATTGTTATTGATTGATTGTCAGATACAAATCTAAGTTTTTGGTTAGACCAGTAGGACTGAGAACTGTTACGGATGAAGATAATGATACAATAAGTGGCTTGTGGTAGTCTCCAATCTAGACGGATATAGTTAATATTTAAGATTTGGGGGATTTTTTTAATTTTAACTAGGTTGACTATGTTCTTTCTGGAAGTGTTGCTGTCCTGTTTCAGTGTTTTGTGGTCTTGGGAGGTTTTGCATTTTTGTCCTTTGCATGGTCTTTTATTTCCTTTGTTGGGTAGAGGGGTGGGATTTTTCAATCAAACTACAACTAAAGTATGTGATTGACATGTATCCTGTGTCTGATAAGTGATCTCACTTGTGATTATTTTGCTTCAGTATCTCTTTCCATGGCTATGACTAGTCGCTTCTCTTGTTGCAAAATCCTTATTTTATAGCTGATGTTTGGGTGCACTGATCATTAATCATATTTGTCCTAAATTATAAAAAAAAAGAATCATATTTGTCCTACAGTATCGATTCTTAGCTTACATTGTATCAGAAGTCTGGCTAAGACAGGTTATCTTGTGTCTGCAGATAATGTTTAAGCAAGGTATGGAGATGTTAAAAATATTCAAGAACTACGCGTCAAAGACGTCTTTGTTGGACGACTTCATGTACTATGAAAATCGGCAAAAGATCATGCATGAAGAGAGAGCCCGTATGGTTCGTAAAGCTAATGTTCATGTTCAAACACTTGAGCCTTCTGTGAAGCCTAGTTCTTTGGTGGACCGGCCTCAGAAAGAGGAACAGATGGGTACCTGGGTTGAGAAGTGCGCACAGCCTAATACTACAAGTGGCTCAGAAAGGATTATCGAATCTGTAACAGATAAGGTGCTTTCTAGTGCTGCTGTTGATAAAGTGGGTATTTCAGGAATGAAGCAGAACTCCTTGGAAAAGCAGCCTGCTGATATTGCCTTGAAGATTGGTTCACTTAGTATACACCCAAAGCAGAGTGGACGTAATTCAATAGTAGCTGCTTCCTCATCTGTTACAGCTGCCAAACCGGGAACTGCTGTTACACCAGTGAAAGTTGTAACAGTAGGTTCTATGCCCATCAAAGTTGATGGGGTCAATCGATCTTCTGGCATGATTTCTATTGGGACCATTCCGCTTGATCCAAAAGCATTGCAACATGGGAAGATTGGTAGTGTTGCTAAGGGGGCTCACTAAGGTAGATATGACTTCCATTTTTTTTGTGGTTGAGCAGTTTGGAGTCGCTGAACATTGTATACTCTAAGAAGCTGCGGATGTGGAGGTTTTAGTTTTGTTTCTTCAGGGGGTCAGTATCAAAGCTAAGTTATGTGGCAATAGTCTTTAGGAGTTTCGAGAAGCTTCTTCACTTCATCCTTCATCTTTGTTTTTTAGTTTGTAATTTCTTTCCCCTCTTTCTTTCTTGTTTTTCTGATGGGTTCTTTCGCAAGGGTTTCTTGTTCTCTCTTGTGGTTTTGGGTGATTGGTTGTCTTGGGGTCTGCCTTTTGGTTATTTTTGAGCTTTTATACTTGATGCAAGAGGGTAAGTCGTTTTGGCAAATTTGGAGTTGAAAACTGTTTCTTTCGGCGGTTTCAAGCCCTTTGCGCAACAGAGAAGTCCTGGGTTTTGTGGCGAATTTGGAGTCACAAGCTTGTTCCTTTTGTCTATTTTGAAGCTTATATACTTGGTTCATCAGGGAAGTCCTGGTTTTTATCGGTGAATTTGGGTGTTTATTGTAATTCTTACCCTATTTAATGTTTACAGATACAATGTATGAGGGAAAAAAAGGTTCCATTTAGAGCAAGAAATGGTGTTACAAATATTGAACATAAAAAGTGATTATTACTGTTGGCATTGTGCCTTACTTGCAACTTGTTATACTTGTATTGTGAATGTATAGTAACTGCTTCATTGGCCAATTAATGCTTTTGAGACATTATATGGTGCAGTGGTAAAGGGCGGTTCTATTAGGTTAGATGAGGGTCGCTAACAAAAGATCTAGGTTAAAATGAGGGTCGCCAACAAAAGGTCCGGTGTTCTAGATGGAGCATAATCCCTTTTACATTAACCAGTTAACTCTAGAATATTAGTCAATTAGTAGCATGTGGTACTGTTGAGATGGTGTATGTTGTATCAATATGTTATATTCGCCATGATGCGTGGAGGAATGAGGACCAAAGACCAGTGGCGGCCTTGTCACAAAATCGAGGAAATCTAGCAATTGAAAAATAGTTGTTACTTTTCAAAACCAAAGGGATAAAAAAGTTGGCCGAATCTCACTTTTTATTGTGTTAGAGAATCAAGAAATTAAGAACCAAAACTAGGTGTTTGCTTTTTCGAGGATTGGGTAATCAAACTTATCCTAGGGTTGTTCATTTCATGAGTTTTGATTACCGGACTACATTGGATTGACACTGTTATTTAAGCTAAATAAAGTTTATATTGTCCTATTCATTTAACATTTGAATAACATTTTCTGTTGCATTGTTGGTTAAGGTTTGAAAGTTTAAAATCTGTGTTGAATATTGCAGGCTATGTGTTCTCTACCATGAGAATCAATTCAAACTACTATACATGTGAATTTTAGTTATTTTCAGTTCTTATACTTTTAAACTTTTGTTAGATTTAATTTTTTAATAACATTTGTTTTTCAAATATAAAAATAATTTTTCTCGCGATTAACTTGAGCATTGGAGTTGACATTGGAATCACACACTTTCACTTGTGTCCTCTTAAAATCGAGATGGTATTGTGACGAATTGACGATCAACTTGTCAAAATTTTGTTCGCATCTTGTATCCAAAAAATAGCTAATTCAACTTAAGGTAAATATCAACCTATTCTAATCAAGTAATTATAATTGTAGTTTTTAGACAAACAATTTGAACTACTTTATAAATTTAATAATAATCTTTACAAAGCCATAACTTAAATATAATATAATTATCAATTCGCAAGCAAGACCAACCTATATTTTAATAATGACACAAACTTAAAATAAAGAGGATGACAATTTGTAGGGCAAAAGAAAATTATGAGAAAAAACATTTAAAACAAAGAATAACCCATTGACCTTCTCCAAAATAGAGATAGCCGTCAAACGGGTCAGCCAGTTCGGGTTCGGGTCGGGTCGATCTCATTTTCCAGGTTTGAAGTATGTTTGTATACAAACTCTTAACGTGCTTTTAAAATATGAAGCCAGTTTTTGTCAATTTTTTCATGTGCGGTTTGGGTTTGGCTCCCCTTGTTTAGCCTATTTTAGTGGCTTCGGATCGAATACGATAGGTTATTATTATTTGTCCCGATTGTAATGCATTTTTATGTAAATTTTTAGTGGATATTCGAGCTGTCATATTAAAATTTTTCGGTCGTCGAATCCGATCAAATTTTGACAGCTCTAAGCCCATTAGCCCAAAAGGCTTTGTTTGTTAAGCCCAAGCCGTTTAAGCTCAACGAGAATTCACTTCAACCCCAAAAACACACACCACAGTGACACAGACACACTCTCTGATTCCTTTCTTTATTTCTCTCTCTTAATCTGAAGAAGCGAGTAGCGACAGAGCATAGGAGCTTGAAAAACGTTTCTCTCTCTTCTCAATTGGTTAAAGGTTCAAGAAGTGGACGGAGCTGAAAAAGGGTTTTTCTCTCACCTTTAATTGAGGTAATTAATCTAATTTAATTTTCTTATTTTCAGCAAGATAATTAGCAATTCTTTTGCTCATGAGTGATAATCAACATTGTAGTATCTGAAACTCGTTATAATAACTTGCATGTTTAATTTAGCAAAGCTGTATCGCCATAGCTTGGATTAATCAGGGATCAGTGGAGCAATGTGCTTGCTAAATTGCAGTTAATGGACTTAAATTCTGGCATTTAGGTGCTAGTAGTTTTTTTTTTTTGGAGTGAATTAGGTGCTAGTATTAATTATCCTCAATTGAAAGATATGAGGGTTTAGTCATGCAATCCGGACAGCCTCTCGATTAGTCAACTAGTTAGAGGATAAGGTTGCGTACATTTGGACCTCCCCTCGACGTGAATAGGGTTGTTGTTGTTGTTTTTGAGACATGCAACAAAATCGTGGTAGCGACTATTGAGGTTGAATTGGGAGATATGATAATGCGCTAATGAATTTTGAAGCACTGTTGAGCTGGTGACAATGTTATCTTGATGGATTTGTTGGGGGTGTATGAGGATGAATGCACTTATTTGGCGGTGTAGTGGTGTTACCTCTCATGTTAGGAGCAATCATTTGACTTCATGAGATTCAATGATGGTCATCTTTTCTTCGAATACCTAGGGATTCAACTTACCTGAAGGACAATTTTTGTGATGCAATGAGACCTTTGGAGGACAAGAATGGGCGTAAATCAGGTAAATGGACTGCTAAATTGTTCTCCTAAGCTGCGAGGCTACAGTTGATTGATTTGTAATGTTTGGTGTTCGAGCATGTTGCGTTCATATGTTTATTTGTGGCAGTTTTCTGTCACTATTATTGACCTGGGATTATGCTAAGCAGGAAAATGCCGCTTGTGTCTTCCCAAAGGTGGCATTGGATTCAATATCATAAACGTATTACTAAGCTGCAAACTTAAAGCTATTATGGGAATTGACTTAAAAAAGGATATTTGCTGTGGGATCACTGCGTTTACCCTGAGGGGTTAGCTAAGCAGGTAATACTTATAAGATTATTCCAGAGGTCCCAACCTCGAGTCCTCTCAGGGTGAGTGGAGGTTTTCCTGGTCGTGAACTGAATGGCCCATGATATTAGTCAAGCAAAGCTTGAATACCCGTGCTGTCTAGGTAAAAAAAAAACTACGTGCAATCCAGGAAATTATGGACTGTAGAGGCCCCTGCACGCGGAATGTGGATGATAATTGCTAAGGAAGGTGTCAAGTGAGGAAATTGATGCAACATTCAGAATTTAGATTTGCGATTGGAGAAGCTACCAAAATTGTTAGAGGTCCCATGGTAAAATCAACAACAATAACCCAGTAAATATCCTGCGAGGGCGAGGTCCGGGAGGTCCAGATGTACGCATCCTTACCCTTAACTAGTCGCTTAGTAGAGAGGCACATTTGCAAACAGTTTTAAATTTTTTAAGATTGCAAGTGCGCATGCAATAAAGAAAGGAATGATGAATAAGCAAAAGGAAGAGAGGTAAATCACCAAAGAAAAAAAAAACAGGTACAAAACTGTACGTAAATGAAAATAGGCTAAAAAGAAGAAGACTTCTACATGCTAAAAATTAAATGCTGCAAGCTCTAGTTCCTATGCAATGGAAAGCAACAATCTATATATTTTCCTATCTAGGGCCAACTAGCCAAGTTCTCGGTAAGCTTTTAGAAGGTTCAAATCTTTCCTGATTACCTCTCCCCAACTCTTCTTTGACGCTCTAGAAGAGGTCCTATGGTAAATGTTGCTTGGACGTTTTGCTTTGTTGGAAAACGTGTAAATGCAGTACTCCTGTGATGATATTCATCTTCTGCCTAGCTCTTCACAATAAGCTGCCTACCATGGATAATGTTGAATTTTGGTGTGCAAGTTTTGACAACCTGTAAATTGTGTTCCTAAGCTGGTGTGACCATCGATGTTTTGTTTTTTGTTTTTAGTATGTCCCAGGCAGTTGAAAAGACTTCTAAATTGGCCAAGAATTTAGTGACCTGTATTGCACTGGGATTATGAGATGGCATAGGATCATGAAAAGGGTAGAACCAATCAAGTAGTGGCTGTGGCCGTAATAGTGATAATGGTCACTTATTGTAAAATACATTTGCAATGTGCCCGTTGCGTAGTGTAGCAGATGCTAGTCGATTCAATCAGTAGAGCAGACTATGTAATTCATATGAAGAAAAGAAATACTTGAGTATTCTAGCAGACACAGTACTTTGTACAGTGCAGATAGTATACTCAAATAATCAATACCCGAGGTGGGTTTCCCTGAGCCACCCATCTCTTTTAACGATTATGAGATATGTTTTGCTGAAAGTCTGCACTATCCTGTGTTTTGGAAGTATTTGCAGCAGCATCCTAAGTTTTCTCCATGGATGTAATGATGTCTGGTCCCAGATTTTACGTGTTCGTGGTTTTGTAATTAGTCAATAAATGCTGATGCCTGAGATTGCGTGTATGATACTATGGTTGTATGGAGTTTGGAGTATTTCTAAGCCTACCGCATGATTGGATGGAGGCCCCAGTACCCTTTCAGCCTTCCTAAAAGGTGACTATGTGAGTGGTTCAATGATGCTGCTAGGCTTAGTGTTTTAGATGGTAACAGCTCTTAGTTCTCAGTTATTTTTTGTATCCAGGAAGTACTCTGTTTTCTCTAATTGTTAGTAGTATAAAAAATTGGTGTATTGGACAGTTATTTGAACTTTGATTTTGTTTTGGGCTAATTATGCAAAATTAGTCCCTTACTGGTATTCTTCTTCATTTTCTTCAATTTTAGTTTTTCTAGTTTTTAACTTCTGATGCCTTGGCTTAAAATGATAGTCTTATTGGATACATGATCTTATGCTGAAAAGCTAAGTGATGATGAGTGATAAACTGATATTTAGATTTTTCTTAAATCCTTGATGCCCCCCCCTCTTAACAGCAAGTTTAGTGATGTCCTTACTTATCAGTTCTCCTACATCTAAGCGTAGGAATTTGTATCCCATTTGGTTAGTGCATAGAGCTATTTCTGTATATTAGCAGATCTACTTAAATTTTGTGGCTCCTTTCCGAGTTAGTTGGTCTTTTGTGTTTTTAAACATTAAATCTGGATTCATTTAGCTGAAGATTATGTCTTGGCAGAGTGAGATCCTTAGCAAACAGTTGCCTGCCTATACAGTTGGTCTTTCGCATTCTTAAACAATAAATCTGGATTCATTGAACTGCCTATCTTATTTGTTGATTTACTCACAAGTCACGTGCCAAACTTTACTTGTTACGAGTGTTTTATTTCACTAATTAAATTTGTATTGCTGCATGTGTTTCTATTTGTGTGTGGCCATGAAGCTGAAAGCTACCCTTTGCAATGTTTGATTTAAGTCTTGTTCTCTTCAACTTCTCCTGTGAAGTATTCAGTAAATTTCAGTTCAGTTCGGTAAACTGAAGTACAATTTTACTCTTTGTAATTGTAGATTCATTAAAAATAAGTTTAGTTCAGAAAAATTAAGTTCAGTTTAGTAAATTTCAGTTCAGTTTAGTAAATTTCAGTTCAGTTGTGCAGATAAGTTCAGTAAAAAGAATGAAAAGAACAGGGCATTAGTGTCCGTTAGGATTCATCGCCCAAGAAAAAAATTGTATGCACACCTATATGTACAATGATATGTTACCAGTTTGGAATTACATATTACTCCAATCCCCCCTTTGTCTAAAAAATGTATCACTAGAACTATATTTAACCGCGATTATGAAGTCATTTTTACCAAAATTGTCCCAACATGTTTTGACTTGTTCAAACTCCATGTAAATCATCCTTTTCCAACTCACCTTGCCAATATTTTCTTATCCAATAAGAATTTGAGGATATATTAATGCGTCTTCTTAATTCACTCCAAATCTTAAATGATTTTCTTCTTGGGACACATGGAGTGTTATATTCTGGAAAGTAGTGTAAGCTTTGTAAGCAATGTTATTATCTTGTGATGGTTGCTTGCATATTTCTCGTAGGTTTTGCGAAGAAATTGATTGTTTTGTGCAGCTTGAGGCTCTCATGAATTGCCTATCATAAGCATCATCGTTGCTATTGCATTTCATTATGGTACGTCTTTCTCAATTTCTCCTCGAATTGGTCCGATGTACGACTCAATGTATATATGTTTAATTTGAAGTTTTTTTGTTTGCAGCCAGAGGTTTTAAACATTTTAGATACGGAAAGCTTATCTGATCAGGAAGACAAAAAAGATACCATGCAAAATGTCGAGGATTTGGGATTTATGATGCCATCCGTGATAGCATCAAGACGTATTGGGGTACTGTGCTGGTTGTAATTCTTTTTATCTGATTTTGAATTGGATACTTGTTACTTATCATCTTAATTGGATTGTTCGACATGTTACTCTCTGTACATTATCATTTTCAGTTAACTAATTTGTTATGTTTTCTTTCCCTTCAAGGATAATGTTGCCAGCTCCTCAAGAACTAATTTGAGATCATCGTTCATTGGGATGGGATTTTCACCTTCTCTGATAGATAAAGTGATTAAAGAAAAGGGTAGGTACTATGCAGTAACCTGTTTGATGTGTTTTGAGATGTGTTGCTTGCTGTCAAATTAAATTGGAAAGATGAAAGTCATGCCACGGATGCAGTTACTTCTTGCTTTGTCACAGTGACTTTTGAACCTGCTACTTAGCAATATGTTATATGTGCATGCATGTGTATGTACTGACTGAAATATCTTTATGAAAACGATAGGGGAGGAAGATCCTGACATGTTGTTGGACACCCTCTTTGCATATTCTGTAAGTAACATTTTCATAAGCTTGATTTCTTATAATTTGTTTTCGTTTGGAGTTCATCTATTGGTGCATTTGACCTAAAATTTAGTAAGGAACCTTCTAAGGATTGCTGTTATCTCTGGAACCTGAACTTGGCATGGTTTGTATTATTAAACCCTTCCCTTCTAGTTAGTTGCAGCACTGTAGAAGGTAAAAAATCAGGTCATCGAGGGAAAGTAATCCACATAGTACCTATATGGACTGAGAACAGAAAGTGTACTTACATGGAGGAAGCTAAAGCTCATCTCGATCATCATCACTTAGTGGGGATTTTTTTTTGGATAGGGTCACTTACTTGGCCTCTTTGTAGCCAAGAGCGGGAGGTGCTTTTAGAAGTTATTGATTTCTGATGTGCTGAGAAACGGGGGGATTCTGTAATTGTATTCGATTACTTTGTGAAGACTCATTGTCCTCTCGGCTCCCGCTGTTTTCCAATATAGTATTCATTAATAAAATTTTCTTGTCTAAAAAAGATGTTGGTGGCAGTAGCTAATAAAGTTGAAGCAAAGATGAGTGACTTTGCAGTCCGTTGGCAGTAGCTAATAAATGATGATATTGTTTCTTGGGATCTGGACCATCTGGTATACAGACCTATGATATGATATAGTATCCAAGCTTATGGTACAACCAAATACAGCTGATAAATTCTTCCCTAAGTACAATCACAGAAGATACACCCAACTGTAGAGAAGGGGGGCTACACATGCTTGTCGTTGGATGTTTATCTCCCAGGTTTCTTTCTTTTGTTTTTCCGCTGTTTCAGATTTAGTTGAGGAATAGACCTAGAATTAGGTTTTGGGAGGATGTATGGAAGGTGGAATCAGCCTTTCTGCCTATAGTTTCTATGTCACTTCCAGCTGTGGATCCTCATGAGGCTATGCTATCTTGCTGATACTGCAATCCTTCATTTACAAAGGTCTTTCCATGAGAGAGCTTACTTTGCTGCTAGGGATCCTTGATTCTTATGTTTCTTAAGGTGAGGATACGAGGGTATAGAAGGGTGAAGGAGGACGCTTTAGGGGTATTTACCTCAAAGTTAATTTTGGTTTGCCTGAAATCTCTCTAACGATATGCTCCTTTTCCTATTGCTAATTTCTTGTGGAAGACAAAGTTGCCTTTTAAGGTGAGTTTGTTTGGACAATGACATTAGGGAAAAGAGACACTATATGCTTAAGAGAAGGAGACTAGGGGTGGTGATTTCGCCAAATAAATATGTACTTTGCCATGCTAATAGTGAGTCTAGTTCGCATGTGTCCTTTCATTGTTATATGGTGAGTTATCTATGAAGCTGCCTGCTTATTAGGTGTCTTTGGGGTAAACTGAGTGTAATCCTTCCACCGTTCTAGCTCTTTCTCTGTTCAGGATTGTGGGCTTGGGAGGGCTAAGGAGAAGAAGTTGTTATGGAGAGTAACACAATTCTTTTAACTTCTCTCTCTGTCCTATCATCTTTGCCTTTTGACTTCCTGCTCTCTCCTCCTTTCTGGTAGGCCTTTTTGCCAGGTAACTTCACATTTCTGGTGCACTTAGTTATCAGACATGAGATTCCACCTGTTTTTCGCAGTAGTCACATGGCGGAATGTCTTCTTGCTCATTTTTTCCAAATACAGATATGCTTCTGGGTGTTAAAACCAACTTCAATTGTAGTTTGCAGAAAGCTATTCTGCTTATCTGCACAATTTTGACATTTGAATATTGTAAAATTGGGTAAAATGGAGTACTATATTCAGACTACTGCAAAGTTCTCAAATCAGCTTCAGTTTTTGATAAATTTCAACTCAATTGGTTTTCAATGACTTCTCCCAAAAGGCCAAAACACCCCTCCCACTCCCACTTATTCTTTTTGATTTGTAATTTTGGGTTGGTCATTTTCCGTTCTGCAAATTGGGTTTATGAATGAATATGTTGAGGAAGCTGCTTTTCAATTTAATTATGGGTCTCTAATTTCACTTATGGTAATATGATTTGTTACTTCATGGCAAGCTCCCTTCAGATAGAGGATTTTTCTAGTAATTAACTTGGTAGCAAGGTTGCACGGAAACGTGAAACGCGGAAACGCGAAACGTGAAACGTCAATTCTCAAAAATGCCGGAAACGCGGAAACGTCCCCACAAAAAATATATTAAAAAAATATATTAAAAAAACAGAAAATAATTATTCCATCAAGATAACAACGATTCTTTTAATGAAACGAAGACAAATACATAGTTCAAGTTTCAAAAAAAAAACACTACAAACGCAAATAGAAATGAAAACAACTACATAGGTTAATTAGCAATTTAGCATCAAGCATAAACAGAAATTAAAAACGAAAAGAGAGGAGAGGAAGAACATGAAGAAAAGAGAGAAACAGAAAGCAAATAAGTGAAATAACATAAACGAAATCAAACAAAACATAAACAGAAAGCAAATAGCATAAAAAACGAAATTAAACAGAAAATAAAAAGAAAAGAGATGAGAGGAAATTAACAGAAATTAAAAAGAACATGAAGAAAAGAGAGAAACAGAAAGCAAATAAGTGAAATAACATAAATGAAATCAAACAAAACATAAACAGAAAGCAAAGAGCATAAAAAAACGAAATTAAACAGAAAATAAAAAGAAAAGAGAGGAGAGGAAGGAATGAGAAAAGAGAGGAGATGAAGAAATCAAAAAATAAAATTACTTGAGAAGAACCACTAGTCGCCGGAGAAGAAGCTTGAGAATCGCCGGAGAAGAACCTTCAGAGTCGCCGGAGAAGAAGCTTGAGTAGAACCGCTCTCAGGCACAGCCGTTGGAGAGAAGAGAGAGAAGAGAGAGAAGGAGAGAGAAGAGAGTGTCGGGTTAGGGTTTAGAAGAAAAAAAATGGTTTTATATATATATATATATATATATATATATTTTTTTTTTTTTTTCTGGAAATTAAAGTTTCGAAACGTTTCTCTCAGCGTTTCGCGCGCGTTTCTTCGTCAATCGAGAGTTTCCCGTGCGTTTCGCCAAATGTCTGACGTTTCGGGCGTTTCGAAAGCGTTTCGATCGCGTTTCGCGTTTCGAAACGTTTCGGAAACGCGAAACGCGACCTGAATCACGTTTCGGTGCTTCATTGCTTGGTAGTACCTGTTATGGACTAGTTACTCTTTGGACTTTTGATTGAGTAGTGAGGGGTGAGACCCTTGCATGTAGTCCTATCGAAAATAAAACTCTTGATAGTATAGAAGATACATTGTTGATGAGGACAAAAATGTGGGAAACTACGAAGGAAAAAGAATGTTTTGTGTCCTCAACGGCTCAGCCTACTATGAAATATTGCCATAGAGCAATATTTCTATACTTATGTTGAGTATGCTATTAAATGACTAGGTTCGAGCTCCCTCAGGACCACTGGAGGTTTTCCTGGTCGTTAACTTCAGGACCCATGTTATCTAAAACTGTTATTGAATGGCTATGCTTATACAATGGCTGACTGTGAATGTACACATTTGGTGCTTCAGGCTCATCAAAAGCTGAATTCTGAATCATCTTCATCAAATCCACTGCTTAATGGGAATCTGAGTGACAGAAAACCTGTTGGATGTCTTGCTGAGAGCCATTTGGAGCAGGTATGTAGTGATACTATTGTTTCTTCATTGTCATGTTGGGACTTCAATATGAATCTTACTGGAGGTGACTGGTTAGTCAACGAGCTGCAGCTCTTCAGTATCAAATGATCTGCAGACCACAATATTGCCTTAATCAGACCATAATACGATATAGATTCATTGGTTTGACATTCATGTGTTTCATGGGCTTCATATATCACTGGTTGCTGTATGGCGTATCTGCCCGAGTACATTATTGTTATTATGTATAGTTAGTGCCTGTCATTTGCATTTCAGATGTGTTGAGGATCACTGTAATCGTCTTCTCTTTCTATTCTAAATCAAGCTATTGCTGCTTGTACCATTATGCTCGTTAGACTCATCTGGACTAAGGCGGGTTGGCTGAGTACATCTTGACCTTCCCAAATCTGCCAAAGGCGTGACTCGGACTTTGTGTTATTGTTGTCGTTGCAGTAGTTGTAGTCAGCATGTAAACAGTCAGTTATTGTAGCTTCCTGATCAATTCCAGCAAAGTGAATCAAGTGATTTGAGTGACAACCTAGCACTGAGGGTTTTCTGTTTGAGTGAGATATGGTAATAAATTTTTTGAATGATTTCTTTGTCCTTTAGTTCTTTCTCTTAAGAATCAAAGTTTGTCTTGGTTTGCTGTTTACTTAGTTAAGCCACATGAGGCTAAGAATGTTTTGGTGGTTTCAGAGAGCATGGACAAAGACTTGATTACCTGTCTTTGGAAGCTCGTTTGCTTGGCAATGGCAGGATGGTTGCATGTGGAGTGAAAGGATCCAATGGCCTTTTGAGGATAAAGCCTCTCCCCAGAACATCCAATTTTCTTTCTTAATGCTAGCATATAGCTAGAGCAAAGTTTATCATCAGGAGCAGTGTTGGTCTTCTCTTCGTTTATGGATGAAATTATGCATGATTCTCAGGATTGCAAGTTGGCTTACCTTTCTTTTTTTTTCCCCTTGTGTGTGTGTGTGTGTGTGTGTGGAATAAATTGTTTGAAGTAGTTGGATTGGAGTGGCACTAAATATGCCCAACTTATATTCTGGTGCATCTCCAGCTCTGAACTTTGCATAAAACGCTCCATACCCATGTTGCCATGACATGGATCTGGGTACAGATTATGTGTCTAACCCGTCACTGTGCAATAGGATATGGCTGATCACTAGGAGGGGGAGAGAGTATGTTGGAACTGGAATCGCAAGGAGTCTAACTGTTTGGCCCGATGATAAATTGAATTTTTCCTTTCCTAAAGGAAAATGAAAAGGAAAACAATTGGGCCACTGAGCCCCCCGCTCTGCTTTTGTACTTGGGTGATAGCAGCATCCTCTAATGGTATTCATTTACTATTGGAAAAAAAGTATGATCACTTATTAGTTTCACTTATTTGCCCCTAACTATGAGAAAGTACTCTCTTTGTCCCTAGTTAAAAGACTAATTTGACCTTTTGACGTCAAAGTCAAACTAACAAAATTTGACCAAAATTTTCTCTACAGCTATATTAAATTTGAGATATCGAAAATTGAAATATGTTTCTAAGTATTTGATGTTATACGGCTATATTTTTAAAACATAAATTATTTTTTTCCTAAGATGTTTCTCGGAGAGCGCAAAAAGTGAAAGAGGACATATATTATGGAGATAGTATCAGATTGGGTCACTGGATAGATTGTGTAAATATCAATTTTCAAGAATTATATTTACGAGTAGTTTCTTCTTAAAGTCTTGACTGATAATTTAACTAGAATCATGGTACATTCATTCTGTTTTAAATTTTGTTTGCTCGTGTAGAGCCATCCAATATCTCTTTGTTTACCTTTTATTTGGAACTGATTTACTATGGAACAGGCTCATCAAGTTACAAAATCTGTGTCATCAGATTCGCTGGATAGCTTGCTTGGTGATGAAAAAGATGCAGAAGCCACTACATCTGTAGATTTCCAACCGAAGCAGGTAATTTATGGTTAAATTCTTTGTTAGTGTCTCTCCAAGGTTTGCTATCACGGTGTTACTTTCTATGGGCCTTGTTTGTTTGATTATTGGTATAACTGTATAAGTGGGTATGGAACGTCAAAGTTCAGGGAAGAGAAAAGGTGGGTTTGGGGACATGTTGAACTGGTGCTTTCATTGATCACATTCGAATAATGCAACTACTCAACAGTACCGTTTTACAATTCAAATTCTTATCATACTCTTTCTTTGTCTAAAAAACGATTCAAATAAAAATTTACTTCTAACTTCCCCTCCTTAAGCGGTCTTGCCTTCTTTGTTCTTATATCAGTAGGAAGACCTAGTGCCATTGAGCCAGAAATGATCAATAGGCACTACTCTAGAATGTAAAAATCAACTGTAGACTCATCTAGTTCAAATATTCACAAAACTGTGTTGAATTCCTCTCGAATATTACGTGTAAAACCATTTATGGTCCCAAAATATGGAATAGCTCTATGCAACAAATTATAGGTCATCCTTTGATAGGATGTGTGCCTTTTAGTAATTCATATAATTAGTAAACCTTTAAAAAAGTAAAGCGTTAAGAGGAAAGGTAATTATCAAATTCTTTTTCTTCTTCAACAGGCAGAGGGAAAGATTAAATATTTTCATATCAATTTCAAGTTGATGAATTTGAAAAATCAATGGTCATTATACCCAGTTCATTTCATTCAGGGAAGCTTTTACAGTACTTTATTATGACTGGGATAGTCACGTTAAAGTTTAAGCAATAATAGTTAGCTAGCTGCCAACAGTAAGTGTGAAAAAGTAAATTTATGATCTGCTGGGTTTTTATCAATCTTTGAAACACACATCTTAAGAGTAAAAAGTGGAAATTTCCTTCACTTTGAATACTGTTTTAGAGACAGAGAAAGTATTATTAATAGTGATAAAAAGTAACCCTGAGGGAGGTTAGCTCAGCTGGTAAGACCTCTGAGAAGTATTCTAGAGGTCCCAGGTTTGAGTCCCCTTAGGGCCACTGGAGGTTTTCCTGGTCGTTAACTTCAGGGCCCATGGGATTAGTCAAGCAAAGCTTGGACACCCATGTTATCTAAAAATAATAATTAATAGTAATAAATGTAAAATTACATCCTAAGAGACAAGGAGTCTTTGAAGGGCATGAAGCATAACCTTTGTACCAAGATAGCTACAAAAACACCCAGCAACGTTTGCCCACAAGGAGGCTAAGTAGACTACAGTATCCCACAACCCATCAACTGCCATAGAATACCAAATAGGATCCTACAATTCCTCTCTAGCAGATGCACCAAAGTACAGCAATGTAGTTTGATTTCTACCTTGTGATTGCCTAATCTATTTGATTTCTTATAATAATCAATGTAGTTTGGTTGTATTGCCAGGAGGCTGATGTAGTCGATCTTGATGATGGCAAGAGAGCATCATTGTTGATGATGAACTTTCCCGTGGCTGAAGTCGATTTTGCAATGGATAAGGTGGTGAGTTGAGGATTATTCATCTCGTAGTAATGGTGTTGTGTTTCTGTTATCTTTTCAGTTGTACTTTTGAAACAGTATTTTATTAATTCTGTACTGTTTGCGTGGGGAGGCATTCAACCTTTGTCCATTTGATGGTGATAGCTGCTGAAAATGTTCATTTGTGGACTGTGGTACAGGCATCCCTTCTTTGTCATAAATAGTTCAGCTGATTTAATCTTGCCAATCTTCATAAATGTTACTCAATTGGCCTTTAGCATGTGGAACATTGAACCTACATCTGAGTTCTGATCTCTGAATATAGGTAGTGCAAATCCATTTGCTTTCTGTTTTACCCGCTTCTTCGGTGTAACATCCCTTTTTGTTTCCTCTCATCTCGTGATCCTAAAACAGTCTTTACACCTCTTTAGAATGTTAGCTTCCAAATTTGCCCTCCTTTCTTCCTGAAACAGATGGTTTCATTATTTCTATAATATATGAACACCACATGAGCATATTAGTCCCTTTTTATCAAGGCGACAGTCTGTGTTGGGAGTTGGGATCACTTGGGAGAGGCCATTCAAGTGGGCAGGAATCTTGAGCTTGAGGTACTGAATATTGAGTAGTGGAGAATTGGGCCATCAAGTAGTTTATTCTAGAACTTCTATGAAATGGGTAGATCTTGATGAGTGGACAAGTTTCTTGAATTGCAAGGGAAGATTGACATCTGTTCCAAAATTCCAATTGTAAGGCGACTATAAGTCAGAATGGGCACTTTGCCTTGCCATACTCGGCTCGTTTTGATACAAGATGACCTGAGTGCGGACACTGGGATATGGTCCCACTCGGTAAAAAGAAAAATTGGACATAGCTGTTGATGATGACAGAGAGTAGAACAGAGATGGGACAGACAAGGTTCTGGTGCAAAAAAACAGAGAGAGAAGACCGACGAGGGGAGAGAAAGCTCGGGGATCGTGAAAGAACTGGTCAATTTACCCAATTCACCAACGCTGTTAACCTGTGAAAGCTGTTTAACATCATCACCGGACAGATTGATCCTATCTAGCATTACATTCAAACAAAAGAGTTTTTTCTTTTCTTTTAATTATTCTGTTTTTCTTCTGCTTCTTCTTTTTCTCCCATGTCCCTTGTCCATATGTTAAATGTAGACACTTATATAAACCATGTCTTTGTATTTTCAATTTATGGTCTTTCCTGGAAAAGACTCTTAGATCAATATCCGAGTCCCACACCTGTACACGAATCTGAGCATCATAGTGGGTTTGTGCTTCTTCTAAAACTTTGCTTTTCTGGACTGGAATCAGCTGCTGCCAAGTCCTCTCCAAAAATGCATTGTTCCTCATGGGCCATATATGGTGAACTCTTGCAACAAGGCCAGCAAACAGGGCTTACTTTCTAAATTTTGTGCCCCAGTGTTTGTAATCCATTAATTTCCACAATCTCTGCATCTCTTCTATTAAACAGTATCCGCAATCATCGTTTGACTAAATCAAGGCATCTGATGCCATAAACACAATTAAAAGACAACTGGATGTAGGTCTCAGGTACTAGTCCACTCCACAAAAGGCATATGAGTTTGTCTCCCTCCATATATGCTGCCCTTAACCAATTCATAGCACCACTGATGGTGAAATCTGAAAGCCCTGAGCTTGTCCAATGCTGGTAACTGATTTGCTCCCAGCTATGATCTTCACAAGCTCTGCTGTCAAAATTAAAAGCAGGGGAACCTGAAAAGCAGGAAAAATATTTAATATTTAATATTAAAAGGCCCTATTCCTGTTCTGATTTTCGGATATAGTGTAATTAAACCATAAACCTTAAATCTGTGATCTGAGAATGAACCCAAGTGAAAAAGAACTTTAGCTTATAAATCAGTTTGAGAACCGTTTGTTGCTGTCATCCCTTTAAGTATGTGTTGATAGTGGCTACATTATGTGTGTCACACTAGGTGGTGGTGGTGGTGGTGGTGGACTGGTGGTGTGGCCAGAGAAGAAAGATAATGGGGTTAGAGCTGTAGAGGTTTTTGAGATACAGAAAGTGCATCTTTTTAAGAGATTTGAAAAGGAAAGAGTAGATGGTGGATGAGGTAACAATGGAGGAGATGGAGGGAGAGAGGAAGCTTTTTTAGTTCGGGCCGAAAGCAGTGATTAGTAAATTCTACAGATAGAAAGGAGGTGACCATTAATTTCAGAGCCCATGGTAGTAGTCGGGGGAAGCCCGGACACCCACGTTATCAGAGAAGGAAAATGGTGTTGTTTTCTTTTGTTGGTGGGAGCAGTAATTATAAATGTCTACCGCAGTAATCAGTGAAATGGACATCAACTTTTTATTGGAGGTGGGTGTTATTTTGGTTTTTGTGTATACAATAAAAGTGAAAAGTGTGTGCGGATGTAACCGTATAGCACCCACTTTCAGCTGTGTGCGGAATGCTGGTGTATTGTTTGTAACACCAACTTTAATACAAGGGTATATATGTGACTTCGGCACCCACACTTCCACACTACCACTATCATACATGTGCCTGCGGATAAGAGCTTGATCGTAACACCAGTGTACAGTGGAACTACTAGTGAGTGGTCGTTTGGCCTAGGTTTTACCTCTCTCCCTCTACACATAGAACTTTTTTTCTCCCTGATTTTCAGGCAGCACTGCAACTCTGTTGATTTGCGACAATTATGTCAGATTGGAAGGGGCTAGGGCTTCGGGATGGGGAAGAGGAGAATACATTAAGGAGGAGGAGAGGGTTATGACTTATGAGGGAAGGACTGACAGTGGCTTTAGTGTGCTGGGGAAGTTTTAAATGGCCTCGCTGTGGGTGAGGGCCATGAGCTTATCACCTGAGCAAGATTGGGAATGGGGAGGGAATTTGTGAAGCGGAGAGGGGACGGGGGGGGGGGGAAGGGGGAAGGGCGGATAGGCAGGGCGAGAAAGAGAGAGCATATCTTGTTTAAGGGAGCATGGTGAGGTTGTGTCCTTAGTCGTAGCGTGATCGACAGGCTCTTGACACCAGGAGTCAAAGCCGTGCGTCCCTTGTTGATGGTTTATGTGTGCACTAATGCTTGTCTTTGAAGCAGAATCAACCTGTGTTCATTGTATATGAAAAGGTTTTTGTCTGAATTGATTATAACACTACGAATTAGTGTAAAGTTGCTCCATATCACTAAAGTTGTTTGATTTTCGTGTTTTGTACCAGGTAAGAATGCTCCAATTAGTGAACTGGTGGACTTTATAATTGCTGCTCAATTTGCTGAAAAAGAAAATGCTGATGACTTGCCAAATGGTGATCATGTTGAGAAGATTGAGGTGTGTTATTGGTTTCTTATGCCTTTATGATATCCAATATTCAAGCTTGACAATTCAATCTCTCAATACACTTTGAATTGTGATCTTACAAACATCTTGGAGGTTGAGACACTTACTGCTGCAAGTGTACTTGCATGCACCTATCTTTCATCTACAACCACAAAGTCATAAGGAGTATTTTATTACGCTACATTAAAAGTTCATGTAGATAGCTCCATTATTTCGCTAATCATAAAAGTTTGTGGTGGTCTGATGAACTTTGACCATCAGTTTCTCTCAATATATAAAAGTAAATATTATTTTGGAAAAATGTTGTGTTTTGGAATTACTCCCTCCGTTTAAGGAATATAGGTCGTTTAAGGAATTTGTTTTTGTTCCATATTATAGTCAATTTCAGAATTCCAATAAAACATTCATTGTTTTTTTATCCGTCTTACCCTTGTTTCACATGACCTTATTAATTGCTCACCATCTTTAATACATCTAAGGTCAAAGGGTGAACTAGTCTAATATGACTATTATTTTGCTAGAATTGAGACTATTTAAAAGCTTTTTTAACTCGTGCACAAAAACCTTAAACGACTTATATTATGAAACGGAGGGAGTATTCGGATACAGCAAATATGTTTTCATAAATTAGTCGTCAAAGATCGACTCGAATATCTAAAACAATATCGAAAAAATCGGAGGAAGTACAATTTGTTGTAAAGTAGCTATTGCATTATTTTAGTGTAATGTAAGAATTGTTTATACTTTGCCTTTTCTTTGGCCTACATTCATCATGAACAATATTTATTAGTGAAAAAGAGATTGTGGCGCAATATTGAAGACCAAGATGTCCAGAATTTTATTTTATTATCATTGCTCATCAAAAAAGGGGAAATGGGTAACCACATGTAGCTTGGCCTAGTTGAGCGTTATCATAATATCACCTCCCTCTGTGGAAAGTCCTGACCTTGGACAAGTGGACATTAGCCTCAACCCCTAGGCTACCACTTGTACTTAGATAGTTGATGAAAACAAAAAGGGTGCTCCTATCACATCAGGTAAAGAAAGCCCCGAAAGAAACCTAGATTTCGGAAGATCCTAATCTTTCTCTCAAGTCTCCAGCCACAACAACCACAAATGGGAAAGACAAGACCATCACTAGTCTCTGCTCTCCTTATCCCCTCTAAAACCAACACAACAAATCTGGAAAGGAAATTCTCTGAGATGGTAGCTAGGCATGTCGGTTCTTATTGCTTTTCTCTTTAAGTTCATGCCAGAAGAAGTTTGCCGTCTCACAACGCAAGAATATGTTTCACTATTATGACATTTACACACATTCCAGGCATGATAGTTTTTCTTGGTTCCCATTTCATCACATGTTCTCGAAGGGACTTGATACTTGATAGCTTTAGTTGGTTTTCAAATATGTTGTTCTTGTTCTTCATCATTACTGAGTTTGTCCAGAACTTTCAAGCAAAAGTTTTCACTTTTCACACTTTTGGTCGTGGCAAATTTAGTATTTAGATGTCATGTACTAGTGCCAAAGATTTCGCTATGTTTTGATAATTACAGCTTAGTAATTGTTGAATCTGCAGAATGGCAATACAGAAGCATTGTTTGGAACCATGGACAAGACACTTCAGTTGCTTGGAATGGGATTTAATGAGCATGAAGTTTCATTGGCTATTGAAAATCTTGGTAAGCTGCTACATAGGCCTTTTGTAGCAATTATCTGCTTTGATTGGGGGTGGTTTCTAGTTTTGCTGTTTGTGATACACTTCAGGCACCAGAAGTTTCCTATTTTACTGTGCGTGTCAATTAACCGGTTTTCTGCATTACCAAGTTAAAGCTATCTGGTCTCTTGCTCAAGGGCCCTTCCTAGAAGGTAACTTGAGCAAAGAGCTATGATGCCTTGTAAACTGTTTCGTTGCTAATAGCTTAGGCTTACCCATTGAAGTGAGGGTTGGAGTTTTAGAGATAACATTGCTCTCTATTGTATATCTCTTGTTTGGAAGTAATAAAGTTCTAATTTACTTTCCAAAAAAAAGTTAAAGCTATCCTTTGAATTTTTTGCTGCTTGTCAAAACTGTGCAGCTGATTGTTTGTTCTCTTCAGGTTCTGAAGTGCCCATCACAAAGCTTGCCAACTGGATTTGTGCCAGTCAAATGGGTGAATCTTATTCAATAAAGGCCGAGGTATATTTTTATATTCTTTTCTTTCAAATAGTTCATGTTTAGTGGATGGCTTAGTTGGATATTTATCTGGTCCACCCCCCTCCCCCAGAAAGAAATTTGCTTTGCTCATGTCTCCTCATGTGTGCTTTGCATTGATTGAAGAAAAAGATGAACAATGAGATGGTGGAGCGAAAGCTGATTGGATACTCAAAGATGTTTTTAGCTGACAATGTTAGACCTGACTAAGTTGTACACTCTTGAATCAAAATTTTATCGTCAAAGCATCGAAATATTGTTGTTCTCCCCTTCCACCTAGGAGTTACATTATTCAAGGGTTCCACATGAGTCTTGTGCACCTTGTCATTTTATTTTTTGTTCTTTTGGAATACAAGAAAATTTGTTTAATAAGTGGTTACACAACAAGGGAGGACTCACACAGAGTTACAATTACAGTTCAATATTTTGCGTCATGAGAGTCTGATGAACTTTCCTGTTTGCTATTTTGTGCAGCATACTTCAATGGGAAAACAGTCAGCTCTTAATGGTTCTTGGTATTGTAGTAAGGGAAGGCCCGGCATTGATGGTGATGGATTTACAATTAAAACTGAACCTGGTATAGACTATCCATCTGGGGACAATGTGGATGTGTTCATAAAGCCAAAAGAAGAATATGATGAATCGAATTCGTTGAGGGATTTTAACATAAATGATTATAAGGGTAAAAGGCCAAAAGAAGAAGATGAAGATTACTTGAGCAATTGTTATGGACCTACATGGAAAAAGACAAGAAATCTAACCGGTAGTGGGAATTGACAGGTCTAGGAAGGCCTAGCTATAAGTTTACCAAAAGAAAAAAAAGGAAGGCATATAAGAAATAATTAACTCTTTCCTTTCTCTTTCTTTCTTCAAAACCAACTCGAAGAAAAATAGAGTTACTATTTAGAAATGTAAAAGTCATTTATAACAAGCAGTATTGACCATTATTTTATTAAAAAGTAACCCCATTTTACTAAAAGTGACGAAAACTTTGTGTTCTTTCTTTTGTTAAATGCGGAGCAGCGCAAAATCAATTTTGTTGCGTGAAGGCTGAGTGAGTTCGTACGTACCGCTCGAGTTATAATGTTATCTGCAATCTCCAGCTCCACCAATATTCAATCTCAAAAAAGCGTTATCTCAGATAACATAAAATAACCAAAATTATAAACAATAGTTTCTTCACATGTCTTTTACGAGTATGTTGTAAAAGTACACAATTACATCAGTACTGGATCTTGCTAATTAATGCAATTAAGCTTCGAATTGACATTTGGCATATATAGAGAATGTAATAACAATTAATCGATCTGATTAATTAACTCAAATTTTACTGTCAAAAATTAAATTTCTTTTGCTAGCCCAATAAATATGCTGACAACAAAATGCCTCTCTTCAAGGCTGTCCATTAAAACCTTGGATTTTAGCTTTTTTAATAAAAAAATTTAGGTCTGACACACAGAGAGCCACTACGTAAAAACGGTGAGAGAGAGAGATTATTATTGCCATTTAATTTAATTAATTAATTAATTAATATTCTCTCTCTCTCTCGATCGATGAGACGCCAAATTCCATTGGGAAATGCTTTCCTGGCAATCCTAGATACACGACAAATAACTTGGGCCATTCCCTAGTTTGTCCATTTTTACGTGTCTTAATTTTGTAAATACGCATCTTTACAAACCCCTTTTTTTGCAAAATATCAACTTTTTCAAGAGCTATAAGATCCCCGTCATTGCTCTTCTGATTTTCCTCAATTCAAAAAAACCAGCACTGGTGACTTACTTCAAATTGCCCTTCACATATATTTTAAATTCCCTTTTTATTTAAATTGAAAAAAAAAGCCGTCTTTTTGGTTAAGGAGCAACAAGCTAGAGTTTTGTAGTAAAAGCTTATTAGTACATGAAATAATGGCTATTGAGTGCATGAGAAATATAGCTCCTAATATGCCATCAAAAACGCCTTACCAAAACACCAAAGATCATCATGAACAACACCAAAACACTACTAATAATGCGCAACAACCTCTAGTCTTTGATGCGTCATTTCTTAGCAACCAATCTAATATTCCACAACAATTTATATGGCCAGATGAGGAGAAGCCATGCGCCAGTTGTCCCGAAGAGCTCCCCGTCCCGCTTATCGACATCAAAGGCTTCCTCTCCGGTGATCCTAAGGCCGCTATCGAGGCCTCGAGGCTCGTAGGTGAAGCTTGTCTTAAGCATGGCTTCTTCTTGGTTGTTAACCATGGCGTTGATGCTCAATTGATTAAAGATGCTCACCATTTCATGGATGACTTCTTTAGTAGACCTTTGGCTCAAAAACACAAGGCTCAAAGGAAAATTGGTGAGCATTGTGGTTATGCTAGTAGTTTTACTGGTAGATTCTCTTCTAAGCTCCCTTGGAAGGAAACTCTCTCGTTTAAATACTCTCCTCAAGAAGAAGCAATTGTTCAAGATTACTTTGACAACACATTGGGTGACAATTTCCACCACCTAGGGTACGTATATTTCTTAATGATATAATAGTTTATAAATTTGACACTCTAGTACTTACCAATTCTAAATTGTGTATATATATACCATGCAAATAATATATCCACCAAAGAATTATTGTCATAGTAGTACAGTGGCGCACCCCCTACTTATTCTCAGCACATTGCTGATGTTACTTTTATCGTTTTAATTTGTATCCAGGAGGGTTTACCAGAAATATTGTGACGCGATGAGCACGCTATCACTAGGAATCATGGAGCTACTTGGCCTAAGTCTTGGAGTAGGAGGACAGTGTTTCAAAGAGTTCTTTGAAGCGCACGACTCAGTTATGCGTCTAAACTACTATCCACCTTGTAAAAGGCCTGATCTTACCCTCGGAACCGGCCCCCATTGTGATCCAACTTCATTAACTATACTTCATCAAGACCAAGTGGGAGGTCTTGAAGTGTTTTCAGATGGAAAATGGCGTTCCATTAGCCCCAATTGCAACGCTTTCGTCGTAAACATTGGCGATACTTTCATGGTATATCTTCAAAACTATAGTTAACATTACATTACATAACATAAAATTAATTCTTAGTTAACATTTACTAATTACATGCTTGTTTATATATAGGCTCTAGCAAATGGAAGATATAAGAGTTGCTTGCATAGAGCTGTGGTGAATAGCGAGAAGCCAAGGAAATCACTAGCATTTTTCCTATGTCCAAACAAGAATAAAATGGTAAAACCACCAAGTGAACTTGTAGACAATGAAAATCGAAGGACATATCCGGATTTCACATGGCCAATGCTACTCGAATTTACACAGAAGCACTATAGAGCTGACATAAATACATTGAAGGCCTTCTCAGAATGGGTGTTGTTCAAGAAAGAGCTCAAATGTTGAAAATATGACTTATTTTTGGAAATTTTCCTTTTCATTTGAGGATGAAGATATCAGCAAACCCAAGAGTTCCATTTTGCCTCTTTTTTTTTTTTTTTTTTTTTTTTTTTTTTTTTTGGTTTGGAGGGGAGTAAGAGGGGAAGTTGGTGGAGGAGAGGCCGGATGATGCATGGGATATAGTTAAAAAAAAAAAAAAAAAAAAAAAAAAGAAGGGGAAAAAAACCCTTTTGAGGTAGTTGCAAAACTAGCTAGGATTAAGAAGGTCTAGCGGTTTTATTCTTTGGCTTATAGGATAGCTAAATAGAGTTTAGGTAATGAGAGGGACATGAGGATAAAAAAAGAATTAGAAGTAATCAAATTTTGAGATATCATGTATAAAAAATCGGATTGTATAATATATATTGATTGATCACCTTATCATCAAATCCACAATTGAATTACCTTTTAACATTATTATTATTAAAAAGTTTTCCAAATCTTGCTTCAAAAGAAAATTGACTAAAAGATACCGATTACCGAACTCAAAAATTTTGCCATAATATCACGCTCTTGTTTGTCTTGATCTAACAAATTGGTGCAAAAATGATAATAATAATGTTTTTGTTTTGGTGCAAAAATGATAATAATGTTTTATCATTAGACCTCAGATTTCATACGGTGAAAGTTGTCTCGAGTCCACAATGTTCTACTCAACAATTTGTGTGAGTTCCACCATTAGAAGACAAATTACATTGTTTTCCCTTTCTCTAAAGGAGGTGAGAGAAGCAGACAAATTACCTTAGTATATAATAAATTCATAACAAATGTTGCAACACTTAGTGTTATAAAACTTTGCGCACAAAAACGAAAAAACACCTTTTCATTTACAAAATAAACCTTCATTTTTAAGCTCTATGAGAATGCCAAAAGGAGAAAAGGGAAAAGAGAAATAGAGAAAAGGTTCCACTTAGTTTTGACAAGTCCTAAATGAGTATTCCCTACCTTTTGAATGCTCAATAGGGTGAATGAAAGACTCTTACTAGTAGCTAATTAATAACAGTGGGACTAGTATGGGGATGGCTGAATCTGAATACCACTAGCATATGTCCAATTTATCATGTGCCCTCCTATATGACAGTCCAAAACATTTTCGCATCTTGATATCCTATATGTCCACCTATTTTTATGCAAAATTAATATGCTTTTTAGCCCTTCTACCTAAAGCCATAACCCTACCAAAAATACAAAGTCATTATTGTTAAATAAAGCTTACTAAGTTGAACGTCACCAACTCACATGATTCTTACATGTACTCAGTGAAGTTAAAAAACTACTCCTGCTTCAAAAAATGATCAGTGTGGACTTAGGTAGATAACTGTTTTAATGGATGCAAGAAAGATTAACAAAAAAATAATAAAATCAAATAACAAATTTACGTGATTTACCAATTTGACTACGTTCATAACAGAGAGGTGATCGGATTTTGTCATGATATAATTTTAGAGTTTACATATTACAGTATACATAGAATATAGAAAATTAGGATGAATCTCCTAATCAGACTCCTTATCAGATTGAGCTTAAATAATGGGCCAAATAGAAAAACGATGAAACACCAAACATAATATATCGTACATCCCTACAGAGGTCTACTTTGCCTCCCAGACCGCTAGACTAGGGACCGGGGGCTTCACCCCTAAACCCCATACTCGTGAATTGGGCAACGAGCTCCCCGCATTAGTCACTCAACAGTCAACATAGCAACTAGAAAATTTCAAGGCATAGACCCAATAGTAACGAAGTAACGCACAGTTCACTTACTCGAATTTCCAATAATAACTTGAGTTTAAGTCCCATTTACATCAAATATGGAGGAGTATTCCTCGCTATTAAAAAAAATTAGGATAGAATGAGACCTAGTAAATAATACTTCCGGGATGAAATGCACTGATGTTATGATGGCAGAAAGTACGTCATGTGTTTGGCCTTAAACCAATCAGGTTTGTTTATTAGTATGTTGGATTTACATGGGAGGTAAAAGACATATGAGTATATACTTCCAAGAGATGGGATGGAGCCCACAAATTTTTGAATGATTCAAAAGAGAAGCTAGGGCTTTGCTAAAATCCATTAAGGATTGATAGAGTTCTTAGCTGCAAATGTTTGCTTTTTTGGTTCTATTCAGGTTTGTGTATTTATATCTGGAGCTTTGGAAGGTTGTGCATTTTAGAATGAGAAGGGGAATACTTGTAAACTTTGTCGTGGTGCTTGTCTTTAACTCTGCAACATTCCTTTGTTGATGTTAATAGGGCAGTACAAGTAAATATCAAGCATGCGGTTAAGTAAGTACCACTCCCTTCAAAAACAAACAAACCATTCTTCTCCCTCATTCACATTCACAGATTACCTTCTCAACAACTTCCCTTGCAAGGGTTTGGATTCTCTGTAGTACCGTAAAGGTCCAGTTCATGTTGTTCCCTTTATAACTAGGGGGAGTGTTTGGAGTTTGGAGAATATGAGGAGGAGAGAGAAAAAGAGAAAATAAGGGAGAAAGGAACTATAGAGAATCCAACTTTTTCACAATAATAATGTTCGTCACAATGAATGATCTTTTTTATTCTAGTAAACTTTAGTTTAATCTATCTTTTGGAAAATGTATGAAGTAATTGATTGAGAATTAAGAGTTACATAAGTAAATCGAAGCACAATATGTTGGGAAATTTTACGATTGTCCCTCTTCAAGTTCGAGATAAATAATTAAAGCAATAAACAATAAAGAACAATATCACAACTTAACGTGGTTCGTCCCCAACTGAATGGCATACGTCCACGATCCTTATATAATTGTATTATTAATCAATCAACCATATAACTAATAACACAACCCCTCGTGAAATACACAAAGTGACTCCCTCTTTATTAAGCACACTATGTGTTTCCCCTTGACGGGTTCGCCCCCTTACGGCACCCCTTGCCCCGTTACATAGTCACTCCCTCTCTATCCTCTTAGAGTAATAGCACCCCTCTAATGCACTATATCTCTTACCACACCTTCTCTCGGTTCACTTAACCTCAAGCCTATAACCCTCCTTATATAGACCTAGTTTTTCTAAAAAATCGTATCTTAACATAACATGCCGTAACATGTTATAACATAACCTAACATAACATGCCGTAACATATTATAACATAACGTAACCGAACTTTCAGTAACGTAACCGAACTTTCAGTAACGTAACCTACCTCAGCTATAATACAAAAGATAGGATATAATATACAAGATAATATAATATCTATCTAATAGGAAATTACCACCCATCCAATATAATAAAGGAATATAACTTGTATCCTAATAGAATTCCTCTTCTTATCTTAATCCACAATAAAGTCCCAATTTCTTTGAAAGACTAATCATCATATTCGACTCAATCCCTAACACAATACAAAGCAAAAGAGACATAAAATTCATAAAATTCATTAGAAAATTTCTTAGCTTCCAATGTCAAGGGATTGGAAAATCAATAAACTGTCAATATGGAATCAACAATCCAATAACAAGCAAATCATCTTTCCGACCGATCAAAATAAAAAAACTACAAATCCTTAGCTTTCAAAAATCTTAACATTTATATGAATTCATGTAATTTTGAAAATAAATAAATAAATGAAGACGATCTTAGATGCATCGATGAGGTAAGTCATATACACATTTATTTAATCAAATAACTAATCTCTTGTTATTCGAAATCGAACAAACTCACACAGTCACACTAGGGTAACAATAAGAGGTGTTTATTTTGTTTGGAAACTCGTTTAGTGGAGAAGGACGACCGGTAACAAATTCTCCAACGATGACCTCCTTATGTCTCATTAAAAGAAAAGGATTCACAGTGGATTTTGTTGTTAATTAGAATTAATTGAAATAAGTGTGTATATGTAGCACTCCCTCTGTCTAATTCATGTACTAAATCGAACTCCCATATATCCCTAATAGTAGTAGATTCACATCAATCATTGGATCTTTGGTTTAAAATTAATTTGTAGCTTAGCTTAATATATTTAAACACAAAAATTTCTATAAATCGGTTTTTTCATAACTTTTGCTGAGACAGAGGTCACTTTTCAATGAAATAAGGATCATTGTTCACCATAAATGACTCTTAAACTGCTAAATAATATCCCTATTTTTTCGTGAGTTGGTCTCGCACCAAATTTGCTGATATTTGAAATAGTGAATAATAACCATCATCACAAATCAACGAGGGGGAAAAATAAATTTATCATAATGGAACCTTTCCAAAGCTCATACCCGGCCGCCACAAATAAGGACAATGGTAGTAGCTAGTCCTTAATCGTAAGTTACTGATCATCGATGGCTTCCAAAAGGCCCGCTTCACGTGGAAACCTTGTTGTTTATTCCTCCCTCTTCTCTGGCTCTTCCCTATAATCCAAGATAATACCAAAAGAATTGTCGTTTCTTCTGTTCATCCTACATAAAACGACACATCTTAAGATTGGACCAATGGATTTCACCAGCCTCATTTGACATGTCCTAGTCTGTGTATAGTGCTCGTCACATTTCTCGTGGCATAAGTTAACAACTTCGTCGTATAACATATAACATGACCTACTGATCGAGAGCAACCACCTCAAGGGGGAAAAAAAGAAATTCTTTTTAAAATGAATTTTCGTGTTCGTTTTCTTTTTTTTTTTTTCCTTTAACTCCTCTTAAAGGGGGGTAACGTGTCAAATATTTATCCGGGACAGAGGGAGTAATTATTATGATGAATAGATCAGTAATTTTTTGCTCGTCAAAAGGGATGTGCAAGTGAGTAACGATCGAGGCACCTCTTTATCGTTATGTTTGGATTTTTGTGTTCAACATCAAACATATCAGACTTTAATGAACAACCAACGCAAGCACTAGCCCTGTCATCAATGTAGCATCATCAGGGGCCTAATATAGTTCCTAAAAGCCAGCAAACACAATGCATGGAGGATGAAAAATTGAACCCATGAGTTATGCTAGATTGTTGACCACATATTTCTCTAAATAACTAAATTTTTCTTTATATTATGTTTGTGTTCCTATGTTGATACATATGTATTAGGACTTGCAATTAGACACATAAGTACGTGTCGACGTGTCGTAGGTTAAGAACTTAATTTCGTAGTATGTCGTCCACCAGCATATACATTTCCCTCTCTAAAACATGTAACGATGAATGTCATCACACAAGGAAGAATGTTGGGAGGAGAGTAACATGAGGATCGAGGGCGTGTCAAAACCCGAATAGTATGGGACCACAATTATCTCTTCAAGTCTCCATAGTACCTTTAGAGTAAGGATTATGGAGATCTCATAATCCATATCAAGGACCATAAATATATATCCAGTGATTTTTCCTTTCATTAACTTTTGCTATGACACGATATGTATTACTCTTCCCTTTTTCTTCTTGTTTTTGTTTCTAATTAGGTAGGGTCATTCCTACCATTAAAACGAAATAAATATAAATAACTATCTATAGGAGGGGTGTAGAAGTTATTGAAATAAGACCAACACCTTTCGCAATCTCTATCTTCTAGGTAGAAAAACTTATATATATCTCGTAAAATATAATTATCATACAAATATCTTTTCATATCAGGCGGGACCACTGAATATGTGTTAGGTCCAAATATGAGTTGATTGTCCCACAATATTTGGAGACTAATGTGGTGACTATTCTATTGATCATTGATAGATTGAACAAAATACCATGTGGTTTTTCTTTTTTAGGCCTTCGACGTTAAATATTGTATTTTGTCATTGTACATTTCTCATTCTTTATGCACTTTAATTTAAATTTCCACGCAGTCTCAAAAAATGTATTCAAAATTAGGTCAAACTAAAGCTTTGTGTCTTACCGTCATTTTCAGCATGCTGCATTCTATACTCCCTGATCCAATGCTTAGACACAATTTCAATTTCTCCAAAGATTAATGTGAAATCAATATTATTTAATTTACGCTGTAATATACACTTTTTCTTGAGTTGAGTTTAAGCGAATGACTGTCAAAGGCCTTAAATTGATATCTATCAATTTTGAATGTTATATAAGTATATGGTGATTTGTGATTATTTCGTTGACTCAGGTTTATGGAATCTGAAAATAGTAATTTCCAAACTCAAACTCCATTTGTGAATGCTATAACACTATTTTTTTTTTTTTTTTTTTTTTTTTTTGGAAATCTTCACTCCCTTAAACCGATATTCTAGTTCCAGGTTGGCTGATGATGCATTAACGTGAGGTTGGTGACAGCATAATTTAGTAACAATAATATGATCAAAAACAGCCAAGATTTAATCTTGGAAGATTTCCATGCAGAGCTAGATTTGGTTTCTGTGTATATGGGACCTAAAGTTGTAATGGCCTTGTCTAGTGCACATGGAAAGTCTCGATACTTTTTCCATGTTTTCGCTGCTTGCATTTGTCTTACGAAACAAAATCCTACTTGCTAACGACAAACCAACTTTGTTTTTATTGATAATTGCACATTATTATATGTTCATTACAGCAATTTAATTACCTATTTACACCAGATTTCTGAATAAGTATTTCAGTCTGTACGTACCAGAAAGGAGTAGGAACGAGCTTCTAGAGAAATCGCGCATTGAAGATGTGTATTGAGCAACTTTAGACAAAGGAAGCTTAGCAATGCGTGTAGCACTCATGCATAACTAGAGGTTTACTACTACCTCAATTACTGAGAAACCATATTTCAATTTCCAACCGTAGATGATTATTGATATTTCAAGTTGGGGTTAAAATTAAGAATCGAAGCTTCACTTGTTAAGGGTATTGTTGAAGTGGGTTTATGTCCCACATGGAAAGATTAAGTGATCTTGAGTATATATACAAGGAAGTGAGTTACCTCACCCATTGCCAATTAGTTTTGGGTTGGAACCTCACTTGTCTTGTATGTGTGCTCACTTGTTAAGGCCCAATTATTGAAATTTATTATCATGGTATCAGAGCGGGCTTTGATCCTGCCTTTATAAACCCCTGTTTAGCCCACGCGCGTGTGACTGGCCCATAGTAGGCTTTATTTGGTCCACGCTTCAGCCCATGATGGGTCTTTGCGTGAGGTGGGGTGTTGAAGTGGATTTATGTTCCACATGAAAAGATTAAGTGATCTTGAGCATACATATAATAAACCTCAGGTATAGTGTTCCTATAGTGAGGCTGAGAGTTCGATTCTTATCGATCGGCCTCTATGAAATTTAATTAATTTATTCTATATTCAAATACAAATTGGAACCAAAAAGTTACTATTAGTAATTTAATTTTCTACAAACTAAAGTGAATGTCACCAACTGATCATCATTAGGGGTGAGCAGACTAGTACCGAAATTAAAACCGGTTTGGAATTAGTGGTTTCAGAACCGGTACCACACTACGGATCCAATTCCGATTTTCAAAAATAGGAACGAACAGTGACCAGCCAATTCTAATTCTTATTCCCGACTTTTCAGAACGGTAGGAATCTAGCGACGGAGATGGAAGTCTAGTCTAGTTTGTTTCCATCGTTGCTAAATACTCAATTGCGAAAGTGTTCCGATCAGTGATTATTTCCGTCAATATATACTCCTGTTTCAAAAATTGATCGGGTATGATTATTTTTGAGGAGGGAAAGAGGAAGAAAGCGGGTAAAGATAGATAAATATCCACTTCAGGTAAGGTTCATGAATTGTAATTAGACAAGCGTTCACTTAAATTTAGAGCTTTGTTCTGATCATAATTTAATATAGATGGATAGTGATTAGATACTCATTAATCCATATGTATATTTCTTGTCATAAAATATCCCAAAAGAAACATTAGGCTATGTTTGACAAAATTACTATTTGTGAATTGTAACTGTGAGCTATAATCAGTAGATGTGAGTAGTTACACCTTTTGGTTGACAGATTCCTATAGTAGTTTTTAGTAAATTTGTGTTTGGCCACCCAAAGAAAATAGAAATTAAAACTTTTTCAAAAGATTGTCTATCTAAACAAAACATATAAAACCTTTAGTGTACCGAAAAGTTAAAACTACTCCAAAATTTCTCAAAAACTCTACTGAACATAGCCTTACCGAAGTAGGTTGTAGTGATACAACCTATATATAAATGCTAGAGTTATGTCCCAACGAATCAATGAGATTTGTGTTAACACTTTACAGAGTTAGTGGCCCCGTCTCGCCAACTTCGCTATTTACCTGGCTAATTAAGTCATGCATGGTAGTGTGCATGTTCATGCGATACACGTGATGTTTCGGTTTTTTTTTAATTTTTTTTTTTAATGTTTTCTAATGGGTTGCCTTATTTTTAATAACTTTGTTGTAATACTTTTTTTTTTTTTTTTTGGAGCAAATTTCTGATTAACTGGTAAATAAACTAAAACAACACCATGGTGGGATTTGGAGAGCTTCATCCGCACCCTGACTTTTAATTTGTTTAGGGCAAATATTAAAATGCTGGGGTTAGAGATGCCCTCAAGTGATGGTAATAATCATCCACTGGCCGTGTATTACCCTTTGACCATAAAAAAAGTCATTCATTGACTTGTGGTGCCTCTATAAAAGTTAGAGGTATCTACCCCTAAATGACATTGTTTATTGCATTATAGTTCAACTTATTATGATTAGTCATAATGTAAACATTGATCGATATTTGACCGAGTGATTAGGAAACGATTATTAGCCTTTTAAAAACAAACTTGAAAATACTCTGTTATAGAGTTTTCTACCAAAGATTATCATAGTAGACAATGGAAAGAAATGAACTAAGTACATCAAAAATTTATTGAAACAAAATCTGGGTAGCCCGTGTCCCAGCGCCCAGCTAGCGCCATGTCTCATGTCCCAGCGCCCATGTTCCATATCCCAAGTCCCATGTCCCATGGTATGAAATCGGAGTTTAGGGACCCGGATGACCGTCCTGAGGCACTAGAGATCATCTAGGGTGACGATAGACCCCAAGAAGAAGTTTGGCAAAAACGAAAAAACTGGGCCCCGGGAAGCCAAAAATCAAAGGCTATAATCCACGTTTTTTGCGCTTTCGGGAGGCCCCAGAACGAAGGTGGATATTTTCGCAGCACATCGCACGGGACACCCTAAGTGAAAAAAAGAGGTCCTTGGGGTCTGTTATCGGATCCCTGATAGGCTTGTAAGGAATTTTTACGGGACGTCAATGTAAGGGTCGGAACAATAACACATGGGTGATATCAAAGTTCGGGGATTGTATGACCTTCCGGGGAACCGAGCGTCCTCTAGGGTCATGACAGACCCCCCGGAGAAGTTTGGGCAAAAATGACACTCAGGCCTCCGAAAGCCGAAAACGAAGGCTATAATCCACGTTTTTGGACTTCCGGGAGGCTTCGAAGCTGGATATTTTCGCACCACATCGCACAAGTCACCCTTAGGGAACGTAAGAGGCCCCGAGTTCCGTTATTGGGTCCCTAATATGCTTATAAGGGCGTTTTTACGGAACCACAATATAAAGGCCAAAACATCACCGAATGCATGCGTGATATCAAAGTTCGGGGATTCGGATGCCCCTCATGGGGCACCGAGGACCCTCTAGGGTCATAAGACCCCCCGAAGAAGTTTTGACAAAACTGACACCCTGGCCCTTGAAAGCCGAATCCACGTTTTTTGGGCTTCCGGGAGGCCCCAAAAACGAAAGTGGATATTTGTGCACCACATCGCACAGAACACTCCTAGGGGACATGGGAGGCCCTTGGGGTCTCTTATCCGGTCCCTGATAGGTTTGGAAGGGCGTTTTACGGCACACCGGTGTAAGAGTTGGAACACCAAAGGCATGGGTGATATCAAAGTTCGGGATTTGTATGACCATCCCGGGGCACCGAGGGTCCTCTAGGTTCATGTTAGACCCCCCGGAGAAGTTTGGGCAAAAATGACACTCGGGCCTCCTGAAGCCCAAAACGAAGGCTGTAATCCACGTTTTTGGACTTCCGGGAGGCCCCGGAACGAAGGTGGATATTTTCGTATCACATCGTACGAGACACCCTTAGAGAACGTAAGAGGCCCTGAGGTCCGTTATCGGGTCCCTGATAGGCTTGTAAGGACGTTTTTACTGGACACCAATGTAAAGGCCAAAGCACCGAACGCATGTGTGATATCAATGTTCGGGGATCCGAAAGACCCTCACAGGGGACCGAGGATCTTCTAGGGTCATGATAGACTCCCTGGAGAAGTTTTCGCATAAATGACACCTGGCCCCAGTAAGCCCGAAACGAAGGCTATAAGCCACGTTTTTGGGCTTTCGGGAGGCCTTGGAACGAAATTGGATATTTTTGCACACATCGCACGGAACACCGTTAGGGGACAAGGGAAGCCCTCGGGGCCTCTTATCCGGTCCTTGATAGGCTTGAAAGGGCGTTTTACGACACATTAGTGTAAGAGCTGGAACAGCAAAGGCATGGGTGATATCAAAGTTTGGGAGTTTGTATGACCCTTTCGGGGCACCAAGGGTCCTTTAGGGTCATGATAGACCTCCCGGAGAAATTTGGGAAAAAATGACACTCGGGCCTACGGAAGCCGAAAACGAAGGTTATAATCCACGTTTTTGAACTTCCGGGAGGCCCCGGAACGAAGGTGGATATTTTTCGCACTGCATCGCACGAGACACCCTTAGGGAACATATGACTCATATGAGGCCCCGAGGTCCGTTATCGGGTCCCTTATAGGCTTGTTAGCGTGTTTTTACGGGACGCCAATGTAAAAGCCAAAACACCGAAGGCATGCGTGATATCAAAGTTCAGAGATCCGGATGACGCTCACGGGGTACCGAGGATCCTCTAGGGTCATGACTCATAATAGACCCCCCGGAGAAGTTTTGGCAATTTTGACACCCTGGCCCTCGTAAGCCGAAAATAAAGTTCACAATCCACATTTTTTGGGCTGCCACGAGGCCCCAAAAATGAAAGTAGATATTTGTGCACCACATTGCACGGAACACCCCTAGGGGACATGGGAGGCCCTCGGGGTCTGTTATCCGGTCCCTGATAGGCTTGGAAGGCCGTTTTACGGCACACTGGTGCAAGAGTTGGAACACCAAAGGCATAGGTGATATTAAAGTTTGGGGATTTGTATGACACTCACGGGGTACCGAGAGTCCTCTAGGGTCATGATAGACCCCCCGTAGAAGTTTGGGCAAAAATAACATTCGGGCTTCTGGAAGCCGAAAACGAAGGCTATAATCCACGTTTTTGGACTTCCGGGAGGCCTCGGAACGAAGGTGGATATTTTCGCACCACATCGTACGAGACACCCTTAAAGAACATAAGAGGCCACGAGGTCCATTATCGGGTCCCTGATAGGCTTGTAAGGGCGTTTTTACGGGACACCAATGTAAAGGCCAAAACACCGAACGCATGCGTGATATCAATGTTCGCGGATCCGGAAGACCCTCACGGGTGACCAAGGATCTTCTGGTCATGATAGACCCCCCGGAGAAGTTTTGGCAAAAATGACACCTGGGCCCCCGGAAGCCGAAAAAAGGATATTTTTGCACCACATTGCACGGAACACCCCTAGGGGACATGGGAGGCCCTCGGGGTCTTTTATTCTGTCCTTGATAGGCTTGGAAGGACGTTTTACGGCACACTGGTGTAAGAGTTGGAACACCAAAGGCATGGGTGATTACAAAGTTCGAGGATTTGTATGACCCTTCCGGGAAACCGAGGGTCCTCTAGGGTCATGATAGACCTCCCCGGAGAATTTTGGGCAAAAATGACACTCGGGCCTCCGGAAGCCGAAAACAAAGGCTATGATCAACGTTTTTGGACTTCCGGGAGGCCCTGGAACGAAGGTGGATATTTTCGCACCATATCGCACGAGACACCCTTAGGGAACATAAGAGGCCCCGATGTCCGTTATCGGGTCCCTGATAGGCTTGTAAGGTCGTTTTTACGGGACACCAATGTAAAGGACAAAACACCGAAGGCATGCGTGACATCAAAGTTCGGGGATCCGGATGCCCCTCACGAGGCACCGAGGATTCTTTAGGGTCATGATAGACCCCTCGGAGGACTTTTGGCAAAAGTGACACCCGGAAGCAGAAAACGAAGGCTATAATCCACGTTTTTTGGGATTCCGGGAGGCCCTGGATCGAAACACGGAAAAGCCCTAGGTGACATGGTAGGCCCTCGGGGTCTCTTATGGGGTCCCTGATAAGCTGGGAATGGCGTTTGACGGCACATTGGTGTAAGAGTTGGAAAACCAAAGACATGGGTGATATCAAAGTTGGGGGAGCGGGATGACCCTCTTAGGGCGCCGAGGGTACTCTAGGGTCATGGGCAAAAATGACACCCAGGCCCCGGGAAGCCGAAAATGAAGCCTATAATCCACGTTTTTTGGGCTTCCAGGAGGTCTCGCAATGAAGGAGTATAGTTTTGCAACACATCGAACGAAATACCCCCTGGGTACATGGGAGACCCTTGGGGTCGCTGTATCAGGTCTCTAATGGGCTTGGAAAGGCGTTTTAGTGGACATTTGTACGGTGTAAGAGTTGGAACACCAAAGGCATGGGTGATATCGAGTTCACGGATCAGGATGATCCTCCCGGGCCACCGAGCGTCCTCTAGGGTCATGGTAGACCCCCTAGATAAGTTTTAGGCAAAAATGACACCCGAGCTCCTGAAAGCCGAAAACAAAATGCTATGATCCACGTTTTTTAAGCTTTCGGGAGGCCACGGAACGAATGTCAATATTTTTGTACCACATCGCATGAGACACCCCTAGGAGACATGAGAGGCTCCCGGGGTAAGTTATCGGGTCCTTGGTAGGCTTGAAGGGCCTCTTACTGAACATCGGAGGCTAATTTTTGGGTATTGAGCGTGGCTCCCCACCATCCCGTGCCACCAAACCTACCGCCAAGCCCTCTCTACTATTATAGTGAAGTCTCATATTTTTTCCAACTTTTTTGAAGTGATTTCTATTTATTTATTTTTTGACATTTTTTTCTATTTTTCAGCGTATTTTTAATTAAAAATTAAATTAAATTGCTACATTGAGTGAATAGATAAATTGTTTTTCCGTAACTTATTGATATATTTGAAAAGTTTGAGGTGGAACCTTTGAAAAATAATCTTTCAAACTCTCAAAATCCTAGTACGAAAGTATGCACTAGGTATGCCTACTCTTGTTATTAGAACCACTAAACCTTATAAGACTCTTTAGTGAGTAGTTTCTTAACAGAGGGCTCATTGCATTCACTACATGAAAAATCATTTATAGCAACGAGGTTATTGCAATGACGTAAAATTGTCGTTGCGATAAATATTTATGACAACGACCTAAACATGTTGTTACAAAAAGTTGTTGCGAATAATTAAAATTTCGTTTCCCTCCACTCAAAAACATGGCTGACTAATGTCGTTGCAAAAAATGTAATAAGAAATAAAATTTCATAAATTATTTTGGAAGAAAAACAAAAGAAATAGAGTACCTCAAGTCTAAGCCGTATTCGCTCACCCTAGGTTCGCCCATTCTCTCTCTTCCCATTCTCTCTCCTTAGTCTTTCCAACACCCACAATCCCAATCTGCTCGAATCGCAAAACCAAATCCCAAGTACGATCAAAACCCACTTCAATTCTCACCCCATATGTCGCTTGCTCAAACCCTTGTGGTCTAATTTGTTGAAACCTTCGAAGAATCTCTCCCTTCTTCTTCATCTTTGTCTACTGCTTCTACTTCTTTTTCAACTCGCCCGCCATTGCAAAAGCTAGAAAATCATCGCTTGTACCTCTTATATTAACCAATCTGTGATGAACTTGAAGAAACCTCTCAGACGAGTCGCAATTCTCAAGTCAGTGGAGTCCGTTCATGGACAACGAAGCAGATACAGTTGTCGGCTATAGGGCAATCGATTCAGGAACTAGGTATTTTTTTTGTCCATATCAATCCTTAAGCACGATTATGAGTAGTAATCCTCGATTCATGTTGAGATTTGAGTTAAATATCGAACTTTAGTTTGATTGCTTATAACTAGGGTTTAGGTAATTGAAATTTTTAGATTTTAATGTGGATTTGTAGTGATTCCATGAATAGTTTATCGTAATTTATGTACCACTCGTAGAAACTTAGTAGAAATTTGGGGTTTTATGAATGAGAAACTCCAGAAATTTGAGTTCTAAAGTCAAATTTATTGCTGTTAATTTATTGAATCCGATTTTGTCAAGTAAAATTAGCTTTTGATTGAGGATTGGTATTCTGCTGGAGACGCGTCCGTGTATTTTTGTAATAATAGACTAGTAGCTTAACATGTTAATTTCACATGTTTGATGAACCTGATTTGTAGAACTCACTGTTTATTGTTTGTCTGTTCTGTTCTGTTTTTTTTTTTTTTAGCATGCTTTTTCTGTATTAATGAATCCAAGGATAAGGAAATCTAGTTATACATTTGGTATTTTAGGGGCTTTTCGCAAAATCTATTATAGGTTGTATGTGTGACAAGAATGCGTATTTAGCAGAATTAAAGGGTAATCGGATTTAAAAAAACATAGAGAACTAAAGAAGACTAACTATACTTCCAAGTACATGGAACAAGTAAGCATACAGAGACAAAGTACAAGAAAAACTATCAAGGTTCCAGCTAGGATGAGTTTTGAAGCACTTCCAAGTGGTAAGTTCCATATGTTTGTGAGCTGATTTGTGTGTTGAAGTCTGACTGATATCATACCGTGTAACCATGTTATTAATAAGATTTGAGACTTAGAACAAGAAGAGAAAGCATGTATTTAAGTCGTAATCTAATAGCGAAAAGATACAATCAGTTTGCATGCGTTTGTGTACCAATTTCTACATGGTTTTGGACTGCTTCTTAAACCTGAATGTACAGGTCTGATTTCATATTTTTTTTAGCTACTTTTGCAATATTAGAGGACCATCACGCTATAGAAGTCTCTGAATTATTAGGGCAAATGTCTGCACATTACAGGCTAGGGATGTTTTTAGATGACTGGAAGGTGTCTTGGAAGCCGTGAGTCCACTAAAACTAACAGGCTAGGGATGTTTTCAGATGACTAGAAGGTGTCTTGGAAGCCGTGAGTCCTCCACATGAAGGTAATTGCTCACTCATTGGTCTGTTTTTTTATGTTTTTGCAGAAGGATAGTTTATTTGGTACTAATGGTAAGTCTCCTCATTTTAAAGTGTGTAAACAACACTAATTTCTTAAGTGCTTTAGTTGCTCATGTTAGATTAAGACTAGTGTTTCATGTGTCTATTCTCAGTGTAGTGATCTATATTTGTTTCTCTTGATTTTTAAGAATGACATGTTAGTCAAATGACTTTGGTGCTCTGTACTAATGTAGTTGTCTTTGTTCCTTGGTTGCTTGTGCTAATAGTGGAGTTGTCCTTAATGTGTATGTCCAATTTGACAATATCTTAGGGCTTGATATTTATATCCCTGATTAGTATTAAGTTTTTATTATGATCTATTCATTCATATTGTTTCTTTTTAGATGAAACTATTTGGTATTGTTGAGTTGCAAGAGCAACATGACAATTTCTAGGCCTGATAATTATCTATTTTTGTGGTTCAGTATAGTTGGGGTCAATTGCGTTTGTCTCTCTCAAAACTGCAATGGATTCCAACTCCAGGTATGCAATTGCTATGCTTCCATTTTTTTTCCTTTGTTCTCATGCTTCTATTCTCTCATCTTACTCCCAATTTGTGGTTTGAGTATTTACTCTTTGAAGAATACATCTGAGAGCGTCTAAGTCTAGTGCTTGCATCATATACTCAATCTTACGTTCTTGGTGTAGATGTTATACTAATCTTTGGTACATTATAATCTAATTTGCCCCTTAATTGGCTAAACTGAATTCGTTTATTTCACCTGTGATATAACTTGTTCTGTGATGAAATGAGGTGATTCTGTTTGTGGGTTTTGTGTTGATTTTTAGCTCGATTAGCACATGCTGATTCTGTTCCCTAACTGATTTGCTACTAACAATTAGTTGTTCCATGGCGATATTAGGGGGCAAATTTGGTGATTTTCATTCTGTTGTAAGGTAGTTGATTAACTGTCTCTGGACTGTTTTAGCATGATTTTAGCAGGCAAAAAGGGCTTGACAGACGATAAAAATCAGTGCACCATGTGGGCATTTAAAGTAATCTAGCTAGCTAGGATGAGTTTTAAAAAACTTTAGGTGGTAAGTTCCAGAATCCAGATGTTTGTGAGCTGATTTTGTGTACTTTTGTTGTTGTCTTGCTTACTTAAATCTGGTTAGAAGAGCTTAGGTGCATACTTGTGCAGTGAAGGATTTCCACCTGCACTATGCACCATAGGTTTTATGTTTGTTTTCTTTTGGGTCATCTATCAATACAAACAACAAACCTTTGATGAGCAAAAAAAAAAAGTACCTGTGTTGTGAAGGAACTCAAAAACCAGTATTGCGATCCTTGAGTTCAAACATGAGTTTGCTACTTTCGTTGTACATTACTTGTATTCTGTTCTGAACTTTTGAGTGTTTAAGCATTAGTTTGAGTTTTGATTCTTTTTTTTTTCCTCCGGCTAGTCAGATTGAGTTTTTATCTGGTAGGTCAGGCTTCATTAACTAAGTAGCAAGTGTAATGAGAGGATTAAACGTCTAGATCATAGATTTCTCCCTGAATTGCCTAAGAACTAATGATTGCTGAATCTGAAGAACTTTCTTGGGATTTAGCTATTGGTTTAAGTAGCTGCTGGTTTATGGTTGTTTACATGCATTTCTAGCATGCTCTTTGATTTACAGCAGTAATGTGCTTGGACTTGTATGCACTAATATGTTCAGTTTCTTATGTTCATAAGCTGTTTTCATGTTTTGAATTCAGACATCATTAATAGGTATTGATGAGCTTAAAGCTTATGTTGATGAAATGACCTTGTAATGATGATTAAAGCTATATTTGCTTACTGAAATGCTGTGAGTGCAAACGAAAATTAGAGTACCACTTGGAAAACAAAGCATGCTTGATATAAGCAATATTTTTGTTGCTTCAAACTACAATGTTCACATGTTTAACATATGTTTAGAGAGTTTAATGTTATAATCAGTCGACTTGACCCCTGTAATGATGAGTAAAGCTATATTTAGCTTACTGAAAAATTATGCATATGGCTAATCATCAATTGTTGTTGCAGGCTTTTAGCGCAAAGACGCCTAGAAGCTCGGAGATGGCAAAGTGGAACTCCAATCGACTTTTATGAATTTTTGACTTGGTTGTCTCAAATGTAATTTTTTGAACATGGATTGTGATATCTTGTATGTCCTTTATATATTACATTACATTAATAATATTAGAATTGTTATTTGAACTTCTATTATGGAGCATAAAAATTAAAATTGTGCATACAGATTTTTTTTTTTTTAATATATAAAATATTTATAGCAACGAAAATTTCGTGTTGCAATATACAATGAGCAAAGTCACTGCCTCAACAGGGAATGTTTTTTGCAACGACATTTGTCGTTGCAATATATGTCTATCTTGTTGACGAACGAAGTCAAGTATTGCAACGACATGATTGTCGTTGCAAAAAATGTATTTATAGCAATGACAGAAGTTGTTGCGTTACTCTTTTGTAACGCCATGACACGCAACGACTATGCAACGACAAAAATCGTTGCGAAGAATATTTTTCACCAAAGATTTTCAATTTTTCGCAACGATATTCGTCGTTGGTAAAAACAGATTTTCTTGTAGTGATTGTGGGCGAAGGAAGACAAGTGACGCGACATGAACCGCCTATCATTGTGAAAGTTATGCATTGGGCATGTCTACTCCACGATTTTTGGGTACCCGAGCATGGCTCCCCAGCACCCCGTGTCACCAAACCTACTCCACGCTCTCTTTACTATTATAGTGAGATCTCATAATTTTTTCTCTTTCTAAATATTATTATTTTTGAATTTTTTCTGTGTTTCGGCAGAAATTTTTAATTAACTACTACTCAATTTCTTGAATTTGTAATGTCTGATAACTTGTGAGAATGAAGGGAAAGGAATGACAGAGCCATTTAACTCTATTATGTTTTTGTAACTTTCTCTCCTTTTTTCTTTTTATTTTATTGGTCATGAGTCACATGACACGTCATAAGTGAATTAACACGTCATTCGACAATTCAGCGACTCATGAGGCGAACTCTAATTTAGCCATTGCATTTTAATTTAATTATATAAATATAGATTTCACGCTTAAGGCCAAATGGCAAAAAAAGAAAAACACTCGGTACTCCGTATTAGCTTTTGTCGTAGTAAACGACAAATGTTTGATAATCTTTTTGGCCAAAAAGCTAGTAAAAAAACAACCATGGAAATAGTACTTTACAACTTTCTACGATATAAATCATTGAGCTGAAATTAATTTAAAATTCCGACAATGGGCTACTTTCAATTTATTGATCAGGTTATAACCTAAGCTACGCTCTTAGGGTGAATTTCGCACATACACATTTATATTCAAGCAACAAAAAGACAAAAAGCATGCTCATGATGATATGATCAAATTGGTTTAGTATACCTCATTGATCTTTGTAATTATTCTTTGAAGAAGCTCCATGCAATATTTTATTTTTTTAATAATATAATCTAAGATCCCGATTTCATGTAATAAATTACGTGCCAGCATGTCAAACACACATAATAAACGGTTATTCACATCTAGATATAATCTTGTTTTTTTCTTCTCTAATGCTTTTTGTCTTTTCCTTTGTTGTTGGTTAACGACGATATGGATAGTGAAAGTTTTTTCAAAATGAAAAATATCCTTTCGAATAAGAAGACAAGCTAAGGTGATCTATTTTATCTTTGTGTAATCTTTTTTATGGACTAGACTAGGAGAGCCATATTGTCTCTCTCTCTCCTCTTTTTGTCTTTTGCATGCCTTCGGTTGCCCCCTTATTGCAATTTTGCAATTGGTTGATATGGCATACTCAGCTGCCTTTCATATAACAAAAGAGTTTCACTTTGGCCCTCAAAGTTGATGTATCTGTTTCACAATATACAAATCACAAATTGTTTGGGTGTTTATAATTTTATCCAAATGGATATGAAAGCTATTGAACCTAGTGGATAATAAGCAAGGCTTACAAAGTTCATGAAGAGTTTTTTTAATATACTTTTTTGGATAGTTGAGATTTCTAATCGAGATAGTTGAAAAATCCTAAAAACATGATTTCTAATCACCTTTGTACTTTTTGTTTAAATTTGTTCCACATTCTTCTTTTCATTTCTTTACATTGTTGTATCAATTTTGTAACAAAAAATCCTCTTATGCTTATGTTAGGCCACTTGCACTCATCCGTGTACAACTCAGATAATTCCTTCTTCTTCTAGGAAGGGAAATTCGAACTTGAAATCTAATATACCCAACACATCAATTTTAACCATCAGACTAAAGACATGTGATTCCCTCTCCTGAATTTCAAGTAGACAATGGACAAGTGCGAAGAGATCAGAATAGACAAAAGATGGGATAATATACACTTGTGGAATTTCAACCTAGTTAGCATGTCAAGGTCAGAAAATGGGGGTAACACCGGCCATATTATTCTAAAATTCATTCCAATAGCTCAAATTAGCTTTAGATCAGTAAACAATCAACTAACTATTTGAGCTAGCAGCCAATTTTACCTAACAAGACTTCAACTAAATCATCCATTAACTAATTTTGTTACACTTAGATTAAGAAATTGTTCAAACATAATGGCTTTATTTGTAGTGTGTGGTCCTTATTTTAATTGAGGAATAAGCACATATATACATGACACGGTGAACTAATAACAACTTTTGTTAATTTGTATTCATTCATAAAATCATAATCATTCATGGCTTTTGTTTGCGGATCTGCAGTGGACCACACGAACAGATTGGCTAGGGTTATATATAGGCTTATCAAGACTCAACTAATTCTTTGGTCTCGATCTCTTATTATTTTTAAGGCAAAACTTTTTAGCCAAAATGTTTATTAGTTTTAATTAGTAGGTTATTTGTCAATTTGCATGCATCAAAACGACAAACTGTTTTGGGAAACTGCGGTCAAAAAATGTTATGGATAAATCCAAGGTCCATTACAGCATTACTCCTGGTTTATTGTATAGTCCATTGATTTCAGTTCCTCTATCATAAGTTTTGTCACTTTCTACTTTCCATTTTAATGCTTTAAATTATAATATTATGAAATGAAACTAGTTTATATTTGCTGTGCCACGTGTACTGTGTTTAACGTTTACTCATTGATCGTGTGATGCCCTTTTTGTTGTTAGTTGCCATTTGATTTAGTTTGTTAGGTTAGGGTTTGGAGTATTAGAAGTTATTTTGACACTAACATAATGCTATGTTGTCATCTAGTGTTATCCTTTATTAGTAAATCTTGTATGAGATCAATTCATAGAAGAAAAACACGTATAAGGCGGCCTCAACGTGAGGTGTCTCAAGCAAAAATACTTGATTAAAAAGGTGGCATTATATTGAGGCAGCCTCATAAGAGCCCTATAGGTAATTGCATATAATTGTATAAACTTGATTACAAAATATGTACCACTCATGTTATTTATTGTGTTATTCAGTAACTGATGCACGAAAAAAAACCTAAGTATTTAATAAGTAGAAGAGATCTATAAGATTGAGCAATGATTCAAAATTTGCTGCTTGATGATGAGTCAAAAACTTATATGTGAGCTTGGTTGGTGATTTATAAAAGAACAGTGTTGACGAAAGAAAAGAAAAGAAGCATAGTGAAATCATTCAGGGATAGCTGGATTGGGTTCAAATATATCCTGGAGAAGTTAGCCAAAAAAAAAAAAAAAAACAAGCAGAAGCCCAAATGGTGAACCGAATTAATCATGAATGGCCCAACATAACTTTCAAGTAAGTAAATTCAATAAGGCCGGGCCCAGAAAAACATGGGTATACAAACTTCAAAATGGCCCATTAATCCTATGGCCCTGGCTGTGTAAATATGGCCCCAGTGTCACTCCAACATGGCCCATCTACTCTAGGCTGATTAAGGAGATGCAATTGAAATGGCCTCTGTATAGGACATCCTGAATTTTTACAGACTTGATAGCCTAATCAATACAGCTACCCGTCAAAATTACTTGGTCCACGGTGGACTAAGTCCACACAAGACATGCTGCCTAATCAATGACAAGTGTGAGATGATCAATAGCTTGGAGTAAGGATCTAGTTTTGATTTTTTGAAAGAGTTTTCATCGATCAAGTTCCTTTTTACAATGGCAATTTCTTGACCTACATACAAATAGCTAATTAAAATTTTAAATCCTACTCCATACTACTATAAGAAGTCATTTACGTACCCCATTCACATTCAAAGGCCACTAAAATATATCCAGTCAATTTTACTTCATCTGGTTAAATTACAGCAAAATAAACACCTTTCTTTATCAATATTAGCCACGACTTTTTTTCTTTGGAAATTTTGTTGACGATCTTTAAGCAGAACATTGATAAATACTTATCGTGTTTATAAACGAGTTTTCCTCATCAAAATACATAAAAAAAAAAATACATATAAACCAAACAAGTAATTGTAGATTGTAAAAGGAAGAAAAATGACAAAAGCAAAAAAAAAAAAGAGAAAAGAAAAAAGGACAAGATTATGATTTACACATATAAATGATTAGCTATGAAAATGGAAATCGAAGACAGTTAAAAATTGCAAAACGTTATACTTGCACCAAGCTTATGAACTCTCAAAGCTCAACAAGAATCCATAAAACTTTTAATCAACACAATCAATGCTTCACTTTTTGAAGGCTCCATAAACTCCACTCCATGATAACCTCCTTCGCTAAAATGCCCCTTCACCCACACACGTTTTCCCTCCAACACCTTAACAAACTCTACCAACCGATCGGCAAGCGGGTCCCCACTACAACCCGTAACCAAAACCCGCCAACCCAGCTCCTTCACTCTCTCCAACTCACCGGACCCGCCACCTAAAACCGGGTCACAAAACGCATGATTTCGGTCCCCTCCATCCGGCAATGCCAACTCCCAAAACAAATCACTACCCGACAACGGCAAATACGGGTTATTAATCAGTCGGATCTCTGACCCAGTTCGGTCTGACCCGCCAAAAAAAGGCTGGTGCAAAATCAATCCCTTTAATCTTAACGGCTGGAGATCGTCTACCATACCCGAGGCAATCAGCCCAGCGTGATACGCAATGTTCCCTCCCGCACTGGATCCCATCAAAAAACAGTTTGAAAAATCTCCATAATGTGAGACCCAATTACCCTCGTAATTAAGATCATCTGTCCCATTTTGTGTGTCGGTATCGCTCTGGATTTTAGCCGAGTCGCGAATCCAACGAAGCGCGTCTACGGCATCCTCGTAAGCTGCAGGGAGACGGTGCTCAGGGGCGAGGCGATAACCGACAGAGACAATGATTGCCGGCGCGTGAGATACAAGCGCCGAACAGAACGCGTGGAAGAAAGCGGAATCAGCGCTAAGGAGGACGAAACCGCCACCATGGAAGTAGACAATGATGGGGAGCTTCTTGGTTGAGGAGAGAGAAATTTTAGGGAGGAAAAGTCTTATGGAGGTTTTATGAGTTGGGTTGAGGGGAAAGTCTTTGGTGAGAACAGGGGAAGGGGTTGAGGGATCTGGTGTGGCAGGAATTGTTGGGATGTTTAGCATTCGAGTTAATGTGCCATCTGGGTTAAGCTTGATTTGAGCGTATTGGTAGGGATCAATGGTGCATTTTGGGGTTGAATTTTCTTGGTGATTAGTTGACATGATTGGTTCAATTGGTTTTTTGTCTATGGTTTTGGTTGCTGTTGTGGGTGAACAGTTTTGAGTTTAATAAAGATTCAACAACTAGATAGGAAGCTTCATCAATATAAAAAAATGGTTTCTTAACTTTGCTTGATCGATAAGGGAAAATTAATAGAAATATGCTACTCCAATGCTTGTATGATACTCCAATAGGCTAGCTAACTCATTGATTAAGTAAACGCAATGGGGGTATGATTTTATACTTCATAAGTCAATAATGGATTGCCTTTAAAGTGCATGGATGGAGCAATTGAGGTGCCAAAATAATTTGTTTGCCTGTTTGTCAATTGAATAATATACTACCTCCATGTAACTAGTGATGATTTGAATCTATAGATCTGATAGTTGAGTGGGTGGAAAGGAAAGTCAATGTTTAGAGACATGTCTTGCAAACCAAGGTTGTGGCTTTGTGTCAGCCTGTCAGGACTCAGGAGTACCTCTTAGTCAACAGTTATCTCACCTATCCTCATACCTAGATGGAACACAAGGACCTCCTTTCTTAAGGGTCATGAGTTATGAGTTTATGACAGATTACGCCGCTTCTAGATGTCTCCATGAATTCTATCTTGATCCTAAGTCTTCATGGACGAGATTTGTCGTGAGAGTGCGATGTAACAACTAGGAATCAAAATTTGTACATTAGCAGGAGTATATAGTACATCAGTATAAAATTTGGTTCTTAAATCGGATAAAATGGTATTCATAGAGCATAATTTCATCTCAACCATACAATTCAACTCATGATTTATCAAGTTGCTAATATTACACGACTAGTCCATGGCATTAAGCTGCTAAAACAAAACCTTAAACTGCTAAACAAGAATTCATAAAATCCTTGATAACAATCAACAAAAACGTACACTTCACAGAATCAAAAATGTCAACGGCATGATATCCCCCTTCAGTAAAATGCCCCGTCACCTTCACACCATTCTCCTCCAATAGCTTTACTAGGTCCACTCCCCTATCCACAAGGGGATCTCCACTATAACCCGTCACCAAAACCCGCCACCCAAGCTCCTTAATCCGACCCAATAAACCTGGACCCAAACCCAACCTCGGGTTACAATATTCATGATCACGATCGGCCCCAATAGGCAAACCCAAATCCCAAAACAAATCACTAGCCGACAAAGGCACATACGGATCATTAACCAACCTCAACTCTGACCCGGTCCTATCCGACCCGCCAAAAAACGGTTGGTGCAAGATCACCCCTTTAAGTTTCAACGGCTCAAGATCACTCACAATCCCCGAAGCCCTTAGGGCCACATGGTACGCTATGTTCCCTCCTGCACTAGATCCCATCAAAAAACAGTTACAAAAGTCCGCGTATTTCAACAACCATCCTTCCTCATGATGATACGAGTCCCGGATCCAATACAGCGCCTCCATGGAATCATCGTAGGCAGCAGGGAGCCGGTGCTCGGGAGCGAGACGATACTCGACCGAGACAACAATTGCCGGCGCGTGAGTTGCAATCTCCGAGCAGAACGCGTGGAACATGGTGGAGTTTGCGTGGTGGAAGACAAAACCGCCACCGTGGAAGTAGACTACGATTGGGAGCTTATTATTACCTGAGAATGAATTGTTTAATGCGAATTTAGGAAGGAAAATACGGAGAAATGTGTTTTTGTCTGGATTGAGAGGGAAGTCTTGTGTGAGAACTGGGGAGGGTGAGTTGGGCGGATCTTGTGAGGCAGGGGTTGATGGGGTTTCTGTTAAGCGAGTTATGGAGCCATTTGGGTTTTGTTTGATTTCGAGGAATTTGTATGGATCAATGGTGCAACAAATTGGGTTTGATGAGGCTTGGTGATGTTCAGTAGACATGTTAATTTTGCTGTTTTGTGAACTTTGCTCTTTCTCTGTTTACAGTTCTATATTATGGCCTAGCTTGATTGATACGGAGGAGTATATGTTAGTGATAAGTAAGAGTGGAAAGTTAGCAAAGGCATCCTTTTCTTTTTAAATTTTTTTTTTTCTTAGAATAAAATGTGGACATCATGAATTAAGGGCAATATATGCACCAAATGTGATGATGATGCTATCAGATGCAAAGCGATAGGGAACAACATATAGGGACCTCTTGTTGGAGTTCAAAACTAGAAAATTTGTGTTAGTTTTGCTTGGTGTGATTGTGTCAACATCAATTTGAAGGAAACAAAGATAAGGTTTTCTGAAAGATTACGTTACCTGCTTGATGATACCCTTTACAAAATTCAGTATCTCATTCAAAATTGGTGAAAATGAAATAAATTATGTGTCTACAAAACAATGGTCGCTTTAGGTTAGGAGTTACCCTCGAGAGGAGGCGCTCCTAACGTCATCCCTTTCTTACCTCCATAAAAAACAAAAATAAAAAGACAAGGGTTGCTTATCTTTCAAATAAATAAGAAAAAGAAAAAAGACAAGGGTTGCTTTCACAATCGATAGAACAAGATACATCCCGGTGGCTTATTCTAAAATTTATTTATGTGTGTACAACATTAGAGATATCAGCTTAAATGAGAAAGGAAATCCATGACAAAATCAAGCAATTCCTTCCTCTTATCCTTCCCCGTAGTGCTATCTGTAACAAACGCTCCGTGCTGAACATCCTTGCCATCAAACAAGCACTTCACAACCACCCCTTTCTTCTCTAACAATTTGGCAAAACCCACAGCCCGGTCATAAAGCGGGTCGCCTTCTGAAGAAATCACCGCGACCCGTCAATCCAAATCCCGAATCGAATCAATGAAACTCGACCCGCCACCAGCACTTGGGTCGCAATACTCATGACTTGATCAGCACCAAAGGGTAAAGAAAGCCCCCAACAAAACTTAATCCCACTGAGGGGCAGAATCGTATCATCAACTAATCGAAGCTCCGAATCAGTCTTGGTTGGTCCACCAAAGTAAGGTTGAACTAAGACCAACCCACGAATAATCAAGGGCTTAATTAAATCATCGAACCGAGCCGCTGCCATTAAACCGGTTTGGTAGACTATATTACCCCAGCACTGTCTCCCATCAGAACACACTTCGATAAATCCCCATACTTTAATACCCACTCGTCCTTGGTATCCCTGACCCATGTCAAGGCCTCCAAAACGTCGTCGTAGGCGGCAGGGAGGTGGTGTTCTGGGGCGAGGCGGTAGTCAACGGAGACTACGAGTGCACCGAGTTCACTGGCGGCTGTAGAGCAGAACTCATGGTAGATAGCAGTGTCGGCGCTACAGAGGATCATTCCCCCGCCATGAGCAAACACCACGATCGGTAGCTTATTCACTACCGCTCCAGTAGCGATGGCTGCTTGGCGGGGAAGGAAAAGACGAAGGAACGTATTGTTAACTGTGTTCAATTGAACATCCTTGGAGAGAGAAAGCGAGGAGGGGTCATCGACAGATGCGGGGACAGTGGGGAAGAACTCGTGGGGGCGGCGCGTGATGGAGCCGTCGGGGTTGAGGGTTAGGTTGCTTTTCTCATAAAGATCGTCGTCCATTGTTGATTGGTGGTGAGAATCTGACATTTTCGATTGAATGGAAATGATGATTGAGAAATGAGATAAAAGCTAGGGGAGGTAAGTACTAGGTACAGGTAGGTAGATGAAACAGAGGATATAGTGAGATAAGCTTTTGGTGATGGGGTTGGGTTTTATATATGGTGGCTTATGGAGAGTAGCACACTAGGAATGAACTCATTCGCTTAATGACAGTTATTGTTGGCCAAATTGTGATAATTCGAATTCCATTCCAAGCTCTATTTTACACATCATTGATGACGATGAAGTAATGAACTAGTTATCCCCTCAAAAAACCTAGCTCCTTTTTCTTCGACTCATCTTGGGGCTATCATCGATATTTTTTGCCCGTGATTAGCCTATCCGTTGTTATTTTTTTGCTGTCGATCTAGTTTTTTAGTCGATTTTTCTTTATGGTTAGTAATAAACTCTCATTTGGTGAGAGGTTGTGGAATTCTCCGAGTTTATCGGAGGGTAGTAGAATTTCTGTTTCAGGGTCCGATTTGATGAATCAATTCAAGAAGACAAGTTCAATCTGGTATGCCAAGGGGATTTGTTTTTTCAAATAGCTGCAGCACGTTTCGTGCTTACCTCCGATCGTATGGACAAGACGATGGCCTCCCGTTTACTGTATATCATATTTTTGCTATATCAGGGCATTGTCAATTATCGACGAAGCCGATCAAGACGCCAATTTCTAGCAGTGATGTTTGGATTGGTAGTTACTTATCGATGGAGCTGATCAAGACATCGATTTCAAGCAGTGATGGTGGAAGTAATATTCATATTGTTAAATTAAATTTATAGAGTACTTGGTTATGTTAGACCTATATTTGTTTAGAGTTATTCATTGTTGTAGATTTCAGATGACTTTTTTATGAATGAATAAATTCTCTTTCCTTCAAAAAGGTATCCCCTCAAAAATAGAAAAAAAAGTTCTTTTTTTTTTCTTTGAAAATGAAGACAACTTGACAACCTCGAGGTTAGCCTAAAGAATCCCTGACCAGAAGATTGGTTAGGGACGCGTCAAAAGAGGTATACAAGAGCTCATCTGTAGACAGGAGTGGCCATGGTGTGCCATGAAATCAGCCACCGCATTCGCCTCTCTGAAAATATGAAGCACCTCCACCCTGTCAAAAAAGTGAAGATCTTTTTTAGTGTCTATAATAACATTTTCTATTTCCCATGAGATATACCATTCCCCTCTTATAGCTTTAATTACTGCCATATTATCTCCTTCTATCGTTATATTTTTGTGCCCTTGGTATCGGGCCATTCGTACTCCTTCTCGTAAGCCTATGACTTCCGCCATTAGAATAGAGCTAGTCCCAGTGGATTTTGCTCCTAAAGAAATTACATCACCTGTTTCATTGCGAATGACAAAACCTGCCGCAGCTTGCTGATTGTTTATCTTGGATTCATCAAAATTTAATTTAACATAATGTTGTCTTGGAGCTAACCATTTCACACCTATTCTTGGTTGTTTGATTGTTTGTCCTTTAAGAAAGATACCTCTTGTATCAAATTCAAGTTCTTTAACAGAAAGTGTCTGCCATTCATAAAAACTTATTTTAATTGAAATCGCTATCTGGAATGATGATGTTCGGAGTTCATTAAAGATAACTTTGTTTCTAGCAAACCAAAACATCCACATGTCATAACTAATAAGTTCAAATTAGGTTCCGAGAGGTTGTTCTTAAGAAGATTTAATATTTCAATAAAGGAATCAGAAGTACAATTGATAGCTGAAAGATTGACATTACACAATATTTCTACTTCTTTAATCGTCTGGAGAATATAAGGGATTCGAAAAATAAGTGAAGCTTATCTTTACTATGGTGATTGCAAAAGATACATTCTTGGGGTACATACACATGACTTTGTTCCAACTGTTTTTTAGTGGGTAATCCATCTAGGCACAATTTCCATAAGAAATTTTTTTACTTTTGGTGAAATCTTAAGATCCCAAATCCTGCTAAATTCACACTTTGTATTGATTTTATCATTTATACCCTGTGCTATCCAAGAGGCTGACTTGCACGAGAAATTGCCTTCAGCCGAAAGACCCCAATAAAACTTGTCCGAAACTTCATTATAAGTAATGAGAATTCCCAAAATAGTCTTAATGGTTTCATGAGAAACAACCCGAGCTAGAAGAGAAGTATCCCATTCACCATTGGAACCAATAAAGACAGATACAGAAATAGATACATCAAAATGTGGATCATCAAAAAAGGTATTAAAGAAAATATCTGCCAAGGGAACAGGAGAAACCCAATTATCTGTCCAAAATTTAATACTTTGACCATTACCTACTTGCCATCTAAGACCCTGTTTGAAAAAATCTCGCACTTTGAGCATATTGGACCACTGCCAAGAGCTCGATCTCTTTCCTTTGGAGAAATCTAGGATATTACTTCCTTTGAGATATTTTTGGTTTATTAATCTAACCCATTTACTTTCTGGCTCTTTTAGGATCTTCCAAATAAGTTTCATTTCCATAGCTTTATTGGTGGCTTCTGCTTTTCGTAATCCTAAAACTCCCAATTTCTTAGGCTTACACACTTTATCCCATCCAATAAGATTAGGAGAAGAGCTATATGGATTTTATTCCAGAGGAAAATCCTATTTATTCTATCCAAATTCTTAAGATCACTTGAGGGAAGGGTGAAGCTTTGCATTGTGTAGATCGGGATTGCAGCTAAATTGGCTTGTATCAAAAAAACTCGTCCTGCATCAGAGAGTGAATTAGCTTTCCATTTTGACAAATACCCTTTAGTACGAGTCAGTACATCTTCAAAGGTATTATTATTAACGCGGTTACTGATAATAGGACATCCAAGGTACTTGTCAAGAGTTACTGAATGATTCACTAAAAGGATTCCTTTAAAGACATCTATCGTTTGTCGGCTGATATTATTGGTACATTGGAAAGCTGATTTTTGGAAATTAATTTACTGACTCGACATAATACAAAAGTGGTCATGAATTTCTTTAATTTTATGACAGCTTTGATTGGATGCTTCTGCAAAATCGTATCATCTGCAAATGTAAGAAAAGGAAGTTTATCTGCACCATGACATATCTTAATTCCAACACTTTTATTAGAAATATTACTTTCCCGCTGTATATGACGAGCCAATACTTCAGCACACAATATAAAAATATAGGGAGACAGAGGGTCCCCTTGTCTGATACCCCTAGAAGGTACAAAGGTAGTTCCTGGAGAATTGTTAACAAGTACTGAAAAGGAGACTGTCATTACACATTCTTTTAGCCAGCCTATCCAACATTCACTAAAACCAAACTTCCGAAAGTCCTCAAAAATGAAGTTCCAGTCTAGCCTGTCATAAGCTTTTTCCATATCTAGCTTTATACCTAACCACCCACTTTTTCCTTACTTGGAGCGGAAAGAATGGAAGATTTCATGAGCTAATAAAATGTTCTCTTGAATACATCTATCAGCCACAAATGCACCTTGAAGATGATGAATAAGCTTTCCAATAACATTCTTTAGGCGGGAAGTAAGAATTTTCGAAATAATTTTGTAGATAGTAGAACAAAGACTTATAGGTTTAAAATGGTTAGCCGCATTAGGATTATCGATCTTCGGAATCAAAGCAATAAAGGTTTGATTAATTTCTATAAGAAGTTTTCCAGAGTAAAAAAAAGCTTTAACTGCTCAGATAACAGAAGGTCCTAGTATATTCCAGTAAGTTTGATAGAACAAAGTAGAATAACCATCTGGTCCATGAGACTTGTTTGGAGCAAGCAAAAGTAATGCTTCCTTGATTTCATCTTCTAAAGCCATTTTAGTTAAAAAGAGGTTGTCTTCATCTATAATTTCTTTGTTGATATCTTGTAAATCTTAGTCTATATTTAAAAGACAATTGTTATCTTTATAAAATCTAGCTTTAAAATCCTTTGTAATTTCACTTCTAATACTACCTGGTTCAGTGAAATGGATTCCTTCATATCTGTTTACAAAATCCAAAATTCATTTCCTACTTCTTTTGATTGTAGCTTTAGTTTGAAAATAAGCGGAGTTTCTATCAGCTAAGGCAAGATTTTTCTCCCTGGCTCTTTGAGACCAGTAAGTACGATTAAAATTTACTAGCTTAGCTTTTTTTCGGATAAGATTGTCTTGAGCTGTCATTAAACGAGCATTCATAGGAGTTGTAACTAATTTGCTTTGAACACTAATTATTTGACCTTATACTTCCTTAAGTTGTCTAGTAACATTACCAAACTTGAGTTTAGCCCAATTCTTGAAGAGCTTTTCAAGAGTTTGATTTTTTGAACTAGCTGAAACATATAAGACCCATTGCTTCTAGACTTCCAAGCTTTACGAACAATTTTTTCATAACCAACATTTTTTGTCCAAGCAGTTTCAAATTTAAAAGGGGGAGGAGCAAAGGCAATTAACTGATTTAAATGCAGTATAATAGGACAATGATCAGAAGAAGTGAAGGCATGATGAGAAAGGTGCATTAAGGGATAAAGAGATAAAAATGATGGTGTTGATAACACCCTATCAAGTCTTTCCAAAACATTATTTGGCCTGCCTTCTTTTTCCTCCAAGTAAAACTACCACCAACAAAGGGAATGTCAATTACATTAGCTTTAAATTTGAAGTCCTGCAATCTTTCAAACCTACTAGCATGAGGGATAGTACCTCCTAATTTCTCATTAGCTGAACAAATTTCATTAAAGACACCTATTAAGATAAAAGGGCACGAGAGAGTAGAACAATAACTAAACAAATCAGACCAAAATTGCCTTTTATGTGCAGACTGAGCAGGAGCATTACAAAAGATAATAACTATTGGTGCTGAACCATTAGTATCTCTAACAGAAAGAGCAATGAATCTGAATTCCTTAAATAAAACAACTACATCAAGTAAATGTTGTTGCCAAAACACTCATATACCACCTGAAAAACCCACACAAGGAATTTATGCATAACTTGAGAAGCCAAATTGATGCACAAGAGCTGAAGAGGGTTCATACTGGACTTTGGTCTCAGCTAGAGCTACCAAGTTCACTTGATGAACTTTACAAAATAATTTCACATCTTTATCAACATCTTTTCTACCCACCCCCTTACATTCCAAAAAGCAAATTTATTCATTAAATAAACTATTTAGAAGGCATCACCATGCTTAAAAACAGACTTAGATAAGTTCCTTTCTCTCTTCAGAGACCTAATAGCTAAATCAACATGGGCTGAACCACAAACATACTCCTTAAGCCACAAAGTACAACCAAAATAACTCAAAGCAGCACCAATTGACTTTAAATGTAGGCTAAGTGTCAGTTCTAGCAAATCAAAGTTGGCTAAGCAACAACTATATTTTAAGCTGTAGTAAAGAACCAATCTGAAGGTAAACTTACAACCAAACCAAGTAATGGGAATAGGGCTATCAATAACAATATAAACTATTATATTGGTCAGATCAAGAACCAAATGATTACTGGGCATTGTAAGAGAAAAATACACCATGTAAAGCAATGTCTGATCATAAAAATGTGATTGAAAGGATAGAATATGAGTATACTTACTAACCCTCAAGAAAGGGGTGTTGTTCTTAACAAAGAAATGGGGCTGACAAAGAGCTCCAAATCTAGGGGTCGAATTGCTTGGTCGACACCTTTTGAACACTGCAACCCGAATCGAAAAAACGACCCAAAAATTACAAACACAGCCAGCACTAGCCAACACTCGCAACAGCAAAGGGGAGGTCTTCTTAGTGAAACCACACCAACTCAGCAAAACCGAAGCATAATCGGGCCATCCAGTAGGAAATGGTGAAAGCCACCAACTTGAGAAAGAAATATATAGTGAGATAATCAAAGCAAGAATTTTGGAGGTCTTAATTGGAGAAATTCGAGAGAAAATCTAGAATTAGGGTTAAACGAAAACCCCCCCAATTTTGCATAAAAGAAGAACAAAACGAAATTCTGGATGGAATTTGAGCAATCTTCGAATGAAATCGATGGAGAATGATGATTTAAATAACTAAATTGGGCAAAAATTCTCTGGAACTGATTTCTAGGAGTAGCTTCAATACGCAAGAAAATAAAGGGGTAGTCAAGCCACACCATTTCAAAAGACAAGAGGGAAGCGCAAATTGAAATGGAGCTTGAATCAAACAAAGCAAATTCATTATTAAACCAGATCTGAATTTGAGAAAGCAAGGAATTTGGCAGAAATTTGGAGATTTCGGGAGGTGGCTTACGTTTCTTGGGTTGCTTTGGGGGGACATCTCTCTCATCGAAAACTTTCCCCATCTCTTTGAGCTATATGAGCTTGATGGTTTTACGTCTCTAAAAAAAAAATGAACTAGGTACTGTACATTGCGTTTTTTTTTAGGGTTAAAACAATTTAGTGGGCCAGGTTAGTTCCAGTTTGGAGCCCACGCCAACAATCCCCACTGATTTTGCCATTAAGTGCATGAACTCATCTTGGTACTTAAATTTATTTATTTATTTATTTATTTTGACTAGAAGTAATGCAGATACAGGGAAAAGAAATACACACAAACACTAAGCTAGTTAGAAGACCATGGAAATGCCTTGAGTCCTTGCCACAATGGCCTGGTAATGGGCATTTGCTACAAAGCTTCTTGGAACATAATTAAAAGTACAGACATCAAAACTATGCTTTAAGGTAAGGATACGGGAAAGGATATCACGAATCTCTATGGGTCCTTTTTGAGGGTTGGTGAGAGCTTCCACAATGGTCTTTGAGTCGGTTCGTACTTCCACTCTTCTAATACTCTCCCCGATGCACCAACTGATAGCTTCCTGAATTGCAAGTGCTTCTGCTTGTAATGCGGTTTCCGCAAGCCCCATCTTCATTCCTCCCCTAGGTCTCACTTGTGCGTCCATTGTTGTCCAAGCCATTCCTGCTCTCCTTGTTTTCTTTATCCACGACCCATCCGTAGCCAAGACCTCAGTGTTCTCTTCCAAATGATCGTCCACAAGTGTGAAGCTTGGATCGTTCCTCGGTCCTGTCGACAAGGTGGGTACGACCTCCTCGTTTTTCCGCGGCTGCCGTTTCCGTTGTATATCTTCATCCTCCTGGAGCTGCTTGTTGATGATCTCAAAAACCTGCAATGGATTTGGTCGAGTACCCCTAAAGATGACATCATTTCTATGGAGCCAAATCCCTCTCATAACAGCTACAAAATAGACAAGCAGGGTCCTAGCTTCCTCCTTCTTCTTAGACAAATAACACCAAATGTCATCCATCCATCTGTGGAAAGGAGTGCTCCCGTTAGCTTGTATGTTGATTCCTAAGATCCCCGTCTGCCAAACCCTCGCAGCCATTGGACAGTCACGAAAAAGATGAGCCACTGATTCCTCCTGAAGGTCACAGAAAACTCAAGTTCCATACGGGAGACATGTAACACCCCCGAATTCGCAACAATTTCCCGGTAACTATTGACGTCGTTGTGCGCGACTCGACACCACTGAATCGTCACAAATCCAGGGGATGCTACTGCAATATTTATCGCTATAAAGTAAATGCTAAGCAGAAAAAAAAACTAGGCATCAAAAGAAGCTTACTAAGGAACTAAATAATCTAAAACAGTTAATATCAGAGTTGTCTATATAGTGAGCTAAAAACCATTAAACCAATTTATTACAAAGAGCTAAAACCAATAAAAATCCCAACGATCCAAATCGAACTAAAGAGAGTTCTAAAAACCGACTCCAACTCTAACTTCCAAGTTGTACGTCCTCAATAAACTAAACCTGCACTTTGGTTTTTGTGACGGAAACAAAATACCTAAGAAAAGAAAAGAAACAAAAGAGAAACAAAAATCAGATAAACTGAATAAACGTCATCCGTACCCAGTAAAAACATATCTCAAACCTTGCCATAGGTTATAGAAAAATCATTGAAATTCATCTGCATACGCACATAAGCATATAATCAAGCATACGCATAACGACATTCTTTTATATGCACTTCTTGTATAGTGATCATACAAAATACGACATAGACAATCCGTCTTGATTAGAGAGATGTAAGAGAGCAAATAGAACAGCGATTACCCATATTGTTCATTGAAGATACAATCACGCCATGGACTTAATGACTCTAGTGTGCACACTACCTCTAGTACAATTTAACGAGCCTAGAGGACTTAATAAATGGGGAATGATCCATCCCAGACACACTGTGAGGTGTCCATAAGTAACTTGGGAATCACTCATCCCTTGAACTACACCATTAGGTGTAATCCCGATTGCTCGACTACAGACTTAATGACTCTAGTGTGCACACTACCTCTTGTACAATTAAACGAGCCTAGAGGACTTAATAAATGGGGAACGATCCATCCCAGACACACTGTGAGGTGTCCATAAGTAACTTGGGAATCACTCATCTCTTGAACTACACTATTAGGTGTAATCCCGATTGCTCGACTACTCCTAGGGATCCATTAGGAGTGTTACTCTCATTTAATTCAATTCACATAATTTGCATTGGTTGACATAGTGGTACTACGAGACCACGGCTTACTAATTCATTTCATGCTCTTGAAAATGAATAGTAAATAACGATGATAATGATAACTCAATACGATGAGAATTAAACATGCTTTAATTCAATAACTACGATAATTCAATAATGATGACATTTCATGTCTAGTACGATTTCGGCAGCACTTCGGCAGGGTAATATGATATCCAAAAATTCACAAACCATCCAAGACATTCAACGATAATATATAGGTGCTCACTAGCACTCAATAATACCCATACCAATTAGCATATAATTAATAACATAATAATACTTATAATTCACCATTCAACAATTGTCCAATAATCATCATATGAACTAATTAATTCCCAAAACATGATAATATCAACATGCTAATTATAATTCATAATTAAAGCAGTAAACATGCTTAATAAATCTCATAATAACGACGATATAATTTAATCATGCTTTGCATATTAAATTCACCACAATTTCTCAATTAGCACATAACACATCAAAATAGTTTTGATGGGGCTTTGGAAGAAGGTAGTCATGAGCTCTTACCTATCAAATGCTACCAAATAGTACGTAAGCTCCACGTACAAAGATAATCACGCTTGCTTGTAGGCCCTAATTAAAAACAATTGCCGAAACTGAATTTATTAAGTATGAAAATCCAAACGGTAACAAAATATTAATCTGATATTTTTATTAAACTTCTTGATTTATTTCAACCAATCTAGGCTTTTGAAAATCTAAATTCGGGTTCCGAATGAGTGCAGAAAAATAAAAATATTAAATCAAAATTGCTGAAAATTACCAAAAACCTGCACGATAATACCCGAAAACGCGAAACACAAAAACTACGTCCGTGGTCCGCACGCCTCCACCACGACCACCACCCATGGTGGTCGGGTGACCCTCCGACCATCCACCAGCGCCGGTGGTGGTGGTGGGTCCACCGTGGTGGCTCACGCGACCATAAAGAAAGAGAAAGAAAAAGAAAGCGAAAGAGAAAGAAAGAGAGAGAAAGGTCGGGGCTTTGCAACTTGCCCGAGTACTCACCGGAGAAGACAGTAGGTGGCCGGCAAGCGGTGGCCCCTTGGTGGTTAATGGCTGCACAGGAGAGAGAAAGAGAAAACAAGGGGAGAGAGAGAGAACTAACGTGAGAAAGAGGAAGAGAAAGAAAAGAAGAGGAGAGAGAAAGCTTACCAATGGTGATGGCGGCGGCCTGGTGGTTTCCGGCGACCGGCCAGGGGAGAGAAGAGAGAGAGAGAGTGGGCGGGTGAGAGAGAGGAGACATGATGAGGGTTTGATCAAAGTGTGCAAACTGAATAACTCCTCATCTTTTTCTATATATATTCACCCACAAGGGTTTTGGTCAATAAAAGTCAAGCTAGGAATAAAAGAAATATTCTCATTAAGCTAATTGGATAAAATGCTCCCCGAATAAATAGTAAAAGGAATATGAATTCTCTCGATCGTAAAAATCATTTAAATAACACTCTCTAATAATTTTCTGATTTAAATAGCTAATTAAAACTAACTAAAACTAATTAAAATAATATGAATAATTCTTATTCATATATAAAACATTTTAATTAAACTTCTCAAAATTGTTAAATGCATTTATGAAAGTCCCATAATAATAATTAATATTATTATGGCTTTATTGAATAAATTGAATCCTTGAAAGAACATACGATGTAATCTCCGAAACTATTTATAAATCATTTATAAATCAATATAGTAATTATAGAAAATATTGGGGTATCACAAGACATTTCCGTTTGACCAAATTTTCCTTTGTAGCTAGAGAGTCTTGACCCACCCTCCACATGAAAATTTTCCATATTGGTTGCATATCCAAATTCCAAAGAATTTTCCAGAATTTCATACTCTGCGTAACATTGTGGATGTCATCTTGCTTCTTGCCAGATACGAGCGCATAGCCTTGTTTGACACTATAGTGTCCATTCGAGGCGCGCTTCCAATACTAAGTATCCTCTCTAAGAGTATTCGAGGCGCGCTTCCAATACTAAGTATCCTCTCTAAGAGTACTCGGAAGTTGAATAAATAGTATGGCATTAGTTATGTTACCATCAAAACACAATCGAACCTTCCTCACGTTCCACTGGATCCGGTTCTCTTCAAAGAGCTCCTTAACAAAAACTGGAGGCCCATCCGGAAAGGTCGAGTTCATATCACTGTGTGGAGGATCTCAAAGACGCAACTCCACGTCCACCCAGCTATCTTCGAAGATTCGGGTGCTTGCTCCATTCCCAATTCTTCTAGCAAGACCTTCCCTAATTGCCTTTACTCCTCTTGCTATACCACGCCATCCCCAAGACCAAAGAGGCTTGATTTGATCACTTCTGGCTGTATCCAAGGGCCCCGTCTTATATTTTTCTTTGAGACATCTCGAGAGAAGTAAATCCTCATTATTCTAAATTCGAAAAGCTTGTTTTGCCAAAAGTGCTAAATTGAAATCCGAAACCAATCTGATACCAAGCCCTCCTGTCCCTTTTGGCTGTGAGGTAAGAAGCTTGCTCCTCCAATGTATCGGCTTCTTCTCGCTATTGGATGTCCACCAAAAGTTTCTGATCACCGCATCAATCTTTGCGCAGACCTTCTGTGGGATACTGAACATAGACAGAACGTTCATGGCAAGAGCCACTAGGACCGAATTTATGAGGACTAATTTTCCTGCTTGTGAGAGAAACCTTATTTGCCAACTTGCTAATTTTCTCTGTATTTTGTCTACCAAGAACATGAAGTCATCACCTTTCCTTTTCCAAAAGGAGATTGGGGTACCCAGATAGGTTCCCAAATCTTCATGATCATCAACTCTAAAGACTTCTTTGAGAGATTCTTTAACACCATCACGAACATTGGGGCTGAAAACTGCAAAAGATTTGTCAACATTAATTAGTTGACCCGAGGCTTCACATAACAACTCGACTGTAGCCCTCAAATTTTCACACGATTCTGGTGTAGCGTGGATGAAGAAAAGTGCATCGTCTGCAAAGAACAAGTGTGAGATTGATGGAGCCTCTCGAGATAGTTTGATCTAAGCAAAGTGTCCTTGTGCTTCCCCCCTCGTGAGCATCCTTGATAGGACATCCATGACGAGCAAGAAAAGATACGGTGAGAGGGGATTGCCCTGACGCAAACCAGTTATGGGTTGATGTTTGAGGAATGTTCTCCATTTATTAAGATCGAGAAGCTTACTGTAGATACACATTCCATGATGAGTTGAACCCAAGCTGCAGGGAAACCTAGTCTGAGAAGAAGCAGATTCAGGAATTTCCAATCTACTCTATTATAGGCCTTGCTCATATCCAAAATTTGAAACATTGGTAAGCCTTTGCAATTGATAGCCCAGTTCTCGTGGATCAGGGCCTTGACTTCATCGTACGCGAGACACCAATTTTCTATTTTGTATGGGCACTTCTTCTTTGGGCCGTGGGGCCGAGTATCCGGTAGGATCGGACTGTGATCAGAGATTAAAATGAAAAAATTCATTACAAATGTGTTGGGCTTTGCTTCGAACCATGCCCAAGAACTGTAGGCACGATCAAGTCTTTCTTCAATATCTGCAGACCCGTCCCTATTATTAGTCCATGTGAAACAAGGCCCAACAAAGGGAATGTCCACTAAGCCCAGATAGAATTTCCAGGCTATGAAATCTGTCCATCCTGCTATGTCCATTGAGCCTCCTTTTTTATCTTCATTATACTCTACTTGATTCATGTCTCCTATAATAAGAGTTTTTCCAGAGCCATTTGAAATTGCTTGGCGGGAAGCGTCCCAGACGTTCTGTCTATCTACAAGAGCTGGAGCACCACACAGGAAAAGGGCCTTACATCATCCAAAATATTACAAAATACAAAGTTGGCATTAGCCATACTAAAAGATAAACAACAGGGTGGATTCCAAAAGACTCCTAATCCACCTCTAGTTCCTACTGCATCCACTCCTATTACATGAGCAAAATTAAGAGACCTAGCTAAAATCTCTAAGGAGGATACAGAACACTTAGTTTCAGACAGAATTAAAATACTAGGGTTAGTTTTGAAGACAAGCCATTTCAAGAAGGGAACAGTAGGGGAGTCCACATTATTAAGGCCCCTATAGTTCCACGAGAGAATTCTCAGATTGGCGTTGGTGGCTGCATCCGGCCAGCCACCCGTGCCTCAGGGGAAGAGAACTTAGTGTTCTTCAGCATATCCTCCAAAGAAGAGGTATCTACCGAGCATTTCCTTCTTTTACCAGAGCCCTGCGACCCTTCGTCTCCTGTCTCTGTCAACTCCGAAACCACTGGGCTCAACGTATCAGATTCTGTATCCAGTTCAGAGCTAGAAAATCCCAATAAGGACTTCCTCTTGGGCTTGAAACACAATTTTCCAGCAAGCACAAACTTGAAACTTTCTTGTACCACCCTTTTGAACAAGTCCCTGTGCTTCGTCTTCTAAGTTTCCTTCACCGTCAGTTTGTTCTTAAGATCGAGAGCACTTTCTGACAAAGAGTCCTCTGGGTTGAGTTCAGGTACATGCTGACTCCGCCTGGGAGCTGGAGGTGGAGAAAGAGGGAGGGGTGGTGAAGGTTGGGATGATGAGTGCCCAGTTGGCTTGCCTGAGATAGTGAGCGAGGTGTTTGTGGTAGATTGTGGTGGGGAGTAGTGTTCAAACTGAATACTGAAAGGGTAATATTCTTCTTGTACGAGGGTTACAGGAGGGTTATTAGGTGAGGGAGGAAGGTTTTGTGGAGGGGAAAGTTCAGATGGTATGCTAATGTCCATGGGGCTTCCTTCCCAAGGTTGGATAAACTCAGAATTGTTAATACCCCCAACAGCCCAGAGAGGGTTTGGGCCCTGGTCCAAGAGAAGAGGAGGGGGTTCAATGAAGCCAAGGGGCCTGAAAACATCTTAAAGAGGGTTGACAGGTATTTGAAGCATACAAGCAAATCTGTTGGTCCAAAAGAGTGGGTCACGAAAAAAGAAGTCTTCAGGGGGATTATTCATATTGAAAATGGGGGTTGGACTTAAGGCTAAGGATTGTGAGTTCTGAGATAACAAAGGCAGGCTAATGGGCCAATTTAAATTATTTTGGGGCCAAAGTAAATTCTGGTAGTTGGGATAGAAGTTCTCGAGACTTGGTCTTTGCTGAATCGTGTTTGTCAAGCATTACTTGTCTTTTTTTCGTTTGAATATTTTTTCTTTCTATTGCATGCTTTATAGGCTATGGCCCTCTTTGGCAAATTGATTATCACAAATTTTTTTATAAGTTGGAATTTTCGTAACGTTTGGTGAGACGGGTTACTTTTCAATATAGTAAGGATTATTGCTCACTATAAGTAACCCCTACTTGGCTACATCATTAAAAATTGACCCTATTTTTCTTTAAGTTGGTCTCACACAAGACTTGCTGGTTAGTTATTAACTATTAGCCATAGCCGCTTAAATTAACGGTTAGTTATTAGCTATTTTGACAAATTGTTTATCTTAACAGTTAGTGAAATTTTTTTGATTGCATGGTTAGTTGTTTAAATATGTAAAATCACATTTAATGTATTTTTTTTTGGCAACTGGAAATACATTTCATATATTAATAAAAGATACATTAGAGTTAGCTTGTTTTGTATGAATGAGCAATACGGTTTAAATTACGCAGAATGAAACTTACATGACAACAACTAAAACTATTACATAATGATCAAATATAAGAAACTCTAGATTCCATACTAAATGAAGGTTCAGATATCCCATTTATAGCATTTACTAATCCCTTTGCATCAGAAAGGATTTTCACATATCTAAAGTTACTGTTCTTGGCCATAGAAAGTGCAGCAATTATCCCTTGTGCCTCTGAAATTTCTGCAGAATTAGAGATGCATTTCTCAGCTCCTTTGTTAGTAATAATACCACTGTATTCATCAGTAGCAATCCATCCATATGCTCCCCATGCAGCTTCTTTTTTCCATGCACCATCCATGTATATAACAGAATTCAACCTGGTGCAAGGAGGTTCAGGATCTTCATCATTATCTACATCTTGACACCTTGCCGCTATTGCTCTTGAGAGGTCATTTTGTTTATAGGATTCTGCTTGTCCCATATCTGTAAATAAGTTGTTGATGAGCTTGATAACATCATCAATTGAATGACGATAATTACGAAAAACTGCATCATTTCTGGTAAGCCATAAAACCCATGATAAAATACATGAGGCCATTAAACTCTTTATCTTGTTTCTTTAGGAGGAAAGCAATCCAGTTTTCAATCCATTGCAAAATAGGGATGCACCAACTCCCATGAACTAAAATACCAATGCGACTTATTGCCCACACACGCTTTGCAAAGTCACAATCTCTGAAAATGTGATCAAGGGATTCACTCTGTTCAGGGGCAGAATTACAAAGAAGACAATTATTGTGTCTTTCCATCTGTCTTCTTGAGAATTCCTCACGAATTGGGAGGGCGTCATTATGGATTTTCCATAAGAAAATTTTCCATTTGGGAATGATTTCCATTCCCCAGAATCTTTTCCAGTTAATTGAATCCCTAGGGTATCTGAAGCTCCCTGTAGGGAAGCTTTTAGAGATAGCTGACATATAGCCATTTTTTACCTTGTATTTCCCCGCAGCGTGATTGTGCCAAATTAGAGAGTCTTCCTGTTGACATATTGGAATGAAAATGGTGAGGATTTTCAATGTCCATTCATGATTGAGAATGTAGACATAATCTTTTCATTCCAATTGTTGTTGGCAATAAGATCGCTGACAGTGTAAGGAGGCTGGGGACCTACTTGTAATCCAACTAACAAGGAATTAGGAGAAGGAGGGATTTCACCTAGGACCCAGGGATGAGTCCAAATACTAATTTGTTTCCCATTACTAACTTTCCAAGAGACATTTCCTGGAAGAACTTGGAGACCCCAAAACAGGCTTCTCCATCCCCAAGAGCAAGCAGATATATTCTTGACAGCCCCATTCATATACGATTTTGCATTAAGATTATATTTAACTGCAATAGTCCTTGCAATGAGAAGTTGTGGTTTATTAATTAATCTCCAACATTGTTTAGCCAATAAAGCTTGATTGATAAACATAATATCACGAATACCCAAGCCTCCAATTCCTCTTGGCTTTGAAAGAACTTTCTAACTCCGCCAATGTAGAGTTTTCCGTTGCTTAGTTCCTCCCCAGAAAAATTTCGCCATTAATGAATTCATTTTTGAGGCAATAGAACATGGAATTCTGAATACAGAAAGCACATATGTAGCCACTGAGGATAGTACTGTAGAAATCATAGTTAATCTTCCTGCTGGTGATAGATAAAGTCCTTGCCAACCTTGAAGTCTCCTTCCATATTCTCAATTAAAGATGCAAAAAATCTCCTTTTTTGTATTACCAAAGTCTGCAGGGATACCAAGATAAATTCCAAAGTTACGGTGTAAACGCATTTTCAATATACTCTTGAATATCCTTTGGAATTTAGGAGGAGTATTTGGGCTTGTAATGAGAAGAGATTTTTGGGAGTTAATAAGTTGTCTAGAAGCCTCACGATAATCTTGTAGGATTTTTTTCATAGCATGACAAGAATCCAAAGTGCCTTTAAAGAAGAAAGAAGAGTCGTCTGCAAATAGAAGATGATTGATACTTGGCGCTCCTCCGCAAATTTTAACTCCTTGGATCAACGAGTTATTTTCTGCTTTGATCATCATTGTTGATAACACTTCTGCACATAAAATAAATAGATAAGGAGAAAGATGGTCACCCTGTCTCAAACCACATGTTGGTTTAATTTGGGGTAAGGCATGACCATTTATTAAAACATGATAGCTAACAGCTGTGACACTATTCATAATCAGCTTAATCCAGAAATCCGGAAATCCAAATTTGGATAGAACAGCTTGAAGGAAATCCCAGCGTAACCTATCATAGGCTTTGCTCATGTCTACTTTAATAGCTACAAAGAGAAGTCCCCTTTACTAGTATGTCGATTTTTCTCCAAGATTTCATGCGCAATAAGAATGCTATCACCAATATTTCTTCCGGGAACAAAGGCATTTTGAAAAATACCCACAATATTAGGCATGACTTTCCGCAACCGATTAGTAATCACTTCCAAATAATCTTATAAATAACATTGCATAAGCTTATAAACATTTCATGTATTGTTTGTAATCTTACACAAGTATTGGACCAAGTAGTTATTTTGTTTATAATCTCCATACAGCTAACTACATAGGGCTTTGCGGCAAAAAGAGCACATGTATAGTGGCAATATGAAAGGAAAAATCGACGCCACTACTGGTAATTAAGTCAAACAACATCAATCAATGGTCCCATATTGTGATAGTACTTGGGATTATTATTATATAGAATGCAACTTTTGATTATTAATTATGAGACGCATAAATTTTGGATTATTTGCATCATATTTTCCAATATGAAAATTGTCGCAAATGATAAAACAAAAGATATTGTATATTGTTGTGGCATACTCTAAAATTTATTTACGTGTGTACAACATTTATTGCATCTCCTGAACCTCGTATATTACAAGTCTCTTTAACTACAAACAACAACAACAATAACCGCGTAGTAAGTATCTTCCCGAGAGTGCAGTTTGGTGAGGTTCAGATGTACGCACTCTTACCCTGATTAGTCGTCTAATAGAAAGGTTGTTTCGAAAGACCCACAAAAACTAGAAGTCTCTTAACTAAGAAAGAAAATCCAAGAGAAAATTAAGCAATTCCTTCCTCTTATCTTTAGTCGTAGTGCTATTGATGCCCAAGTATTTGTGCATGTTTTTAGGGTACATTTGCTTTGATTTTAGGTAATTTCTAGGATGTTACTTGCATTTAGTGTAGTGATTCTACCCCATATTTTCTAGATTATGCTTTTCTTTGTTTGATGTGTCTTTGCATGTTTTTATAGGTATTTTGGGCTATCTAGAGGAGTAATGGTGGGAGGGAGAAGAACCAAAGACGAAGTTTCGACAGTGCTTCAGTATTTTGGCCATAACCACATCATATGTGCTTCAAATCAAGGGATTTAAAGTGTTGTGGAAAGCTAACAAACAAAGCTACAACTTTCGTGCTTTATGTTTTTGCCAAATACAAGTGCAAGACTATTGAAAATGCGTCAGGAGGCAAACACGGCCAAACCAGGGGAAAAAGGCCTCCTAAAAAGGGTCATTTTTCCCTTCCCTCAACTTCTCAAGCTTCTGGTCAATTCCGCCCAGAAAAAGGGCCTAGGCCATTTTTTCCCCAGGAGGTCGTTTTTCCTGACTTTTGAGTCACGAAACTCCCTATTTCTATAAATACCCCCTCCCTTGCACGGGACCCGATCTCATCTCATCCTTAGCTTAATTTTTCTAGGGTTTTTACTAGTATTCCTCAAATAGAGAGATTAGGATAATTTAGTGAGTGTTACACATTTATAATTAGTGGAAATCTTCTCTTTAATCTTGAATATTGGCTGTAAGTTTTCTTTCTCCTCTCTCTTTCTATAAATACTTTCCAAGTTATAATCTTTGTTGTTGAATGTTTATGGGTATTGTTATTATGAAGTTTATTTTTGTAACACCCCGAATTTTATTACTAATAAATAAATAAAAATAATTAAAACTCGAGCCAAAATTTTGGCAGAGTTTCCTTTGTAAATAGACATCCCAAGTTATCGACTTCCTAAAAACCTGCTTAAACAGAAAATTAAAACAAAATCCAACAACCCAGCGGAAAACTCTAATAACATCCAGGGCGCTACCGCCACACTCACTCATACAAATGAGTGCAAGACTCTTCAACTTAAACCAATAATAACAATAAACTCGATATTAGTCTAGGTGCTCTATTTAATTACAACTTAATTAGCTTAATAAAAGAATAACTACTATATCCCTGCATAAGTCTAATCTGAAGCTTTCCTCACTAGCATTTGTATAAACATAAACTTAAATCTGCAAAAAGGTGAGAATTTGCAACGTCAGCGGAGCTGGTAACTCACATCTAGTACGTAAAACTCATTCTAAATTCAAATCAAGTCTAAACGTATAAACATGCTTCAATTTAATCAAACAAGAGATCCTAATTACTCTTTTGCAAACTTTACTTACTATAAACACCATACACTTATACAAATAAAGAGAATACTGACGATAGTACTAAAAACAGGTAACTTCTTTCTAGATATCCTCTATACTCGTGATATCTTAATAGCTTTTATTATTAATCTTGCATTACTGAGCTGGGCATAAGGGAGAGGTTCCTAGGGCCGCCGCATCTCGGGGGCGTTTAAACCCTTGACCACAACTGGGGCTCAAGCCACAACTGGGGGCCAAATGTGCTACACCTGCTGACCACATTAGGGGATCATAGCCACAACTGGGGACTAGGTCACAACTGGGGGCCGCAGCTAAGCTCTGGGGACGTCTCCCATATAACACATCTGGAGTACCCATAGGTTCCTACTACCCAGAGCCATCTTCCACTTCACGTTATTAGTAGCTTAAGTAGCTTTTCTTTTCTTTTGTATCTTATAAATATTAGCACAACACGTCACATACTTGCTCACATATTCATAGCTAGTTTGTAGTAACTATCTCTTTTCTTTTGCCTTTGCTGTAACTCAGGTAGTGACTCTTTACTACCCATCTTTTCATAACCCTCAAGCTGTAGCATTGGAGCACTTGAACATTTCTTTTCTTTTCCCTTCTATTCACTCTTTTGCTCACTAGCAATCTACCTACTCATCTTTTATATGCATAACAATAACTTTAGCATCTTACTATAAAAGATAGTTAGCTGAAATCAATGTTCACTTAAATTACAGCAACACAACAAATATAAATCAACTCATAAAACATATCGTCTTTCTACCATCACATTCATGTTGCGGGAAAGATACAAGAGACACCATATATTCTCTTTCATTCGTAGCCAGCAATTAAAGCTTCCATTACACTCCACTGATACTTGCAAACTATTTAGAATACATATGAACTTATAACAATTCCCTAAATTCAGTAGCTAGTGTTTCATTTCTTAATTAAAGCTTATGTTAATTACAAGTACCTAAACAACTAACCAGAGTATGTCTTAATACTAATTCTCACACAAAACAGCATACTGAGACTTAATGGAACACTACTTATCTAAGGTTCCACAAATTTTACACCAAAATCAATTCAATCACACATGCACAAAGTAAGGCTCAAAATGAATGTAAAATGAACCTGACATAGTAGACGTAGTTACCTCAATCGAACCATCCAAAGCCAATAACAAAAATCGCACCCTTCAATTCAAGGCATAAAACCCACAAATCAGAATTAATAATCAAAACCCTAAAATCAAAAATCAAACAAATTAGGGGTCTAGGGTTTCTGGAATCAAACCCACGAATTGATTGAACTGGGTAAGGACTTGGGGTAGAGATTAGGCGGCGTTTGGGGCCTGGTGGTTGCCGGAATCCATGGCAACCCAACTGAACCAGCAACGACAGCAACCACGAAGAACAGGGGCGTGGGAAAGCTCACGCGAAAACAGAACAAGAGGAGAGAGAAAACAGCAAAATTCGATCTTCAACAGGACAGTTCTGGTGTCTGCAGTAAGGTTCCGAGAAGAGAGAGAAAGTGGCAAAGATGATGGTGATGTGCTGAAGAACTGTGATGGTGGTGGTGAATGGTAGAGGGTGGTGGTTCGATTGATGTTGATGATGGGCGTTTGGTGCAAATGAGGAAAACAGGGAACTAAACTCAAAATAAAAATGACAAGTGGCCTTATAATGGGTGGGGAAAGTCGGTTAAGGGAACTCCTTCACAAATGGGTTTCTTTTACTTTGTCTCTACTTGGGTTAATGTAAATAAACGTAGCTAAGTACTGGTTTTCCTTCTAGTTTGCATTTTCTACTGGGTTCATCAACTTACATAGATTGGCCTAACTTGTTTATAATATTATTGTTTCTTTTTTCCACTATGGGCATGCTACTATAATTCTATCGTTATGCAAAGTTATTAACTAGTAACTATGAACAGCTAATGAAATTGAAAAATATCAAAGCTCCTTCAAATGAAAATATTTATTTCTAGCATTTTAGAAGTGGTATGTAAATAGAAGGTATTATAATTTTGCTTAATCACATGATTAGTGAATAGTTTAATTAGTTCTAGGATTGGGGTAGTCTTAATCTTTGCTCTTGATTGTTAGTTAGTCCATTTTCCAAGTTTAAATCCAAATTTCTATCAATGTTAAGCATGTGCCCACCAAGTGTTTGATAAATTGGTTGATCCACTTTTTATCTTATTGATGTCTATTGTTAAGCATGGAAATGAGTTTGATGATAGTGGTTGCTTGACTATTTGATGCTTGAGAGTTAATACCATGAAAGTGGATCATTTCTTTTGTGAATATATAATTAGCTTAATTTAATATAACTCATGCCTGATTAGGACCCTAGAAATAGGACTTTTGGTTTGTATTTGGGTAAATACATCCCTTTGAAAGAAGGTGTTTGTGAAGCTTTTGCTAATTCTCAAGTGGTTTGTTATTTAAGTTTGAGGGTTATTTGGGACTAATTGACTTTCAAGGTGAATGATTAGTGGTGATTCCTATCCTAGAATTGCCTTTATTATCGTTTCACATCTTTATTTGCTTTCATCAATTAGTTTACTTAGGTTAACCAATTTACTCAACTACTCTTTAATCTGTTTAAATAGCCTATAATTTAGGGATATTTAGTACTTTATCAACGAGCCCTTGTGGATACGATCTTTTTACTATTTCAATAAACCCGTGCATTTGCGGGGCTATCAAGGTTTTTTGGCGCCGTTGCCGGGGACTCGGCGATAGATATTAGAAATCCTTAAATTTAGCTAGATTAGACCATTTTATTTTTTCTCTTTCTCGTCACTTGGTTTAAGTTACTTTGGCATATAACAATAGTGAGATGGGAACTTTATGGCCTCAAGAGGGTTATGGTGATTATCATTCGAATTCATATGCTTATGATTATGGAAATAACAACCAATGTTATGATTATATGAATTTGAATGGATATGATATGCCTATTTCTTCTTATGGTTGTTATGGTTATTTTGGACACGAGGATAATATGCATCAATTTAGTCATGGAAATGATAATTATGGCAATACCTTATACCAAGGTAACCAAAATGGTCATGGTTTTCATCCACTTAAGTCATACTTGGAGAGTCTTTTTGAACATTACATTGAAAAAACACAAAAGAATATCGAGGAGTCACAAAAGGATACCAAGAAGTTACAAATTATGAATGAGGATTTGGGAGAATTCATAAGAAAAATGAGCTCTAAAGTTGATACATTTTCCCTTCACATTGAAAAGCACGAGACCCAACTAGCTCAAGTGGCTAGTTTGTCTACAATTGGGGATTACATTGAAGAAAAGATCGTTGTTGAGTCGGGAGAAAATGAGTTTTGTGATATCGAGTATCAAGATCCATTCTCAACTGGGTACATTGATATGATCTCTTCTCCGATCTTATATCCTCTTAATGATTCCCCTTCTCACAAGTCTTTCGGAGTTGTACTTGTAAATCCCGATAGTGCACTTGTAATTTATGAATCTTCCACATTTCGGGTCGATGAGCCTATAGTGAATGAAATGCCTAAAGGGAGGCATGAGGACAATCATAAGCCAATTGGGTGGAAAGCTTATTCTCGTCCTTCTTTTGACTTTTCAAGGGCATATGATAAATTCAAGAGATCTACGATTCTTGATTATATTCTTGTGACAATGATCTCTTATTTGTGTCCTTTTGAGATGTGGGCAAGTGATTTTGATAAATTATTACGGGTCTTGACTTCTTATAATGATGGATTAAAGAAGAACATGACGAATGAGAAAAGAAGCAAAGTCATCATTGGATCATATACCACCGCCCCAAAAGTTTCGAACAACCAATGACATATTTGGAAGGAAGGGCAAGCTTTCAATATCCCGTCTCAATCCTTCGACTTCAAGCACCACCAAGGTTCTTCAATAGCACCTAAGATGGTATGAAAAACTTCTAGGGGAGACGCTTCTTCTTCCCACCCGACCCACCCCAATTGCTATGTAAGTACTCCCCTCCCCTCCCCTCTTTTCACTTTATTTCCTTTACATTGAGGACAATGCAAAGTTTAAGCATGGGGGGATTGATATCTTATTATTGTTCTTGTTGGTGATATGTTGTGGTGGTGAGATATTGTGGTGTTGTGGTGATACTTGATGAATTGTGATTTTGGCTTAAAGTAGCCTAAGAACAAGTAACAAATGAATGCTTCCGTCCTAGCAATGCAAAAAATGGGTTTTTTTCTTGATGAACTATGTTATATGCCCTCTTTTCCCAAACACGTTTTCCCTCTACCGAGTCTAAGACTAGTGTAACTTGTCTCTCTCATTGGGTAGAGTATAGAATTGTGAAATGGAGTACAAGATGAGCATGGGGGTGCTTTTGGTGAAGAATGGAGGGATGATGGTTAACTTTGAGCTTGAATAAGCTTTGTATTAAAAAAAAAAAAAGAAGTCAAATTAACCTTCTAGAGGTAGAAGAAGGGCTTATATCTCATTTAATCGAAATTATCTTGCCCCGATACTTCTAATGTTAGATTTTGTTAGTGTTGTAAAAAAGGTTGGTTTAATGGTTGATACATAAGGTTGGAATTAGTGTTTTTGATTTGTGGAGATGTTTTTGCACCCCCTTGATCTTTCGCGAGGATTGAGTGGATGTTTGTATTTTCACTCAGTCTTTTTGACTCTAAGCCCACATCCCAAATAATGTATCCCCAACTTAGCCTAAGCCTCATTACAACCCAAAAGTCCTCTCAATCTTTGCATGTGTAGTTTTCATCTAACGGTAGAGATTTTAGAAGATAGGCATGCTTATGGTAAGATATCACCGATGTTTGAATCTTGAGTGTCAATTGATTATTTTTCCCAGACACATTTGAGTTTGAGTGATCCACACTTCCTAAAGTGAGAGTCTATCGGACTAACTTGTTGCACGTTTTGAGTGGGATTATCGAGTTGATTGAGTGCTTTCATGCTTCGTGACTATTTGAATTATCGTCGAATCTTGGAGCTTATGTGATCTTTTAGTGTACTTGTGTCCCTTGATGGATTTTCATGCTCTTGATCTAGTGTTCCCCCTTGGTATCATGGTTTAGAGGATGATCTCTCTCAACCATTTTTGTGCTAACTCTTGAATCTTGTGTGTCATGTTGGTTTGTGTTTGCTTGAGGACAAGCAAGAGTTTAGCATGGGGGAGTTTGATGCACAAGTATTTGTGCATGTTTTTAGGGTACATTGGCATTGGTTTTAGGTAATTTTTAGGATGTTACTTTCATTTAGTGTAGTGATTCTACACCATATTTTCTAGATTATGCTTTTCTTTGTTTGGTGTGTCTTTGCATGTTCTTATAGGTATTTTGGGCTTCCTAAAGGAGTAATGGTGGGAGCGAGAAGAACCAAGGACGAAGTTTCGACAGTGCTTCAGTATTTTGGCCCTAACCTCATCATATGTGCTTCAAATCAAGTGATTCAAAGTGCTGTGGAAAGCTACCAAACAGCGCTACAACTTTTGTGTTTTATGTTTTTGCCAAATCCAAGTGCAAGACTATTCAAAATGCGTCAGAAGGAAAAAAACGGCCAAACCAGGGGAAAAACGGCCTCCTAAAAACGGCCATTTTTCCCTTCCCCCAACTTCTCAAGCTTCTGGTCAATTTCGCCCAGAGAAATGTCCCTATAGGCCATTTTTCCCCAAGGTGGCCGTTTTTCCTGGCTTTTGAGTCACGAAACTCCCTATTTCTATAAATACCCCCTCCCTTGCACGGTACCCGATCTCATCTCATCCTTAGCTTAATTTTTCTAGGGTTTTTACTAGTGTTCCTCAAATAGTGAGATTAGGATAATTTAGTGAGTGTTAAACATTTATAATTAGTGAAAATCTTCTCTTTAATCTTGAATATTGGTTGTAAGTTTTCTTTCTCCTCTCTCTTTCTATAAGTACTTTTCAAGTTATAATCTTTGTTGTTGAATGTTTATGGGTATTGTTATTATGAAGTTTATTTTGCTTAATCCCATGATTAGTGAGTAGTTTAATTAGTTATAGGATTTGGGTAGCCCTAATCTTTGCTCTTGATTGTTAGTTAGTCCCTTCCCCAAGTTTAAATCCAAATTTCTATCAATGTTAAGCATGTGCCCACCAAGTGTTTGATAAATTGCTTGATCCACTTTTTATCTTATTTATGCCTATTATTAGGCATGGAAATGTGTTTGATGATAATGGTTGGTTGACTATTGATGCTTGAGAGTTAATACCACGAAAGTGGATTATTTTTTTTGTGGCTATATAATTAGCTTAATTTAATATAACCCATGCCTAATTAGGACCCTAGAAATAGGACTCTTGGTTTGTGTTTGGGCAAATCACATCCCTTTGAAAGAAGGTATTTGTGATGCTTTTGCTAATTGTCAAGTGGTTTGTTATTTAGGTTTTGGGGGTTATTTGGGACTAATTGACTTTCAAGGTGCATGACTAGTGGTGATTCCTATCCTAGAATTGCCTTTATTATCGTTTCACATCTTTATTTGCTTTCATTAATCAGTTTACTTAGGTTAACCAATTTACTCAATTACTCTTTAGTCGGTTTAGATAGCCTATAATTTAGGGATATTTAGTACTTTATCAACGAGTCCTTGTGGATAAGATCTTTTTACTAATTCGATAAACCCGTGCACTTGCGGGGCCATCCGCTATCCGTAACAAATGATCTGTGCTTGACATCCTTTCCATCAAACAAGCATTTGATAACCACCCCTTTTCTCTCTAACAATTTGGCCACCTCCACAGCCCGGTCATTAAGCGGGTCACTTTCAGAAGCAATTACCCCGACCCGCCAACCCAAATCCCAAACGAAATCTATCAAACCTGACCCGCCACCAACTCTAGGGTCACAATACTCATGACTTTGATTAGCCCCTAGGGGCAAAGCAAGCCGTCAACAAAAAACTCACTCGCTTTGAGGGGCAAAACCATTTCATCAACAAAATGGAGCTCCGAACCAGTCCAGGTGGTCCCACCAAAAAATGGTTGTACTAAGACCAACCCACGAATAATCAAGGGCTTAATTAAAACGTCGAACCGAGCCGCTATCATTAAACCGACTTGGAAGACTATATTACTCCCTGCACTGTCTCCCATCAAAACACACCTAGACAAATCCCCATACTTGATCACCCACTCTTCCTTTGCGTCCCTGATCCATGTCAAGGCATCCAAAACGTCGTCGTAAGCAGCAGGGAGGCGGTGCTCGGGGGCGAGGCGGTAATCAACAGATACAACAAGTGCATTGAGTTCACTCGCGGCCGTGGAGCAAAACTCGTGGTAGATGGGGGTGGCGGTGCCGCAAATGATCAACCCGCCGCCATGAACAAACACCATGATCGACAGCTTCTTGACTGGTGTATTAATAGCTTTGCGGGGGAGAAAAAGGCGAACCAAAGTATCATTAAGTGAGTTCATTTGGACATCCTTGGAGAGCGCAAGGGAGGATGGGTCCTCCACAGATGGGGGGACTGTGGTGAAGAACTCATGGAGGCGGGTGATGGAGCCATCCTACTTGGGGATTAGGTGTTAGAAATAATACTACTGTAAGCGAAATCCAACGGAAGGAAAAAAACAAGAGCGAATGTGCGCCGAAAGATTTTTCTGTGGAAAAATAAATTTGTTGTGTCGTGATAAGAAGGCCACTACCTTAGAAGCGATTTTGCCCGGACAAGTGCAATCAGAACAAGGCGTCGCCCTCCAAGGTTAGCACAACGCTCCCCAATTCCGTGCACTCGGAATGGAGGAGATTGAACTCTTAATAATACTGCTCAAAAGTTAGGAGGAGAAAAAAAAAATTCGGGATGCATAAAACTAATGCAAACCAACCAAATAAATAATAAGGGAGAAGATTTCGTAACTGATGTAATCAAGCCAAAGCATTAAAAGAAATGAGGAAATCAAGGGATTTGCATTAAAAAGAAATCGCAACGTTTTTTGTTTGAACAATTGAAGAGTTGGATTAGAAACTGAAGAATCTCATATAACTGGATTCTCAGTTACGACACGGCCCAAAAAGAAGGCCCCACCCCACCCCGCACGTGTCGACGGCGCGCGCTCGCGGGAGAGTCTTCTCTCCAACTCAACTAAACCATACTAAAACATTGGACTATATAAACCAATGAACCTTTTGTAAATTAAAACTTTTAATGTGGGACAAAATACTTTACTCACAAAGAGGTGAGAGAGTTAAAAACTCACTTGCAAAATACCTTGAAAGCTTGGAATTTCCAACATTAGGTGGTGTTGCTCATAAAGTTTTTTCATGGATGATGAGTTGAGATGGGAGTCTGACATTTTCAATTGAGTGGAATTGATTTAGGAAGGAATGGATGGAACAGAAATGAGATAAAGGGGAGAAAGGTAGAAAAAGCAGAGGAAATTGAGTTAAGCTTTTGCTGGTTGTTGGGTTTTATAGTGGCTTTTGCCTTGCTTTCCAAGTATTGAGGTCATTGACATGACAAGTAATGTTTTGAATTTTTGGGTCCAATTGTTATAACTCCTGCTCTAGTGTTACAAATCTATGATGACAAATTGTCAATTCCTACTTCAGCTTTTAGTTGTCGGAAAGAAAAATGCTTGAAAACTTGTTTTGCAAATAGGTGTGATCTACTAAGGTGCGTTCTTTAGAGCTTATACGGTTAGTTGTTCTGTTCAGTTCAGTTCAGTTCAGTTCAGTTCAGATCAGATGTCAATTCAGTGATTTCAAATTCAGTTTAATGATGTTCAATTCAATTCAATGGTGTTAAGTTCAAAAACATATTTTTTATCTCACATATCAAGTTGTGTTCAATTCAGTTTAGTGGTGCTCAGTTCATTGATGTTAAATTCATTTCAGTTCAGTTCAGGTAAGTTCTAATCTAAGGAACGCACCCTTTGTAAAGTCCAAGTAGAACTATCAACACAGTCGACAAAAAGGTGTGTTCTTTAGAGCTTACACGGTCAGTTCAGTTCAAGTAAGGTGTCAATTCAGTGATTTCCGATTCAGTTAAGTGATGTTATGTTCAGTTCACTGGTACTGAGTTTGGAAACATATTTTTTGTCTCACATATCAAGTTGCGCTTAATTTAGTTTAGTGGTGTCTAGTTCAGTGGTGTGGAATTCATTTCAGTTCAGATAAGTTTAGCTCTAAAGAACTTACCCAAAAACATAGCACACCATAATCCAGTCCATATTTACACAGTAGCGCAGAAAACCATAATCTAGTGGTCCATATTTTTACTCCTCCTACCATCACAATGATATTTTTCCATTTGACTTTTAGTCTCAAACTTTATAAATGTTGACCATTAATTTGTGAAATAAAAATCAAAATTTATAAGAGAAAAATACTCTTTGTTTTTAGATTCATTTTATATTATATTTTTACAATAACAATTTTTTTATAACTTTTATTTTTACATAATTAAAGTTTTTGATGTTCAAAATATTGTGTTGGAAACTGTGTCAAAACCAAATGAAAGTTATATTAAGGACGAATGGAGTATACTTTAACCATACATAATTAATATTGTAAATAAATATATAATTATATACTCCATTTGTCCCTAATAAATCTTGTAATTTGCATTTTCATGGTATAAAAAACAACACTTTGACCATACATAATTATAAATAACTAAATAACTAAATAAATTATAAAAATATATTATTTGAAAATACTATTGAAAATCAATCTAACAAAATATTATTACATTGTAAGTCTTCTTAATTTTAACTTTCACAAATTAACGGTCAAAATTTGTGAATGAAGAGGTACTAACATATCAAATCTTTATTCCAAGCCCTTAAGTTCAAAGGACAAGAGCAAATCAATGGGTCAACCATTATACATCATGAGTTTATGACACAATAAACCCGTAAATTTGAGTCTCAAGACAAGGAGCTAAAACACTTTTACAAAACGCCCTTCGTCCCACACGAATCTTAGATTGTTTTTAATAACAATATCTTTTTTGGAATGGAGAGAGTACTAAAATACTCAATCTTTATTCCAAGGTGCAATGGATCATAGCTTATAAACCATATAACTCCAAGCAATTAAAAAGATGGATCAACAATCATACATCATGAAACAGTATGGATGCGTTTGTTAGAACTTACACGATCAGTGTAGTTCAGTTTAGCGGTCAATTCAGTGATTTCAAATTCAATTAAATGATGTTCAGTTCAATTGAGTGATGTTGAGTTCAGAAACATACTTTTTGTCTCACATACCAAGTTGTTTTCAATTCAGTTAAGTTGTGGCCAGTTCAGTTTAGTAGTGTCCAGTTTAGTAATGTTGAATTTAGTTCAGTTCAGTTCAGTAAATTTTTGATAAGAGTAGCTCTAATAAACGCACCCAAGCCCGTAATTTGACATAGTAATAATCATCACAAATAATCATTTGAGATTATTGTTGTATAGGTTGTAACTTGTAACTTAGGATTTTTGTTGTATAGAGCTCAATGACTAGTAATGTTTTGATTTTTTGGGTCCAATTGTGACAACTCCTGCTCCAGTGTTACAAATCTATGATTACAAATTGTCAATTCCTACTCCAGCTTTTGGTTGTCGGAAAGAAAATTGCTTGAAAACTTGTTTTGCAAAAGCGTGTGATCTAGTAAGTTCTTGTAAAATCGAAGTAGAACTATCAACATACAGTCGACAAAAGTTGCATACTTTAGAGCTTACACGTTAAGTTCAGTTCTGTTAAGGTGTCAATTCAGTGATTTCCGATTCAATTAAATGATCCCCAAAAACAAAAAAAATCGGAAAATACCAAAAATAGAGAGATGATCCCTTTACGATTATTTGTGATACTTTTGATCGATATTCGACTTGTGGTAGAGAGAGCATGATACTATTGAGATGCAATCCAAAAGTTTGGTATGGTTTCTCGTTTGGTTTTTATTCTCTTGGCCCTTGTATGTAAACATTTTTTCAATCACTTGATAATCTCACTTATAATCGTGAAATAATTGGTATGATAGACATTTAACCGGTGAGATCTCGAGCCTTAAATCGACACATCTCTTTCGGTTGTTTGTCTTTCATGAGTGTTTTAGATTCACATTGGTGGTTAATATTCTAGAACTTGCCTTAATTCTTGGTCAAAATTGTGCTCGATACCCATTTTTGCATTGGTAGGACAGAGACATTCATTTGTTACTTGTTCTTAAAATCTTAAGGTACCTTAAGCTAAAATTGCCCACCTAATGCATCACTTTACCCTTTTGAGCCCCTTTGAGCTTGTGCATTTTTCTTGATGAACCATGTTACATGCTTTCTCTTTTCCCAAACACGTGTTCTCTCTCCCGAGTCTAAGACTAGTGTAACTTGTCTCTCTCATTGGGTTGAGTATTAAAATTTGAAATGGAGTAATAAAAGATTAGCATGGGTGTGCTTTTGGTGAATGGTGGAGGGATGATGGTTGATTATGAGCTTGAATAAGCTTTGTAAAAAAAAAAAAGAAAAAATAAGAGAGTCAAATAAACGTACTAGGGGTAGAAGAAGGACTTATATCTCATTTAATCAGAATCCTCTTGCCCCGATATTCCTAGTATTAAAGTTTAGTGAATGTTTTGAAAAAGGTTGGTTTAATAATGGTTGATACATAAGGTTGAAATTGGTGTTTTTGATTTGTGGAGATGTTTTTGCACCCCCTTGATCTTTCGCGAGGATTGAGAAAATGTTTGTATTTTCACTAAGTCTTTTTTACTCTAAGCCCACATCCCAAAGGTATCCCACCTTACTTACCCTAAGCCTTATTACAACCCAAAAGTCCTCCTGATCTTTGCATATGGAGTTGTCATCTAACGCTAGAGATTGTAGAAGATAGGCAAGCTTATGGTAAGATACCACAGATGTTTGAATCTTGAGTGTCAATTGATTATTTTCCCCAAACACATTAGAGTTTGAGTGATCCACACTCCCTAAAGTGAGGGTCTATCGGACTAATTTGTTTCATGTTTTGAATGAGATTATCGAGTCGGTTGAGTGCTTTCATGCTTTGTGAGTTGTGACTATTTGAATTATTGCCAAATCTTGGAACTAATGTGATCTTTTGGTGAACTTGTTTTTCCTCAATGGATTTTCGTGCTTTTGATATCCTTTCTTGGTGCTCTACCTCGGTACCTCAAGTTTAGAGGGTGATCTCTCGATACTCTTATTTTTACTAGGGATTTAACAGGATCAGCTATAGGGATTATGATCTGTCATTTTAGCATGTACCATGCTTTCAATCTCTGTCGCCGACGTGAATGGTTAATATAAAATTTCCCAATAGTGTTGCTGATATCTTGTTTGTGCTGATTTCGTTATTCGTAGATACTCAAATGACGTATGAAAATGTTAATGGATTCCTTCTGGCTGAGGGATTTTGTTAAGAAATATATGAGATAAGAAATTAAATGTAGGAAAGAAATTCTCAAACTTTGTATTCTCTGTAATTTGCTACACTATTACATTCTACAATAACATGTAATATTTATATGTGTTATGGGTGTATATATGCCGCACACAACACTCCTTATAATCAATGAATAAAAATCTCTTTCTAAATAATGATTCAATTGAATTCACTGATTATCCTTCTTTACTATTATTATCATCCTATCTTATAGGATGGATTTGTGGAGAGAGAGAGAGAGAGAGAGAGAGAGAGAGAGAGAGAGAGAGAGAGAGAGAGAGAGTGGTTGGGAAAGAGGAGAGATGTTGTTGTAATTTTAATACTCCCCCTCAACGACAACTCTCTCTAAGTGCTTCACTTGAAATCATCCCAAGCTTCTTGCGGTATTCAACAAACTTGTTTGCACTAAGACCTTTAGTGAAGATGTCTGCAACTTGATCTTCACTTTTAACATATTGCATCTCTATCTCTCCTCGAAGTACTTTCTCTTGTACAAAATGATGATGGACCTCCATATGTTTGGTCCTTGCATGAAACACTGGATTTTCAGCCAATCTTATTGCTGACTGGTTGTCACAATACACCTTCACAGCATAATTTGTAGGCTGATGAAGATCTTTTAGTAGCTGTGTTAACCATGCACATTCTTGAGCTGCCATTGCTGCTGCTCTATAATCGGCCTCTGTACTTGATAATGATACGGTAGGTTGTCTTTTACTGCACCATGATATAGCACCCGAACCAAGACTAAATACATAACCGGTTGTTGAACGTCTCGTATCATGGTCACCGGCATAATCTTCATCACAAGTACCCATCAACTCACTTGCTTCTCCTTTCTTAAAATAAACACCGTAGTTGATTGTTCCCTTAACATATCGCAAAATTCTTCTACTAAGAGATTTTTCTTGGGGTTCTGCATATATCTACTGACAACCCCAACTGCATATCCTATATTAGGCCTTGTTAAAGTCAAGTATATCAAACTCCCCACAAGTTGCCGATACATTGTTGCCTCTCCTAGGTCTTTACCTTCTGCTGAACATAATTGAACATTAGTTTCAATCGGTGTTGAAATGGGCTTACAGTCAAGCATTCCAAATTTTTTTTACAGATCTCTGGAATACTTGTGCTGACACAGAAATAGTCCTTCGCTAGTCCTTTCCACCTCTAAGCCAAGAAAGTGCTTCAACTCTCCAAGTTCTTTCATTTGAAATCGAACAGACAGATTAGCCATTATCTGTTGCACTTCCCTTTCAGCATCTCCAGTGATGATAAGATCATCCACATATACTAGCACAATAGCTAGCTTTCCATCTTGAGCTTTCACAAATAAACTCGAATCAACTGGTGCCATAGAATAACCATTCCTTAATAGAAACTCTGATATTTTTCCATACCATGCTCTTGGTGCTTTCTTCAAGCCATACAGAGCCTTCTTCAACTAGCACACATACGTTGGTTGTGAGTGACTTTCAAGCCCTATTGGTTGTTCCATATAGATATCTCGATCTAACTCCCCATGGAGAAAAGCATTTTTAACATCTATTTGCCATAGCTTCCATTACTTATTGGCTGTTAATGCCATTAATACCTCACGGTAGTGATTTTTTGCCACTGGACTAAATGTATCATCATAGTCTAGCCCGTATTGTTGAGAGAATCCTCTGGCAACTAATCTTGCTTTATATCTCTCAATAGTACCATCTGGCTTAGTCTTCAACTTGTACACCCATTTACATGAGATGAGTTGTACATGTCTAGGCATAGACACTAAATCCCATGTTTGATTTTGATTTAGTGCGTCCATTTCTTCTTTCATTGCTTGTCTCCATTCAATACTTTGAGACTCTTCGTCAAATGTAGATGGCTCTATCACCTGGTCATCTACCAACATCACAGCATTTGCATATTTTGGATTCGGCTTCCTTATTCTTGTGCCCCTCCGAAGTTGTGGCTTAAAACCTTGATTAGGCTCCTCAATCTGACTGGGTCTCTCTACTTCTAGAGTATTATGATGCACTCCAGTTTCCCATGGGATCTTCATTTCCTCCCCTTTAGATGATACTATTTTATCATCTTCTGTGTCTAATTGTGGTTGAGCTTCAGTCTCCTTTATTTTCTCCTAGAGCTGATCTTCTATCTCCTTTGAATCTGGCAACAACACTGCTTGTGGTGACCACCATGATGATGCTTCATCAAACACGACATTTCTTGATACATAGCAGCGTCCTGTGGAAGGCTCACAACACTTCCACCCTTTGCGTTGAGTATCATACCCAACAAATATACATCTAACTGCCTTCTTATAAAATTTTCCATGGAGATGATCAGGAACATATACATAACAAACACAACCAAAAATTCTGAAGTGACTCACTGTAGGTACCATATTCCAAAGCTTCTGGAATGGTGATATGAACCCTAATCTTGCCCGTGGCAATCTATTGATTACATGTGCCGCCATCTTCATACATTCTGCCCAAAAATGCGGGGGTATATTTTTGGCATGTAACATACTTCGGCATATCTCTACAAGATGCCGATTCTTCCTCTCTGCAATACCATTCTGTTGTGGTGTGTGAGGACAAGTCAATTGTCGACAAATTCGATTCTGCTTCAGAAACCCGTTGAATTCGTTGGATGTATATTCACCCCCGTTATCTGTTCGTAAACATTGTAGTTTACACGACTGGCCTCTTTCTCTACCTCATCCTTAAATAACGTAAACTTGGACAAGGCCTCTGATTTTTCTTTCATAAAATCGACCCATACATATCTTGAATAATCATCAATAAAGGTAATCATATATTTCTTACCACTTATTGATGTTTGTTTAACTGGGCCAAAAACATCTGAGTGCACTAATTCAATCGGTGTCTTGGCTCTGAATTGTGACTCCTTATATGGCAACTGGTGTGCCTTTTCATATTGACAACCAGCACAAACAATGCCATCTTAAACATCAATTTTAGGTAGTCCATTCAATGAGGACTCCTTCATCATTATTCTCATTTTGTTATAACTGACATGCCCGAGCCTAGCATGCCACAAATCAGCCGTCTCGTTCCTCCTGGTCTTGTCGACATAAGCTTCTTGTGTCGACATCACATATACAAAATCTAGGCGTCGCCCTTCCATGATTGAGGCATCTGATGGCTTGATCTTTTTGTAAACCTTGAATCGTCCGGACCAAATACAACATACTTTCCAGATGATGTCAGTTGTGAAACTGACAAGAGATTCTTCTTCATACCTTCAACATGGAAAACATTTTCCAACCTCACATTTTGAGAATCAAATCGAGGTTCGATCACAGTTTTGCCAATATGAGTAATTGGCAATTTAGCATTGTTAGCAGTAACCACATGATTTTCACCTTGATAATTTTGTTTGTTTTGGAGCTTCACCAGATCTCCCGTCATGTGATTAGAACACCCAGAATCAATTATCCAATCTTCATCATAACTGATCTGGTTGCTACTTGTGACCGCAAATGAAATCTCTTCAGTTTCTTCAACCAGCTCCAGTGACGATTCTAATTTCACCTTGGAACTTGAGCACTTTTCTTCTATCGAGCATAATACGTGGAAATCCCATACTTCTTCATTTTTCGAATGAGACGATGTGGCTATATTCCCTTTTGCTTGATTACTCCAACAATCACGAGCATAATGACCCTTCTTACCACATTTATAACAATTTCCATTCTTTCTTTGGCTTCTTTGTGCATTATGTCCGCCTTTGGCTTCACTAAAACGAGCTCCCCCTTGTTGAGGACTTCTCCATGGTTGTTTCTTTTGCCAATGACCATGTTGCTCTTTTTCTTGATTCTCAACAATACGATCTTTACCAAATTTCTTGTTACTAAAAAGCGCCTTTTCTTCTTCGTTTTTGGAATTACTAGGCTTTTGTTGATCAAGAGCTTCTTGATTTGCCAAGATGCTTTCCAATTGATCAAGGGTCGGTTGTGTAGGCCATCCACGAGTGGCCGTGATGAGGGTTCGGAATTCGGATCGAACTCCATGGATTATGATCCTTCTCATCCTTGTCTCACTATCGGATTTTCTTCATCTAACTTTGATATTTCTCTACAAAGCGATTTTACTTTAGAGAAATATTGACCAATGGTCATGTCATTTTGCTCGATAGACATCAGCTCATTTTCGAGGCACTGCAGCTTCGCATCATTTGTTTTCTCATACAATGTCTTCAAGGTATCCCAAATTTCTTTGGGAGTTTTTGCCTCTTTTACCTTGTGTAGCACTTCATCTATGATTGAGATCGTAAGAGCGAACATAGCCTTTCCAGCTTTCACTCGCCATTTTTACGATCTTCTACATTTTCCTCAGAAGGGATTATTGTATCACTTCCTCCTACAATCTCCCATATTTCCTGTTCCTCTAAATAAAATTTCATGCGAAAACTCCAATCACTATAATTATTCTCATTGGGCTTAACTAATATGCTCATGGAACTCATCACATCTGCCATCTTAATATTTAATTGGAGTTGGTCCCTGACCTCTCGCTCTGATACCAAATGTTAAGAAATATATGAGATAAGAAATTAAATGTCAGAAAGAAATCCTCAAACTTTGTATTCTCTGTGATTTGCTACACTATTACATTCTACAATAACATGTAATATTTATATGTGTTATGGGCGTATATATGCCGCACACAACACTCCTTATAATCAATGAATAAAAATCTCTTTCTAAATAATGATTCAATTGAATTCACTGATTATCCTTCTTTACTATTATTATCATCCTATCTTATAGGATGGATTTGTGGAGAGAGAGAGAGAGTGGTTGGGAAAGAGAAGAGATGTTGTTGTAATTTTAATAGATTTTTCAATATTCAGGTGCCTGGGCTAACGTATCTCCAATTTGCGTTTTCTTAAAATAATCTTTCTTGTGCATTGTGTTTGGCTGCAGTTTGTAAATTCAATATGTTTTTATCTTTCATCTCTTGCATGTGTTCCTTCTTCTTTTTGAATGCCATTTGGATTTGGTTTTCTTGTGTGTACCTATTAACATATATTGTGTAACCCTCCTGAATGGTCCATGTTGTCAAATGTCAATTTCAGATCTTGAATGGAAACTTACCTATGTGGGATCAGCAGAAGATGAGACACATGACCAGCTTTTAGAAAGCATGCTTGTAGGACCTGTAAATGTGGGCAACTATCGATTTGTTCTCCAGGTCACATACCGTGTGTTTTACTTGTGATTTAAGTTGTCTAATTTGCTTGGTCTGTCTTAGTTTCTGACGTGCTTTGCGTATCATTCCAGGCAGATCCATCAAAAATTGTTGAAGAGGATATTATTGGTGTCACAGTTCTGCTCTTGACATGCTCGTATTTTGGACAGGAATTACTGAGAGTAAGATATTATGTGAACAATTAATGATTATGATGACGAGCAGTTGAGAGAAGAACCTCCTCATCAGAAAGTGTTGCTAGATAGAGTTCTGAGAAAAGCGGAATTGAGAAGAAGATCTCATTTGATTAAGGAGCAAAATAGCTCTAGAGAGAGAAACTCTATAATTACAAGAACAGGAAATGAAATCTTATAGATGAAAACTAAAAAGCTATGAGTTATATACAGAGAAGCACTTAACTAACTAGCTAAAGTTGTTACAACAGAATTAATAATTTAATACATAAAAGCCAGCTCATCATAACTAACAATATATTCCACATCCCCCCGTCAAGTTGGAGTTTCAGAGAGTCCTAACTTGTCAGATAGAAAGGAGTGTTGAGCACGACCAAGCGGTTTAGTCATGAGATCAGCAAGCTGTAAATGTGAAGGAATATGAGCAGTTTGCAAAAAACCTTCCTGGACTTTATCACGAGTAAAATGGCAGTCAATGGCCAGATGTTTAGTGCGATCATGAAAGCATGGATTTGCAGCAATTTGTTGAGCTGCCTTGTTATCACAGAACAAGGTGACAGGAAGTTGAACTGGAATATGCATGTCTTTCAAGAGATAGCTGAGCCAAAGTAATTCACAGGTTGTAGCAGCCATGCTTCTATACTCAGCTTCTGTAGAAGACTTAGATACTGTGTTCTGTTTCTTTGCCTTCCATGAGACAAGAGAATGACCAAGGAAAATACAGTAGCCAGTGAGAGATCGCCTGGTCATCAAGCAGGAGGCCCAATCTGCATCTGAAAACCCTGTGACCTGAAGATGAGGCTGAATAGGGTAGAAAAGACCCTTCGAAACAGTGCCTTTGAGATATCGGAGAAGATGAAGAGCAGCCTGCATATGAGGCTCTTTGGGAGCAGAAACAACTTGACTCAAATGCTGCACAACATAAGATATGTCAGGCCTAGTCATTGTGAGGTACAGCAGACGGCCAACAAGCCTTCTGAAAGAATCAGGGGATGAGAGGAGTTCTCCTTTATCAAGAGACAACCGAAGGTTTTGTGGAAGTGGGAAATCAGCTGGCTTTACAGCTGTGAGTCCTGCATCTTGCAAAAGGTCCAGGATATATTTTCTCTGATTAAGATATGTGCCTGCATCAGTTCTGCATAATTCAATGCCCATAAAATATTTGGCCAAACCAAGATCCTTTATAGTGAACTTCTCATCTAAAGCAGCCTTGGTGGCATTTATTTCTGCAGCACAATTTCCAGTCGAAAGAACATCATCCACATACACCAAAGCTACAGTGAACTGACCATTTTTATCCTTAATGAACAAAGAGTAATCATGCTTAGATTGCTCATAACCCAGACTAAGTAAAAATCTGGTAAATTCTTGATTCCACTGTCTTGAGGCTTGCTTTAAACCATATAAGGACCTCTTGAGCTTGCAAACTTGCCCTGGTTTAGCCTTTGAGTACCCTTCAGGAGGAACCATATAAATTTCCTCATCAAGATACCCATGTAAGAAGGCATTGTTAATGTCCAGCTGATGAAGAGGCCACCCTTTGGCAGTAGCAATAGCAATCAAGACTCTCACAGTAGCAAGTTTAGCGAACAATTTACCCGAAAAAACTGTTTTGAAAATGAAAAAAAAAAAAAAAAGTTTTCGTGGGTCTTTCGGAAACAGTCTCTCTTCTAGGCGACTAGTTAGGGGTAAGACTGCGTACATCTGGACCTCCCCAGACCCCGCCCTAGGCGGGATACTTACTGGGTTGTTGTTGTTGTTGTTGTTGTTTACAGTAGCAAGTTTAGCCACTGGAGAGAAGGTGTGCTTGTAATCTTGGCCTTCTTTCTGATCAAATCCCCTTATCGCCAACCTAGCTTTCAATCTCTCAACTGTACCATCAGGATTATATTTGGTCTTATACACCCACTTAGAGGTGATGGCTTTATGACCAGTAGGCAAATCAGTGAGGTTCCATGTATCATTTTTCTCCAAGGCCTCTATTTCCTTGTTCATTGCTTCCACCCAATGCCCATCCTGCCTAGCTTGTGAGTAACATGAAGGCTCTTGGATTGTGAACACATTAGCAAGGAAAGCTGTGTAACTTGGAGGGTAAGGGTCAAGGTCATGAGGTTTAAACAAAGGATAAGGAACCTGAGAGGGAGTACTGGAGGTGTTAAGACAGGTAGTGTTGGTGCTGTTGCCATTAGTGGTCCTATGAGTAGCAAGAACAAAATCTTGCAACCAACCTGGTTTAGACACAGAACGAGTAGATTTCCTTGTAACAGAAGGAGGTGAAGAAGGTAAAGACTCAGGAGAGAGTTGAGCATGTGGAGAAGGGGCAGGTGATTGAATTAAAGGGGAATTAGCAGGTGAACATCTTGAGGAATAACAAGGGGATCCTCATCATTATTAGAATTGTGAGGAGGGAATAAAGAAGAAGGAATGGGAGAAGTAAGAGAAGAAGCATGATCTTTTCTAAAGGGAAAATATCCTCTTTGAAAAGAACATCTCTACTACAGAAAACTTCCTTTGTAACAAGGTTATAGAGTTTATAACCTTTCTGACCAGGGGGATACCCAAGTAAGAAACATTTAGTTGCTCTTGGTTCAAACTTATCAGGGTTAGGCTTTGTAATTGCTGCATAACAAAGACAGCCAATTGTTTTTAGGTTATCATAATTTGGTTTTTGGTTGTATAAGGCTTCATATGGAGTTTTCCAGGCTAAATTGGGCATTGGCATTTTGTTTATTAAGTAAGTGGCAGCAAGAATGCAATCTCCCCAAAAATGTTTTGGAAAATTGGCATGTATTCTGATAGCTCTAGCAGTATCAAGGAGATGACGATACTTTCTTTCTAGCACTCCATTTTGTTGAGGGGTAAATGTCATGGATTTCTGATGCGGAATCCCTTGGGATTGCATGTAAGCTAGACATTCAGATTTCACAACTTCAGTCCAATTATCTGAACGAATGAATTTTGGCTTGGTTTTAAAGTGGTTTAGAATGTAGGTGATAAATGTGGAAAAAATGGGACCAACTTGATCTTTGGTATGAACCAAATAGGTCCAAGTGGATCTTGTTTTGTCATCAACAATGGTGAAAAAGTATTGAGCACCATTCAGAGCTAGTGTCTTGTAGGGTCACCATAGGTCAACATGCAACAATTCAAAAGACTCAGAAGTAGTAGAGATACTTCTAGGGAAAGGGAGTCTATGATGTTTAGCAAGCATGCAAGTTTCACAGAAAAAATTACTTGCATTGAGATGTTTACAATCACCAGTATGTATCAATTTTGACATAGAAGTATGACCTAGCCTAGCTTGAAAAGTAGCTAGATCAAGAGTATTTTTAGAAATAGCTAAACTGCTACAAGCCACATTATTGGCAACTGAATCAGAAACAACAGAGTCTGAAGACAAAAAGGAATTACAATCTTCAGAAGAATCCTTATTACAGGTATATAAGCCTCTAGACCACTTGGCAACATCAACAATTTGTTTAGTTGAAAGGTCCTGAAAAGCAATAAATTCAGCATGTATTTGAGCAAACAATCTCTGTGATCTGATTAGTTTTCCAACAGACAACAGATTAAATCTGAAATCAGGAACATAAAAAACATTATGTAAAGTCAGGGTAGGGGTCAGGGTAACATGGCCAATTATGGTGACTTGTTTAAGACGACCATCAGGTAATTCAATAAGAAGAGGTTTATTAAGTTTTCTTGTGGAGTGAAAGAGATGTAGGTTAGGTGAAAAATGATCAGTAGCTCCTGTGTCCACAATCCAGTTATGTTCTAAACTCAGTTTGTTAGTTTGACAAGATAAAGCATAAGAAGAAACAGAAGAACAAGCCATACCTGCACTATCCATGAAAGAAGTGCTAGCAGCAAAGTTTACTAAAGGATGACCATTGTTATCTCCCTGCATTGGTCCCTTTCCTTTAAACAACTGCATCATTTGCTGACACACAGCAGCTACCAGGTGCTGATCCACAGTGCTCTTGTTCCCTATGTCAACCTCATTCTCATACTCCAGGTCAAAAGGTGTGTCTCTTCCCATTCCCTGATTAATCTCAGTACTGACATGAGCTGCCACCCTAGGACCAGGTCCCTTCTTCCCTTTCTTTCCCTTGTACCAGTCAGGATATCCTATCCTCTCAAAGCATTGATCAAAACTATGACCATCTTGTTGACAGTGAGAACAATGTCTCCTCAAAAATTCCTCATATTACCAGTATTTGCAAAGAAAGCAGTAGGATCTATGGTATGTGTGGTGACTTGTTTCTGTTTTTCAACTTGTTGCACTATGTAATAGGCCTTGTTCACATTAGGTAAAGGATCCATTGATAGAATTTGACTCTTAACCGACTCAAAATTATCATTTAATTTCAGCAGAAATTGCACAACCTTTGACCTACTATCCATTGCCAAGAACTTCTCAGTAACACCACACACACATTCCTTCATTTTGCCACAATTACAGACAGGTATACCATTCAAATTATGCAATTCATCCCAGCATCTTTTCAATTTATTGAAATAAGCAGCAACAGAGAGATTACCTTGAGTAATTTTGCTTAATTCATCTTCCAATTGATACACCAAGGGACCATTGCTTTGACCATATCTTTCTGCAATTTCCTTCCATAATTCACACGCAGATTGCGCATACAGAAAAGCCTCTGAAAGCTCAGTCACCATGGAATTAAGGATCCAACAGGTAACCATGTAATCACACCTTATGCACCTCTGATAATCAACATCAGTGACAGCTGGCTTAGGACAGGTTCCATCAATGAAACCTAGCTTCAATTTAGCACCTAAAGCCATTTTAATGGTGCGACTCCATCCAAGAAAATTTTCGCCATTAAAAGGCGTATTGGTTAGAGCTAAACCAGGATGATCTGAGCTTGCAATATGCAGTGGATCATTAGCAAGATTCACAGTGGGAGTAGGAGTAGTGTCAGAAATCGCCATTGATGAAAGCGAAGAATTAAACGAGCCAGGAAAGATTCAAAACCCTAATTATGAGCTTTGATTAATCGACGAAACAAGCCGATATAATCGAAAACGAAATGAACAATGTGTTTGTTGAATTTGAGCTAGATTGATGTTGAATCAAGAACAATCAATCGAAAGCCAGAAAAGAAATAGCTAGGGTTTCGAAACCTCAAGCTCTGATACCATGAAAAAAGCGGAATTGAGAAGAAGATCTCATTTGATTAAGGAGCAAAATAGCTCTAGAGAGAGAAACTCTCTAATTACAAGAATAGGAAATGAAATCTTACAGATGAAAACTAAAGCTATGAGTTATATACAGAGAAGCGCTTAACTAAGTAGCTAAAGTTGTTACAACAGAATTAATAATTTAATACATAAAAGCCAGCTCATCATAACTAACAATATATTCCACAAGTTCAGAGGAATATTCTGGCTGACAAGCCAAGGGTCACAAAAATTTCCTATCAATTTCCATCCAGAGAACGGTGTCGGTGAGAGTGGAGCGCAGCCTGCAACATCACCTAATCGTCCTACAGAAAACAATGAGCAGGAACAATGATGAGTCTGAATAGCTTGTGCTGAGTCTCACAGTGATGGTAACTGTTTGCTCAACTTCTTAGTCATATCGATGCAGAAAATTAGGCATAATTAGTAATTCTGAATTTTGTTGTGAAAGCCAAAGTTGCCAGACAGCAAATTTTGCAGTAAATTGAAGTGTACAATATGCTATTATCAGATTATTGCCAGTCTGTGATACTCAAAGCTCTTTGATGTGAGGTTCGTTACTCAATTAATCCATTAAACCTCAATCTTATTTTGGAGATTTTGTGGGATTTTCTTTTTACTGTTACTGTAGTAAAACTTAGCTATCATCTATAATTTAGTTGTGGAGTGATTATACATTTATTCCTGCTTCTAAAAAACCTACCTAAATTTGGTAGAGGGGAGTAGTTAAGGACTTGAGGGATTAGTTAGTCTTGCCCATTTTTGTGTGTTTGTTTTGGGTGAAAAAAAATTCTGGACCACTATTAGAAGACTAATTTGGCCCTAGACCTAGAGTTACAAACTTACAATCGCTACACTTATAGATAAAAGGTGATACTGTCGGATAAAAAAAGGATACCCCAAAAACATAAGCGATACTTTTGTCCGTCTTACGCATGAGGCTGCCTTATAAAAAAAATTGTTGATTTTGTTAAGCTAAGCAAATGTTGTTTTGACACATACACATATTTGGGATGTGTCAATGTCTGTCAATGTTAAGAAAACATCAAACACGAATACTAGCTAGCTAGTAGAGGTATCATTTTTGTAGTTGAAAGTGAAGTGATTGTGGATCGTATTTTTTACTTGGTCTACGGCTGTACTCCTACCAACTATCTTCTTAGATTGAACCTGAATGATAAATGATTTCAATGAAACAAAGACAGGAAGCAATGCAATATATGGGTAAGATCCTGTTGTCTTTTTAAAATCCACCACATGGTTCATGACATTGACTTAGTATGTGGTTAGTTGTGCTTGTATAGTTGTACCTTTGACTTGCAATATGATGAGATAAAAAATGGTGAGAGTAAGATTAATTAAGGAATAATAATGCCAAATCACGAAGGCACGTAATGAGCATGAGAGTAAGCCTGTTAACTAGGAGAAATTAATAGTCCCGAACGAAAGTGAATTTAAGTGGACTCCACCTATTTTGTGAGAGGTGAGTCCATTTATTTTGTGAGAGGTGAGTCCACTTATTTTGTAAGAGGTGAGAGCATTAGTCCTAGACCATGTAATAATTTTTCCTTAACTAGGAAGGAGTACATTAATATATTTTATTTTATTTTGTACTATTCAATTAACAATTTTTTTGGGTTGGATTGTATTCAATCAACGAGATACGATTTGTAAGATCACAATAAATAAAATAAAATTTCATTCGATTTGGATTATCTATATAATCAAATTTTGGCATATAATATTAGATTTAAAATTCTCTGTTTTTGGTCTTACAAAAAGCTTTTACATGACCTCCGAGCTCAGCATTATCGAACACTAAGATGATCTTGGTCCAGCAAATGTGCTAGGACTCCGATTCTTGCTATAGCTCTCCTAGCCTGCAAGCAAAATGACAGCAAAATCTTTAGAAGCAGCAGACACATCTAATTTTCTATGAAAATTGTGCAAAATCGTTCTCACCTCTTTTTCCCAGTCTGTACACAAATTTATAGTAACAAGTGCTACAACTTGCACTGACAATCCACATATAATTCCTGTCCAAAGTCCCTGCATGAAGAGATTGATAAGCTTATTAACTCGTAAAGATTGTTTAGAAACACGGTAGATTTGAGCAGAAAGGAAGCACAAAAACGAAGAGATTACCATGCCCCCGATATGCAAAATGAATGCAAATAGCACAGCAGAAGGAATTGCCACATTTTCTGCAATCCACAACCTCTTGCAACTCCTAAAAACATGTGCAAATAGCTAATTAGTACTTAAAATTGGTGAAATATGGAGAATAATGGGAACTTAAAATTGGTTAATGGTATCTGACACAATTGAGTCTCAACCTGATAGCACACACTGAAATCCGTCTAAGAAATCTGAGAGTGCGAGCAGAAGCATCATCCTGGCAACATAACTGACCACTTCTTCCTCGTTGCTGTACAGCCTTCCCCAAACATGGCGTATGGCAATGGTAACCGCTGCTACCACTAAGCCCTCTGAAACCGACATCATAACCATGATGTTCACGGCTAATTTTGCACGTTCAGGTCGCCCTGCTCCCAGCTCATTCGATACTCTTGTGCTGTAACAAATTAACAAGTGATGTTTAGAAATTGCATTTTTGGACCTAAGCAAAGGGCATACAGTAGTATTGGTGAAACCTGACCTTATTGCACCACCAAGACCAAAAGATATCATGTAAACCATCCAACATGTGTTGAGGCTGCAAAAATGAAAATGGTCTGATTAGATACTTCTTGAGGTAAAGCTCCCTCTCATTGCACTCATATAACTTTTAAGCATATTAAGAACAAGATTATATACCTTATAGATAGCACGGATGTCTCTAGTTTTGGGTTCGGAAGAAGACCTGATAAAAGTACTACCATCTCGAAAGACCAATACTCGAGGCTGCAACAGTCACAGACACTACTTAGATGCATAGATGTAATCATGTCTGATGTGTCTAACTTAGCTCACTGTGAGTTGTGAACCGTGTGATGATTAGAAATTTATAAGGTTAGTTGCTTTCACTTCTAATGCCTATTGCATTTGATGAATGAGATTGAAGTTGCAGTTCTACCTGAATATGCAAGTATGATTAGGTTTCTCAATAATTCTCAAAGAAACCATTTATAACCAAATCTAAGTTGCAAGGAGATTTTGAAGCACTATACCACATCATGCTAGCTTAAGGAATAGCAAGTTTAAGAAAACTCCATACACCACGCAATGCTTCTCGTGAAAACCCGATCCAAGTCTCCTTGCATGCAGGGGAAAACTTCACATAAATCCCCAAGCAAAAGACATTAACGCAATATGACATATTGTTTGCCATAGCAGCTCCCTTAATCCCTAGCCCAAGCTTAAAGACGAGAATCCAACAAACGAGAACACGCAGAATTGCTGTCACACCGGAACTTATCAGCATTGGAAAGACAATGTTCTGTGTCTGAAGAAATATGTTTAGGCATTGAAGGAGAGAATAGGCAAACAGCGTAGGGATCATCCAACGATTAAAAATTCCTGCTGCCATTGAAATCTCATAGTCTTGGCCACAAAGAATGAGAATCTCGTCAGTGTAATACCAAATAATTGATAGGGGAACGCTTACAGCTAGAAGGCTTATCATGGCTCTCTGTGTATAAATGCCGAGGATTTTGTACTGTTCAGCTCCGTAGGATTGTCCACATAGTGTCTCCAGTGCACTCCCCATACCTGACTATTTAAAAATATTGGGACATGATCAGTTGCTAATGTTCACTAACTAAAGGGGAGGGACATAATTAGATTCTAGCTCACACATCAACTCCCAGAAGAACCTGCTTTAACAGTATTTGTCTATTTGATGCAGTAGTACTATTACAAGCAATAATCTGTCTTAAAATAACCAACTTCAGGAACAGGAGAGAGTTTATGTACACATCCGTTCTAGAGGGTCGGGTCAAAGGGTGATCATGCTATAATCATAAAGTGGAGGGGCTTTTATTATTAGTTGTAGAAACAGTGTATTTCTTGCATGACTTTGGACAGACAAAGTCAGTACTCAGTAGTTATATATATTTATCAAGCAGCAGTCTCCATCCAAGTTCTACAAATTCATGGAACAGATTTTTGCCTATTGTCTCTCTCCTCCTCCTTGTGTACTCACTCATTTGCGTCTGATTAAATTGTGGGTTGGAGTTGGTGAGAGTTGAGAAATTAGAGATCTAAGAAGGAAGGGTTTGAGTAATAACTATTCTGGTCTCTTTATTATTTTGTTTTGTTTGGTAATAATGCACACATGCTATCATAATTTATTGGGTCGAGCAAATCTTGTGACAGAAGAACCGGATCACTATTTAGAAATGTAGCCATGTAGGGTCACTTATTATGAGGAGTGATGACCCTTATTTCACTAAAAGGTGACCCCTTGAATTTTTTGATAAGACTGTTTTATACAAGTTTTTGTGTTTTCGAATATCATTGCTCATCATGTTAATGACATGAAAGCAACGAGTAGGTATCAAGTGCAGACATGAACAAGAACAATAAGCTAATGTGACAGCTTTTACTGAATGAATGGAGCCTGTGAAATTTCATGCAACACCAAGGAGTTGTGGATAATGATAAGTCGTTACCATTTTAGAGAAATGACTTCTTATCTAGATTATGGACATAAAAGTATATATTATCCTCGTTTAAATGATGACCATGAGGCTATTGATTACATGTCAAGTTGATGACAGGCACGCTGCCTAGTCGACTAAATTAGATCAGTATTAAGCACAGTATAGTAGACATAAAGATTTCACATTAAAAACCATGTTCTCACTTAAGGAAGTTAAATTTCTCTGATTCAGATCTACTGATCAATTGCAGAAACATAGTAAGTGCAGTAGTAGATAAGCAGTTGTGGGAGTTATTACCAGGACACTAGCTCCGGTGACCGAAGCGAAAGAAGTGGCAATGGAAGCACTGGAAAGAGGAAGCTCTCCAAGATGTCCAACAAACATGATGGAGATAACTTGTATACAATTCTGCAATATGCTCACTGCTATTAGAGGTCCTGCTAACCAGACTTGCTTCTTTACTTCTTCACAAATCTCGGCTTTTCGACATGGATCAAACCTTACTAAGCTTAACCAACCACCAACATGACCCTCTTCAGTTTGATCTCTGTATCCCTCTTCTGTTTTAATCAACAGATTCTCATGGTATGATGAGTTTTCTTTGCTCTCCATGATTGCTTCATTATTATTTTCTGGTTTTTTGGTCTACCAACTTCTAGGCAACTTATAGCCTTGTACTTCTGACTATGTCACCCTCACCACTGTCTGGAAACTTATTATGTGATTTGGGTCTATTTATTATTTGTAGTTCCAACTGATTACCAACTGTCTTGTTGAAAATTTTGTGAATAATTGTTTTAATAATTCTATCAAGGATAATGTGACTCAAGTTGATTCTACTGTACTGGTCTACTATACAAAGAAAATCTGGGTTTACAACTTACAAATTCTATAAACTAGGACTTTACCCGTGATATGCACAGACGATCCATATATTCTATATTTTTATGTTTAAATAATAGATGTTTAAAAATTATACATAGGTATATAAAGAATAATGAAAAATCCTAACTTTTCTCTTTTACCTCTTCTCATCTTTCATCATGGTTTCAGGGCCGGAGGACCAATTTTGGTCATTTCCGGCCTGTACTTGATGTTCTTCATCTAGTTTGACTCTAATTTCTACTATTATTCGCTCTAGGTGGAATAAATTTATCTCCCTTTGTGTAGTTCTTTGGTTTTTTTATTTCTTCCTTTTCATATAGGATTCTCTTTTCGCCTATAGTGCGATTTCTATTTTATTGATTCAATATGAATTTGGGGACCGGATATACATATAATCGATGGTATCAAACAGAGGTTTGTAGGCAAGTGATTACATTGCTCGCGGTGAAGATCTCCACTTCCGTGAAAGATGAAGATACATCAAAGGAAGCATATGGTTACTATGCATGTTAGAAGTCGCACCGAGGTGTCCTTGTCGATTGTCTTGCTAGCAAAAATTGTGTTGTTACTGTTAATTTAGTATATTCTAGGGTTATTTTGATTGTAGATGCCGTATGACTTTTCTATTAATGAAAATTTCCTATTCCCCTCTCAAAAAAAAAAAGGAATAAAGAAAAATAGTAATTGGTCGAAATGTTACACATGTCATATCACTCATCATTCTCCTATTAAAAGATAAAATAATATCTATCACTTGTCAATTAGCTTGCAATTGTACATCATATAGTGTAACTTAATAAATTGTCACTCCAAATGTGACCCAGCATATCCTTACAAAAATTATGTCTAACCTGTGTTTATACCTTCATATAAAACGTAATTAAATATTTAATGCTTGCAATATTAACAACGTTTATCCCCACGAATAATAGTCAATTTTCACATAGCCTACGCTTATACCAACTGATATAATTCTTGGTATTAAACAATCATCGGTTTGGTCAGACTAACCCTTAATGTGTATATATTTTAGTATTTGGAATCTAAAAGTTAAAAGACTTACCTTCTTTCAATTGGAAAAAAAATAGCGACAACTCACTATCTAGAACTTGGGAAAATAAGCGCTGGTATAAGCGCTGGAATAATTTTTGGGTATAAGCGCTGGTGATGTGACATGTGTCACAATCTTATTGGCTATGACATTTTTTATTTCTTTTTTACTTTTTATTTTGTCATTATGGCTTTTATTGGGATATTTAAGTTAATGTATTAAATGTCTTATTAAGCATAGCAAAGATAAAATAAAAATTAAATGTATTATTAAAAGTATCTATTTAATACTTGACCATTTTTAAATTAAATACTATTTTGGTTCATCAATTTTATTACATTTTATACTTTAAAGTATTAGAGCATTTACTGCCACCACTTTTATTGAGTTTCATAATTGTAAGTTTAATGATTGTGGGAAAAAATAAGTATGTTGACGTGACAAAATACATTTGCCTAATTCTAGAGGATAATCGCGTGTAATGTGATAAGGGTCACCTATAGACTCATCATTTTGTTTTATAAAGCAATATATTGTGGGTATTACGTAGTAGGTGATATTTGACTAATATTTACGGTGATAAGCATAGGTCATATGATACAGAATATGTGACTAATATTTGTTTGCCTAATTTACGAGGATAAGCACATGTAATGTGACAAGGATCACATATAAAGTCATCATTTTCAAGTTATAATATATAGTTGTGGATATTACACGTTAGCTGATATTTAACTAATATTTGAAGAGATAAGCGCGGGTTATGTGACAATTAACATGTGAGTGGGGCGCTTCTATTCTGCCAGGCGTTAGAATGTCGAGAGCGTGAGAGAGCGAGTGACAAAAACTACGTGCGTCGCACTGTAAACGATGGAATGCGCGAGTTTTTCGGGGCACTTTTTCACAGGTAATTGAAGGTTGCAACCGGTTTGAGTGTGGGCCCACTACTGACGGCATTCGAACTTATTACATGTTGCACACTGCCCGAGCATATTTTGCCAGCGTAATGTATGACTCCACATAGAGTTGTATTACTTGTACTTATACCTCTGTGATTCCCTGTCATATTTTAGCCATCGATAACTCTGCACCATTTCACAAACATATTTTATGATACAAACATATTAAATGGCTAATAAATCAGTTGTATCTGCTAGCATTCCTATTTTTTAACTTTTTCTTCTTAATACCTAAATAAATACATTATTTAAATCAAATTCAACTATACATATTCTGAATGCGTATTACTTCTTGCATAAGCGTCTATAAATTCAACTATTTAAAATCTATAAATTCCCTTATTCTTATATGGTTTGAAGATATTTCCCTTATCTAGTGCCAGATTTTAATTATTTAGAGTCACTTTTTTTTTCATCGAAGGTATAAGGCAAGGTCATGGGTTCGAATCCGCATTCCCCCCATGCCTTGTGTCTGCAGGCTTCTAGGAATTATACTAGCCTCTTATTGGTGCTACGTTGACGGGGCCAGTGTTTGCGCTAGTTGTTCAGCTAGTCTGATAAGTTCGCTATTGAACACTAGAGTCCTACATGACGTAGTAGGGGTGCCTCGGTCGCTATTCGCATTCTGCTTACAGATATTTTCGCCTACTTCAGTAGATTACCAGAATAATACAAGTCTCTTGGTCACTTTATTGTTATCGAACGTCATTTTGTTATTATATAGTGTCACATTTTAATTGTTTAAAGTCACTTGTAGTTTTCTACCGCGCTGTTTTAAGGGTCACTGAAGCATGTTATATATTAAACCATACGGTGACTTGTTTAGTTCTAAAAGTGACAATAGTATAACTCTGTTGGTATTTGTATCGTGCTAAGCGTCAGTACAAATGAGCGCGGACGAACACACATATCAAATGGGTCACATCTATCGTGTTAAGCTACATTCCCTGCCATTCCCTTCCGGGATACAAAAGAGTCATTCCGATCACTTCTAACGTGTGAAGCGTCACTCTCTATAGTTTATTACATTTCATGCTCTGTAGTGGTCTTTTCAATTGATAAACTATTTTCAAATTGTAATGTTTTAGCATCACTCCCCTTGATCTGAAATGTAGGTTTAAAGGGTCACTTCTACTGTTGTTTAGGGTTACTTATAATGTTAAGAGTTCACAGGACACTTTCCTTCAGTATGAATTAGGGTCACGTTTTAGTCATTCAGGGTCACTTTATTATTATCTGATGTCATTTTATTATTTTCTAGTGTAACGTTTTCATTTTTCTAGAGTCACTTTTTATTCATCAAAGGTACATTTATATTATCTAGGGTCACTATACCTTATTGTCATAGTAAAGTTCATAACATTGGGTCGGTCATAATCAGGTGACTTCTAGAGATTTCAGCGTCACTTTATAACTGTTTGTTTAAGGATCAACTCTTGTTTTATCTATGTGGCGATTAAAAAGGGATCATTTCACTGATTGAATTATTACTCTGCCTTTCGGGCTACAGAAATTGAGAAAGGGGTCACTTCTTTTGTGCTAAGAGATCTGTAATGCATGTTTAAATGGTCACTTCTGTTGTATAATAGGGTTATTTGTAATGTTGAGTGTCTCACAGGTGCTACTTTCGAGTAGTTTTTCATCAGGGTCAAGTTTTAGTTATATTGGGTCACTCTGTTATTATATAATGATGTTGGCCACAATTTTTGTGAACAACAACTAATTGCCACAAAGTTATCATAACAAAGCTCTTTAGACCCGGGCTCAGTACAGGATGTATCAGCCTAACTATTCTGAAATGTAATTGATTTAGCCCTCTCGCTAATTAATGCATTGCCAGAATCAATATCAATTGCAAGTGATATATATTGCAAGAGACCCAATCAAACAATGGAGGTGCAATTATTGAATATACGCCACCAGTTGTACAAGTCTATTTCTTCAAGACCCATTTGGGACATTGCGTTCAATTAAGTTCGAAGGTTGAAAGAGATAAGAGAGTTATGAGCAATGTCGTGTCAAGGTTCGAATTAGAGTTTTCAATTCCTTGGGAAAATTAAAGATGAAGTGGCAAAAGGTAATTAGAAATAAGATGGTCCCTTTATTATTATGACGTGACTTCTACAGATATAAGCGTCACTTTATAATTGTATGTTTCAGCAGCATCAACTCTTGTTCAAAGTTAATGGCCACTATTCTTTATCGTACTAGCTCATACCGCACCCATCCCTAAGCCATAGTATGAAAGGTAAAAATCGCGAGAGGTAAATCGCGAGAGGACTCAACAGTTCCCACACACTGAGGCAGGCGGCAGGCCAGAGGTGGGAAGGGGGATGTTTCGAGCAAGTCTCAAACCCCTGGCCTTGGGAAACATTGGCAATGCCCTTAACCCCAAAGGTGTTACCATTGAGCATCGATTTTCTACAGATATAATGATACTCGCTCCTACTAGAAAGATTTGAAATTAATTATTGAAATTCTGAGGATTGTAATTTGGGAGAGTAGTGAATAACATAATGGGAAGAAAGGCTCACAAAGTTATCATAAGAAGGCTCTTTAGACCCGGGCTTAGTACAAGTCTCTTGCTCATATAATACGACCTCTTGGTCATATAATAGCATTCTGCTTACAGATATATTTGTCTACTTTGGTAGATTACCAGAATAATACAATTCTCTTGCTCATATAATACAACCTCTTGGTCATATAATAGCATTCTGCTTACAGATATTTTCGCCTACTTCAGTAGATTACCAGAATAATACAAGTCTCTTACTCATGTAATACAAACTTTTGGTAATATAATAGCATTCTGCTTACAGATATTTTCGTCTACTTCAGTAGATTACCAGAAATTATTACACTGCCTTCCGGGCTACAGAAATTGAGAAAGGGGTCACTTCTTTTGTGCTAAGAGATCTGTAATGCAGGTTTAAATGGTCACTTCTGTTGTATAATGCAGTAGGGAAGAACTCGTGGGGGCGCGTGATTGAGCCATCGGGGTTGGGGATTAGGTGGAGTCGCTCATAAAGGTCCATGGATTGAGTGGAACTACTGATTGAGGGAGGAATGGATGAAAGAGACATGGACAAATGAAAGGGGAGGTAGATACGTAGATGAAGCAAAGGAAACTGATGTTAAGCTTTTGCTGGTGGGTTTCGTTGGTTCTATGGTGGCTTTGTTATATGTAGGGCATATTAAATATGTAGATTCGTATGAAATAAATTGGATTATGAAAAAACTGATTGAAGAACCAATGTTAATCTGAGCCCAACAAATGTCGTTGTCTCCTTAAGACATATTTACTCCCTCTCGGTGCCCAAGGTGTTGAGTAAACGCCTCCCAGGATAGAACGGATTCGTCTCTAATGGGGCACTTCAATTCATTAAAGCCCCATCGAATTCAACTAATGTCAATACTCAGAGATTTTGTAAAATAAGGAGAAAGTTTTGTTCTATAAAAACAACGTTATTTTTCAACAGAGCCTTTGGTTATATATACTGCTTGAGAGAGGCAGTATCCCAAATCTCTCAATAACTGATATGGCAGTTATTTTACTTTTAACAAATAAATAAAAATAAATAAATATAATACCATTTTATTTATTTATCAATTTTCTAATTTATACAAATAGGGATATATTTCCAACAGGCTTTTGCCTTGCCTTCTAAGTATAGAGGTCAATGACTTGTAATGTTTTGATTTTTTGGGTCCAATTGTGACAACTCCTGCTCCAGTGTTACAAATCTATGATTACAAATTGTCAATTCCTACTCCAGCTTTTAGTTGTAGGAAAGAAAATTGCTTGAAAACTTGTTTTGCAAAAGCGTATGATCTAGTAAGTTTTTGTAAAATCGAAGTAGAACTATCAACATACAGCCGACAAAAGGTGCGTACTTTAGAGATTACACGTTAAGTTTAGTTCTGTTAAGGTGTTAATTCAGTGATTTTCGATTCAATTAAGTGATCCTCAAAAACAAAAAAAAATCGAAAAATACCAAAAATAGAGAGATGATCCCTTTACGATTATTTGTGATACTTTTGATCGACATTCGACTTGTGGTAGAGAGAGCATGATACTTTTGAGATGCAATCCCGAAAGTTTGGCATGGTTTCTCGTTTGGTTTTTATTCTCTTTGCCCTTGTATGTAAACATTTTTCCAATCACTTGATAATCTCACTTATAATCGTGAAATAATTGGTGTGATAGACATTTAACCGGTGAGATCTGGAGCCTTAAACCGACACATCTCTTTCGGTTGTTTGTCTTTCTTGAGTGTTTTGGATTCACATTGGTGGTTAATATTCTAGAACTTGCCTTAATTCTTGGTCAAAAATGTGCTTAATACTCATTTTTGCATTGGTAGGACAGAGACATTCATTTGTAACTTGTTCTTAACTAATCTTAAGGTACCTTAAGCTAAAATTGCCCACCTAATACATCACTTTACCCTTTTGAGCCCCTTTGAGCTTGTGCCTTTTTCATGATGAACCATGTTACATGCTTTCTCTTTTTCCAAACACGTATTCTCTCTCCCCAGTCTAAGACTAGTGTAACTTGTCTCTCTCATTGGGTTGAGTATTAAATTGTGAAATGGAGTAACAAAGATTAGCATGGGTGTGCTTTTGGTGAAGAATGGAGGGATGATGTATGGTTGATTTTGAGGTTGAATAAGCTTTGTAAAAAAAAGGAGGGGGGGAAGAGAGAGTCAAATAAACGTACTAGGGGTAAAAGAAGGACTTATATCTCATTTAATTAATATTGTAAATAAATATATAACCATACTTTAGCCATACATAATTAATATTGTAAATAAATATATAATTATATACTCCATTTGTCCCTAATAAATCTTGTAATTTGCATTTTCATGGTATGAAAAACAGTACTTTGACCATACATAATTATAAATAACTAAATAACTAAATAAATTATAAAAATATATTGTTTGAAAATACTATTGAAAATCAATCTAACAAAATATTATTACATTGTAAGTCTTCTTAATTTTAACTTTCACAAATTAACGGTCAAAATTAGTGAATGGAGAGGTACTAACATATCAAATCTTTATTCCAAGCCCTTAAGTGCAAAGGACAAGAGCAAATCAATGGGTCAACCATTATACATCATGAGTTTATGACACAATAAACCCGTAAATTTGAGTCTCAAGATAAGGAGCTAAAACACTTTTACAAAACGCCTTTCGCCCCACACGAATCTTAGATTGTTTTTAATAACAATATTTTTTTTGGAATGGAGAGAGTACTAAAATACTCAATCTTTATTCCAAGGTGCAATGGATCATAGCTTATAAACCATATAACTCCAAGCAATTAAAAAGATGGATCAACAATCATACATCATGAAACAGTATGGGTGCGTTTGTTAGAACTTACACGATCAGTGTAGTTCAGTTTAGCGGTCAATTCAGTGATTTCAAATTCAATTAAATGATGTTCAGTTCAGTTGAGTGATGTTCAGTTCAGAAACATACTTTTTGTCTCACATATCAAGTTGTTTTCAATTCAGTTCAGTTGTGGCCAGTTCAGTTTAGTAGTGTCCAGTTTAGTAATGTTGAATTTAGTTCAGTTCTGTTCAGTAAATTTTTGATAAGAGTAGCTCTAATAAACGCACCGAAGCCCGTAATTTGACATAGTAATAATCATCACAAATAACCATTTGAGATTATTCTTGTATAGGTTGTAACTTGTAACTTAGGATTTTTGTTGTATAGAGGTCAATGACTAGTAATGTTTTGATTTTTTGGGTCCAATTGTGACAACTCCTGCTCCAGTGTTACAAATCTATGATTACAAATTGTCAATTCCTACTCCAGCTTTTGGTTGTCGGAAAGAAAATTGCTTGAAAACTTGTGTTTGCCAAAGCGTGTGATCTAGTAAGTTCTTGTAAAATCGAAGTAGAATTATTAACATACAGTCGACAAAAGTTGCGTACTTTAGAGCTTACACGTTAAGTTCAGTTCTGTTAAGGTGTCAATTCAGTGATTTTCGATTCAATTAAATGATCCCCAAAAACAAAAAAAAACCGAAAAATACCAAAAATAGAGAGATGATCCCTTTACGATTATTTGTGATACTTTTGATCGGCATTCGACTTGTGGTAGAGAGAGCATGATACTTTTGAGATGCAATCCGAAAGTTTGGCATGGTTTCTCGTTTGGTTTTTATTCTCTTGGCCCTTGTATGTAAACATTTTTTCAATCACTTGATAATCTCACTTATAATCGTGAAATAATTGGTGTGATAGACATTTAACCGGTGAGATCTCGAGCCTTAAATCGACACATCTCTTTCCGTTGTTTGTCTTTCATGAGTGTTTTAGATTCACATTGGTGGTTAATATTCTAGAACTTGCCTTAATTCTTGGTCAAAATTGTGCTTGATACCCATTTTTGCATTGGTAGGATAGAGACATTCATTTGTTACTTGTTCTTAAAATCTTAAGGTACCTTAAGCTAAAATTGCCCAACTAATGCATCACTTTACCCTTTTGAGCCCCTTTGAGCTTGTGCCTTTTTCTTGATGAACCATGTTACTTGCTTTCTCTTTTCCCAAACACGTGTTCTCTCTCCCGAGTCTAAGACTAGTGTAACTTGTCTCTCTCATTGGGTTGAGTATTAAAATTTGAAATGGAGTAATAAAAGATTAGTATGGGTGTGCTTTTGGTGAAGAATGGAGGGATGATGGTTGATTATGAGCTTGAATAAGCTTTGTAAAAAAAAAAAGAAAAAATAAGAGAGTCAAATAAACGTACAGGGGTAGAATAAGGACTTCTATCTCATTTAATCAGAATCCTCTTGCCCCGATACTCCTAGTATTAAAGTTTAGTGAATGTTTTGAAAAAGTTTGGTTTAATGGTTGATACATAAGGTTGAAATTGATATTTTTGATTTATGGAGATGTTTTTGCACCCCCCTTGATCTTTCGTGAGGATTGAGAGGATGTTTGTATTTTCACTAAGACTTTTTTACTCTAAGCCCACATCCCAAATGTATCCCACCTTACCCTAAGCATTATTACAACCCAAAAGTCCTCCTGATCTTTGCATATGGAGTTGTCATCTAACGGTAGAGATTGTAGAAGATAGGCAAGCTTATGGTAAGATACCACCGATGTTTGAATCTTGAGTGTCAAATGATTATTTCCCCCAGACACATTTGAGTTTGAGTGATCCACATTTCCTAAAGTGAGGGTCTATCGGACTAATTTGTTTCATGTTTTGAGTGAGATTATCGAGTCGGTTGAGTGCTTTCATGCTTTGTGACTATTTGAAATATTGCCAAATCTTGGAACTAATGTGATCTTTTGGTGAGCTTGTTTCCTCGATGGATTTTCATGCCTTTGATATCCTTGTTTGGTGTTCTACCTCGGTACCTCAACTTTAGAGGGTGATCTCTCGATCCTCTTGGGCTAGCTAATATACTTGCATGTTATGTTGATTGGTATTTGCTTGAGTACAAGTAAAAGATAAGCATAGGGGAGTTGATAAACATGAATTTGTTGCATATTTTGTGATGATTTGTACCCCATATTGTTTGATTTAGTGTGTGTGTTCCATGGCATTTTAGCTTGAATTTTGTTTCTCTTGTCCTTCTTTACGTTTTTGGTATATTGTGTGCACATTGCTCATTTTAGACCCAACTCTCGAGAGATACAAAGACATTTATAAGATGAGAAGAACCAAGGACAAAGTTTGGACACCTCTTCGGAATTTGTTCATAAAATCTTCATATGAACTTCAAATCAAGTGATTCAAACTGATGTGAAAAGCTAACAAACAGAGTTCAACTTTCGTGTTTTACGTTTTTGCCAACTCCAAGTGCAAGACTGTTCAAAATGCGTCAGAAGGCAAAAATGGCCAAACCAGGAGAAAAACGACGTCCTAAAAATGGCAATTTTTCCATTCCAGCAACTTCCCAAGTTCCTGGTCGAATTTCACCTAGAAAAACAGCCAGTCCCCAGAAAAACGGCCTAGGTCATTTTTTCCGAGGAGGTCATTTTTCTGGGTCATTCGATCACGAGACCCATGGAGACTATAAATAGTCCCTCTCCCTTATTTTTCGATCTTATCTCATCCTTAGCTTAATTTTTCTAGGGTTTTTAGTAATGTTCCTCAAATAGTGAGATTAGGATAATTTAGTGAGTGTTAAACATTTATAATTAGTGGAAATCTTCTCTTTAATCTTGAATATTGGTTGTAAGTTTTCTTTCTCCTCTCTCTTTCTATAAATACTTTGCAAGTTATAATCTTTGTTGTTGAATGTTTATGGGTATTGTTATTATCAAGTTTAGTTTGCTTAATCCCATGATTAGTGAGTAGTTTAATTAGTTCTAGGATTTGGGTAGCCCTAATCTTTGCTCTTGATTGTTAGTTAGTCCATTCCCCAAGTTTAAATCCAAATTTCTATCAATGTTAAGCATGTGCCCACCAAGTGTTTGATAAATTGCTTGATCCACTTTTTATCTTATTTATGCCTATTGTTAAGCTTGTTAAGCATGTTAAGCATGTGCCCACCAACTCTCAAGCATGTTAAGCTTGGAAGTGTGTTTGATGATAGTAGTTGCTTGACTATTGATGCTTGAGAGTTAATACCACGAAAGTGGATTATTTCTTTTGTGACTATATAATTAGCTTAATTTAATATAACTCATGCCTAATTAGGACCATAGAAATAGGACTCTTGGTTTGTGTTTGGGTAAATCACATCCCTTTGAAAGAAGGTGTTTGTGATACTTTTGCTAATTGTCAAGTGGTTTGTTATTTAAGTTTGGGGGTTATTTGGGACTAATTGACTTTCAAGGTGCATGATTAGTGGTTATTCTTATCCTAGAATTGCCTTTATTATCGTTTCACATCTTTATTTGCTTTCATCAATGAGTTTACTTAGATTAACCAATTTACACAACAACTCTTTAAACGGTTTAAATAGCCTATAATTTAGGGATATTTAGTACTTTATCAACGAGTCCTTATTGGATACGATCTTTTTATTATTTCGATAAACCCATGCAATTGCGGGGCTATCAGCGAGTTTCTTTAGTAGCTACGTACTATATTACTAGTGGTTAAATGAACATGAAAGGAGAAATATGAAAAATACTACAAATGTCATTTGGCAGTCTCGAACTTGAGACATCTCAGAATTTATAAGAGACTAACTTCGTCTATGTTGAACCTATTTTATGATTAGAGTAGGGATGATATTAAATTAAAACAGTTGTTAAACATAAAGAAAGAAAAAAATTCATCATTGATAAAATTTCTCGTGGAAAACTAGTCGCTTCCATGTCAAAGTTAAATAAATGGCCACGAAAAAAATATTTTTTGAGGCAATTTAGTCACAAAGGTATTCCACTGGCAGCGATTTCCCCAAAATGACCACAAAACTTGTTTCCCATAATAAAATTAGGCATAAAAGTGTTTTATTTGTGGCAGTTTTTGTGGAAATGGCCATGGAAATATTTTTCCGAAGCAACTGCGAAACATGTGTAAAAGTTGGCCACCAATTTTGAACTCTTGTGGTGAAATTCGTGATTTCAGTGGTTAATTGTTGTAGTTTTTTTAATTTAATTTTTACGAAAAATATTTGCTAACTATTAACTACTTTTACTACTATTATTATTTAACTTTGATCGTTAGCGTATGATTTGGGTTGTTTCCCTCTCGACTTTGAATCTTAGCACTCAAAAAGTATGTCTGCTAATTGGTCTTTGCTCCATGTATCGGTTTTCGAGCCCGATTCACCGCCTACTTGCCATTTATGCCCAAGTCATTCCGAAGAGGCAAATTTTATTGTTTATGTCAACTTGAAGCACTTCTTCTTACAGTTTCAATTCTATCCAGAAAATTTCAATTCAGATAAATTTAGTAGAAAAAATGTTGAAAAGAAGAAGCTCTTAATTTTTTTTTTAAAACCCAACTAGAACTATAAAGATCACTTTTTTTTTTTTTTTTTTTTTTGAAAAGGCAAGATAACCTGGCCACCAAAAGGTTAGCCTAAAGTGTCATTTACCAGTAAGTTGGTAATGGACTGGTAAAAAGTAGTCTGCTACAGCATTCGCTTCCCTAAAGCAATGGAGGACCTCCACTTTGTCAAAAAAATGGAGGTCTTTTTTGGTATCAGTAATGATGTTCTCTATCTCCCAGGGAATGTGTCATTCTGCTCGAATAGCTTTGATCACTGCTAATTGTCGCCTTCAATTGTGATATTCTTGAAACCTCTTTCTCTGACCACCCTAACACCTTCTCGTAGCCCAATTACTTCTGCCATCAAGATAGAGCCAATACCACAGGACCGAGCGCCCATCACGATCGGTTCACACCTATCATCCCGAATACAAAGCCTACAGCTGCATTAAGGTTATAATTTTAGAACCATCAAAATTAAGTTTAACATATTCTGGTCTTGGGAAGGTCTAGGAAACATTCGACCGAGGTTCTTTCTTCCTAGCTTTCCGATGAAAGGCTCCACTGATATCAAAATCAATATTCTTATGTGATAAAGCTCTCCATTCGTTAAAGCTGACTTTAACTGAAACTGCTATTTGAAGAGGAGTTGTCGATAAATCATCAAATTGAATCTCATTTCGGGCGAATCAAAACATCCACCAAGTCAAAATTAGTAAGACTAGTTTCCATTCAGATAACTTTTGCCTAAAAAAGTTAAGGCTTTGAATAAAAGAAATTTCTGAATTTATTATATCCACTCTAATTTGAACACCACACAAATTATTAACTTTCTTTAGAATTTGAACAAAAGCAGGACAACGAAAGAATAGATGGAATTTTTCCTCATAGTGGAAGTTATAGAAGACACATTTCTTAGGGATAATGATCTTACTTTGTTGTAACCTTTGCTTGGTAGGTAAGCCATTCAGACAGAGTTTTAAGAGAAAAATTTTAACTTTTGCTGCTATATTAATATCCAAAATTAATCCAGCTAAATTCACATTGGTTCTGAGAACAATTCTGGAGACCTTGTGCTATCCAGGTAGCCGATTTACATGAGAATATCCCCAATAAAACTAATCTGGAACTTCATTATAGAGGATTGGGATTCCTAGGATTGCTTTTATGGTATCAGTCGACACAACTCTAGCAAGAAGGTTTGAGTCCCAACCTCCATTGCTTGAGAAAAAACATTTAACTGGGATTGATAAGTCAAAAAAGAGTCGTCCGATTAATTGTCATGAAACATTTCTAAAAACGGCACTTGAGAAACCCAGATATCCGTCCAGAACCGGATAGTTTCTCCATCACCGACTTGCCAGCGAAGGCCTCTTTGGAATAAATTCCGAACCTCTAAAAGGTGCGACCATTGCCAATAATTTTTCTGTCCCTTTTTGAAGCCTAAAATATTGCAGCTTTTTAGGTACTTGCTATTAATTATTCTTACCCATCTACTATCGGGTTCTTTAATAATTTTCCAGATTAATTTCATCTGCATTGCTTTATTAACTGCATCCACTTTTCGAAGGCCTAAACCCCCCCCCCATTTTTTTTGGCCGGCAAAGTTTATCCCACCCGATTAGATTTGCGGATTTGCAATCTGGACTTTTATTCCAAAGAAAATTTCTATTTATTTATCTAAACTAGATAAAGTAGTCGTCGGAAAGGAGAAACTCTGCATTGTAAAGATTGACGTTGCTGCCAAATTTGCCTGAATAAGCGTAGCTCTACCTGCCTGAGACCAGGGACGATGCCAGAACTTTGAATGGAGGGGGGCCAATTTTAGTAGACTTGTAAAATTTATTATGACTTAAAGTAATTTCAATTGTTCTATAAAGAAAAAAATAATTTTAATTGTTTTCACCAAAGGATAAAAGAATTTCAAATTTTTTTTCACCAAAAAAAGCAATAGTAAAACAACTAGGGGGGGTAAGACCGATTACTACATGGATAATGGGCTGTTGGGCCACCAAAACAAAGCACAAATTGCAAAAAAAAAAAAGTAAAGTTGTTGGGATTTGAACATAGACCAAGCACTAAATACAACATTATTCAAGGGGGCCAAACCAACTATGCTCCTAAATTTTCCTAATACTAATCTGCACATGTGATATATAACAAATATATTGACTGGGGCCATGGCCATTCCATGCCATCATATAGCTTCGCCCTTGCCTGAGACAAAGGGTGTGTTCTTTTCCACTTATTAAACCTTACTCAAGCAGTCGAAATAAGTGGCAAGACCTTACTCAATCAGTGGGAATCAGTGGCTAGACATTATTGAATCAGTGAGAATCAGTGGCAAGACCTTACTCAATTAGTGGAAATCAGTGGCAGGACCCACATTCCTACTCACAAAATCAGTGGCAGGACCTTATTGAATCAGTGCGAATCAGTGGCAGGACCTTACTCAATCAGTGAAAATCAGTGGCAGGACCTTACTCAATCAGTGGAAATCAGTGGCAAGACCTTATCCAATCAGTGGTAATCAATGGAAATAAGTGAAAAAGAACGCACCCAAACAATTAGCTTTCCATTTAGCGAGATGACTTTGAGTACGCTCAACAACATTATTAAAAGTCTGAGCATTAACCCGATCGCTAATAATAGGAAAACCTAGGTATTTGTCTAAGCAAGAAGAATGACACATTAAAAGGATACTTTTAAAGGATTCAATCATATTTCTAGTGACATTCTTAGTGCATTGAAATGCTGATTTATCAAAATTGATTTTCTGACCCGACATATTACAATCTGTCCCCTGATAGATTTGTATACCAATGTTTTTAGATGACAAATCACTTTCTCGTTGAAGCCTACGAGCAAGTACCTCAGCACACATAATGAATATATAGGGGGGTAATGAGTCTCCTTGTCTTATCCCTCGGGAGGGGATAAAAGTGGAGCCTGGAGCATTATTGACAAGAACTGAAAAGGACACTGAAGTGATACATTCCTTTATCCAACCAATCCATTTGTCATTAAAACCAAACTTTTGAAAGACCCGGAAGATAAAATTCCAGTCCAATCTATCATACGCTTTTTCCATATCTAACTTGATACCTAGTCATCCACTTTTCCTTTCTTTGAGCGGAAAGAGTGAAAAATGTCATGAGCTAGTAATATGTTATCCTGGATGCATCTATCTGCCACAAAAGCACCTTGGAAAGGGTGAATAAGCTTCCTAAGAACTGTCTTTAGTCTTTCCGTTAAAATTTTTGATATGACTTTATAGATAGTGGTACACAATCTAATCGGCCTAAAATGATTAGTTGACATTGGATTATCGATCTTAGGGATAAGAGTTATAAAGGTTTGGTTTATTTCTTTAAGGATTTTGCCTGGAAAAAAAAGAAAGCCTTAACTGCTCTGATAAGGGAAGGGCCTATAATATTCCAATAAGTTTGGAAGCAAGCTGCCGGAAATCCATCGGGTTTCGGGATTTATTAGGAGCCAAAAGGAAAGCTGCTTCTTAAATTTCATCATCGGAAACATCCATAGTGAGTCTATTGTTATCTTCCAGACTGATTTCTGTTTTAATATCCTGGAGATCACTATCCGAAGGATTAATACAATTGTTCCTTGACGAATCTTGACTTAAATTCTTTACTTATTTCATCACGAATACTAGTTGGATCCGTAAAATGAATACCATCCTTACTTAGAAAATCTACCATTTTCTTCTTACTCTTGGAAATCGTTGCCTTAGTTTGGAAATATGTTGTGTTTCTATCACCTAGCAATAAAATTTTTTCCGGGATCGTTGGAACCAATATGTTCTATTGAAATGTATAAGACTTGCTTTTTTTCTTAACAAATTGGCTTATGAGGTTATCAGTCTATCATTTTGTGGCATTGTACACAATTTTCTTTGAACACTAATAATTTGCCCTTCAACCTCTTTAAGTTGACGGATTATGTTACTAAACTTGAGTTTCGCCCAATTCTTTGAGAACTTTTTCAAGTATTTCAACTTTTGGCATAATTGATATAGCTGTGAGCCATCATACCTTTCTCCCCATGCTTTCCTAACTAGACCTTCATAATCTGTATGTTTAATCCATGCTAACTCAAAACGAAATAGGGGAGGGGTGAAAAGCTTTTGAGAATTAAGATGTAAAATAATTGGACAATGATCAAAAGTACCAAAATCATGGTGAGAAATATGCATTAGTCGGAAAAAATTCAAGCAAGATGGAGGTACTAGTACTCTATCCAAACGTTCAAAGACATTATTCATGCCTGGTTTCTTCTTCCTCCAAGTATAGGATCCTCCCACAAAAGGAATAACCATAACATTGGCATTGAATTTAAAGGACTCTAATCTGTCAAATCTGTTTTGTGAAGGGATAAAACCCCCAAGCTTTTCAGAGCTAGAACCTATTTCATTTAAATCTCTCATGATAATAAATGGTTTGGATAGTGAGACACAATATTGCAATAAATCAGACCAAAATTGTAGTTTGTGATTAGCTTGGGGAGGCACATAGCAAAAGATGACAACCAAAGGAGGTGAATTTAAATGATCTTTAACTAACACTGAAAGGAAACGCACATCTTTATATAACACAGTAACATCAATAAGATGGGGCTGCCACAGAACCCAGATACCACCAGCAAATCCAATGCAAGGGATAAAATCAAAGCTACTGAAGCCAAACTGATACATAATAGTTGCAGAAGGGTCGTACTGCACTTTAGTTTCGACTAATGCAATTAAGTTAACTTGATGAAATTTGCAAAAGAGTTTAATTTCTTCACCAGAATTATTCCTTCCCACCCCTCTAACATTCCAAAAAACAATTTTATCCATAAAAACTACTATTTAAAGAACATCAGTAGGCTGAAAAAATCATCTTTTTAGTGAGAGAATTAAAATTACCTTCCCAATAGACAAGGGCAAGTAACTGAGTGGCAACAAGGTATGATCTTTCCCACCATATTGGCCAGGCTAAATATAAACCAATCCGATTCCAAACCATGGCAGCCTACTTCATCCTTAACAAAAATCCAACCAAGTTGGGTTTTAAGCATTAAAGCTTTAAAACTCACATTCATTCCAAACATCTTACCCAACAAGCTATTACCAGTAGAAGCATCCATAACAACAACAACTTGGGATATATCATCTACACCAAACCCATCAAACAGAGAGGCAGAACAAAAGTCAAACTTAAAGTGATTAATGCTAGAATCAGCATCACCCATAGGTGATGTAGCATAGCTTAAAATGATAATTTCGTAGGAAATGTGCATTGGAAGTTGTGATGAAGAGACCTCCTTCATAACCACATACTTAAAGCTACTAAAAGCTATTATAAAGCAAAGATAGATAAAAGAGAAGCTTTGCACATAACAATAAAGGAAAACAGGATAAAGAGGGGGATGTGGTGCAGGAACAAACCTGCAGGTTATCTGCCAAAAATAGCCGTCAAGGGGGGCTAACCAATTTGATGAACAGTAGGGGATAATACACATAAGGAAGCCATGGAAATGGCCATCGTACTTGCAGAAGAGAGGGTATGCTAAAAACATAGGGCTAACACCTCCTTGTGAAAGGAAGTGATAAAGGCAACTGGCATTCATCCTCAAAGGTGAGGGAAGAACTGGTAAAGGCATATAGTGTCCTCTTGGAGAGAGAACAATCGGCATATAGAACGGCATACAAAGAAAGAGAGATACCTGAGAGGAAGCAGATAATAGAGAGAAACCGAATTCCCCAGAAGCAGTGACAAACTAGGAGGTTACTCTTACTATGCACAGACTATCATTTTATTACTATATGCTTAAATAAATTTTTTTATAATTTTTTAAATAATACAAATATATATCGGAATAAAAATTGTGACAGATCAAAATGTTATACGTGTCATATTAGTTAGGTTATCTCCAAAAATTTCTATATCTCTCAAAATTATAAAATAATAATATCTATTAATTACTAATCACCTAACCTACCATTCTACGTAGTACCTCACATATTTATAACCTAACAAATTGTCACTCTATATGTGAGCATGCTTGACATTTTATTTGATTCGTCATATACTTGAAAATTTTAGTCACAGATTAAACGGGTGATTATACCCTGAACCGGTTTGATTCGTTCTAATTGTCCATTAATGTGTCTCTCGCTAATTAGAATTTAAAAGTTGAAAGTCTAACTTTCATTCGAACGGATGTAAAAAATTGGGAGGACTAACCAGTCGCCTTCTCAAAAAAAAAAAAAAAGGTTTATCAAGATGTGATACTTATAGTTACCTGCGCTTATACCCACAACTATGTAGCCCTTAATATATTGCGTGCATCTATTCCCACAAATATTCATCATCTATACCTAATTATATTTTGTTTTTCGAATGCAAATAGAATTTATTATAAACAACTAATAGTCAAATCTTTCATCCTTACATTGGCTAATTAGTTAACGATTGAAAACGTTAAAATGTTTATATTATATTTATTTTAGATTGCATTAAGTAAGATAAACGACCCATAGCGATTATTATATGATATTTATTAATCACAACTCATTATTCTACATAACAGAAAAGAAAAAAAGAAAAAAAAAAAAAAAAAAAAAGATATTACATGGTGAATCCCTGTGATTTAGCAAAATGTCCGGTGCGTCCGCATTTTAAGTTTGGTATATATAGTACCCCTATGCTTAAAGGTTATTGTACACCATATCCAATTTTATAAACTTTACCAAATAAAAAAAAAACATCCCATCTAATTCCCATAAATCTGGAACGATATTTTTTCAATATTAGTACTTCAGGATAAGAGAAATAAGAAAAAGCTCCTACCTTTGAAGTCAGCTAGCTAAAAATGGTTGCCCTTACAAAATTCAGCTCATATCCAGATATCCATTTACCGGTCCGACCTTTAGTGCACCGCAGATTTTCAGAACCGAGTAATTTTCAGGTTGTGGGTTGGTCCATTAAGGGTCGAAGATTAGGCAAGTGTGTACTGTGTAGGGAGTTCAAGGAAGGGAATGAAATTGAGGAGAGAGAAAATGATGATGTTGATTTGGGGTTTAAGAAAGAGAACGAACGGCCCAATTTGAGTTCATTTAAGTCATGAATTGTGAGATTGTGTTAGGTACTGTTAGTGGCCTGCAAGGGCTGCATTGACTGAGCTTTAGAAAGATCTTTTGTCGGTGAGGAATTTATGGTTTGGAAGAAGCGTCTCCAATGCCTTCAACTTTTGGAAGGGCAAAATAGTAATGAAATTTTGATTTAATAGAGTCTTTGACGGTAATGGTCAAAATTGTACATGATGTACATTAACTTTTAAGTATAGGGGTACGATATATACAAAACTTAAAATGTGAACGCAATATACTCATATGAGTTTTTGGTTATTATTATTTTTTTTATTATTTATATCATTTACTACTCAAATAATGACATTGATTTTAATAAAAATTATTAACACCCCATATTAATTTGACTCATTCATGCTTAATAATTATCCAAATCATGACTCATCTTATAAAAAGAAGGAAAAAAAAGTTTTAATTTAAATATCTTGGATATAAGTCAGCCAGAGAGTGAAACTTGTCAGCTCACCAATATATATATATATATATATATATATATATATATATGATTAGACTAAAGCTAGCTCCAAGATATCCAGAGCCCAAAGTTGTAACCAAGTGTTACTCCATGGATTAAGAGAAGGTACAGCACCAAGAAAGGGCCACGCAGGCCACAAATTGTTAATGGAGACAACACAACCAGAAGTTAGAGTCAACCAATCTCCAAGAATGGAACTGAAATGAAAATTGGGATTCAAAACCCCAAGCCTAGGGTAGGGATGGCAATGGGTCTGAGATCTGGCCCAGACCCACAAATCCAGATCCATTTATAAGGGTCTGGATCCCATTTTTATAGACCTATTGGATCTAGATCTGGATTTGGATCCATGTATCGTAAATGGATCTGGATCTGGGTCCAGCATCACAAATCCAAACCCGATGCATGGACTCATTAACATGTAAAAAGAAAAAAGAAAAAAGAAAAAAGAAAAAAGTAAAGACCATGTATAAAAAAGAGTCCAAAGGTGAAACTTCGAGTTTCTTTCATTTTTCAATAGGTATAATACGTTGTTAAGTGATATTTTCTAATAAAACCTAAAATCTTATGCCTATTATAGAATTTGATAACAAATCTCTTTATCCATTAATTTATTAATGAGCCCCATTTAGGATCCACGGATCTACTAGATCCAGCGGATCTAGATCTGGATTTAAGTTTTATAGACCCTGTAAGGTCTGGACCGGATCTGGATGTCAGCCCAAAAATATAAATGTGTCTGGATCCTGTTGGACCCGCCCCAGATCCGGCCCATTGCCATCCCTAGCCTAGGGTTAGCTAAAAAGACCCCAAATTTCACAAAAATAAACCCCTTATTTTAAATGGGGTATTTAACTTGAATCCAGTACAAGTAGAGTACTAAAAAGCAGTAAAAAGAACAGTATTGGGTCTTGATAAAATCTGGGTAGTGGAGCTTCGAGAGATGGCGGAAGTTAGGGATAGAACCCTTTTTAACGAAATTGTCGAGTGACAATGGGCTGTTGGGTTGATAAAGGTCCTCAAAGAGCAAAGAACAATTGAGGAGTAGAGATCTGAGCTGGGATTCATTATTTTGGCTAGAATTTTCGGTTGATTTGAGAAGAAATTGGAGCTTGAAGAAGGAAGGAGGTTTATGGGGGCTAGGTTTCTTGGGAGGCTTTTTCTTCACTTTCTCTCTCTTCATTTTGTTTTTTAGAACTATCAAGATCACTGATAAAAGTATAATATAAACTATGAAATTATTTTCCTAATGAATTGTAAAAAATTTTAAAAAAAAAAAAACAAAAAAAAAAACAACTAAAAACAGAATTGTTTATTTTGTCTTTCCGAATGAAATATTTTTGTGCGTACAACATTTGTAGCATCTTCGTGCACCTGGTACAAAATTACAAGTCTCCTGACTAAGAAAGAAAATCCATGAGAAAATTAAGCAATTCGTTCTTCTTTTCCTTTGTCGTAGTGCTATCCGTAACAAATGATCCGTGCTTGACATCCTTTCCATCAAACAAGCATTTGACAACAACCCCTTTCCTCTCTAACAGTTTGGCCAACTCCACAGCCCGGTCATTCAGCGGGTCACCTTCTGAAGCAATTACCCCGACCCGCCAATTCAAATCCCAAACCGAATCAATCAAACTTGACCCACCACCAGCACTCGGGTCACAATCAAACTTGACCCACCACCAGCACTCGGGCCATCCGGGTTGGGGATTAGGTGCTGCTGCTCATAAAGATCATCCATGGAGGATGAGTTGGGATGGGAGTCTGACATTTTCGATTGAGTGGAATTGGATGAAAGAGAAATGCACAAATTGAAGGGGAGGTAGGTAGATCGTAGATGAAGCAGAGGAAACTGATGTAGTGATGTTAAGCTTTTGCTGGTGGGTTACGTTGGTTTTATAGTTGCTTTCGCGCCTTGCCTTCCAAGTAATAAGGTCATTGACTAGTAAAATGCTGGGAAATGTTGGAGGAATTACAAGTCAAGGCTTGTCAACAGCTATGTGCTTGTAGGTAAGGACGCTCGTGAGACATATAAATGGATCACCGAAGAGCAATGGGAAAGATTCAAGAAACACCATCTAAGCGAAGAGTTTAAGGTAATGTTATCGTATAATGTGTTTTTGTTACATATGCAAAATTTCACAACACATTATAATATTGGGATTCCTTTTCTTAACAGAAAATAAGTGACAAGGCGAGGGAGAATTCAAAATGTAACCAACATCCACATTTTCTAGGGCAAGGTGGATATGCAGCGAATAGGGCCAAGTGGGCTATTGATGACCCTATTGCTTCTTTATCAACATCTACCATTGATTCATGGATTCGATCTGATGATTCGAACATCAGGACGAAGTAGTTATGATTGGGTTAGGGCAAGAGTCAAGAAGAATGAAGGAGGGGAATATTATATTCCTAAGTCTCCCACTAAAGAAGTGTTCAAAAAAATGGTAAGCATAGTTATGTGTTCATTAAACTTGCAAACTTCAGCCGTTGAATCCCTCATTTGGGTTGTTAGCCTAAGTCATAGCAGAAATAGGAATAAAGATCTGAGCTTCTCCTTGCAAATGGAATTACCTTAAAGAAATAGGTGAGAAGAAAGCATGCTTACAGTTAACTCCTTTAGGGATAAGAAAATGCGTTCTGATGCAAAATCCAATTGGTGAACTTTAGCCTCCACAATCTGCAGCCAGAAAGTCTCTTAAGAGCTGAACACAAAAATAATAATACATGCACAATGCTTGATTAATTTTGGACATTGATGAAAGCCTCTGGCTTACATATGAACATCTTTTCTGGCTGAGAGGGGGGGAGCTACTACCTAGGTTGAGAGTTAGCTGCTTTGAAGTTCTTAAGTAAATGTACAATGCAAAGTATGAACCTAACAAGGCAAGATTGATTCAATTTAAAGACCAAGACAGAACCTGTTATCCAATATGCTTTGCCATCAAATAATAAGCTTGCTTACCTGGCCAATTTTTAAGTACGATGAAGGGTCTAGACTGGCATCCCATGACACTTCTGTCTGGTGTATTAAAGCAGGGACTCCTTCAACCTACAATATCTCATTTACCAAACCAAATAAGGTTCATAGATCCTCATAACAGCGTCATTTATTCATTTCAGTATCAAGAAAAACGTGGAAATAAATAAAGATAAAAGTCTTTTTACCTCAACAAAGATACCAAAATAAGTTATCTTCTTTATGCAGCATTTCACAACGTCTCCGATGCTAAGTTTTGCCTGCAGTTACAATGAATAATGTTTAACTTTTAAGAGCCAATAAGAAAACTCGGGTCATAACGAATCATTTGATAACAGAAGGTACTAATATAACCTTTCCTAGTTTCTAGGAGCATTAGTTCAATACTCTCCATCAACATCTTAATTCAAGACTTTCCAGAACATAGAAATGTATGATATGCTCATAAGATATTAGATCTAATAGTCTTCACTACAGTCAAATAGCCAAGTAATCAACGACAAATTAAAATAGAATCTAGACTAACCACATAGGATAGGGCCTTCCATAGGTCAGCTAATGGATGACATATAAATGAACAGACAAATAAGTAAATAATGCTTATTGATTTCAGATCTTTGTTGCAACACAAGGAAATGTCAGCTAAGTGGAAGGATGCTCTTTTAAGTGGGAGATAAGAGTTTCAGGAGTTGACTTTGCTGAAGAGAATTTGTGTTGCAGGAAATCTCATTCTGGAGATCTGAAATTAACATTTAGCTCATGTTGACAAAATAAAAATATTGCTGCTATATAAGCTTGTAGCAAAGATCTCATGCATTGCCAACACATACTGCCAGGTGACAAGGCCTCTGCCAATCATGTTCTTAGTCAATTTCAAAGCAGAAATATTATCCTGGTACATGTGTTTGCGAAAAATCAAAATTGCATCTGCTCTAACTATCTTGGATGTTCTTCAAGGAGCTTCTCTGTATCACCATATCATACCATTAAACCTAAGCGCACTCGTTGTCTGTTACCTAACACAACCCCTTCATTATTTGAACTAACATTAGGAAGGCGACCCATACGTTGAAATTATGAGGTAGGCTGGATTCTAGACTACATGAAGACAAAAGGTTATACCAAATAAGAACTGACTTTCAAATTCAGTTGCCAGCTTTTCTTCTTTGCTTCTCTGGTCAGTTTAGGGGCATTTTTAGCATCTTTCATTTGAGGAGCCAATAACAAGCATAGTATTTTATTAACATTGAACTGAGAAGATTGTCGTTGGATCCCTTGTTTGGGTTGTTAGCCTAAATCATATCGGACCAGTATTTATTAATGCTTCAAATTTAATTGGAACAGGAAGAATGGCAGGAGAAAGCCTTTGAAGGATCATGTACACCTAGTGGGCAAGATGATGTCTTGACACGTGCACTTAGGACAAAGGAGCATAGCGGGCGCGTCAGAGGGGTTGGAGAAAGAGCCACCCTTTCAGATGTGTTTAAGTCGGACAGAGGCAAGCATCCAAGGGGGGTCATCTCGGTGGATGAATTGGCTATGATTACACAACAAATTGAGACCAATGTGACCAAGATAGTGAAGGAGGATACAAGGGAAGAAATGAGGGAAGAAATGATGGAAGAAATGAATGAAATGGTTAATGCGAAGCTTAGAGGCATTTTGAACCATTTCCAAAACATTGGTATGCCACTTTCAGAGAAATTTGAGGTAGATCAGTTGAAAGCTACTCCATCCCCTCACATGGCTCGAAGTAGTTGCCACTTGGTGGAGTTAGATCCTTTTTTAGATTTGCAGGTATGTTGCTATTTGCAATTGGTCGTTTATTGCCATTTTTTCGTTTTCTAGCTATCCGATCATGCTATCACCTATCTGCAAACAAGGAGCTCGTTATTATGCAAATATCGCTAAATAGTCTAAGCTTATAAGTAGCACGTTTATGCTCCTGCAGATTGAACAATATGATGTCTTATTTAGAACCAGATAAATACAGCTAAATGTCTTGTTTGTTTGAAACAGAGCTTATTAGCATTGTTACTGGCATTAATATTCAGATACTTTTAGCCTTTAGGCTATTTGTATCAACTATCATATAGTTTGCTGAAATATTAAAATGTTATACTTCAATGAATCTTTATGGTTTGTGTGATTCATTGTTATTGAGATGATAATTGTTCTGCTTATCTTTGTGGTGAAATTTATGAAGAGGGTGGGATTCAACAATAAATGAAATGGTGATGGCATATGGTGTTTAGTTGTTTTGCTAGTTGGTGCAAGAGTTTGCATGCACTGAACTAATCATTGTCTTTAATGTAATTGAAATAGAAGCTGACTCCATGCCAACTATGTGTGATGAATAATAATTCCGAGAGAGTGCTTGTCGCAATGGGCAGTGTGTTGCCATCGATGTCCGAGGGGGCAGCCGTGGTTCATGGCGAAAAAATAGCAACAGATAAAGTGAAGGTGTCTGTTGATGATATTGTTGCTGAATTTAAGCACACTCCCCTTCCAGTGCCATCTAAAGAACATCATAGGATGGGTGATGTAGTTGGTAGTTATGTCCAATGGCCAAAAAATCTGATGATGTTGGGACAGGTAACATACTTTTTTTTTTATATAGAAATATGATTGTTTTGTTACTTGTATTACTCATTTAATTTGTGTTCGGAACTTAAGTATGATAACTCTTAGCTTTATGACTATCTAAATAGGATTCAATGGTAGTACAGAAGAGTAAAGCCCCACAGAATCAGATCAAAGCCCCCCAGAAACAGAAAGCCGCCACTGAGAAAGAGAAAGTAAATGCCACTGACAAACAGAAACAGAAGCAAAAACAAGTTGTTAGTAAAGAGTCAGCTACACCTACCAAGAAAAAGGGGTTGCTTGTTAGTGATGCTGCACTACACGATATGAGTGAGAAATGTCGACTTCTGCATGATGCCATAATGTCGTTACCCACTCATTTGGCTGGCATCGATGTTCCATTAGATCAAGAGTGTTCAAGAATGATAAGAACTCACATACTACAATCACTGTCAGCCGTAGTGACGTCTCTCAATTTATAAGAATGGAATGGTTAAATATATCCTCTTTGCAGATATTCATCATGTATGACTTTCATTCTTATATTTTCATTTAAATCATATTTTTCTGTGTTCAATTATAATTACAAACTAATGGCACTTGTATCAAATTCAAGGTACTTACACAAGTTTGCAAGGACACCAACGTGGATTCGATTGGATTCATGTGTCCTTGCGAATTAGCAGTGGTTCGTGCACATTCGGATCCAACAACTACATACTGTCAGACTGTTCTGCATGCATTGCAAGCCAAGCACTTTATCCTAGCACCTTACCTCCAAGAGTAAGAACTAACAAAACTATGCTCTTGATTTTTCTTCCTTAATTCAGCATTGAGATTGTCTAATTTTGATATTTTTAATGTAGTGAGCACTGGATGTTACTTGTTATTTGTTGTCGTGAAAATGAGGTTTACATGTTCGATCCATTAAAGCGAAAGCGAACCGTATACCTAAAGGGACAGTTGGGAGTGTAAGTTATGTATATTAATTTGTAATTTAAAGTGGTGTAAAAGTCTTTGATATCCCTGCTTAATGTTTTTTTCTTATTTTTATAGTGCCTTTAGAGTATATGTGGCGGAAGGTGGTAAGCACAAGGTCGGATCTAAGTTGCATTGGGATAGCGAAGTTGAGGTACATATATTACTATTAGTTTGCTAATTATAAAATTAAAGTCGTTTGTGTTTAACTTTCACATGTTCTTAATTACCAAATTATATGTGTACTTAATTTTTAATTTGTATAATATGTGGATTATTTTAGTGTCCTCAACAATAAGGAGGTAAAGAAGAGAGTTGCTATTATGTGATGGGATATATGTATGAGATAGTCACACTCTATCACAAAGAGCCTAACTTGGAAAAGATATGAGTTGTGTCTCGGGAAGCTATTATCATTCAAAACAATTATATAATATTTTATCGTTCTTTTATATATAATAGTTTTGCCATTTTTTTTTTTTTTTTATTATATAGGGTATTGGTGGAGGACAATATACTCAAGAGCAAATTAACGAGATTCGAGATCTTTGGGCAGAATATATAATTGATGAATGTGTATGAATTAGTAATGATTTGAGATAGTTGTATGTGTACTCATATTTTTATCTATATTATCAACTTTTTATAAGTTATTGAATATATTGTTGTGTGATGGTTTGATGCGTGGGAAATTGTGATGACTCTTGTGTAGTTTTGGTGGTGGCCTGGCATGGATTTTGTGGTGTACTGTTTGTGGAGATATGTGGTGCATAGATGTTGTTGGTAACAGCAGGCCAGGGGGTGATTGAATGGTGTTGTCCAGTTTGTGGTGATCCACTAGTGTATTGTACCTATACAGGTTTTTGGCATTTTGGTGCTGTAACGAAAAAAAATTAAAAAAAAAATATTATGACTGTGCGACGATCCTTTAAATATAGCCGTCGCATATAATGTTTTCAAAGAAAATCAAAATTAAAACAAAATACATAATATGCGACGATTCATATAAAACAACCGCCACACAAAGTAGGAATGTGTGGCGGTTGTTGTCCTGAACCGCCACACAAAACGGGTATGTGTGGTGGTTGTTCTCTTCAACCGTCACACATACTCAAAGAATGTGTGACGGTTCTTGAGGATAATCGCCGCACATTCTCTTTGTGTGGCGGTCTATTAACCGTCGCACATTGTCTGCGAGAATGTGTGGCCCCTCGAGTTATGGTGGTCGATAACCGTCGCATATTAGTGGTTTGAATCGCCATAGATGACCATTTCTGCACTAGTGTTGGGGAGTCTAGTTAGGAGAGAGGAGAGAGAGGGGCGGTGGCAGGCAGACGACACTGTCGGCGAGAAGCACAGATCATTGAGAAACGCTGGTTGCAGGAAGAGGGTGGCGAGGGCTGAGCAAACATCCATGGAAGAGAGTGCTTGGGGCTGTGTCAATTGATTTGGGTGGAGTTCTGTAATTAGGTTCCATTGATGAAGAATATGATGATAAGTTGAATATTATTTTTTTTGAGAATAACCAATGATAATTTGGATTGATTTGGGTGCAAAGTATAATTCCATTCATTGCTACAGATGCAATCTATCATGCCTCATGTTTCTCAAAAGAAAGAAAACAATCGTGGTGCTGGTGTAGTGCCTCATGAAAGAGAGAGGAGGGAGGAAAGAGGAGAGAGAAGGAGGAGGTGAGGGAAATCAGGTTTGTGTTATGTAAAGGATATTTTGAGAAAAAAAATTTACGTTAAGTAATTTGGTATTAATTCTAAGTATATCCAATTCCCTAGCTAGTTCCTTCATGTTTTGTACTGAGCTCCTCATCAGTTAAATTGGGGCTTTAGACTCTTATTTTTCGCAAACAGAGCTGACAGCCTGTGGATTGATTTTCAACTGGGAGTATATATCACGGATGAATAATTAATTAATTAATTAATCTAGTAAAGTTCACCGTAATTAAAAATTGATAGATTTGCCTATATGATGATACTATCCTGAACTGAACAAATCCAATAGTTGACCTTAACAAAATGGAAGCCATTACTAGAGCATCACTCACCATATTTTTCTTCATCCTCATCCTATTCATTACCTCACTCCAAGCAACTCCCAATCTTCAAAATTCCACAACTCAAGATCCTTACGCTTTGCTCCACATAATCTCAAACCCGGATGGTTCACTCACCCGCCCCGAACAATACTTCCCCACCGTCCCTCCTAACACTTCTAGTCTTTCCTATTCCAAGGACATACTCCTCAACCCGGCCAAAAACACCTGGGTCCGAATCTACCTTCCGAACGTGTCGGACCCTCCACGACCCGGATCAAAGCTCCCCGTCCTCGTCTTCGCCCACGGGGGTGGGTTCGTCATCCTTAGTGCAGCCACTCCCAAGTTCGATGCTTTCTGCTCGAAAGCATCGAATCAACTCAACGCATTGGTGGTTTCCGTCGAGTATCGCCTCGCCCCCGAACACCGTCTCCCCGCTGCATACGACGACGTTTTGGAGGCCTTGTATTGGCTTAAAGAGGGAAATGATGAGTGGATTAGAGCGTATGGAGATGTATCAAGGTGTGTTCTTATGGGGGAAAGTGCAGGGGGAAACATAGTTTACAACATTGGATTGCGTGTATCAACTTTGGTCAACGATCTCAAGCGTTTGGTTATCAAAGGTCTCGTTTTGATCCAGCCTTATTTTAGCGGAGTTAAACGGGTTAGGTCAGAGTTGAGGTTCGAGAATGCTAAGGTTTTACCCTTGGTGGTCAATGATATGTTGTGGGGATTGTCGTTACCAATTGGGGCTAATAAAAACCATATGTATTGCAACCCGTTTATTGGTGACGGTTTGGATAACTTGAAGGATAAAAGAGATTTGGGTTGGCGGGTTGGGATGGTGGGATGTGATGGAGATCCGTTTTATGACCGGCAAGTCGAGCTGGTTAAGTTGATGGAGAAACAAGGGGTAAGGGTGATCGCTAATTTTAGTGAAGGGGGTGCCCATGGTGTGTTTACTGGCGAGCCTGATAGAGCTCAAGTGGTGTTTCAAGTTGTGAAAAGTGTGTTAGCTCATTGTCTTGAGACTCAAATGTTGTATTGGCCGTTTGTTAAAAAGTTTGTGATGATTATTGTGTCAATTATTTACGAGTTTATTTTATGGGGATTGCTAAACGTAAATCTAAAATTACTTAATGCAAATTTTTTTTCCTAAACTGTCCTTGACCTAACATCCTCCATTTTCTCTCTCTTTCAACTGCCCCCACATGCATCCTAAGACTTTTTGACAATCTTGAAAATGCTGAATCAATTAATGAGGAATGGGAGCATGAAGAGCCACGAGCCAGCCAGGTACTTGAAGTCTTGAAGGAAAATGTTTGGGTCAACCTATCATATTTATTTATTATTTTATTTTAATTTATTTTTTTCAGAAACCATTGTCTTTGAGGTAATGAGAATCAATGGCGTTTAGCAATCTGTTTGAATTAGTTGTATGGAGTCATGTTAGCAGGGATGAAACTTATGTTGCCCATAATTTTGCTAGAGTTAACTTATATTGTCAGGTGCAAGTTTGGAAGGGTTGTATACCGAGTGAAATATCCCCGTACGTCCTTATGACACTTTAGCAATATAATGGCTCCTATTTCCCTAAAAAAAACACTAATTTTCATATTAGTAATGATTTTAAGACATACAATATAGTTAAAACTTGCAACATATTTTACGAGTAATTCTTTTTAAAGTTACACAAAAACTTATAGACGGTAGTTTTGTAACTTTTGTGGATACGGAGATCATTTTTCAATGAAATAAGAGTTACTGGCTCACTGCTTACTATGAATTATCCCATTTTTCGGTGAGTTGGTGTCACACAAGACATGTTGTTATAGTTAATACCAATATAGGGTGCGTTCTTTAGAGCTTCTCCGTTCAGTTCAGTTCAATTCAGTTCAGGGGTGGTCACACATAAGTACGGCTCGGTTCAGTATTGTTCAATTCAGTTCAATGGTGTTCAAATCAGTTCAGTTCAGTGGTGTTCAATTCAATTGTTGTTATTATTATGTTCCAGTTCAGTTCAGTGGTGTTCGATTCAGTTCAGTACAGTTTAGTGGTGCTCGGTTAAGTTCAGTTCAGTTCTGGTAAGTTCAGCTCTAACAAACGCACCCATAATATTTAATATTTACCTTTTAAGTTTAAAAATACAATTATTTTAACAATAATTGTAGCATTATTAAAAAAAATATACACCCAATTTGTTTGATCAACACGAACTCAAACACTCGCATTTTCCAACTCGATAAAACAGAATGACACCTTTGAAATAGCTGACCATATTCATTCTTTTATTCTTTTTGATACGAGGAATCTTCAGTCACTATTCTTCGAATATGCACCGAATAAATCCGAGTGTATATAAATTTATTTGGCAGCCAAATTGGCACCTTTAGAGAAAGCCCATCACGAAATCAAGCAAATCCTTCCTTTCACCAGTAGAATCTGAAACATATACTAGGTGCTGATCATCCTTGCCAATCAAGCACTTAACAATCAGCCCTTTCCTCTCCAACATTCTAGCCAACTCCACATCCCTATCAAAAAGCGGGTCACCACCCGAAGCGATTACTCCGACCCGCCAACCCAAATCCAGAACCGAATCAATCATATTTGACCCGCCACCCACAATCGGGTCACAATATTCATGACTCCTGTTCGCCCCTACCGGCAAAGCAAGCTCCCACATCAACTTATTCGCATTTAAGGGCACAATCGGATCATCCGCCAATCGGAGCTCCGACCCGGTAAACTCAACACCACAAAAGTACGGTTGGATCAAAACCAAACCACGAATGATCAACGGTTTAAATTCATCAACCCGACCCGCTGCCCTTAAACCCACATGGTAGACAATGTTACCCCCTGCACTCTCCCCCATCAAAACACACCTAGATAAATCCCCATAATCTCTAACCCACTCATCGCTGGTTTCATTGACCCAAGTCAACGCCTCCAAGACGTCGTCGTATGCTACAGGGAGACGATGCTCGGGGGCAAGGCGATAGTCAACGGAGACAATTAGCGCGTGGAGATGACTCGCGGCAACGGTGCAGAAATCATGGACGACGGGTCCGGCTGCGCTGCCACCAATGAAACCCCCGCCGTGGACAAAAACCACGATCGGGAGACGGTTCGATAGCGGAGGGTGGGATCCATGGAGGGCTTTGCGGGGAATATAGAGACGGAGTGAAGTATTAATAAGTGAGTTCAATTGAACATCCTTAGAAAGGGAAGGGAAAGAGAGATGGTCAAGAGAGGGAGGGACGGTGAGTATGAATTCGGGAAGGCGCGTGATAGAGCCGTCCGGGTTTGGGATTATGTGGAGACTCTCGTATGGGTCGATTGTGTAAGAGGGGGATTTGGTTTGTGACATTTTTGATTAGGGAAAGGAATTAAGCCAAGTAGGGTGACAGTGGTAGCGTTACGAGCGTATTGTCTTACTTAAGCTCATCTTTATTTGATGATGCATTTTGCCTTGACTTCCAAGCTTCAAAGCTATGCATGACGTGATCAGTGATCTACTACATTGGAATTTGGAGGTATGCTTACATATTTTTTTAGGTATTATATATATTTTCATGAAAGTTGAAAGTTTGAAACACTGTTTTTATTTATATATATATATATATATATATATGCAAGTGCATTTCTGAGTTCTGAGCTTTTCCCATGCAAATTGCAATACATCAACAGTTCAACACCCAGATAGGGTAAGGTTTAAATTGGACTTTCGGTTTGAAATATTTTGCTTTTGTCATTCTTCTTCCAATTGGGAAGAAAATTGCCACCTGGAAGTCTGATTATGCAATTCAGTAGTAAATTGGGTTTTATATCTGAGCTGGGATTCTCTCCATTTGGGATTGAGATCCTCTCCATTCTTCTCTCCCTATTTTCTAAATAAAGGGTTAGATCTCCTTCTCTTATTTTGCCTCTCTTCATTTGCTAAAAGAAATGGAGGCCTCCATTTACTAAATGGAGGGTGAGAGCCTAAAAAAAACATACATACAATTTTATGTAATGAATCAAGACTTTCAGCTCATAGTGATTAAAATTTCTAAAGTTATGATGCCCTTAAATTAAAAGCTAGAAAAACAAGAGTATCCAAGGATTTATTCTCAACCAAAGATAATAGCAAGAAAATAAGAGAGGAGACAAATATTTGCATGTAATCTATAAGATGAACACTTAATTCACAAGCAATATTAGTCTGTTTGTAGTATATGAGAGGTTCTACTAAGGGTATGTTATTTTCATTCAGCTGAAATGAACCCTAAACTACTAACTAGGGGTGATCACAAGCCAAACAGTTCGTGAACTGTTCGGGCTCGACTCGGTAGAAGCTCGACTCGGGCTCGGTTCGATTAGTAAACGAACCAAACTCAAACTTTAAGTTTAGGCTTGTTTATACCCAAACTTCATGGTGTTCGGCTCGAAAGCTCGTGAGCCTCAAACAAACACGCATATTCTACATTTTTTCTAATTTCTTGAATAATTTAAAATAACTTATGTTTGTTTTTCCTAATAATTTTCTTAAAATATCTATTTTGTTTGTCATTTTAATTTTTCAAATTTTTTATTTTCGTAAAATTAATTAGCATTCTCATTGGGTGAACAAACTTTGTTAGCCATAAACAATTAGGATAATGAACTATAAACTATTTTCATATCATTTTGGCGATTTCATATCATGGAATATTAGAGATGTCTACATTTATTGAAAGATTAAAGAAGAATTGACAAATTCGATAAAAGTTCGAGTTCGAGCTCGAGTTCGGTAATTTTTAATCAAGTCAAGCTTGAGCTCAATTTTTGTGGCTCGAACCAAGTTCGGCTCGAGTTCGAGTTCGGAAATTTTAAAACAAGCCAAACCCAGTGTTCGGCTCGGCTCGGCTCGGCTCGGCTCGGCTCGTGACCAGCCCTACTACTAACCAAACAAGTGAAAACACTACACACTAAACGAGTTTGGATCCTCTCCATTTACTTGGGTAAATGGAAGCCTCCATTTACTAAATGTAAGGCTAGATTTGCTTCTATTTACTTTTTATTTTAATATAAATAAATAACTTACAAGAAGCAAATCTAACAGTCTTCCATTTAGTAAATGGAACCCTCTATTTACTTGAGTAAATGGAAAATATCCTATTCCCTAAACAACAACTCTAGTTTTCATGAAAAATGAAGAACAAATAGCTTGAAACATTTAATTAGTTCACTATGAAATGAAACAACCAAAATTGACATTGAAGTAAAACTACTTAAGGGATTCGAAATAAATGAAAATAACACTCATATAAAAAGGTGAAAATTATCTTAAGCAATAGGTACCAAAGTGGAACAGAAAAGAGAGTAAAAGCGATAAGAAGTAGAAAATATAATAATAATCAAAATCCATTTAATGAACTACACAAATAATATGACATTCAACAAAGTTCACAATCTCATTCATCAACCTAAGTTTAGTTTCATAATCTTGTATTTATCAACTTAGATTGTGTGTGCGTGTGTGTTTTTTTATTCATCAGAGTGTGTTATTTCGAGTTGAACTTAACTGAACTACACTGAAAATTGCTGAACTATTATCTAATTAATCAGCAACAATGGAATAATAATTCCAACAGGTTTATGTTCAATTCTCATTCTATTGATTATATAATCTACTAATAAGTAAACCTATAGCAAAATTTCCACAGTTGAACAATCACACCTTGACTCCAATCTCAAATTCTTCTCATGATAACATCCCTTCTTTTCTCTACTACTAGTAATTTCTTTCTGAATCTTTCCAAATTTCTCACATCTAAACAATTGAACCATAAAACAACAAAAACCATAAATAGTAAAACCTACCAAAAGTGTGAGAAGATGGCCATTGAACAGTCACATTTTCCCTTTCCTGTTCAGCCTGATAAATGGCACACACACCCAAGGATCTACAGATAGAGAGAGGTGGAGAGAGAAAAACAATAGAGTAATCAGTAGCCTAGCCAGTAGTAGTATAATAGTAGTAGTACTCTATTAAACTACTAATAAGATCAGATCAGTAAAGAAATGTCACACCTCTCACAAGTCACAAGTCATAAATCAAAGACAGTATGTAGTAGTCACAATCAATAGCTGCTGCCCTTATTGGCGGCTGATGAAAGCGACGACTGAATCTGCAACAAGTGATGGTAACAGTCTGCCGCCGTTGGCCGTTGTTCTGGGTTCTGCTCCATGCACCGCCCTTGCAACTCTTTCAGCTGTTTTCCAACAACCACACCAACTTCACTACTTTTTGATATTTTCACCCCACTTGTTTTCAACAAGTACCCTATTCCCCAAACATCTACCTTAACTCCATGCACCCCTCTTCCCATTTCTGGAGCGTGTGAGTCACTCTCCTGATCTCGACCCTCCTCGACTACTGTTAGCGTGGCGGGGTTTATCTGGGGGGCTCCAACCGCCTCTTCAAACCCCGCCACGAACCACTCCTCCTCCCCCTCGCCCGCCCTCAGAATTACCATGACTTTGTCCCATGACAAGTCCCTATGCATGAAGCTTAAGTCGTGTAAGGCTACTAGTGCTTTTGTGACTTGCTTTAGGGCTAACACCAGTTGGGAACAATTCTTGAGTTTGGCTTTCACTCCTCTTGGTTTGAACACCAATGATAAATCTGTCTCGTTGGAGCTGATCATGTTCTCGGCGTGGGGGACTCTTTGATCTAGGATGTCATAGATTTCCTTCACTGCTTGCCATTTTCTCTTGCTAGGGTAGAATTTGGTTACTGTGTTTGGAGTCATTTCGATAATGTCCCCGTTGCCTAGATCTTGTCTTTCGAAATCACTGAGACAATCGTTGTTGTTCTTGTTGTTGTTGTTGTTGTTGTTGTTGTTGTTGCATTTTTCGGCTAGGGAAGCTAGCAACACCGCAATCCTCCAACATGGTACCAACGCTTTTAGTCGGTCCGAGGGGTTAGAGAGGTTAAGAGAGTAGAGGTCGGTCCGAGTTATCTCAGGTTGCTCTTTGGGGGAGGATGATCTCATTGGGCTCAATGCACAAAATGTGACATTATATCCAATAGCATAATACCCTAGCACATAAGGAAGGTCATTGTAGGTCCATGACATCTTTTCTGTAATTGTTGAACATGGATTAGAGGGTTCATCAGCTGATTCTCGAAGTTGATCTATTTCCTCACCTCTCCATAGGCAGAAAAGGTTCTTCACCATACCAGTGATGTTAGGCCATTGATCTTGTAACGACTCCAAACTACTAGATGGCTTAGATTGTTTCCTTATGAAGACGATCTCTGAGGGACAAAATTTTGATATGACTCGGTTGATGCAATCATCCCATAGGGAAATGAAGGAATCGCGGCTCGTGGAGGTTGAGGCACTTATGCTTGGCATTGAGCGGATAATTGAGCTAAGGACGTCAATGGTGAAGGATCTACAATCCAATGGCTCGTTCAATGAGGTTGTGAAAAACAGCTCCTTTCCATGGGGTAAATCGCGGTATATGTCCTTGCGAAGTGGCAAGCGGAATTCTTCAAGGGGTGGCTCTTGTATGTACCATGAGAGCTCAAACAAGCTTGGGAGTGTTGCTGGTGGCACTCTTAGACATCCAAGGTAATACACTGTAGGGTCTTGGAATTCCCCTAAATCAACACCTATCTTGTCATCACAAAATGGGTATATCCATATATAGTTCTATGTATGCTAGTACTTGTGTATCAAATCAAATCAAAGATAATAAAAAGTTTCTTTATTAGGAGTATTAAGAACTTACATCTTGTTGAGGGTTCTGTTATTGGAAAGGGAACTCTTTCACTGAAACCTAGGGAAATAAAAAATGAACATATGATAAGAAATTACCTAATGAAAAATAAAATGAACATTTGCATAGAAATATGTGAATGTATAAATATAGATACCAGCTGAAGGGATCACTGGAGCTGAAGAAGAAGAAGAGTGAGACTTGTTTCTGCCAAACACCTTAAGCTGTTGTCCAGGAGCAAACCTATCCACAGAGAACCCCTTGAGAGGACCCTCTTCAAAGCCTTCTAAAGCACAAGCCACCATTGAGTCATCAAAGTATACAAGCTCATCAGCATTTAACAAGCTAGATGGTTGAACCTTTACCCTCCCTCTATGGTACTCCCCTTCTTCAGCCCATAAGCTCACCCACTCTTCCCATGTCATCCTCATTCTTCCGATTCGTCGGAGTTCGGCTCGAGACCTCGTCCCCATTGAAGATAATGGGGAGACTCTACCTTCTAATAATGGATGAGACTGATCAAACTCACCAAGTAAAGCTGCTCTTGGGTTGTGCATCATGTATGATTCCATTTGCCTAGTTCTTCCTACTCAAGATATAAGATTTATAATTAGTGTTAGACATTTATATATAAACTAACAACATATGTACAGAAAAGTGAATGAAATGAAACTGTTGCACAACTTTTTTATGAACAGTCTTGTCAATATGAGATAAAATCATGAGTAAAATGCAACATACCAGAGAGAGGGAAGTCTTCTTGATCTCTAAGAGGAGGAGCAGGCAAAAGTGGTTTGAGATTGAGATCACTACTACTAGGGATTATGTTGAGATTAGAAGAAGTGATTAATGATCTTGACACTTGATGATGATGATGATGATGATGATGAATATTCATATGAGAAGATGTAATAGGTCTCATTCTAGGGCCCATAAATTGTGACAATTCTTCAAAAACTTCCTCATCAAAAGAAGCAGGCAATCTATGAATCTTTCTTTCATAAGGTGAAAGCCTAAAATAGCTCTTCCCAACTTGCGCTCTCTCTCCACCTCTCTCCCATTCATACACTTTCCTAAACTCCCCCAACATATTGTCCCATTTTGTCCCTGCTGTTTTAGCATCTCTATTAACCCCATGACCCTTTAGGAATTCTGCCACTTCTCTATCCTTTTCTGCTCTAGTCTTCCCTCTCCCAATCCCACCTGCCATTGGAACTGTCGTCGTCTCGGAACCAGAACACCAACCCGAGCCATCACCACCTTGGTATTGGAGCCTCCAAGCCTTAGCTAACCACAACATTTCATGAGGCTTCCAAACTGGGCTAACATATTTTCCTTTTCTAAATTGGAGCTGTTGATCAGACTTTGTGGTAATGGGGTCATGAGAAGGAGATGAGGAGGTCTCAGGGGATGGGAATTGGGCTAATGGGTTTGATGAAGATGGGCTTAAATCAGGGTTTTGGATGCCCATTTGTTGGTGAGATGAAGGTGAACATGAAATGGGTTTCCATTGGCTATATTTTGGTCTTTTAACAGAAGTGTTACTCACAGCTTCAAAATCAAAGGGTGGTAGAAACAAAGGAGGTGGTTCTCTGATTAGTAGTTGTTTGGATGGTTGTTGTTGTTGTTGTTGTTGCTCATTTTCTTCAGGGACTTTTGATGGTGGTCATGTTTCTCTTTCCTCTTTTGTGTCACTCATGATGATAAAAAATGCCCTAAAAAAGCAACCTTTTTGCTACTTTTTTTTTAATAAAGAACCTCAAAGTGATAACAAAAAACAGAGTTCTCTGAAACAGAACAGGGGGAATTGAAGAAGAACCATAACAGGGGGAACTAGATTGGAATTGGATTGAATTGAAGGAACCAAAGAGATGAATGCTTAAAATAATAAACAAAACCCCACTAGGGTTTTGGCAATGGTTTTTGTTGGTTTTGAATGGTAAGATTGAATAAGGAAGATGATGATTATTATGAAGTATTATTACCCGGGGAGTATCTTGTAAAGGCAAAGTCACAAAATGAGGAGAGAGAGAAAAGTCGATAGAGATTGTGGAACTGTGTTGAACGTGACTGTTCAGGTATATTTGTGGTTGTTTCTTTCATTCAAAAAACCTCCTTCAACAAAAGATAAAATGGAAATCTTTTGATGGGTCATCCTCCTTCAACAAAAGATAAAATGGAAATCTTTTGATGGGTCATTAAGGAATAAGGAGTGAGAACGAGAGTACGAGCCAATATTTTGCTTGATCAATTCAAGAGTAATCATTGTACTTTGCTTCTGAAAAACGCGGCTCTTCCAGACATTAATTAACTCCATATATATGCGAAACAAGTCTATTTAAGGGGTGTGTTATCTTCCACTTATTAGACCTTAGTCATTCAATGGAAATTAGTGGCAGCACCTTATTGAATCAGTGGAAACCAGTGTCAAGACCTTACTTAATCAGTGGCAGGACATTACCCAATCAATGAGATTCAGTGGAAAAGGACAAATCCCTCTCACAGAATCAGTGACAGAACCTTACTGAATTAGGGTCTGTTCTCCCCAACTTATTTCTGTTTATTTCAGCAAATTTCAGCTAACTTCAACAAAATTAAAGAAAGTTAAACAAAGTTCAACAAAGTTAAACAAACCAATACACAAACTAGTTATAAAAAACACTTGAATCAACAAGATTCAACAAAAATAAACAAAGTTCAACAAAGTTAAGTAAAGTTAAATAAAGTTCAACAAAGTTCAACAAAAATAAATTTTCAGTAATAAATATAAACGTTTTTCAGTTGGGGAGAACAGACCCTAGTGAAAATCAGTGTCATAACCTTACCGAATCAGTGAAAATCAGTGAAAAAACCTTACCCAATCAATAGAAATCGGGGGTAAGACCTTACTCAATCAGTTAGAATCAGTGGAAATCAGTGAAAAAGAACGCACCATTAGACTAATCATATTTACACCAATTGACTTATAAAAAGGATAAGATACTTTCACTAAAGAGTTTCTTCATTAACAAAATTCGAACCTCTAAAAAATTTGTTATACACAAAAGTAGGGTGGATACGAATCGTCCACTGCAAAGGTTATGTATGTATTTGATCAAACTATAGATAGAACCATATATGCATGTTTTTTATAAGGCCAACTTTTGTTTCAAAAGTTCACCTCCTATTTTAACTATTCAAGATCTTTGAGTATTTCAGTATTTGTTACTATTATACTTCTATTTTGGGTACTGTCATTTGTGTTGTAGACTTGTAGGTAATATAATAGCCATTAGCCAAATCTTCATTCGTATAGGTGTGTAGGAGTTCAAATACATGATAGGGGTACGAAAGTCACAAATTCTTGCGGTCTCAAGGTGACACCATTCATACAAATATGTTATGCTTAACTATAGAGCGGTCTCATGAAGCGGCCTTATAAGAGACCTTTTGGACTAAAGAAAGGGAAAGTTTTTTTTATTGAACTTTTACAATAAGATGGGGATAAGTTTTTTTTTTTAATGCTAGTAGAAAGATAAAGATTATCATTCAAAGCTTTAGGCTGGCAACCTTGAGGTCTAAAATAATATATGAGGGGTGATGAGTAATTTTTAGAAGAGAAGGATGTGGACGTGACGAATCGATGGGCCTGCCCTGAAGTTTGGGTTTGACACAAAAACATTATAGTCTCTTTTTCTGGCTAAGTTACTCTTTTTTTTATGTTGCTAATAAGTTAATGGCCATGGATCTATATGGTCTGTCTCTCTCTCTCTCTCTCCCCCTGTAGGCTGTAAGGATGATATCTTTATCTGTCACTCAATCACTTTCTGTTCTGCTATACAGAAGCATGCAGAGTGAGGAGAGGAAATATATGGCATTAGGCCAGAAATCACCAGCAACAAGTCAAGAACCAAGAACCGCACCTGCCGATTTATGAGAAATGAGAAATAAAACCACAAAGAAAATGGAAGATGGTTTACCCTTACGTACCCATGACACTACAAAAGCTTGTGTAAAATTAATTCATGATAGACCAATGGACTAAATATTGTTAAATATACTCTCCATGTTTTTAAAAATTTGCACTGACTAAGTCCATACAAGACATATTACGGAGGTTATACAAGGAGCCAACAAGCAAGCTGCAGGTTTTTTGACCCATATTTCCAAAATAAGTGGAGCCAAAATCAAAATGAGTCAACAACTTGTTTGAGCAAGAGAATACTCAATTGTTATTTTGCTTGTTTTATTGGTGTTTCATAATGACTTTTTTGACTAGCTTGTTGAGCATCTTTGTAATAGAGGAGTTTCTTGCATTGAACAAGTTTTTTCTAGAACCATTGCTAATTTAAGATCGAACCATTTCTTAGCCAAGTCAAAAAGAGAAGAATAGAAAAACTTTGATGACTTCGGAATATGTGGACCATGCAAGCAACTTTTACAAGTATAGAGGGGAAGTGACTTATTTCGAAGGAATGTTTAATGAGATAAGGGGTTGTTTGCAATAAAGATACTCTTAATCCAATTCCGAAAAGAAAAAAAACCCAAAAGGGTTAGTTTTTTCAGGAGAAGAAGTTTGTTTGTTAGAATTTACAAGTCAAACGTACTACTGTAATAAGCAATTGATCAAACTACACATATTTTGATAACCACCAATATTCTAGATTATATTCTCTAACACTAGCTAGCTAGCTCAACCAGCGACATATTTGGCAAACATGGCCTATGGTTTTCCTTAATACTGTAAATTTTGTATTTTTTTTTGATAAGAGTAAATTTTGTAAATTAGCTTCTGTTTTTGAATTTTTCAACTATATATATAGGAGTGCTGAACTGTTTTTCTTTGACGATATTAGCTAATTTTTCTATCAAATAAAATGTATTTTGTTTTGTATTCCGTAATTTCAAATAATTTTCCCATTGATTGTCTACTCCTTTAAGTGAGAGATTTTCAGACGATTAATGAAAAATAAAAACTGAGTGAAGTAGGGTGATAAAAAATTAAAAAAAAAACTCAAAAGATATAAACAAATTATTTTACCAATATGTAGTGCAAATATCATCACCATAATTACACCTATCTTTCTAGTCCCTCCTACACCCAACGTTATGCATAATTGCATATGGTGATGCACAACGACAAGAAGAAAAGCAAAATAAATAGATACTTATAAATTAAATATCACTTTTCCAAATGCATTTGGCACCATCACTTTCAACAATATTGACTATTATTGCAGCTTCTGGTAAATCGATCAACATAAATTTCGGGTCTACTCTTGTTTGGCCTTGTCATTTTGTCTCGTGATCGATATTGTCAGAAGAGTATTCATGTTTGTACAAGCTAAGCTAACCTTTTTGCACAACCCTCTATAAATTTGGTACCTCTACTTAACCTTTGGAGAACTAACACTGTAAGAGCTAGAGAAGAAAAAAAAAAAAAAAAAAAAGGAAAAATAACCATTTATCTTATACATGTATATAGAGTTGATAAAATTCGACCCGACCCGAAAATCAACTTAAACCCGACATGCTTAAGATCCGACCGAAACTTGACCCGAAAAGATTTGACTTGCTAATGGCCCGATATGCTAACGACCCGAACCTAATCTGAGGCCCGAGTTTGTGAGATCGAGTTGTCCGATCCGAAAATCCGATCAGCTAATCACCTAAATTGACTGACATGATACTGTTCGACCCGATAATAACCCGACCTGTTGATAACCCAAAGTGACCTGAGTCGACCCGTTGGCCATGTATGCGATGTATATACTACTATATACTCATATATTATATATCCTATATATACATATAATAAATACGAGTACATCTTATGATGAAGCTATATGCCTATATTATATAGCTACATTTAGACTTAGATCTTAGGTTGGCGTCCCTCACTTTAAACGTAATATCTCTCCAGCCTGGCCATGCATGCATGCTTAATTTCTCTTTCATTACGTTGATTGTTATGGCATGCGTCTGAAAATGCAATGAAAAAAGCAGCCAGATGTATGCAGAGAAAACTAATTAGTAGTAGTAAAACATTTAAAAAGAAATTTAATAAAATCCATGCAAACGACGATCACGAGTTGTTTTAGTTAGGCTTTCGAAGAGAAAGAGATAGTTCAAGTGTGTTTGTGTGATTTAAACATTAAAAGTCACGCACTGATATCTCTCACTGGCCTACCTAAGCTATAGTGTAGGGTATTAGGTTGTGTTTGTTTGTTGATTGGCGGAGGGAAGTATAGGGAACATCATAGCTGTTGCCTGCTTTTTGTTGCTTCCTACCTCTACTGATCCAATACTAATCTTACGATTTTTTTATTTTTTTGTTGCTCGTTAAGTCGTTAATCTGATGATAATAGTGTGCCATATTATTATTTACTACAACTATAATAAATGATGGATTGGTTTTGCTTGTGACATATTTGAAGGAATTTAGTATGTACAACAAAGGTTATATAGATTCCTATAGTTCTCCTTTTTGGTTATACAAGAGTCACCGACGTTTAAAATAGGTTGTATAATGTATAGAACCTCAACGTTGTATTTTTGGTCGTATAGACCCTTACATGGCCGAAAAATAAGAGAGTACTGTACACTCTCTAATGAGGCAAGTTTTATAAAGAATAAATATTAAAAAAAATAAAAACTCCAATCATTTATCCATTTCTTTTTATCCGTTTATAATTTATCCTATTAATTTCAATGAACATATTATCATACTATAAAATAATATTGTAGTATAATAATACACACGAAAAATACAAAAATAAAATAAAATAGGATATAGACAATCAAAAACTTTTTTTCCTCTTCTATATATTTGCTATTATACGCTTTTTAATTTTCATAAAAGTGTTTTCTATCTCTTATTTGTTTGCGAACTTGTCAACCTTTGCACTTTTTTTTTTATAATTTTTTATCACATTTTTATATTTTAATTAGATCTTAATAGACCAAAAATTATTAGGTACAAGAATATCAATTGTAGACAATCAGATGAAAAGAAAATTAATGAAAATTAGTATGTATTTCAATAGTAAAAATCTTATTAGAATGATGGTGACCAATCACTGTGGGCAACAAGTTTGCCTAGAAAATTATTATTTTATCGCTTAAAAATAATTAAAAAAAGACCAATGACCTATATGTAGTTTATCTCCAACTATATTAATGTCTCTTGTTAAAAAAATATATTATTTAGTTTTTGCAAATTTTTTATTAGCTCATGTTAAAAAAAAATCTGATCGAAATAACAGCAAAAAAAGAATTAATGCTAATTCTTGCATTTAATTGAAAGTGAGAGAAAATATTGGAATTCGTTTACAAGTAGTTAAGTTTTAACTTAAAAAATAAATCATATTTTTGTGAAACTCAATTATGTAATTGGAGAGTGTAATTCACTCTCCCCATTCTCAACCCTTCAAGGGTCTACATGGCCAAAACTAAAACGTAAGGGATCTAGACAACCTATTTTCAACATTGGTGGCTTGTGCAGCCAAACTTCATAACGATAGGGGCTTGTATGACCTTTGTTGTAGTATGTAAGTAGCACCATGATGTGTATGTGTGGATTGGATGTAGGTGAGGGCTCCAAGGGTCTAAGGACTATGGTTGTACCGTTTAGGCAATAAGTTGCCGACATAAAAATAATTTGTTGTTCTAACCAAAAAAAAAAAAAAATGACACCATAATTTCCATACAAAATTTCATCAAGGTAAACTAATATATGACAAACTCAAATCATTGTATACTGACATTTCACTAAATCAATTATAACAATTGAATTTGAATTGAATAGACCTATTTTATATAGTTAAAATAAGTAAAAAAACACAGATCCTTGGTATTTGCCGATATAGCCACTTCACTTATATATAGGCTACAATTATGTATATTCTTTTGCGGGTGATCTAATGAGGATGGCGGACTAAAGTATCAGTTTTTCGTTTAGAGTTATAAATAACTTTTTTCTTACATTCGAATGTCACTTTTTTATATCAGCACCTTTTATTGTTACAAATGTCTAATAAACAAGTGTCACCATTTTCTTCAAATTATTTTTTATAGGTATGTCTCTTATTGATAATAACATAAATGGGACGCTTCATTTAAATTTTGTGTATAATATATAGACTATATATATTACCAAGAATGTAGCTGACCTTAATAATATAGTTCTGCCCTATCGATCAAGTTTCTGTCAAGTGTTACAAACGTCCCACGATTAATAAAACTTGTCGAGGGGATACGAAGTAGTATATGTTTTGGACATATTGTAGGTCCCCCCACTCAGCACTGCCAAGATTTGCAAAATTATTCGCCACTCATATATTGGCTACCCGCAATAGGACCAATCAAGGGCAAGTAGTAATAATAGTAACCTCGATCAAGTATTGACTTTGATCCTCTTCATATATTTTTCCCATTTGAACAAAAACGACTCGTATATGTGTTGTTTTTTTTGTGTTTATCCGATCAGTTCAATTTAGTTCAGTTCAGAAGTTATCTCATGTCAGTACAATAATTTTCAATTCAGCATAATGATTTCAATTCAGTTCAGTTTAGTGGTGTTCAATTCATACAGTTTATAAATTTTGTCTCACCTAAAAAGTGGGGTTTAATTCAATTCATTAGTGTTCATTTAAATTAAGTGGTGCCTCAAACAAGTATGAAATCATGTTTGAGTATATTAAGACAGCCTTATAAGAGACATTTTATTATATATATACGGGTGGTAAATGGTACTCTATGACCCTTGAGTCACGTTTCACTACGGTAGGGAACAAATTAAACCAGAACCACAATAATACTTATATTTGGTTAGGATTATGGAATGTATTATGTTTGTGGTACCTGACATTTCCCCCATTTTCCTTAACATGTAGGGCACATGTTAAGCCATATAATTTGTACGAGAATTTCCCCACTATCCTCTGCTGGTCAGCAATTGCCCGACGACTAGACTAAGGACTACCGCGTCCCCAAATTGCAACTTGTTTCGATAATGATAGCACTTCATCTTATGTGTATACTCCATTAGACTACACTACTTCATTGATGACGCACTTTATTATGGAGCTAGCACTGTTTACGACCCAAACCAGCTGGGTCGGAACATCTACAAAAAGATTCAGTAAAAAGGTTTTTTATAATTTTGCTTCATATTGAATCTTAATGGGCTTACCGCTTACAGTTCAGCGTGTGAATCGGAGCAAGATCATCCGGTTTTCACACGTAGGGGTGAGCAGAAAATCCGGGTACCCATAATCGGAACTGGAATTGGTTTGGAATCGGTGGTTCCGGAACCGGAACCGGTCAACCAATTCCAATTCCAATTCCCAAAAAGAGGAACCGGTATTAACCAATTCCAATTCTAATGCTTGACTTTTGGGAACCGGAACCGGTTGGGTACCCAGTAAAAAAATAATGATAAGAATTTTTCCTTTGTTAGGACTAATGAATTGCCATTTTCTAGTAAGGTTAGTGGTTTAAAAAATTTTATTTGCAATTTTAATGTTTTTAAGATTGTATTTATATATTAATAATTAAATAATTGTATACATTATCTAAATTTTGATTTACAATGTTAAGTATTTTGATTGTAATATTTAATTTTATGTTTGCGCTTTTTTCGTAAACTAATACTCATTCCTTTGTTAGAAGTATTTGTTAGCGTAATATTGTAGTTGATGTTTTATTATTATTAAACAATACATTTATTTGATTTAAAAAAAATAATAAAAATTGGATTTGATATGGACTTGGGTACCCAGAAACCGGTGGGTACCCGGTGGATTCAATTCCAATTCCTAAGATTTAGGAACTGGTGCAACCAATTCTAATTTCAATTACTACGAATTAGGAACAGGTTGATCCAATTCCAATTCCGGGTAGTGCAATACCCGGTGGATACCCGGTTGCGCTCACCCATACTCACACGATATAATATGGGTTTGTTTTTTTTAACTGGAAAAAATTGAAATAAACTGAAAATTGAACTCAAATTAATTAAACTGAAATAAATTAATTTTTTAAACTTGACGTTTAATTATTAAAACTCGTCCAAACATTTTCAATATTGGACACATTTGATAATATGCTTTGAAATCTTTCTTTTCAATGACATAGTTATTATCATGAATTTATTTCGGAATAAAAAAAGTTATCTGAGTGATATTACACATGATATGAATTGAACTTGACTAAATTAAACTAAATTGAATTAAACTGAACTGAATTTAATAAATAAATAAATAAATAAATCAGTTAGTTGGTTCTAATTTTTCCATTGTACAAAAACTTGTGTGGACTTAGTCCATGGTGGACCAATAAGTGGAGTTACCCCCTACTTTACCGGGAGCCACCCCCCTCTAAAAGTGGAGCCACCCCTACTTCACCTAAAGCCACCCCTCAAATTTATACTTGGCACCATCCGTACTTCACCTGGAGCCACCCTACTTTACCTGGAGCCAACCCTCAAAATTACTTCACTTGGACCCACCCTCCTACTTTATCTGGAGCCACCCCCTACCTACCTGTAGCCACCCCTCAAAATTACTTGGTCCATGATGGACTAAGTCCACACAAGACCCGATGCTTCCATTGTGGGATAAGCAAAGCAAATTTGTCCGCTCAACTAGGCCTGAAGATAGCAGAGGTGGGGCGGCCCAGACAAGAGCCCAGATAGTGAAGAAATTACACATTCCCAGCCCAATTGGTCAAATGATCTTGAACTACAAATGTGTTGAGCTCTTTAGAATCTGTGAATTTACGAGTTGTAGTATAGACCCACAGCGGCCACAGGCCACATGTTTCTATTTAAATTTGAAGTGATGCAAAAGCCAAAACTGGTGGTGTTTTTTTTTTTTTTTTTTGGGTTTGTTTGTTTGTTTTGCATCAAGGAATCATGCAATAGCCTGCAAATCACATGCGCTGGGTAAGCCAATTTATATTTGATAGGCTAACAAGCTCAAGCAGAGAAGGAAGCCCTCCCGGTAAAGAAAGGTAGATGAGTAATTTTTATTCTCCTTACATGAATGAATGAGAATTTGAACCCATAACCACTTAGTTATAAAAATGGGGCTTTTACTACTTGAACTTCCACCGTTAATGATTAGAGAGGTAAGTATTTTTCCTCAAACTTGAGAGGAATTTTTTTGATGAGATATTTAATCTAGTTTTAGTTTGTCATATTAATGTTCTTTTTATTCCTAAATGTAATAATGTTCTAGCACATTCCATTGCGATATGACCGACATCCTTTAACGTTATTAGAAAGAAGAGAAAAAAATGAAAGAAAAATAATGAAAGAAAAAAAGCTATTCATCCATCCAAATACATAATTTTTCTTATTATTTGTCATGGGGCCCAAGTACCCAAGTGAGTGGCGCCTGCCTGTTAATGGGCGGGAGGCTGCTGGACCACCCATCAATGGCACATGGATTAAGGATTTTATGCAGGAAGAAAACGAGAGCAACAGACATCCTTGCAAATTGCAATTGATATCCTTTCTAAGGCGATTTTCTTTCCGTCGTCACCCTGTTACATTTTGTTCCGTTTTAATTCATTTCGTTTTGCTCCGTTTTGCTTCATATCGTTGTATATTTTATTTTTTCCTCACATTTTCTCATTATCCGAGCCTTCTTTTCTGTTCCATTCCATTCTAATCCATTCCATTCCGTTTCAATTGATACTCAACGTTGTGTATTATTCTATATTTCCATTAAAGAGAGCAAGACCTAAGTTTCCATAAGAGGGGAATTTTTTTATTTTTTTTATTTTTTGGGTACAGATAAGAGGAGATTATAGATGTTTCTGGCAAAACAAACACTACAACAAAAATGCTATTTAACCACGCTAAAAATCTCGCGTTTACCACACTTTCAAGCGTGGAAAAAGATTTTTACCACGCTTTTCAAAGCGTGACTAAAAATAGTGTGGATAATTTACCACGCTTTTAAGTGTCACAACTTATCCACCCTTATTGCCGTGGGCAATTATATTCTCTCCACGCTTTTAAATGTAACTAATTTGTAGGTATTTTATTTAATGTGAGAGGGGAATTTTTACCGCACTGAAAACCATGGTAAAAATTTGAGAGGAAATATCTATGTTATGCCCAACTATTGTTTATTACATAGATGTAATCATTTGTACTAACCGTTGCACCCTTCCAATAAGAAATAACATATATTTCGCCATTAATATAATTAAATAAATATCATCCATTTATTGTAAAGACATAAGACTTAAAAAGAAGTGTTTAACTATTACATCACACAAAAAAAATAAAAATAAACCACTATTCTTGAATTAGTTGCTTCACAACACCACTACAAAATATCTTTACATGTACTATTAGACGAAATAAACCACTATTCTTGAACTTTGCCATCAACCGCTTGAGCAAATTTTTCATCAAACATGCTAAAATTCTCATCTCACTTTCTCATTTGAGACATCCTGCATAATCACAAATAAAATTGCTTCGAAGCAATCAACAATGTTTAATTTTTCAAAAAATCAACATTCAAAGCTGAGATACTTGTATCTGCATCATAGAACGAATCTAAAGCACCTACTTGATAAAATACTTGGACCCCGTCCTCAATCATGTTCATAATTATAAAAGGAGCAAAACAGACCCCGGAGACATCACAGATACGGGAACCAAGCCCTTGACAACATGGGCCTGCAGGTAGCAACATAACAACTAATATAATTAAACAAAAAGAACACAATACTACCAAATTAGTATCAGAATGCAGCAAATACAGCAAATAGAGTGCAATAGCATCACAAAAAGCAGCAGCAACTGACAAACACGGAAACAGGGTTAAAACAGCCCTGGACAACATTACTTTACACATGAATAATGGAAAATCAAAATTGAACCGAATCTCCTTTTCGTCCCCAATGATCAGCAAAAAGAACTCAATCAAGATTGAAAAAAACTGAACTAAAATGCAACTAAATCAATTCCTTTTCGATTTGATATGGTAGTACATTAACTAGTGAGCACAAGATACCAGCGGGTGTTTCTGGACACAACAATACAAGACGACGTAGGTGGCCAAACTAACTTAAGATTTTCTAGTTTAAATTCCTGCTACTGCTCCTCTTCTAATATGTACTACAAATAGAAGATAAAGAGGTAAATTTGTCAAACAAATTTGGAACTCGTAAAAGAACTTGCCTTTACACTGTCATGTGTCATCATGTTGAGACGTCTTACTCTTTCTCTTTCTGATGCTTAAGGAACTACAAACATGTAAACGAACAACCAACTTAAACTGAAACAGCTGAAGTAGTATCAATAAGAAAAAGCTCTTAAGTCAAACCAAGCCACAAAAAGAATTCGAGCCTAAAATCACAACCCAACTTTAAAAAAAAATCATTTGGATAAAAAATTATAGTCCAAATCCAAAATGCAATTATAGCTCTTACCACATATTAATCTAAGTAATATCTACCAAATTGACCTCTATAGGACAAACAAGTTAAATACAAATTTCCAAGCCAATTACTTCTTAAGGATCGTCAATGTAATCTCCGAAAAAACATTCACCAAAGCTGAAATCTAAATCTAAATCCAATTGCATATTTTTCCCTCCCTATTTCACCTGTAGAAGAGTCCAGGTATGGAATGCAATCTCTGAAACTGAAAGTTAATAGCTCATATTTTAGCATATAAGACCTCAGTATAACTCCTTACCAAAGTTACCAGCGCCTTGAATCATGAAACTTCTGTTAGAATAACGTAGTGTAATATTTCCAGCTTATATGAGTTACTAACTTCTACATAAACATTAACGGGACCAATAAGCTAATCTACTAGCTAGATAGGATGTATCTAGGTTGCAAGTTTATCAGTTGTGAACAGTTCCTATGAGGCTTCAGTCATATACCAGCTGAATTGTACTTGTTCTCTTTCTGGAACAACATTCATAACCCAGACACCCTTTTGCTTCAAACCAGCTGCAATCATCCTAAACTTGCCTTCATATCCATCAAATTCCTCAAAGTATCTGGATGAATCTTAGGGCTTAAGAGGTTCGAGTAACTTTCCACTCTCTGCACCAAAGTTCCTGCATCAAGAAAGCAACTTACCATTGAAAATGAATTATTATTCAGCATGTACCTGTTTCCTGATCATGATTTATGAGTGTTAACTTGGGAGATGGCAAGATAAAATTGGTCTGATCAAGAGTACCATACCCTTTGCAAGAACTCAAGCTCTCTACAACCATAAAACCAATCTACAAATTTTCATAGTTGCACAAAGCACCTACTACACGTTATTTAGCTATAGGACTGAAATTATGAGAGAGAAAATGCCTATATGGGGAGCAACAACAGAAGTTGTAGGCTAATAGTCCTAGAGCCTCGATCATATTTTGAGCAGTGGAATCTCCAGAGCTCTGTTGTCGCAGAAAAGGATTATATTTCAGTTACGCAATAGTGGAAATTGGTATACCTACTTAATAGTTTATACAGATTAGATACATGCATTGGAAAGAACCAAGAGGGCTTCCACAGATTGTAAACATACTTGTTACATATGCTGGTGGTGGAGTTCTTTGACGCACAAGGGACGAGATGGAACGAGAAGGACTAGACTGAGAATGTGTAAACAAAATATTCAGTTTGGCATCTGTGGCATTGGAAAGATCCACCTATAAAATTGATTCTTTATCCAATTCAGACCTACAGTTCATAAACATATAATGCAAATATGCTCACAATTCAGATCAGACTTTCGTAGCATAAAAACAGGACAAAACATGGTAAATTAAACTCTGTAATCAAATACAATCCGCTCTGACTTCAGTCCTCATGTATGTACTGATTTTTATATGCATTTCAATCATTTTACATACAAATAAAAGGTGCAATAGACCCAAAATCAGGTTTGACATTCTTAGCAGATATTCAGTTCAGTCAAAATAGAATTAGTGTAATTACATAAAACAGAATCATTGTTATCTCATTTGGATCCCCACTTAGCTACATCTTTACAGATAAGTTCTTCCTTAACAAGTACCAAATTGAGCACAACACAGCATTATAATTCCACACATCTACTCTTGAAGAACATAAATTCTAGGAAAACTCACTTCAACCATGTAAATGAAAAAAAGGGAAATTTAAGACAAACACATAAATAGCATCCAATATCCAAGTACAAGCAAACAAGGGCCATCAACAATGAGGGTAAAATGACAAACCAAAAACCTACATCACCAACCATACCAATTGCCCACAACAGCAAGATCAAACCCCCCCCCCCCCATTGTCTTTCCTCCCATTTAGTAAAAAAAAAAAACAAAAGTCAAAATAAAGCCTAATCATCCAGATAACAATTATTCACAAATCACAATGTTTTCCAAATTTAAACATACAACTCAACATTCATTCAACAAATTGAAAACAAATTATTCAGATAACGTGAAGACAGACCTGCAATGAGCTTGATTGGCTTGCATAACTTCGGATGTAATCGAATCCGAAGATGAGTGCATAGACAATAATGTTTTTTTTGTTTTTCGGCATCTTGAAATGCTCCATCCTCGGTATTGAAGCTTTCGATCACTATTAGGGTTTCTGCAAAATCAAGATTGTCTACTGAATGGTGATTAGAGAACGTTCGATTAACCTTAGATATCAGTAAATCAGAGATTGAAAAATACAAACCCTAATAATCGACCCATTTGTAAGAAAACCAAGCAGAGAACAGAGGAAAGGCACTAATGAACGGTTGGAGTTTCACAAGAACGACAGGGGAGAGGGGAGAGGAGAGGGGAAGAGAGAGTAAGTTAAACCTGAAAAGCCCTTGAGCGTAGATTGAAGTGCTGGGGTTTCTTTTTGTTTTTTATTAATTATTTTTTGAAAAGAAAATAAGGAATTTCTAGTTTTCACGAAGGGTAGCGTGGAAAAACTGCATGTTTATTTTCCACACATGAGAAGCGTGGAAAACCTCCGTCCTTTTTACCACGCTTTCATTAGCGTGGGAAAAAAAAGTGTGTTCAATCAGCATATTTGTTGTAGTAAAACCAACTGGTAATTACAAAGTCAAATTTATGTATCTGATTCAATGACACTAATACAATTAATCTATTATAAAAACTTACTAATTAATAGTGATATTGAAGGAAATCATTCGTGCCCTTTTCATTGATTTGTACAGATTATATACAAAGTATAAGAGAGTCATAAGGCTACAATCTAGGAAGTCAGTATAGCAACTAACTATATTCTAGGCTACAATTAAGGTAACTAAGAGAAGATATATACAAGAGAATATTTGACTGACTAAAATATAAAGATTACGTAATATAATCTAACACACCCCTGCAGTCGAAGTGGAAGGTTGACGGACGCTTAGACTGTCTCGAAAATCATCAAAGAATATGCGCGGAAGCCCTTTTGTGAAAATATCGGCAATCTGATAACGTGATGGAACGTGAAGAACGAGAACTTGTCCACATGCTACTTTCTCACGTACAAAATGTATATCCATCTCGATGTGTTTCGTGCGCTGATGTTGCACAGGGTTACCAGAGAGGTATATGGAACTAACATTATCACAATAAACTAAGGTAGCCTTTTGGATTGGACAATGTAATTCCAAGAGAAGATTCCGGATCCAGCAGGACTCAGAGACAACATTAGCAACTCCTCTGTATTCAGCTTCAGCACTGGAACGAGAAAGAGTGGGTTGGCGCTTGGACGACCAGGATATCAAGTTGTCCCCTAAAAAAACACAGTAACCGGAGGTGGATCGTCTGGTGTCGGGGCATCCTCCCCAATCAGCATCTGTATAAGAAGTGAGACTAGAAATAGAAGATGGGGAAAGATGCAGACCATAAGTTAGAGTGCCTTGTAAGTAGCGCAAAATTCTTTTTAGAGCTGTCATATGATCCTCCATGGGGTCATGCATATGTAAACAGATTTGTTGGACAGCATATGATATATCTGGTCTTGTGAAGGCAAGATACTGCAATGCGCCAGCTAAGTTGCGATAATGTGTAGGATCAGCATATGGAGATCCTGACGAGGCACTCAATTTGGCTTTGGTATCAACGGGTGTTGGAGCAGGCTTACACGAAGACATACCGGCATTGTCAATAATCTCCTCTGCATACTTGTTTTGACAGAGAAATAATCCACCTGCATGGCGAGTAATTGCAATACCGAGAAAATAACTCAAGGGACCCAAGTCCTTCATAGCAAATTCAGAGGCCAGGGGTGACATGATGGACTGACGAAGAGTGTTAGATGATGCAGTGAGTATTATATCATCAACATAAAGAAGTAGATATGCCATGTCACTACCTTGACGATAAATAAATAAAGAATGATCAGATTTGCTATGTGAGAAACCAATACTGGAGACAAAATCAGCAAAACGTTGATACCGGGCGCGAGGAGCATGTTTTAGTCCATATAGTGATTTTTTTAAAAGACATACATAATCTGGGTGTACCGGATCGCGGAAACCCATGGGCTGATGCATGTAAACTGTCTCATAAAGCCGACCATGCAGACAGCATTTTTGACGTCCAACTGATGAATGAACCATGATTTTGACAGAGCAATAATGAGAACTGCCCGAATAGTAGCAGGTTTCACCATCGTGCTAAAAATTTCACCACAATCCACACCAACCTGTTGAGACCTGCCATCACCAACAAGACGGGCTTTGTGCCGCTCAAACGAACCATCAGAATTTATTTTATGACGAAAAATCCACATAGAACGAATAAGATTAACATCCGAGGGACGGGGGACCAAATCCCACGTCTTATTTTCAATAAGAGCATTGTATTTGTCGGTCATGGCCGCTTTCCAATTCGGGTCGGACAAGGCAACTTTTGGGTTTATGGGTAGTGGGGAAGGAGTAACCGAAGTGGTCAAATTGAAGTGATGTTTGGGCTTATATATCCCATGCATGCTACGGGTTGCCATGGACCGTAAGGTGGATTGACCTGGTTGGTTAGGAGGTGGACAGTTGGGTAATGGGTCGAGTCTGGTGGTGAGTGAACGAATGACATTAACATCCTAGGGACGGGGGACCAAATCCCACGTCTTATTTTCAATAAGAGCATTGTATTCGTCGGTCATGGCCGCTTTCCAATTCGGGTCGGACAAGGCAACTTTTGGGTTTCTGGGTAGTGGGGAAGGAGTAACCGAAGTGGTCAAATTGAAGTGATGTTTGGGCTTATATATCCCATACATGCTATGGGTTTCCATGGACCGTGAGGTGGATTGACCTGGCTGGTTAGGAGGTGGACAGTTGGGTAATAGGTCGGGTCTGGTGGTGAGTGACCGCGGGATAGAAGACCGGGTTGGCGTAAGGGTGTGGGGCTGTGGGGAGTGGATAAGGGAGGCCTGAGAAACTGGTGGTGCCTTGGGCTGAGAGTCTGGCGAGGAGATGGGTTGTGGAGAAGTGGGCTCTACTGCATCAGTAGGCTGTGAGGATGCCCGTTGTGGGCTGGAGGGGACGTGGGCTTGCTGGGCCGTAGGAGAGTGTTGTTGTTGTTGTGGTAGTTCAGCTATGATAGGAGGATTGAGAGATGACGGTGCAGTAGGGGATGCAACCCATCATCCAAAAAATCATATGTTGTTGATTGTGGAGTATGGACATTGGCAAAGGGAAGGGACTCATCAAAAACAACATGGCGAGATGTGATGATTTTTCTGCTTGACATGTCATAACACTTATATCCCCTATGATTAGCTGGGTACCCAAAAAGTACACAAGGAGTGGAGCGGGCTTGAAGTTTATTAATGGTGGTGGAAGGGAAGAGAGGATAGCATAAGCACCCGAAAACCCGTAGATGTGTGTATGAAGGATCCCGATGATATAAAATTTGTGTGAGGGAATGGTGAGAGAGTAACTTGGTGGGAAGGATGTTTAAGAGATAAGTTGCCATTTGAAGATCATGGTGCCAAAAAGATGGTAGTATAGAGAAATGAGCAAGAAGGGTTCGAATGAGATTATTTATGGCTCGTATTTTACGCTCGGCTTTGCCATTTTGAGAAGAAGTATGAGGGCAAGAAAAACGGAAAACCATCCCATCTTTGTGGCAATATAATTAAAATTTGTCATTATCATATTCTCTCCCATTGTCATATTGAAAACATTTGATAGATTGTTCAAATTGGGTGCGGATGTAGGCACTAAATTGGGAGAAAAGAGAATAAACCTATGATTTCTTGCCAATGGGAAAAGTCCAAAAAAAATTAGAATAATCATCCGAGAAAAGAATGTAATATTTATGACCAGCCGAACTTAAAATAGGTGATATCCACAAATCACTATGAATAATATCAAATGGCATTGTAGTGCAAGTAGTTGAAGAATAAAATGGCAACTTAACATGTTTCCCAAAAACACAAGACTGACAAATAGAAGGACAAGATAATTGTTTACAGTCAATAAACTTATTATGCTTAAGGGAGCGCAAAACAGGGGCTCTCGGATGACCTAAACGATTATGCCAAAGTTCCGGAGAAAGAGCAACAAAGGTGGATGGTGGGCTTGTGATGGTAGTGGTGGTAATAGGATAGAGATCCCCAGTGCTATTACATCTCGTTATTGGCATACCCGTCGGAAAGTCCTTCACAGAAAACCCAAAAGGATCAAATTCAATAGAAACACTATTATCAACAGAAAAACGACGTACAGAGACCAAGTTTTTAATTAGCTGAGGGGCATGGAGAACATTTTTTAACAGTAAAGGCGGGTAAGGAGGGGGGAGAGTTGTCTGCCCAAGACCACGAATTGGAATTTCACGACCACTACCAACAATAATATTACGGGGTCTGCTCATATTGAAATAAGACGAGAGATTACCTTGGGATCACGTCATGTGGGAGGTGGCGCCGGTGTCCATGTACCAATTTGTATCTGGAGGAGCAAGTGTCATAGTATGCATTGCTTGCTCTATGTCAGTAGGAGCATAGGTCGAGTTGGATGTGGTAGATGTTGCATACGCCTGTGCTGGACGAGGGCCAAGGACACCTGGTTGAGAGGAAGGAACTGACTTGGCCCATGAGGAGATGGGATAGGTACATGGAGGAACTGCCCAAGGTTGTGGTGCCCAAACCCACGGTGAGTACTGCCCCCAATGTTGTGGCTGCTGCTGCCACGAGCGCTGTTGTGACTGCTGGTGGTGGTTGGTGCCACCATTGTCCTGGTGGTTACCACCACGACCATGCCCTCGACCCCCATTATTTTTGCCTCGATTGTTGTTGCGATTTTGACCACGTTTCTGACCATTAGAAGAGCGGTTTGGTGCAACACTTGAACCAGAATGGGAGCCCTTGGAGTCATCAGTGGAAAGATTAGTAGTGAGGAGGGCGGTACCAGCGGCACTGGCGGCTACAGCGGTTTGCCGAGCCTTGCGGGTTTCTTCGAGAATGAGGCGTGAACGAGCCTCATAGAAAGGAGGCAAGGGATTGCTCTGCTGAACGATTGTAGCAACACCATCATAATTTTCATGTAAACCCGCAACTAATTGAAGAACTAACCTTTGATTCGACACCGGGGCACCAACGTTTGAGAGTTGATCAGCAAGCATTTTAAGTTCTTGACAATAGGCAGAAACATTTGGAAATCTTCCAATTTGACATTAGTGATCTGATTCTCCAAGTAGACGACGCGGGAATGTTTGTTGTCGTTGAAAATATTTTCCAAACGTTCCCATGCTTGTTGAGCAGTCGAATCCGGTTGCAAGATGGTGTGCATAAGATCATTCGAGATCGTGCCATAAATCTATTGCAGGACTATAGCATCCAAGCGTGACCAAAGTGCTTCATCACGTTCGACCGCCTTTTCCTGGCCTTGAACAGGTGGTTGTGGTGGAGGAGGGATGATGTGGTCGATGACTTGGTATGCTCTGCAGTGGATTTTGAATAACTCTGCCCATGAAGAGTATTGGCCGTTTTCCATCTCAAGAGTCACAGGAATAAAATTCTTGACGTTAGTAACGGCAAGAGCAGGATGGAATTTGTGTTCAGCCATGGAGAAAGAGAAAGGAGAACAAAGAGAGGAGGAGAAGAGAAGGTAATGGCAGAGGTGGATGACTAAGGCACAGTGAGAAAGTATGGATGGCCTGATACCATGAAGGAAATCATCCGTGCCCTTTTCATTGATTTGTACAGATTATATACAAAGTATAAGAGAGCCATAAGGCTACAATCTAGGAAGTCAGTGTAGCAACTAACTATATTCTAGGCTACAATTAAGGTAACTAAGAGAAGATATATACAAGAGAATATTTGACTGACTAAAATATAAAGATTACGTGATATAATCTAACAGATATTTTAATTACACAAATATATTGATTTGGAACTGCAGGGATATAAAAGGATTGGTAGTCACTAGAAGATTGGGCACCATACAAAAGAAGACCAGCGAGGAACAAAGATCATGGCAAACGAGCTAGGACGACCTAGGAGCAGCAGGCATCTCCAGATGCTATACTATTTGTTGTACTCCTATTAAACACGCACCGAAATGCATATGATAACTTTGAACTATAAACATATCTACTAGCATAATTTTATCTATTTCCTTTTATTTAAGAAATATCAGATGGTTAGGAAACATATTCTCATTTGTCACAATTACCACTTTTTTGGGGTGAATTTAAATAGATTCCGTTTATTTTGTGAAAAGTGAAAACATTGGTCCGGAACCAATGTAATAATATCTCTCCCTTTATTGCCCCCCATACCAACAAAAGAAAAAGCAAAAGAAAAACGCCCATTATCTACATACAAGGCCAGGTACATACATTTCAGCACCAGGCCAAAAACATACAAGATAAGATACATTTGACATAAATTTGTCTGCTAAGGGTCATAGGAAGAAACTTCGCTTGTCAATCTCCCTTGCAACCGGGATGCATCAAGGATCTTCGCATCATTCACCTGTTAATTTACCAATTTTCCCCACAAATGAGCATAATATCGATCGAAAGAAACCAAAGAATTAAGCCATATACTTATTGATATGAATGAGAAGAACTTTGAATGAAGGATTATAATCAACAATATATTTGTACATACCTGGCAATGAATTATATATAGGGAACTTTTATTTAATTTAGAAGAAACACAACTAATCACATTAAGCCCTTCTTCAAGTAATACTTTGAACACTCGAGATAATGGAAACACTGCATCATCTTCAACTCCAGCACTAATAATCTCAATCTCAACCCCAAATGAAGATGCATGGATCTTCACATTATTACCATCATTAATCGATCGATTAGGACTAATACTCGACGAGCAACCAATAATATCTGTATCTTCACATTTGTTTTCTGATTGAGATTTGGTTATTAGCATGTCCCTCTTTTGTTGGAGCTCCTTAATATTTTCCTCTAAGTCCTTGATGTACTTTGTAGCCTCTTCTAAACTATCATATATGGATTGCTTTTCCTAATAATAAATAATGAACCCAATCATACAGTAATCATCATAGACCTAGCTAAAACGTGAAGTAATATATATAATACATATTAACAAAAACATAAAAACTTATACGAGGCAACCTCAACATGCATGATTTTGGAACAGAGAGAGTATAATTCCCAAAATAAAAACGAAGAAACCGAAAATAAGCAGAGAGAGAGTCACCTTGATGTATTGAGGAGGGAGAAGGGAGCGAAGAGAAGAATATAAGTTGGACATGTCTTGATGCTCTCCTTTTTGGTGCTTGCAATGGATGCTATTATGGTGGATCATATATCGTGTTTAATATTAGGTGTTGATCCTCATCAACGTTGTTATCATCACAAATATTCCACCTACAACTCTTAAGTAGCGCAGCCAGTTGTGTGATGCAATTTGCTTTCAATTGAAATACAATTATTCACCATCACCTCGTGATGCATGCTTATAAGCTCGACTTGCTCCCTTTTCTATTGGACCAATGAAATCTTTTTTCTTTCCTTTTTCTTTTTCTTTTTTCTTCTTTTTTGCCTTTTCTAAATCTTTAATGCGTCAATTTCCAGAGAACTCTAATCTTGCCAAAACGAAGATGGTATTATTCAACACTTCAACCTATCATTTTCCAAAAGAAAATAATGATCAAAACTACACCTAATAAAATAATGATCAAAGCGTGTCAAGTGTGATGGGCACTTTCAATTAGTTTTTTCCTTTATTTTTTGGGATAAAGGATGTGCTATTTAAACCAAACTTGATATCATCAAAGGGTTTTGTTTAAGTTCTTGGGGCCAAAGCAGCTGAGAGTTTTGAAATACTCATCAATGCAAAACATGCCTAACTATAGTACACCATCTGTAATCAAGTGGGTGTGGTTGAATGGTAGCGAGTAGCGACTCATCTATCATTTATTTATCAAGGTCGAAGGTTCAAATCTCGCATTGGATATGGAGAAAGCTTAAATCTTTTAGCCAGTTAGTTGTCCTACCCATTGAGTTACCTATAATAAGCCAGCGCGGCGACATGGGAGATAATCACTATGGTCGACGGTAGATACCCTTGATATGAACAAAAAAAATAGTACACGATATGTACATACGAAGTACATCATATTATAATACATACGAAGTATTTGATAAAAAAATGTTTAAAAATTAATTCTTTATTTTATATTCATTCATAATTTAAGTATATTTATAATTACAAAAATATCACCATGATTTTTTAAGTGCTATTTCATCTAAATATTTTGTTAATTATAAAAAAAATCCCACACAACTTCTGTAACAAGGAGAGTGACTTTGCCAAGACAATAATCTGTCATTTCAATGCAAATTTCTCTAATTGAGAGGAGTCTCCTCGATCCAACTAATCCAATTTTTTTTTCCTTCCCTTTTTACACAAATAAATATTTGTACAACTGCATCAAGTACATCTCGTATGCAGAGTGTTCCCACATGTTCTTTACAGCTTACATAATACATAATTTACCGTAAAGTATTCCAAATTATAATAATAAGGTTATACACTCTTACTTGGCATGCTTGCTCTTTCCTGGCAAGTAAGTATTAGTTGGGGAATCTCCACCAACTAATCCCTGAACTTATCCGCCCTGACCACCCGTATCTTTCTCCACTCTTTTTTTTTTCCTTTCTTTTGTGTGTGTAATATAACATCCTTGTACTTATCTTCCCATGTTTTTTTCTTTGGTTCCAAAATTAAATTCAAAGGCCAGTACGATATATGTATGTAGAAAAGAAGATTTGAACATGAAAACTAAAATATCCTACATCTCATTCTTAACCACTAAGTAAAGATATCCTTGATTACTTATCTTTCCTACTTTAATATAATGTCGAAATATATCATTTCCCGTTGATTAGATATACAAATCAACCATTCAAAAAAAATAAAATAAAATAAAATACTATACAAATCAAATACGTACAAAATTAATGAGTTAGTGTTGCGAATTTACAAAATATTTCAATAAATGAGTCGACACGATTAACTGATTTACTAAATTAGATAAACTAACGTTGATATTTTAAATACGAAGCCTAATTTGTTTAAAAGGTTGGAAAGTGACTCATTCAACCAAAATTATATTTAAAAGATGCACTATTAAAAATTGATGAGTAATATTAGTTCATATATATATATATATATATATATATATATATATATATATATATATATATATATATATATATATATATATATATATATATATATATATATATGTTTAATAAAAAAAATAGTCCATCATTTTCAAATTCTCCTTTCCATTAAAATTTTGAGGTTAACATTTACATACGTTGTCCATCAAGATGATAAAAAGTATGAGAATTTTATAGTTATGTAGTTATAGTTGTTCATTCTAAATAGTATTTCCAAATAGCATTATTTTTATGAATTTTATAGTTATGTAGTTATAGTTGTTCATGATGCACCCATTAGATTTTTTAAGTTAAACTTCCTAAATATTGGCCATTGATTTGTGAAAATTATATGGAGATCTATAAGATTTATTTTAGATTATATTTTTAAAATATTAAAATTTTATAATATTTATATTTGAATAATTAAAGTTATTAATGGTCAAATTGTTGTTTAGAATTTCACCAAAAAAAAGTATTCATTAGGATACCGTGCAAAGTTAAATGGGTACATCGTAACCAAAAAAAGAAGTTAAATGGGTAAATTAATTTGAGACTGGGGGAATAATATATAAAAATAAAATTTTCAATGCCCAATAAAAAAATAGAAAAGAAATGAACAGGGTTTTATTAACGGATTTTCCAAACGTACGGTGCGAACACTAACCGCGAGAACCGCAAACACAAAGTAGCCCATTTTCAACATAAAAGGTAGCCCATTTAGTTTGGGCCGATTATCAGTGGAAGTTATGTTAGGGCCTTCCAAAAAAAAGTAACCCTTCAGGATGGCCCAAGCTTGAAACAAGAAATGTATTACTCAGTACAAGTTTATAAACAAAAACGTCTCCAAGAAATTATTTAAGCAAATACAAAATTATTACCTACATTCACTTTAAAATACCCCCAAAAAACATTATGCCATTGTGCAACAAAATAGCTTTCATCAACTACTCCATATAAAGCGAGAGATGTTAATTAAATCATGAAACAAAACGTAGTAAAGAACTAAACAGAACACTAATTCCCTTATGAAATGGGGTGGAATGAGTGGATAATGTAGTGTTACATGTAAACGATGTAAAGAATATAGCCTTTAGTGCGTAGATTTTTTGAAAAGCATATTTCTTTTTTTAGGCTATTAAAAAAAATACCTCTGACTTTGACCATCAAAGATGAATCGGTATTCCGGCAAGCGAGTGTCCCTTAAAACGACCCTTCAAGTATAATAGAGATCCGATAAACGACTCCGAGAGCCAAAACATTGTGGATTATAGACTTGAGGGCGTCTCGTGCGATTTGGTGTGAAAATATCACATTTGTTGCCAGGCCTTCCGAACCCCAAAACTCGTGAACTATAGGCTTCATATGTTTACTTCTTGGAGTTTAGTTGTGATTTCTACCCAAATTCTCTTAGTGGTCTATCGTGACCCAAGAAAATCCTCGTTGCCCCGTAAGGCCATCCGGGTACCCGAACACCTATTCTATCAATGCTTTAGGTGTTCCGCCTCTTATAGTGGGTGCTCCATAAAACGGTCGTCCAAGCCTAATATAGAGCCCACAACCAACCTCAAGGACCTCCCGTGTCTCCTAAGGGGATCCCGTGCTATGTGGTGCGAGAATATCAACATTAATTCAAGGGTCTTTCGAAAGTCCAAAAAATGTATATTATAGCAGCCTTTATTTTCGGACTTCGTGGGGTGCGGCTTTGATTTATGTCCAAACTTCTCAAGAGGGTTTATCGAGACCCAAGAGTACCCCAGGTGTCCCAAAAAGGTCATCCATATACCCAAACTCCGATTTTACCCAAGCTTTAGGTGTTCATGCCCTTATAATGGGTGTCCCGTAAAACGGTCGTCCAAACCTAACAAGGAGCCGAAAATCGATGTTAGGGCCTCCCATCTCCCTTAGGGGTGTTCTATGTAATGTGGTGCCAAAATATCAATCTTCGTTCCAGGGACTCACGGAAGCCTAAAAAACGTGGATTATAGCCTTCGTTTTTCGGCTTCCTGGGATGCGATTATGATTTTTTACTAAACATCTCATAGGGGTCTATCGAAATCTAAGAGGATCCATGATGCCCGGGAAGGTTTTTCGGGTCCCAAAACTTTTATTTTCATCCATGCTTTCGGTGTTCTGACCCACATAGTGGGGGTCCAATAAACGGTTTTCCAAACCAAATAGAAACTCGACGACCGACCATAGAGGTCTCCCTTGTCCCTTAGGGATGTCCAGTGCGATGTGGTGCGAAAATATCAACCTTCGTTGCGGGACCTTCTGGAAGTGAGGAAATCGTGGATTATAGCCTCTTTTTTTTTCGAATTCTCGGGACCCGGTTGTGAGTTTGCCAAAATTTCTCTGGCGATGTACTCGACCAGTCGACCTTGTGATTTGATGAAATGCACAATGTATCCATAAATTAAGTTTCTTACACGTTGCATCCCTGGGATTTGTGGGTAATGTACACTATATATTACAAAACTGATTTTGAGCATCAAAATTGAACGTTTTTGCCTTTCCAACATATTGGAGTTGTTAGATGCGTAGTTAGTAACATACCCATTTCTCTCAAATGACCTAAAATTTCTAATCCAATGGCTACTTTGATGAAAAATCTATAAGCAGACGTTTAATTTACCTTTAGAAACTTCTCTTATCCTTTAATGATCATCACCATCTCTTTTTCTTTTTCTCTATGTTTCATCCACAAGCATACTCTATCATCCCCCAAGATCCCACAAAAACAATCTTTTTATTCCCCGGCTTCCTCCAACACCTCACTTATTCAGTTAACCAATTGCAAAATATGCTAGCAACAAAACAAATAATAACCGTGAAATCTTGGGCCCTGTTCTCGTCAACGGAATGATGCGGGACGGTGAGGAACGAAACGAAACGAAAATTGCAGCGCGGTAAGGAACGGAACGGAAATTGCAGCGCGGGACGGAATGGAATAATAAATTAACTTGTGTGGTACGGAACGGAACGGAAGTTACGGTGCGGTGCAGAATGGAACGGAAATTGCAGCGCAATGTGGAACGAAACGGAATACAGCATAGGAACGACGAAAGAATAGGGCCTAAGTCCCCTCCTCCAACTCGACTCTTTTTCAATCAAACAATTACTTCATATGCTGGTAATGCAATAGGTAACAAACATATATAATGATAATTTGGGAGAATACGATTCATCACAACAATACAAGGATTTTTTTTTTTTGGTTTGGCAAAGAGAAACATCTTTTTTTTTTGGGTGTGGCTAAATGGCACCTCCTAACGCACGGCCTCGGGTATTCCACGAATTAATTCATGTAGGTGCTTCCCAGGAGGTTTGAACCCATGACCTGGTGTACAAGTCACAACTTGTTTAACAGTGAGGCAACACCTCTTGGGTACAATACAAGGAAATTTAACTACTCCCTCCTTCCCCCTACTCATGTGATTATATTGTGGACAAACTAACTTTCTTAATACCATGACAACTAAACCAAAATTATAAGCAATTGATTATAGGTTCAACTAATAATTTTATTCGTGAAAATTAAAGAAAGTATCACTTTATGTAGATTAGTAATCTAGTATAGCAAGTTTATCATCTAATAATCTAGCTAATAATCTTTGAACCAAAAATGTAAGTTCAATAATTTATGATGTAGATATCTTTGATTTATTCTTAAAAAATGTGTTAGAAACCTAAGCAAAGTGAGTAATTAAATAGTCAAATACGTACATGGTGTAATATCAACACAATTAGAAATGAGGCAGTGTACAAGTCTCACAATTCATATATTTTGAAATTTATTATTTTCTTCCAATTGAGCAACACAAAAACTTGTTTGGTCTTATCATAAATTTTGACAAGACGATGATCACTTTTTAATTTTTAGTGAAACAAGAGTCACGACTCATACGAGAATTTGTGAACTTCACATAAAAGCTGCTTGACTAATACTCTCAGTTTGGGTTACCAATAGTTTGAATAATAGCTCTCATTTTGTATGCCCAAAGTGTTCAAAAGTATTTCAATTTGGATAAGTTAACGTTATAAATTCCGAGCACCTAATGATGTGGGAGTAGGAAATATGATCCCTACTTGGCAAAATGACGAGAATTTCCTAAAAGACCAAATCACTTTGAGAGTACAAAAATCTTAACTTAAAAGATATCAAGAAATTATATTAAAAAAACGATGCTCTCCTAGATGCATCATGAAGCTCTATCTTCAAAAAGCTTATGATACTGTTGAATGGGGGTTTGTCGAGGAAATGCTGACAGCTTTACAATTTCCTGATAAGTTTATTAAATGGATCATGGTATGTGTTGCTTCTCCTAAATACACCATTTCTCTTAATGGGGGTTTGCATGGGTACTTTGAAGGTGGTAAAGGACTTAGGCAAGGCAACCTGTTGTCTCCGCTCTTGTTTGTGATTTGTATGGAGTACCTTTCAAGGATTCTGAATTTGATTGCGGATGATCCTGGTTTTAAGCTTCACCCCATGTGTGCTACGCTTAAGCTGAACCACCTTTGTTTTGCCGATGATCTTCATCTTTTTTGTCATGGTGATATTGGGTCTATGGTTAAAATGTTAAGAGGTTTTGAATCTTTCTCTGTTGCTTCTGGGCTCTCCGTCTATAAAAGTAAATCTGCAATTTATTGTGGGAATGTCCCTGAAAATATCCAGAATACTGTAACAAATATGGCTGGCTTCCAACTTGGTAAGATTCCCTTCAAATATCTGGGTGTTCCTATATCTTGTAAGAAGCTTAACGTTGCTGATTGTGATATACTTGTTGATAAGATGACCACTAGAATAAGATCTTGGGGAACTCGTCATCTCTCTTATGTAGGCTGCTACTTGTGAACACTATTCTCATGAGCTTACACACTTATTGGGCAACAATTTTCTTGATTCCCAAAAGTGTAATTGAGAAGATTTGTGCTATCTGTAGAAATTACATTTGGGAAGGTAAGCCTTTTGGTACTAAAGCTCCTCCAGTGGCTTGGGACTTGGTGTGTCGTCCTAAGGCTCAAGGTGGTCTAAGGGTGAGAGACTGTCTTAATTGGAACAGAGCTGCTATTGGTAAATATGTGTGGGATATTGCCTCCAAAGCTGATAATTTGTGGGTTCGATGGGTTCACCATCTGTATATGAACTTGAACTCTTGGAGGGATCATTCCCCTCGTTACGGCTAGCTTGTCTTGGCGAACTATTTGTAAGGTCAGAGATATTTTGATTACTGGTTATAGTGGTAACACCTGAGCTGACAACAAGCCTTGTACTATTAATGCTGGCTATAAATGGCTAAGGGGACAAGAAAGTAATGTGCAATGGAAAAAATGGGTCTGGAATAGGCTGAATTGTCCTAAACATGCTTTTATTTGCTGGTTACTCATGCATAGACGTTTGAGAACCAAGGACTATTACTACAAAATAGGTGTTACGGAGGATGCTACTTGCGCAATCTGTGGTGATGGCAATGAAACCCTTGAACATCTTTTTTTCTCCTGCCCTTTTAGTAAACAATGCTTGGACTGTATCTGTTGTTGGTTGCAGATTAAAAACAAATTTGCTGACCATGTGACTATGTGGCTTTGGGTTCATAGAAGATATAAAGGCAATGATACAAGGAAGAGAGTAATTTTTGCTATTATGGCTGCTCTCGTCTACAGTATATGGATTGCTCGTAACAAATCCTTATGGGATCACATCACAATGAGACCTGCTAGTTGCTATAAGTGGATCAAGTGCACTGTGGGGGTTCATGTTTGCAGTTTAATCCCTCGAAAGGCAATGCAATCTGACAAAAGATTGATTGAAGACCTCTTTGCATCTAATGTCTAGGATGCTCATGCGAGCTTACTGTTGTTCTGTCTGTTTTTTTTATGTAGGGTTGTGATCTAAACTGAAGATGGTTCATGTTTTGTAGTTTGTGATTTTTCTGTAATTTGTGGTTTGCGATGTGTGGCACTTACTCCAGGGTATGCCCTGAGTATGTAGGGGACGCCCACTTGGGTGAAGGTGTAGGGGTTTGCACTCCCTGCATAAAGTGGAATCCTCATCCCTATCCCGAGATAGGGTTGGGGTGTGTGGAGATCCACCTCACTCTTGGACACGGCTTTTCCCATTAGGGGGTTTTTGCCTGGCAGGCTCCTTCATTTCTGTAAAAACTCTATCTGGTAAAATGGTAATACTAACATTTTACCAAAAAAAAAAAAAAAAAGATATCAAGAAATTACAAATTACTTGAGAAATTTTAGAATTCCTTTGAAAAATCCAACAAATTTGTTAACATGAAATAATCCAAGGAACAGAAAACCCAAAGTGTTTTCTACATTTTTTTTAAAATTTTCAAGAAGTGGCAAAGAACAAATGATAAAGTTGAAATTTGTTAAGAGTTAAATCAAATGAGAGTTGGATGTATAATATCAGCCAAAAACAGCTGTATTATGCCGCCTGTATAATGTCATCAGGTAGCTAGAGGATTGAGTTAGTTACAATACCAACTAGGAACATTATCCCATTAATAAAAAGTATAGGACCAACAAGAGAATAGTTCAAAAAGACACATAGTTTCCAGGAGAACAGAGTGAAATGGTTGATTTTCTATGAGTTTTCTTAAACAGCCAGATAATCTTTTGTTATTAAAGAGCACAATCTCTAAACTACATACTGCACTATATACCGTTAGCTTATACGTAAAAAGATCAATTTCGACCAACAAGCTAATGTATCAAGACTACTTAATAGTATAATACTACTCTAGTTAATTATCGAATAGTGAGGCCGCTCATATGAGTTTTTATGATCGAATATTTATGTTTTCCTTTAGCAGACTAGTACTTGGAGTATATTTGCTCATATATATGACCGATTGTATTCAAAATAAGGATTGGATAGAAAGCCAACTACTAATGCAAACAACAAATATAATCATACATAATTGAAAGTAATAATACATACATACATACATATATAACCTACTTACATACTCTATAACTAAACAGCTGCTGTCTCACACATACTGACATATATCTGGAGTATTTATACGTGATAGTATAAGGAAACAAGTGATCGATTGAATATTACAGAAACAGAAATGATATACATAACCTGGAATGAGCTAACATGAGCCAGCAGATCGATCAAAACAGGACTGTAGTAGCTGATGAATCAACAAACAAGATCAATCAACCTCTGCTCAAGTCGATTCACATCAATGCATGTGATGTCGGTTACCTGCAATGTGCAATTGTTGCAATCAAGTTACTAGGGATTATCCAAATGCTGTTCAGTGGGATCCATACATGCATACAGCTGGTCCAGATGTACGCAATCTTATCCAAACAGTAAACGAGTAGAAAAATTATGTTTATTCGGAAATGAGTAAGATATGTGATATTTGTTATTAACCTCGCCAATTATGAACCCTAACTTATACTTCCTCCGATCCATTTGGAGTTAGTTGTAAATGATCCCAAGTATCCCAACCCTTTCTATATATATATATATATATATATATATATATATAGCAAAAGACAACCAGCTTTGATAAGTATTAACACTTGTAACTGGAGTCTTTCTATTTAGCAAGACAAAACACTTCAAGGTGATGCATGCATGGAAAATGTGACATCAAGGCTGTTTGCTGGATCATGGGGATGATGTGAATGTATTATGATTACGGTGGCAACCGATATAGTAGTCAGCATGGCCTCAGAGCCACTACATACAGTCCACCATCAACCCCGATCAGTGTTAATAATACAAAGAATAATAATTAATCAACTGCATCTACTAATCAGATTGATAGTATTAATTATTGATAAGGATGAACAAGATTATAAAGGCGGTGAAGAGAATCAAATACAAGTACAAAGAGGATCAACAGATCGAAGTAGTAACTGCAAGTGGAAGCTCACAGAATTGGAGGAATGCATTATGCATTAACATTGTCCAAGGTAAGTCAATCAGATTGTGGATCTTCTTGCTAAGGAAGCCAAAAAGGCACCTCATTTTTGTAAAGAAAAAAGTTTATCTTCTGAACCATGCATGTGTTTGTTAAGATTGTGATCTATCTTCTGAAAAAGAACTTACACTACCTAGTGTACATGTTCATGCACCTTAGATGAGGAAGTGGAGATCAATTTTCGCCCCGAGACAAATTAAGGACAATTGTGATTTTGGTTTATGGAGGAATTGCATGGTAGTCTCATCACTTTATTTCCCCATTGTGGAACTCATTGGAAATCTGATCGATCTAGGTTCTGATCTTTTTACTACTAACTTTTATGACTTGAATAATCTTCAAGATCATAGACTACTCCATTGTGTAAGGCCAACAAATCTAGTTAAACAAGGAAATAGGTGTAATTAATAAATTACCTCACATAGCAAATTGTAAAATACTCTCTCATTGATCTTGGTTGAACTGCAGCTTGCAACACTAACACCTTCATCCAGAATAATTTGAAGGGCAGACGACAATGAAAATCCCTCATCATCAGAGCTGCTAACACTAATTTCTATTTGCGATCCACCTACAAACTGGCGAATCGCAACACTTCGTGGCAAGAAATTGCTAGATCCACCCACTTCATGCCTTGAACTAGTTGATTCTTGGGATCTTCTAAGTTGATCTCTCTTTTCTCCAAGCTCCTTTACATTCTTCTCCAAGTCCTTGATGTAATTCACTGCTTCTCCCACATGGTCACTTATTGCTCTCTTTCCCTAAAAAATAATCAAAAGGATTCATTGTCTTTAATTAGTCATGAAACCCTAATCAAAAACCCTAACACTTAACCTACAAATTAATAAACCTCAAAATAGTTTCCATTTAATTAAACAAACCCACAATTCAAGCAGAAAATAAAGCCATATTTTTAATTTGGAGATGATTAACACAATTAATTGATACATTAGTTTACCTGAATATACTCAGGAGGAAGTGTAGAGCGAAGAGAAGTATAAAGATTAGACATCTCTTGTCGTCGTTGACGTTCAACTTCTCTATGAACACTCTTCCTCTCATTATCATCATTAGTATTATTAGAAGTAGTAGCTAATGATGATAATTTTCTTCCCCTTCCCCTTCCTCTTCCTCTTCCTGATCTATAAATATCGCGGTTATGGTTCATGTTTCCTACTGAACCAGCAAAGGAAACATTATTTTTATTATCATCATCTAACACAATCAGATCTTCAAGATTATTATTGTTGTTGTTGTTTTGTTCTTGGTCCCCAATAATATTACTGGTTTGGAATGATAGCTCATGGCCGCTTTGATGGTACGGGAACATTATCCTTGATTTTGTTGTTTGATTAGAGAAAGAGATTAAGTGAATGTAAGAGCGAGGAAGTTATGGAGAAGCTTCTTTATCATGAAGAAAATCAGGGGCAAAAGGTAGGAGAAGATTATGTTTTGTTGTTGGTATTGTGAGATTTGTGAGTATCTTTCAAAGGTACCACCTAATAAACATGCATTAGTATATTTATAAGAAAAGAGGAGGGTTTATAATTAATATGGTATGGTCTCACCTGCACCCGTCTTTCCATTGGAGCGGGCAGAAGTTTGATAAGTACCTCCTTTTTTTGGGGTCTACATGTTGTATCTTGTATGTCACTTACATGTAGGACCAGGATGTAACTATATATATAACCTTTTCATTTTTATTTTATTTTTTTTTTGAGTTTTTGATGATATGATGATCAATGATCATCAGGTGATGTGTCGTGATCAGGAAAGATATAAATGGAGTTGTACCATGATCAAGATCAAGGGAAGATATGGAGTATCCATTTAAGTATTCCTAGGACCCAACTAACATTATCGTCCCAGATCACTGCCAATCCAAGATATTAGGGGTATGCACTTTATTTGCTAGATAGTAGATATATACCCTCTGTGATTTGATTTCCATCCCCATCTTATTGGCATTGTCAATTGAAAATATTTGATTATATATTGAAGTCGTTCAAACTTTACGGTCTCCAACTTTCAGTATATATTCACCATGTTTTGACAATAAGAAAGTCGGCCGTTGTAATACTAATAGTTCTGCTACATCTCTTTCACCAACATTATTTACTGTAGTTGCTCTGTAACTCTGTTAATATGATCGAACACTTGATTAAGGTAAGTGCGCGCGTAAATATACATTGCAAATAAGTTAATTTATTTCATAAACCTACGTGATTTAAGCATAAGATTGTGTATGATCGATAAGATGTAGTTACTATATACATTGACATATACTGCCTCCAAGAGGCTCCCGCCTAGTCAGGGTAGGGGGGTCGGTTGTACACAACCTTACCCCTGTGAGAGTCTCACAGATAGACTATTTTCGTTTGACCCGAGATCCGATGTGCGATGACCATCGGCAACTTCACAATGAATACGAAGTACCGACAGTTTTATGAGTCATTTTGCTTTAGTCCATTACAGTCCGAAACCAACGAGTAGTGAAGGTTTTGGCTCCACTAGAAGCGGTGGACACTATGTAGTTACTAGCTAGTTACAAACAAATGCATATACATATTTCAGTTAGCTATTACTTCTTTTGTGTCTTATTCTTCTTTTTTATTTGACTTTTCACGGTCTCTAAAACATTTTTCTTTTGACGTTATATTCTATGAAGTTTTATTTTTTAGAAACAAACTGCGTAATTTGGATTAATTATTTGAGTAATTCCACTAGACATAAATATACAAATCGTTCTGATTTTCTAATACACACGCATGTAATCGAATCCTTATACGGATCAAGTAGTTTTATTAATAATAATGACATTTTTTTAATAAGTTCTGTGGGTTGCTTGAATTAATTAAAAGCTACGTATAATTATTTAAGTATAAAGCAACACGTAGGGATATCGACCCTTTTGCATAATTGCATTGGTGGGAAAACGAAGGGCAGCAGCAAAATCCACAGTCTATAATGGGAAAAGATTCCCCAGCAAACAAGGCCTTGACCTAAATCAATCAGGCATTTTGTTGACCGTGTCCTTAACAGATGCACTCCCTTTAATAATGTGGGAGTAATGAAATAAAGTATGCTATTATTCTATTAAGATGAGTATTATAATAATCAGTGATCACGATTTATCCCGAAAATGCTATTTCTCAGTATTGTTGGTAGATAAGCGTAAGGTTGTCCAAACATCATCGACCAAACTTTTTGATAAGACCTATATCCTTTCTGCATTTCAAAAATAAAATAATTTAGTTTTATGAGTAATATTGTAAAGCAAAGTTTGCATGTATGGATAGGATAATAATACACAAGGCGTGTTTTTTTCATTAAATTGAATTGAATTATACTGAATTGAACTGAAACGAGATTAGATTGAACTGAAATTGAACATTTATACTAAATTGAACTGAAACTGAACAAAAAAGCCCATGGACTCTACTGAACTCATGGATCAAACTGAATAGTAATATGTGAGAGAAAAAGTAGGTTATTGGACTAAACTAAATTGAACTCATGGTGCGTTCTTTAAGACTGAACTTATCTGAACTGAACTGAACTGAACTCAACTGAACTGAATTCAACATCACAACTGGACACCACTGAACTGAATTGAATACAACTTGACACGTGAGACAAAAAGTATGTTTCTGAACTCATCACCACTGAATTGAACTGAATATCACTTAACTAAACTGGAAATCACTAATTTGACACCTGAACTGAACTGACCTTGTAAGTACTAAAGAATGCACCCTCAAATTATTAATGATCCAGTCCACTAGCAATACTCCGCGGACAGAGTATTCCACAAACGGAAAATTGCTTTCCGCTTTTTGAAGAAAAAAAATATTTTTGCCTATATAGACGAAAATGTTTTTTCCCCAAAAAAATTATTTTGGTAAACCAAACAATGTAAAATCAAATTTTCAGGAAAACGTTTTCACCCCAATCATACGTTCGATTTCTATCTATTAGCCTTTGTGTCTTCTTTATAAATATAAAATCAAAAAAAAACCACTCTTTAATACGTGAGATTCAGATAATACATACATATACATACTATACATGATCCTTCAAATAATAAAAACAATTAGTTAGTTTAATTTGTTCTTATAATAATGATTAAAAAACAATTAGCTAGGTTCGAATCCAAATTATATCGTTAACTTGATTAGTTGAATCAGATTTTAAGTGGCAAACAAATAAAATCATCTGGAGCGCAAGGAGATCAAGAAAATCAGGGATGGGAGGATCGGAGTTGGTTTGCTTAGAGCTACCGTGGAAGCCAATTTGAAGGGCATTATCTTTTCATTTGTTTATTAAGATTTAATCAAATCGTATTTCCTTAATTCTATGCCAACTTACTATTATACGACAATGTCGCTTCATACTTGAAAAATCAAAATGATTACGCATGTAATGACATGAGCATAGTCTTCATTATCAGATCATGAGATCTTTTCTAACCATGGGCTTCCTTAGCTTGATTCCCACCTTTCTCTCTCTCTCTCTCCTCTCTCTCAATAAAATAATAAATTGCAAGTTAGTGGAATGAGTCCTGTACATCTAGATATTGTTTTGGTTTAAATAGAAATTATTGAATCTTTTTATTTATAACGTTGTACATCAGTTTTAACTACTAGATCACCAAGAGCTTATGGACTTCAAATGTATATATATAGGTTTCCCTGATAAATATTAATGAACAAAATTCATTTTAATTCTAATCTACTACTACTACTTAATTATAGCTGGTGGAATTAAACAATTCAAAAAAAAAAAAAAAAAATAGAGCCAATTTGAGTCTATCTAGATAATTACTCCCTTTGTCCCATTATATAGATCGTTTAAGGTTTTTGCACAAGAATTAAAAAAGTCACTAAATAGTCTCAATTCTAGCAAAAATGGTTTTATTTTACTAGATTACCCTTTGACTTTAGATTTGATAAAGAAGGTTAACAATTAATGAAGTAATGTGAACGAAAGGTATAATGGGTAAAAAATAATAAATGCTTTATTTGAACTTTAAAATAACTTATATTATGGGAAATCCCTAATTTTTTAGAACGACTTGTATAATGGGACGAAAGGAATGGATAACATATAGCTGATTTTTTGCCCCCCAAAAAAATATATCAGCTCATTTTCTGGAATAGTCAATGAGAATTGTTGGTTGCCAAGTTAATTAGCAAACACTCCTATTACTACTCCGTGTGTGTGTATATATATATATATATATATATATATATATATATATATATATATATATATACACGTCAAGGTGAGTCCCTCTCATATAAGTATGATATCATGCCGACGTTATATTGTTTATAGAGGTAGTCTCACATTGTTGTAATTAGCAAGTAGCGAATTGATAATCAACGTGTTGAGCTTACAGTCAATAGTGGGTCATGTCAAACTAGAAAGGAGTACATCATTCAAAAATAATGATCGAGTGGAGTATCTTTCACTAGCAGTAGACTAATAACATAATGATGTGGAACTCCCAGAATCAAACGTTAGTAATTAATTAAGTTCTGACAAGCTAAGTTGGAAATAAAACCAGGGTCAATCCCCAAATTGCACCAATTGTACTGTCAAGGATTATTATGTATAATGTAAACAGCAGGTTCAGCATTACAGATTTACAGTAGATTTTTGTTCGGCTCTTTTGGTGTAATAACTAATCTTGGAATAGACAACCAGAAAATTTCTGGTGTTCACTCAAAAAAAAAAAAAAAAATTCTGGTGTTTCAGTAACACTAGGTGGTCTTGAAATATTCGGAAAAAGAAAAAAGAATAAAAAATTATTTGAAAAAATTAAGTGATTGGGTAACAATACATAGCAAAGTTATGGTTTTTTAACGAAACACCCGATTTTTTCCAGTAGTAAACAACATATCCTTGTACTTGTGGTAAATGACTAGATACAATAATAACACCCTGGCATATATATAACATCGATCACTTGTAAGTTGTTGAAGTGGGTTAATGTCCCACATGGAAAGATTAAAGGGTCTTGAGCATACATATAAGAAAGTGGGTTACTCCACCCATTGCCAATTGGTTTTGGGTTGAAATCTCACTTGTCTTATATGTTGCTCACTTGTTAAGGCCCAATTATTAAAATTTATCACTTGTAACACCCTGGCATATATATAACATCGATCACTTGTAAGTTGTGAATCAATCAACCTAATCAACTATACAATTCTACATATAATAAATCACCAACATAACCCTGATATGAAATTTGAAAAATTGTTCAACACCTTAATAGACAACTAATTACCAAAAAGCTACAACAGTCGTTAACATGTTACTCTGTGTACATGTATAACCTCTCAGATGTAAGAGGCCAAATGAACGGCCAAAAAATTGGGAAAAAAAAAAAAAAATTCTCGCAATTCCATTGCCGAATCTTGAAGCCACAAGTTCAACAACGAGCTAATTAAAACACAGACAGCAGTCTGCCATGAACACCGTGAAGAGCTCCTTCCTTTCAAATGGTGAAAAACCAGCAGGAAAACTGATAGACCCCAAACTCAAAAGAAATTAGGAAATTCTCTCTAATATCCATGAAATACCATATTTGGCATAATGTTTACAAGCAGATTTCAGCATTGCTATACATAGCAGATCGAACGTCACGCACGCACGTAAGGCTGCAGATTAGCAATGCACTTAATAACTAGCTACTCCTGCAACAATGAAACCACTGTAATTAGACTTGGTATTTTTACTTTGCTGATGATTTTGTTTTCCTGTTCAGTACAGGAAAAATCGGATCAGAGAAAATATGAAGCCATATTCTACTGACAACAAGAAAAACATAAGAAAGATACAAGTAACTAAAAACTACAAAATCTCTCTACTGTAAACATCAACACACAGCTAAAATTGTGAGAAGCATTCAACAGAAAAATTACTTTATTAACTAACATGCAGTAGGTAATTATCAGTAAATTTTGACAGTAGAGTATATGATTTATTAGCAAATTCTTATATGAGGCCGTCTCAACGTGATACGTAAGGCTACCTCAAACAAGTCTGACGTCATATGTTGATGTCAGGCTTTAATTATAGAGGCGGCCTCTTATAAGACCCATTGTATAATTTATAACATGCAGTAGCTTAGTCAGCCTTGCAACTCGCTATAAACCTATAGGGTACTTCTTTCGACACAATAATTGAATGGGAGTACAAATTAAAGCGACAATAGAGCTCACTTGTGGGGACAAATAAGCTGTTAGTACCATAAACTCTTTCACCAAACCATCATCAGTTATATAATCACAGCTCAGCCACCACAACCATGGAGGTCCTTGGTCCATCATACTTACTAGTATTTTTTATTTCTAACAGTACAACTCATACCAAATCTCATCACCAATATCTTCCGTTATCACAATAGCACTTCATTATTGTTACAAATTAGAATCATAACATATGTGTCATTGTACCAATTATTACCCAAATATCGGATATCCGATCCTTATATCTGCTAAAACTTCTCATAATAGAGCCGGTATACACATCCTCATCCCTACAGGGCTACCTAACCATGCATGTACAACCGGTATGATTGCCAATCACTACGTTTGAATGCATCTTCATTCATCTCACACATGAAAATGTTGTACTAGTAATGAAAATAACATTTACTTTATTTCACACAAGAACACTCAAAATCATTTACAGATGCAATTATACAGATAATATAAATATATGCATTATATGTAGTACTATCTATATACTTTATGTTGTTAGCTTGGCAGATAGGGAGCTCTACCTGTCTCTCACATTAAGATGAACAAGCCAACATAGATGTAGAGATATCCAGCACACAAGAGGGGCCTCATTCAAGTCCAGCCAGAACACTAGTAGAGTATTAGGCTTATAAGTATATAGCTACCATGTGCTTTGTGATAAGATCATGCCTTCCATTTGGTAAATAATTTAGATGTATGCTCTTCTTTATTTTGTTCGTGCAACAGCTCTGCATCACCAACTAACATAAATTTGCTACCTTCATTTAAGAACTTGCATACTTCACATCCGTACTAAAAAAACCGTGAAATTTAATAATCTATGTGTACGTTTAGTTAGATATCGTTGGAAAAATCTCTAGGACGATATTGTTTTCAGGCATATTAACACCTTATTTGTTAATATGCCTGAAAACACAAAAAGACTACTTCGTATGTCACAAGTTTTGTTAATAGGGTATTTACTATTTAAGCTACTTACGGATGCAATTAACATGCTGTAAAACCATGCCTGACCAGAGATTCTCAATGCAACTTCACAGTAAGTTGTAATGATCATGTTTGAACACTTTTTAAAGACAATTAAGGCCTATGGTCAACCGTCCCAAACGTAATTAATCTCCACACAGTCCACAGTGAATGTGCTCTAAGTGCCACAACGAAACATTTGCTCTTTTGCTGCCAGTATTCAGTAAGCCCTTAAACTATTATGCAGCAAGTAGATCAGAATCTCATGACTAAATTAATGAAAAATTATATTCAAGCTAGATTCATATGTTAGTTAAGTGTTTTTTGAACTTCTTGTGTCAGTTCTGGACATGAAATTCTTGTTGGATGTAGCCAAAATATCATCAAGAAGATTGTCTGAATTCAAAGAAAAAACATCAAGCAGAATGCAAATTATATTGTACTGACAAACGCATGATGTCACACCTATAGTTTTCAACATGAAATAATTATAGAACCTTAGGAATTACCAAGTATATTCTTTGTGTTCATATAATTACTTCAATATATAAAACTCCACCAATTATAAAATTAAAAGGAAAACCATGCAGAAAACAACAAACCTGCAACGGATAATGTCCCATGATCAATGATTCACAAATCATATGAACCAATGTCTTTTGTCAATTTCCTTTGCAAGTGATGTGAATCAATTGAAGTGACATCATTAACCTGTAAAAACAATTATCCCAAAACTTATTAGGGCCCTCATATAACATCTACTCTCAAGTCTCAAGTCACACAAGCTAGGATAGTTAGTTGATAATAACTTGATCATATATAAGATATTTAAGCTAATGAACAAATGCAACATAGTATATATATACCTCGCAATGTAATATGTGTACCCATCTTTGATTCACTCTAGATGAAGTACTACTAACAACATTAAGCCCTTCGACAATCAACAATTTGAGCACTCTCGAGAGAGGGAACACATCCTCCTCTCCAAGTCCGATACCAATCTCAATCTCAATTGTGCTAGAGAACTTGTGAATGTTCACTTCAAAACCGCTCCTCGAAGTAGGAGTAGTACTACTACTAGATGATGAGTCTTTGAGCTTATCTCTGTTATCTCCTAGATCCTTAACATTCTTCTCTAGGTCCTTTATGTACCTTGCAGCCTCTGTAATATGATCACACATTGACCGCTTTCCCTGAAAACCCATCATTTATGTATATGTATTATTAAGATAGATAAAATCCTTCCATCAACACCAATTATGAAACAACTAATTAATCACCTCAAGAATTAAATTTAAGCTAGGTTAATATTTTTTCCCCCAAAAAGTCCTATACTACTGTATGTATACATATGAGCAAAGAAACATACTTATAAAATTACATAATTACCTTAATATAGTCCATGGGAAGGAGGGAGCGAAGGGATGAGTAAAGGTTAGACATTTCTTGCCTCCTATGGCGTTCGATTTCTCGATGGATGGTTCTCTTATTAGCACTATCATTTCCAGTAATATCATTACCCTCACCATGATTCTGAATATAATCATTATTCACATCTGTACTAGTAGTACTTCTTAGTGACCTTCGAGACCGCCCTTTTCGTGTATTAGGACGATTATTAGGAGGAAGAGGAGGAGGAGGATGAAGATGAGGAGATGTAGAAGAAGTACTCACATCTTGCTCAACTATTTGTGGATAGTAAATATTATTAGTATTAGTATTATTATTAGTATTCGTCGTCTCATCCAAATCTTTGGGGATTTGGAATGACAACTCACAGCTTCGTTCGAATGGAAACATCGAACGAAGCAAGAGAGAGAGAGAGAGCGAGATAGACCGAGGACAATGAATATGATGGTGGGGGGAAATTAAAAGATTCGGTTCAAAGGATAAAAATGGAGAAAAGCTGAAAAGGAAGAAGATATGGTGGTTAGGGTTAGGGATTTGGAGAGATCTTTGCTGAAGTGGAGATTCCAAGCAAATCTCTCTTTGCAAGCTAAGATGGGGTATTATTAAACTGGGTTTAATTAGTTTAATGGATTTTCATTAAGCAAAGTTTTATTGAGAGGGTAGCATGTGCTGGGAGCTAGATGATGAGTGCTGGCTGGTTTATGCTAGAAAAGAGGTGAAAGAGAAGAAGAAAAGAGAAGAAAGGTGTTGAGTTGTTTAATCAATACATACAATTAAACATCCATTTATATGTGGAGGAGTATGTATCAAAATTAGAAGGTGGACCAGTATTTGTCTGAACAAGGGTACCATGCTTACCATCTCCATTAGACATCTTGTTTGGAATAATGATAATTCTTTTTTTTTTTTTTTATAAGTGTTTGACATAATGATAATTATTGAGTAATTATTTTATTTAAAACATAATCTGATCTCATGATCTGCTATGATCAGATATGAAAGATATTCTTTGTTTCTATAATCAGTTAATTATGATTAATTGTTAATTGCTGGTTGATGCCCGTATGGGATAAAGCTCTTTGTTAAATGAATATCCAAAATAATCAGCATCTTTAATGGTGTTCAGTACTCAGCTTCATTTTAGTTTAATTTACTTAAGTTCACTTCATCAGTTAATATGAAATTTCATATTTTCATATGAATCTAATAATGAATATGTTTAGAAGAATTTTAAATGATTAAGCAGGTAGTTTAAAAAATCAATTCAGTTCGGTTTAGTTCATCAAATTAAATAAACGGAGCCTAAATTATTAAAACATCTCAATCCCATAAGATTGTCCTGAATGCGCGCTATTTTATCATCTTTAATGAAAAATAGCATGTCTTGTGTGGACTTAGTCTACCGTAGACCAAATAATTTTTAGGGGTGGCTTTAGGTAAAGTAGTGGGTGACTCCAGGTAAAGTAAGGGGTGGCTCCAGGTGAAGTAATTTTGAAGGGTGGTTCTAGGTGAAGTAATTTTGAAGGGTGGTTCTAGGTGAAGTAAGGGGTGGCACTAGGTAAAGTAGGGGTGACTCCCGGTGAAGTAGGGGTAGTGCCAAGTATAAATTTGAGGGGTGGCTCTAGGTGAAGTAGGGGTAGCTCCACTTTTAGAGGGGGGTGGCTCCAGATAAAGTAGGGGGTGACTCGAAGTATTGGTCCATTATGGACTAAGTCCACACAAGTTTTTGTAAATGAAAAAAAATACATTATTTTATTTATACTTATATGGGTGTAAATCAATAATATTTTTAGAAATAAATCAAAGTCAAAATTTTTGACTTTTCGGAGACCGTAAAGAAAAGTCCAACAGTGTTTAATTGCCACAAACAATCTTGTGATTTTGAATCTCCATTTTCAAAGAGGGAGTATCATCTATAATTCTACTCCATATAGGTAGGTTGTCGTACAATATACGTGCTTCAAGCTTAGCTACTATATAGCCATCCGTGTGAAGTACAAACTAATGAATAAAACCATATGTTAATTGGACCTACGCGAGAGAGAGAGAGAGAGAGAGAGAGAGAGAGTTTTCTCAATTAAACTCTATTTGGAACCCATATCGGCCTTGTGATAGGCTTGTGGTTACTCTAATTTGTTGCGATCGGAACCGAATAACTAAAAGTTGAATTTGAGGATAAGTTGGGAGTTTAAGTGGTAAGTGATTTACCCTTACAACTCAGTGGTTAGGGGTTTAAATATTCATCAATATAGGGAGAGTAAAATCTCCTCTATCTTTCTTTGTAGGGAAGGTCTTCTCCTCTACTTGAGCCCGTCAGTCCATCAAAAATGGGTTGGCTTGCCTGGCGTGTATGGTTTGCGGACTATTGCATGCATCCTTATAGCAAAAAAATAAAATAAAAATAAAAATAAAAGTCGAATTAAATGGGTCTGCCGCCTGCAGGCCTTTATATGGAGAATAGTAAACTTGCATATAAACTCAAGGAGATTCCATCCTAAAACCAATTGGTATTAGGTGGAATATCTCACTCAACTTATATGCATGTTTCCTCTCCACCATTCTTTTAATGTGGGACACTTACATATAATTGCTCTTAACACTACCCTGCACATGTAAAACCCTTTCAATTCGGCAATCTGAAGATATGTCAACTCTCTCAATGGGCTACCCTTAACATGGGCATATAAAACTATTGGACATTTTTGGCTCCATACAACACATTAAATCCTCCTCCACATTGTATTTTCATTAATGAACCCCCTTCATGAGACAGATAATGAGCTAGGTCAATCTCAATAGGTTACAGAGTAATATAACTCCGATCTCTTCCCCAACCCCATCTCTGAGATTCTCTGTACCTCCCTTATTTCGACAAAATATTTCATATTTCTCGCTCTCTGATCTCTCCCATTGAGCGTTTAACACATTACTCTATCGTGCCAAATAAAAGTCAAAACTCACCTCCCATGCAACAAGTGGCAATCATTTTTTTTTCTCCATTTCTTAAAACTAGAAAAATACAATTAACATTTCTATGCAACGCACGAACTTTTGACCTAACCATATATTTAAAAAAACAGGTTAAACATTTTGGACTTGAAACTTCAAATAGACGAGTCCAAGTCAAGTCCAATTTGAATCCACACCGAATCTAATAATTCGATTTAACTTGGTTTAACTCGGTTTGGACATTAAAATTAATCCAAATAAGTTAAACCATAGTAAAGTATAGAATTTCCAACCGTTTTAGAATATGCATATTTTAATTATTTCAATTAATATAATAAGTTAATAAAAGTCAAGCTAACTAAAAGTTAGCAACATATATGGGTATTACTAGCTTTACATAGTAAATGATGATGATGTGAACGCCTACATAAATGCGGATATGTCCATCTAACAATTATGTATATTCATTTAGGTATGTATTTAAAATATACTCCGAGGTAGTAGTACACTCACAATCTTTGATCAAAGAGCAACTATTTAATTGTCAATGGTCACGTGTTTGATGTAGCCGCAATATGTACAGGGACCAAAGTCCAAAAACATAAACAAATATTTATGCACAAATTAAAATCAGCAGAAACGAATCAAAAAAAAGCAAGCGCAACGCTTTGTTAGTTGTCACAGTACGAGTGTACGACCAATGGGCATGACCAATGGGCATGACCAATGGGCATATGACCATTATGTACTTTCAAGGAAAACACTATGCCAATGCAATAACTAATAAAATGTATATATCCTGACATTAATTAGTGGCGTTCTCCATCTACTCAACCACAATATATGATCTGGATTACCAAAAAAAAAAAAACCACAATATATGATCTGGTGTTACACTGTCATCTTAATCATTTCACGAGGTAGCTTGTAGCTAACAAATTTTTTTTTTAAAGAACTTTTCTTCTTGATGTTGCTCCGAGAGGGACGTGACTAGGAAAAAGTAACTATTAAAGCGGGACATTTCCCTCAAAAAAAAAAATATATTAAAGTGGGATACAAAATTATCTATTTTTTGAGCGGAAAATGAATTTTATTAATTGAAAGTCATACGATACTTACACAAAATTGAATTCAACAAAAAATAAATTAAAATATTAGAATACATTCGAATGTAAAAGCTATGTAGGACTAGAAATTCAATCATTCCAAATGACTTCCATTTAATCGTCGATTTTCATATTACAGCCTCTTCTCGTAAGATTCTGCTATATCTTTAAATGCTTTGATCCGACATCGTAGACCAGCTCTTGACAGAATAGACGCCAAAATACCATACGAACGACGAAACGAAAAGCTAACAGTACTCTCAAAAAGTGAGAGATAGCCGAACTCAATGAGTGAGACAAACTAACTCTCACGAATGAGGTACTGATATTTTAGTTTTCTTATGTCGAATAAAAGCAAAATACAATTAATTAGGCTTGTAAGTTGTTAATATTGGCACAACAGAGACTGATTATTAGTTTTGGCTGATCGATATAAACTAGTTTAGAGCATCTCCAATGTTAAATATCTTCAAGGAGTATCTATTTTTGACACTTTTAAGACCTCATTTATACAAACAAGTGTGCATGTACGTGCGATGCTTCGGATGTTTAAGCTCTTTTTGTTTATTTTTTGAATTTAATGTTTTTTGATGCATGGGTTACATTGCTTCTAACTTTGTTGTAATAATTTTATTTTTCTTTATCTTTTTTGGTGCTAATTTTGTGATTAATTGGTAAATAAAACTAAAACAACACCAATGCGGGATTTGGAGAGGTTCATGTGCAACATGACTTTTAATTTGTTTAGGGCAAATATTAAGATGTTTGGGAAAGGGATGCCTTCAAGTCATGGTAATAGTTATCCACTGGTCGTGTATTAGCCTTTGACAAAAAAATAATAATAAAAAATAAAAATAAAAATCATTCATCGGTTTGTGGTACCTCTATAAAAGTTAGAGGTATCTACCCCTAAATGACATTGTTTGTTGCATTATAGTTCTACTTATTATGATTAGTCATACTGTATACATTGATCTATATTTGACTAAGTGCTTAGGAAACGATTCTTAGCCTTTTAGTAACAAACTTGAGAATATTCTGTTATAAAGTTGTTCTACCAAAGATTACCATAACATCAAAAATTGATTGAAACAAAATCTGGGTGGTCCATGTCCCATGTCTCAGCGCCCAGCGAGCGTCATCTCTCATGTCCTGGCTCCCATGGCCAAGTCCCATATCCCATCGGTGAAATCCGAGTTCGAGGACCCGGATGACTGTCCTGAGGCACCAGAGGTCCTCTAGGGTGACGATAGAGCCCCTAAAAGCCGAAAAAAAAGGCTATAATAATCCACGTTTTTTGGGCTTCCTGGGGGCCCTGGAACGAAGGTGGATATTTTTGCACCACATCACACGCAACATGATGAGTGCGTAATTAGAGCTATTTTACTTGCGATAATCGCACTCATTTGACTGGTTTCATGATAATTATATCACTTTTTTGTGAGATTATATGATTATTTTGATAAAGATGATTACATGGGGTATGTTTGTGTTTTAATGTGTTTTTAGGATATATTGAGCCCCCGTTGCTTGGTAAAGATTTTGGAGATGATTTGGAGTCGCAATCGTCAAGGAAGAAGTCAAGTAGATGTTTTAGAGAAAGCCAAGCGAGAAAAGAAGTGCAAAAACGAAGTTCTAAGCAAAGTTTTCATTGCACGGCCATGCAAGTTCGAAGGCTAAACCTTGCATGACCATGCAAGTAAGTCAGTGAGCTCAAAAAGGGTTGCACGACCATGCAACTTTCCTTCATATTTTCCGCACGACCATGCAAGCTGCCGGAAATCGAGATTTCAAGTCGTCACCTTTGCCATTCCTTTGGCTTTTCACTTGAATCCGACTAGAGACATTTTGGGAGTTATAAAAGGGGAGAGAACTCATCTCTTTTATCATCTCTTAGCACACCATTTTCTCTCACATAGTTTACAAACACTTTTATGCTTTCTAGAATACAATCAAACACTAGCTTTATTTTGTAATTTGAAGATTGGAATTTGCACTTTCAAGTTTGTTCAAGTTCTTGATTATCTTCAATTGGAGCATCTTGGGGTATCTCTTATCCCTACTTTCTCTTCCCATCTCTCAACTTCTTTTAGATAAATTTCAATTTATTTTATGAATGTTCTTGATTTTGTTCTTGAATTCTAGCATAATCATGTTTAATTTGGTTTCTTTGTTGCTTTTGAATATCATGAGTAGCTAATTTTCCTTTATCTAGGGGTGTAGCTTGATTAAATTGTTTGATGTTTAATTTGATAATTAGATACTAGTATGTCGTTAGAGTGTTGCACAATGATTGATTGCTTGTTTATTGTTTATGATTGGTGATTAATTTAAATTCGAGAGAAGAATCTTAATCGCCCGAACTCAATCTTTCATCAAGTTTGCCTAACCACGAGAATAGGTTAGAATTATTTGGGGCTTCTTGGATAGAATTTTGTTCTTCATGTTCTTGATATAAACTTGACTCCATGAGAATAGGTAGTCGAGTTTCATATTGAGTTTCACCTTTGATTCTTCGAGAGAAGGTTTTAGGTTCTTTGTCCGTCCTTGCAACACTCGACATGACATGCTAGTTGAAGTATATTTATCCGCATCAAGTAGTTTAATTGAATGAAATCAACCCTAGGTTCTTTAGTCTTGCTATTTTCACATAATTATTATCGATTTAATTCTTTGCTGAAATCACCAAAAATCCGCTATTGATTGCTTAGCTTGTTAAAGTTGAGAAACCTTAGTATTTGGAATCGAAAGCTCCCTGTAGATACGATATTTTATTAAGACGATATACCCATGCACTTGCGGGTCTATCAAGTTTTTGGCGCCGTTGCCGGGGAGTTTGGCATATTCCAATATCAGGAGTTTCTTTAATTGACTAGACTAAGCACTTATGTCTTACTTGGTTTGATTTCTTGATGTCTTCTTGGCATCATGGGGGATATGATGATTATAATTCGAGTTCATATGACTATACTTGTGATAACTATGTGAACGCGAAGGAATGTGATTTGCCCAATGCCTCATATAATTGGCATGGATATGTTGGTTATAATTCTAATGAATGTCAGTTTGATCACCTCTACCAAGGTGACCAATGTGATCCTTATTTTCATGGCAGCAATTTTGATAATTTGTGTTATCCTAATTATTTCTATGGATATGACCAAACTCCAATGCCCCCTCATCCACCCAACTGATCCAAGTCAAATTTGGAAACCCTTTTGCAGCAATCCATTGTGGAACAAAAAGAATTACTAGCGCAATTGTGCTCCAAAGTTGATTCACTTTGCTCCCACTTGCCAATAATAGAGATTGAAATTAATTCCATGGATAATTTGTGTTTATCAAAACATTGCATTGAGCATGAGATTGTTGATGAGTTGGTGGAGAATGAGTTTGACGATTTTGAGCATCATGATTCTCTTTCCCCCGAATCCATAAGCATGCCAAAATCAATAATAATTGTGCATCCTCATATTAATCTCCCGCTCGATAACTCGCTTGGATATGCTTATGTGAAACCAAATGATGTATTAGCAGGGCCGTAGATTAGCATGTGCCGATTGTGCGATGGCACATGGCCCCGTACTTCGGGAGGGCCCAATTCTGGTGGGGGTGTGGCCCAACTTTAGGAAAAAAGAAGAAGAAAAGGATATCAGTCTTCTTGTACTTCATCTTCGCGATCTTCTATCTTCTCTTCAAGTTACCGTCATAATATTAATATACTCAATGCCTTATTTCTTATGGTCTCTTCCTTTCCCGTCACCAAGCCATAACTATGTTCAAGGTAAAGTGTTAATTATTGTCAAAAATTTGTTCATCTTTTATCATTATTTTATTGTATACGGCATGTTGTTTCAACTTTAGCCTTTTTTTTTCCGGATTTATGGAAAAGATGAAGATGTTTGTTTCAAAATCAAGGCCCGAATGCCTGATACAAGATACGACGCAATGAAATTTAAATATAATTAATCTTCTGTGAAAATTTATGCCTTTCCTCACTTAAGGGCCTAATTTGTAGTTGTGGCACAGGGCCTCCAAAATGGTTGAGACGGCCCTGTGTATTAGAGATTCATGATTCTTGTATGCGCATGGTTTATGAGCATTTCATAGGTGACAAGACTAACGGGATTTATGGGGAGAATTATGAGTTTAGTGTGTGGGAAGCTTCATCTTGCCAATTTGATTTTTCAAGGGCATTTGACAAATTCAAGAGGTCATTAATTCTTAACTATTCTCCTGTGATAATGATCTCTAACTTGTGCCTTTCTGAGATGTGTGCAAGTGCATTTGACAAAATGCTATGGACCTTAGCTTTTTATGGTCAATGCGAAAACAGGATGCAGAATGAAAAGAAAAAAAGTGCAACACCACTACTAGTTCAAGATGATTTGATGGACGCTTTGAGATGTCAAACGAGATGAGTATGTAAGTGTGATGATAGTGAGCAATGACTAGTTGGCATATGAGCCAACAATACTTTTCCGACCTCTTCCCTCCCCGTCCGAGGGAGGCTCCGTGAGTTTTCTCCCCTCCCTACCCCTCTATATTGTTGTCTTTTCTCACATTGGGGACAATGTTCGTTTCAAAGTTGGGGGAGGTGATTTTGATGATGTTTTGTGAAATGTGAATTGCATTGCATATAGTTTTTTGTTTTATTTTTTTGCATTTTTAGATTAGTTTTTCTTTCTTTTTTTTTTATTTCTTTCTTTTTTTTTTTGTTTGTTTTGCATATAGTTTAGGTTTTATTTTCGCATGCATAAAAGAAAAATCCCAAAAAATAGAAAAGAAGAAAAATCCAAAAAAATGTGTGAGATGTGATCCTTTGATGACGATTCTTGTTTTATTGTGAAAATCAAGAGGATTTACTCTTGTTCTTGTGGCAATGTGATTGAACCTAAGTTTTACATAGCATGATTGTTGTTGTGATTCATGGTTTGTGGCATGCTTGATGATGACTCTTGAATGTTGTGTAGTTGAGTTGGATAGACCTAATTGACCCATGAGTTTTGAGCTTTGAAGACCGTGCATCATTACGCTCTATTGTGTTTTTCATGTGTGAAACTCTCTCTTAGTCATTGGTTTCTAGAACTCACCTTGGGGAGAGGCTTCTCAACCTCTCCGAAGAGAATTCATGTCTCTTTTCTCCACCGAGTCCGCAGTTGACATTGATTGAGCGGGTATGATTGAGGCATTCTTTGAATTTTTAGCTCACTTAGCCAAATAAGCATACCCTTGGCAATTTATGCTTTGTGAACCACTTTGAGGTTTACCTATTCTTTACTTTCACCTGCATTACAAGCCTTTTGACCGGAAAAACCATGTTTAACCAATTTGTCATGAGACTTGTGGAGTAGGATTGATCTTGGAGTTTATGGTACATTTCACAATATGTAGCTCCGTGGTTTGTGTATGGTTGAAATTCAAAGTTTGGTTTCGAAAAAAAAGAGAAAAAATTCTAAAAAAAAAAAAAAAGAACAAAAGGTTGAATTCTTGAAAGTTGTGCTTGAATGAAGAGTATTTCAATAGAGTTTGGTGATATTGGTTAGATGTTGCTTTTTGTTAGTCGGAGTTTCGCATTGTTTACCTTATGGCCATGAGGTGAATTGATGATTTTTGCTCCACTAGTTTTATGACATCCTTAGCTAACTATCCGAGTGAATTTGTCCTACCCTTCTCCCTAAGCCTACGTTACAACCTTTGAAAGTCTTCTTGACTCGTTTATTTCAATCACTACAACAAAAGTGGCCAGTTGTGACGGTTATTTTGGTCTATTGTGAGGTTTTTAAACGTCACAAAAATATTTAGTGACGGCTGTATGAAATGTAGCAATTCAGAGTGTCAGTAAAAAATTGGTGACAGCTAAACACGTCACTAAACACCACGACAATTAAAGCCGTCACAATTTTTGTATCATTTAAGCTCGTCACTATATTTGTGACGAGTCCAGCTGGCACAACATTCGAGCCGCGTGAAATCGTCATTAACGCCTTGAATTAAACGCTATAAATACTTTTTGACTTACAAGTTGCTATATTTTATCTTTTAATTTCATATGACCAATTTCTTTTAGATGCTTCAGCTCCTTGGTCTTGGACTTCCAAAATCCAAAATTTAAATTATGTGAAAATAGCACAAATTTAAATTCAAAAATTTCTAATGTAACTGCATTTCCATTAACTTTATAATGACAGTCAAATCTCTCTTATTTACATTGGAGACTATTTGCCAAAAAAAAAAAAAAGTACAAGAAATACTTTCACTAAACCTTACCCAAGTATGAGTAATAGTTCCTGGTGGGTGTCAAACTACAAGTGTACAATACAAATCAAAAGGTGCTAAATGACCATACAAAATAAGAAACTAATGGATGCTCATCTGTAAAATCTGCTACTTGCAAGGTTTACCACAACATCTACCTTGACCTCTATCCAGTAGTCATGTTCATAAGACTCCAAATGTCCAACCTTCCAACCTGAGCATACATAAACATATTAGTTGCAAAAAATGAAGTAAGAGCCACCAGTAAAGCATATTACCAGAGGAGTACTTACTTGCTATGTATTAGAGAAAGCATACTCTAAAGATGATGCTTAATTAAGTGAACCCAAAGACAAATTGTTTAATGAACTAAATATAAAAGTTTATTAAGTGATCTTATCACTCATCTTTTATTCAAACCGGATGTGCCCAACAATAAACAAAAGCATGGCTTGTAAACTCATTAAACAAAAGAAATTCAAAGAACACACCCAAAACAAATTGACCCACCCTCAGTTTACTTGATCCTAAATCTGGTCAGGAAATCACAATTTAATTAATAAATAAAAAGGTGTTTCATGATCAACTAAAAGACACCAAAAGAAGAACCCTAAGAGGAAGATTAAAATTCAGATATACAAGAAAGAAAAAGTTAGATCGACCTTGAAAGCTGAAAGCCCTTCCTGCTGATTCAATTCTATCAGACGACCAAAACTCCCAATGTTTCATAATTTTTCTTCATGAATTAGTTACTCCATTTACAGATCTGGGGTTTTTCCACAAAAACCCTTAACTTGAAATCAATTGATTGCTTTTTCCCAAGGCCCCGAATAGCCTGTTTGGCTTGAAGGAGATGGCAAAGGACGAGGAGAGACATGGAGAACAAGATTTTGGAAGACAACAGAGAGAGACAGAGAGGAGATAGCAAGTGGGAGGCGGCTGGGCTTGGGATATAAGTTGAGAATGAAAAAACCTAGATAATCTTGTTGAATATATGAGTACATAAAGAAGAAAAAAGAAAAAAGAAAAAAGAAAAAAAAAATTAGGAGTTGGGCGGATAAGTGAAATGTGGGGCCCAAGTTTTGGGGGTTTACAACTTTCTAGTTTGTGACGGCTTTCTATCACAAAAAAAAAGTTTGTGACGGCTGATGGTGTCGCAATATATAAAGTGCAGTAATATTTGCGACATTTAGGTCACCCGTCACAAAAATTCCGTCACTACTGGAGAGTTTTGTTGTAGTGAATTGTCCTTAGCGGAGGAGATGTGAAACGATTGGTGAGCTTATGGTAAACCATGACTTTTGAGATGAGTATTGAGAGAAACCCACTTTAATTGTCAATTTTAAACACTTGAGTGTGAGTATCCACTTACCTAAAGTGAGGGTCTTTCTACTTTGCTATGCTACATTCGAGAGTGGGACTTGTGGTAAGCTTGGATGTTTTGGATCGCTATTACATGATGTGCTATGTGAATTCGAGCGGCTATGTCACTATTGTTCTTGACTTGGGTTAATTCTTTTGGCCTTGATGTTGCTTTTGAAACTTGGTTTGAGAAGATGATCTCTTTTTCTTTGTTCCCCGTTTTGATTGTCTTGACGTGTTTTGCTTGGAGACAAGCAAAGACTTAAGCTTGGGGGAGTTTGATGAGTGCGTAATTAGAGCTATTTTACATGTGATAATCGAACTCATTTGATTGGTTTCATGATAATCATATCACTTCTAGGCAAAGTTGTCCTTGCACGACCATGCAAGTTCGCAGGCTAAACCTTGCATGACCATGCAAGTAAGTCAGTGAGCTCAAGAAGGGTTGCATGACCATGCAACTTTCCTTCATATTTTCCGCACGACCACGCAAGCTGCCGGAAATCGAGATTTCAAGTCGTCACCTTTGCCATTCCTTTGGCTTTTCACTTGAATCCGACTAGAGACATTTTGGGAGTTATAAAAGGAGAGAGAACTCATCTCTTTTATCATCTCTTAGCACCCCATTTTCTCTCTCATAATTTACAAACACTTTTATGCATTCTAGAATACAATCAAACACTAGCTTTATTTTGTAATTTGAAGATTGGAATTTGCACTTTCAATTTTGTTCAAGTTCTTGATTATCTTCAATTGGAGCATCTTTGGGTATCTCTTATCCCTACTTTCTCTTCCCATCTCTCAACTTCTTTTAGATAAATTTCAATTTATTTTATGAATGTTCTTGATTTTGTTCTTGAATTCTAGTTCAATCATGCTTAATTTAGTTTTCATTGTTTGCTTCTTGTTCTTGAATATCATGAGTAGCTAAATTTCTCATCTAGGATTGATGTAGCCAAAGTTTGGTTCCTTGATGCCCTAATTTGTTTGATTAGCATGTTTTAGGATATCATTGCAATTAATTGTTTGTATGCCTTATTTATTTGTTAGATGACTAACTCATGTTCGAGAGAAACTTGTTAATTGTCGGAATTCAAAAAATTGACAAGATTGCCTAATCACGAGAGTAGGTTAGAAAGTCTTGGGATGCTTTGGAATTGTAGTGTTCTTAATGCTCTTGATTTAGCTTTATTCCATGAGAATAGGAATGTGGTTATTTTAAGTGTATCCTTTAACCGTCGAGAGGGGGTTCTTGGTGTCTTATAATTCCGTCCTTGCATATATGTCTGAATCTACATGCTAGTTAGATTATGCGTTGCATCAAGGAATTATAGTTGAGGTGAAGTTAATCCTAGACCTTTATTTTTGATAAATCCATCATTATTATATTGCGTTCTTAGTTGATAATTGCAAAAACCCAAGCTTCTAATCGCTTAGCTTGTTGAATTTAAGAAATCTTAGTATTTGGAATCGAAAGCTCCCTGTGGATACGATATTTTATTACGACGATAAACCCGTGCACTTGCAGGCCTATCACAACACCCCTAGGGGACATGGGAGGTCCTTGGGGTCGCTTATCCGGTCCCTGATAGACTTGTAAGAGCGTTTTACGGCACAATGGTGTAACAGTTGGAGCACATAAGCATGGGTGATATCAAAATTTGGGGATGCAGATGACCTTCCCCAGGCATCGAGGGTCCTCTATGGTCATAATAGATCCCCCGAAAAAGTTTGGGCAAAAATGGCACTCGGGCCCCTGGAAGCTAAAAACAAATTAAAGGGAATCCACGTTTTTTGGGCTTCCGGGAGGCCCCGGATTGAGGGTGGATATTTTCGCACCACATCGCATGGAACACCTCTAGGGGACATGGGAGGCGCTCCGAGTCGCTTATCCGGTCCCTGATAGGCTTGGAAGGGCGTTTTATGGCTCAATGGTGTAAGAGTTTGAACACCATAAGCATGGATGAAATCAAAGTTCGGGGATGCGTATGACCCTCCCGGGGCACCGAGGGTACTCTAGGGTAAAGATAGACCGCACGAAGAAATTTGGGCAAAAATGACACCTTGGCCCCGTGATGCTGAAAACGAAGGCTATAATCCACGTGTTTAGGACTTCCAAGAGGCACCGGAACCAAAGTGTATATTTTTGCACCACATCGCACGGAACGCCCTTAGGGGACATGGGAGACCCTTTGGGTTGCTTATCCATTCCCTGATTGGAAGGGCTATTTACGGGACACTGGTGTTAGAGTCAAAACACCAAAGACATGGGTGATATCGAAGTTCGAGGATACGAATGACCATCCCGGGCACCGATGGTTCTCTATGATCATGGTAGACCCCCCGGAGAAGTTTGGGAAAAAATGACACCCGAGCCCCGAGAAGCCGTAAACAAAGGTTATGATCCACGATTTTTGAGCTTCCGGGAGGCTCGGAACAAAGGTGGATATTTTTGCAACACATCGCACGGGACACCCCTAGGGGACATGGGAGGCCCCGGGGTAGGTTATCGGGTCCTTGGTAGGCTTGAATGGCCTATTACTGGAAATCGGAGGTTAATCCACGGTATTTGGGTACCAAGCATGGTTCCCCAACACCCCGTACCGCAAAACCTACCCCCAAGCCCTCTCTATTATTATAGTGAGGTCTCATAATTTTTTCAAATTTTATTGAAGTGATTTCTAATTTTTTTGATTTTTTTCTTTTGTTTTTCAGCATACTTTTTAAATAAAAATTTAAATAAATAGCTAAAATCTGTGAAAAAAAAATCTATTGTTTTTCCGTAGCGTAATAATATACTTGAAAAGTTTGAGGTGCAACTTTTGAAAAATAATTCTCCAAACTCTCAAAACCGTAGTACGAAAGTTATGCAGTGGGCATGTCTATTCTTGTTATTAGAACCACTAAACCTTATAAAAACCTCTTTAGTGGATAGTTGCTTGAGAGAGAGCTTGTGGGCGAAGGAAGACAAGCGATGCGACATGAAGCACCTACCATTACGAAAGTTATGCATCGGGCATGTCTACTCCACGATTTTTGGGTACCGAGCATGCTCTCCACCAACTCGTGCCGCCAAAGCAATTTCTAATTTTTGTTGATATTTTTTCTATTTTTCAGCATAACTTTTAATTAAAAATTAAATTAAATAGTTTTAAACATTCAAGTTGGTATAGTTATTCACAGAAAACAATGTAAATCAATATATGATACTAAGTTTAATGAAGTTTGAGGGGTTATCTTGCAAAGAGATGAGTTGTAGATATCAAATGCCTATTAGCAATCGCCAGGAGAAATAGAACGAACCTTAGCAAAATGGGGATTGGTTGTACACGATGCCGAAAAGATGGCGGACGATGGCTATGAGATTCAGACACGAACGTTGAACATATGGGAAGGTAGGAGATGAATTGGCGGTGCATGGTTTCATTATCTATTTATAAGAGAGGAATTAGCCTCTTTTTAATCTTTTTTGGCTCATCAATATGTGAGAGAAATTAGCTACTACTCAAGTTTTTGAATTTGTAACGTCTGACAACTTGTGAGAATGAAGGGAAGGGGATGAACGAGTCATTAAACTCCATTATGTTTTGTAACGTCTCATTGTTGTTACTTTCTCGCATTTTTCCTTTTTTTTTTACCAGCCATGAGTCAGATGACACGCCATAAGTAAATTGACACGTCATTCGTCAATTCAGTGGCTATTTTGTATGAGGATGTTTTCCCCCAATGTGGTAACAGAAGCCATTGCGGTAATGTAGAAATGCTAATATCAAGGGGAGGGGATGACGACTTAGGCCATGTTCTCTTCAACAGAATGGTGCGATACAATGAGAAACGAAACAGAAGGAAACAGTGCGGATAATGGAGCAAAATTTGAGACAAAATGTACATAATGGGATGCAATGCAGAAAGGAACAAAATGCAACATCGAGACGACGAAAAGAACAGGGTCTTAGGCTCTTTTCAGCTTATTTCAGTTGAGTTTAGTTCAGTCTAATTCTGTTCTATATAAGGCCCTGTTCTTTTCGTCGTTTCCATGCTGCATACCGTTCCGTTCAATTCTGTTCCGCATTCTGTACTTCATTTTGTCTCACATTTTGTTTCATTATTCGTGTCGTTCGTTCTATTCCAATCCGTTCCGTTCTATTCCGTTACTCACCGTTATGCACCATTTCGTTGAAGAAAACATAGCCTAAATCAAATTGAATTCAGTTTATGTGGGAAGTTATAATCCAAATAATTCTAGTCCTAAGTAGTCTTATGATTATGGTCATTTGAAAAATTTAAACGCATAATTGCAATGTCAATATTGAATTGTTTGGACGAGCTTAAATCAAGGTGAAAACTCAATTTAGTTCATTTCAGTACAAATAAGTTTATTTCAATTCAATTCACAACATAGCACGCGCGCACCTAAATGAGTCTTTTTATAGTTACAACACCTAAAAACGCCTTTTTAGTATTAGTTTTGTTCTGAATTTCAATTTTTTTAGTCATAATTCCATTTTTTAGAGGTATGTTTCATTGAGTTCACACACCTATATAACCCCCATCCCCACCCCCACTCCCAGTCCCAGTCCCAGAAATCTAGGCAATAATTTGTGCCTTTTGAGTTCGCTTCTTTTCGAGAAAAGAATACTTCGGGCTAAGCTGTAACCATTATCTAGAGTCATGAGTCTTATGAGTTATGAGTTATGACTCATATTCCGACCCAACTCAAAACCAACCACCCCAACCACCCCAAAAGAAATTTGGTGTAGCCTACCGAAAAACGTATAGTGGCCCAGTGAAATCCCAGATGTGATATTAACAACAGTAAGCTCTCGCAGAGCAAAAAGCTAGCTACAATGAAAAGGATACAGGATTACAGTGATCAACCCTTTTCCAACCTTAAGCAACAATCAGGTACGTATCCTCTTTGTAAACGGAATTTTGCACAACTAAAAAGCGGCAATGACGCACCATAATAGAAAAAACAATGCCAACCACAATGCACAACTATTATGCCAAGAATGAGTTTTAGAGGTTGTTAGTTCAGTTTAGAAACGAAAATTTTTCTCTCACAGGACTATAGGAGTATTACTTTCAGTTCAGGTTAATGGTAGTTAGTTCAGTTTAGTAAAAGAGAACTTACTACTTCCGAAAAAAAAAAAAAAAAAAAAAAAAAAAAAAAAAACCCGAACCTTGTCTTGTGCAAACAACACCACAAACTTAACCCCTCAACCCTGTTGAAATCCACCAAGTACGGTCAAAGGAGCCAATTCCCTGCAATAAGACGTTTAAAGCATTAACGGATTAACCACATGGATACCGGTATGGCGGTATAGTAGTCTCTATGACCAAATGCAGTCAATAGAGGCACTTCATCAACGGATTATTGGCCACTGAAGATGGAACAATTTTGTCCTGCACTCTCATTTCATAGTTCCAAAGAGTTGTGCAAACTTCATTCAAGATGTGATACACCTCCAGAAAAGAAATGTTCAACAGACTTCAAACCTCTAAGAACACCAGCAATGGCAGCAAGCACCAAGAAAGACATGTAATATGATGTCAAGGAGAGAGAGTGGTATTTGACACCTACAACAATGACACTTGGTGTACGTCAAGCATGACCCCTTCAGCTAAAATGTTGAGTAAATTCAGAATCTAACGGGAAATACTACAATACAGACAATCTGACAGCTTCATCGGCGGAGTACGTAGCCGAGAATTAGAGGTGATCATTTGCGGGTTTGGGTTGAACACGGGCCGAGCTTTTGATGAAAAAAATGTCCAACGGGCTTAAAATTTGTTGCCCTTGTCCGCCCATCAGGGCTCAAATTTGTTGCCATGGCCCGCCCTATTAGCGGGCCGGGCTTGCCCATGGGCTAACGGGATTTTTTAAAATTATTTTCCAATTAAATTTTATAAGTTTTTCTTTGTTTGCGATAAATAATTTTACTATTAGTATGCAACGTAACTCCAAAATCAAACGTAATACTCCACATAATCATGATTTTGATATTTTCTCATACAAAATAAGTCTTAACAACACATAAACAAATAAAAAAGCTCACAATTTTTTAAGTAAAAAATATTAAACGGGCTGGGTAGGCCCGCCCACGGGCCATTTTGTGTTGTCCTTGTCCGCCCATTTATTTAAACGGGCCGGGCTAAGCCCGCCCATAAAATATTTCTTTTCCAAAAACCTTATCCATACCCGCCCAAATTACGGGCTGGGAGGGTCGGGCTTTTCGGGTCGTCCCATCCATGATCAGCTCTACCGAGAATTAACAACAGCCCAGAAAAACAAGATATTAGACCAAAGAAACAGAATGAGCATATCAGCTGTACACTATCTAGACGACTAGACATGAACACAGAGAAAAACATCAAAACCACAAGCAGAGAATACAGAACAGAGGGGGAAGTGTCTTAGCATAGGATTGTGTCTTGGCACATCGAAAGCATTGACATTACCAGGCAGCCGTTGAAATCATAACCTCAAAATGAAATGTCAGATCCTACGCTCAATCACATTTCACAAACTAGAATTTGATGCATATTTGTTCCCTTTCTGTGGAGGGGGAAATTCGGAAAATCAGTTATACAAAATACCACATCAAGTTCTACAGGCTATAGCATAATACCAGAGGCTAGCAGTTCAGTCACACTCAATCAGTGGTTAAGACACTTTCTATTTGTTCCCTTTCTATACAGGAGGAAATTCGGAAAATCAGTTATACAAAAGTACCACACCAAGTTCTACAAGCTACAGCCTAACACCTGAGGCTAGCAATTCAATCACACTGAATCAATGGTTAAGACACTTCTATAGGATCTGAAGTCGTGTTCAAACAAGAAACATCTGATTCTCTTTCCTGGAAGCAGTCACAAAACTCAGCGTAGATAATGCAGGACGAATTGTAACTTTTTTTATTGAAGTAGTATGATTTATCACTGTACACAGGAAGATAATCTTACATTGAGATTTCCCGTGTTACACTATGAAACATAACTATAAGAAACCAAAGAAAAAGCAATATGGAGCAATAAATTGGACAAAAAGAATAGGTTATCTCTCCAAATAAATCACTCAAAGGTATCCACTAACAGTAACAACCTAAGCAGTATAGTGCTATAGCCAATTTCACAATGAACTAAAGAAAGCTCACCGAAGCTTTTTCCTCGACTTTACTGGATATTTGGCGTTGGGTGATGGGGTATACTCCATTGGAAGCTGAGGAGGACCTAATTCGCCTGTGAGCATCCCCACAACTTCTTTCATAGAAGGGCGCCGAGCTGCTGATTTCTGCAAGCAAACAAGAGCCACTACAATGCACAATTGAGCTTGTTCTCTGTTTAAAGAACGAATCTTCTTGTCCACCAAATCAAGAAGCTTCCCAGAACGACCAAGTTGACGTGCCCATGATATGAGATTTGCGCGATGAAACTCAGACATGGGCGAGCCAGTCACTTGCAAGGGCCGTCTCCCTGAAATAATAACTAGAAGCAGTACACCAAAGCTATAAACATCACATTTCTCCGAAAGATCACCACCAGAGCTATACTCGGGAGCAATATAACACACAGTTCCCCTCATACTCGGTGTGCTACTAATCCCACCACTCTTAGGGATATCCCCACTCATCGAATCATAGCTCGTATGTCGACCCTTCCATAGCTCACCACTTAACCCATCCAGCCACCAATCTACACTACTTGGCCTACTCGTCCTACCCTTATTATTCTTCTTCTTTCTATCTGCATACATCTCATCATCTCTAGGCCACCAATGCTCCTCATGATCACTCATTGTCGCTCCTTGTTGCTTCTTTTTCTTCTTCTTCTTCTTCGCAAGTTCCTCACAATACTCCTCCCTCCACCACTCCCTAGCCGGCCTCCTCTTCTCCTTCTTCAATATCTTCCAATCATCCATCGACGCCCACCACTCTAACTTCTTCTTCCCCTTCTTCTTGTCCACTTTCCCAGTAGTTTCTACACAACTCGAAGAACCAGTAGCTCCAGCACCTTCCCAATTAGTACCCACTCCCACAGGCCTCTTATCTTTATCAATCTCACTCCCTATCCATTCCATCACATAATCCTTCACCTTCCCTTCCTTTAATCCTCCCTCATTCTCTTTCTTTTCCCACATTTCCCTCCCTTTCTTATTTTTCCCATTTACCTTTCTGCCCTCACTAACCCTATCAAATTGTTGACCTCCTTCTAAATCACTCCCCTTATCCCAAAACTCCGACGGCGATGCCGCAGCCGTGACCATCTCCGGTGACGTCTCCACCGCCATCAACCTAATCCCGACCGGCGATTGATCCACACCGACACTCCCCTCCTCATACCCTACCGTTGTCGTTGTCATACTCTCCGTCTCCATCACCGACGCATTATCCTCAACCGCTACCCCTACCCCAACCCCAACATTATTAGAATTAACATCATTCCCCTTAATTTCACCAATATTGACAACAACATCATCAGGATTAATATTACTATTATTATTAACAGTGTGATCAACTACTTTCAACCTAGCAAGACCAAAATCAGCAATCTTAGCATGAAAAGAAGCATCCAACAAAACATTACTAGGTTTAACATCACCATGAATAACAGGAGGAGAACACTGATGATGCAAAAACGCCAATCCATTAGCAACTTCAACCGCAATCCGAAACCGATGACTCCACTCCAATAACTCGTCACATTTCTTATACAACAAACAATCTTGCAAATTCCCATTACTCATAAGCTCATATACAAGACACATACGACGCCGTTTCCGCGACGAAGAAAACCCGATGAGTTTAACGACTCGGTCTGAGTTAACGAGTTTGTTAGCAAGTGATATTTCGTTCTGGAATTCCCGTTCTCCTTGTAGTGAACCTGAGTCCATCAATTTGACGGCGATTTCGAGTTTGGAATTAGGGTTGTCGGAAATTAGGGTTCCGGCGAAAACGGACCCAAAACCGCCTTGGCCTAGGAGACGCGTGGGGGAGAAGGAAGAGGTAGCACGTCGGAGAGTGGAGTAAGAGAAGCGACGAGGGAAAGTGGGGGAGTGTGATGATGACGTGGAGGAGAGAGAATTGGAAAGAGAAGAGTTTTTGAGGTGTAGGAGGTGAGAGAGACGACGGTAGAGGAAAAGAAGTAGTAGTAAGAGGAGAGAGAGTGTAATTATGGTTGTGATTAAAGGTGGAAGGAGGTGTGAGGTGGCGATGTGGTGGTGGTGGTGTAATGGCGGTGGTAATGGCGGTGGTGGTGAAGACATGGTTATATAGTTTGGTTAATTTAAGAAATTTTAGAAGACATGGTTTTTTGTAAATTGAGCTCAGTTGGATTAGAGAAGAAGAAGAAGATGGAGAATAATTCTCTCTCTCGAGTGTTATTAATGGCCGTTGGAGTTGCAGGGGAAGAATTAAGAGAGAGAGAGAGAGAGAGAGAGAGAGCGCGCTATTATGGTGTAGTGATCTGGGGACTTTCGTTTTGGTCGACTTTTTTTATTGGCTGGCTTTTTGTTTGGTGTTTTACTTTTATTTTATTTTAATTTTCCCATGGGAATGGAGTTTATTTTAATGGAGTTTGAGTAGACTAGTTAGCAAATGAGATAATGAGAGTAGAGTATTTGTTTTGTGGTTCTTGTTTTCTATTTTGGCCATTGAGTATTTTGAGTGTGGCCCTTTTTTTTACTCAATTGTCAAAAACAAGGATGGAGACATGGAGTAATGAGTATGCGTCACGGCTGAAGTCTAAAACTCTTGAGTGAACCAACACTATCATGGAGTACTATTTTAGAGACTCGTGTAAGCTTTGTTGAATTGTATTATCCCTTCTTTGGCATAATGACTCACTGTTTTTGGAGATAATAGTAAAAACTAGAAAGAGTAGTAATACTCGCGGTGATGTGTCTACATAATACTAAATGGATTTTAAAATGAGTCTTGGATGATAGTCATAATAGTCAAAGTTGAATGGTGAAATAAAAAGTGTGAAAATATCGTAAGACCTAAGAAGTAATATAACTTCGATTGGTTGTACCAAATTACTCCTACTAACATTTCATTGGTCTAAGAAGAAATCATCATCATTATTATTTCAAGAGTTATAAAAGAAAGTATTAGCAGTTTCCTTCAACTAAAATGGTTGCCATAGAGTCATTTATATTTCTATAATCTTTGTGATAACTTTAAACCTTTGTAGCGAAAGAAGGAAAAAAAAAAAGCAAGAAACTCTATTCGAATTCACCTCCTAAGAACTCTAAAGCCATGGGAAGTTATCCAATTCTTCTATTAGATGTTGGTTCTACAAGCAGAATAATTTCAATCTACGACTGTGTGATTAGCTTAGATTTTATGGATATATGAGTTACGACTCTAATGGATCTTTGAGTTTCGGCTACTATTATCCTCCATTTACAAATAAAAAAATTATTCCATTCATGGCTCTAGTAGTAGAAGTTAACCAGAAACTTCCATCTATCACGCTAGCACTAGCTTCTCCCTAATTATAGTGAATTGCTAAATACCGCCCCTTTTTACTAGGTACCGCCCCCCCACTTTCCAATTTTACCCTCACCCACCCCTCTTCCTCACTCATCCTCTCTTCCTCACTCATCCTCACCACCACACCATCACACCGGCAACCACCATCACCACCACCACCACCACCATGTCAAGTGCTAGCGGCAGCGGCGGCAGAGGTTTCGACGGCGAGGGAGGCGGCGACCGAAGGCGCCGGGGGGTAACTTTTCGAAATTTTATTTTTTTTTTTGTTTGAATTGAATTTTTTTTTTTTTTTTTTGCGTCGAGCGTCTGCCGGTCGCGACTCACCCTTGGGTGAGTCGCCTGAGACCGGCGACTCGCCCAAGGGTGGTCGCCGGACGCAGACGACTCACCCTTGGGTTAGTCGAGATCGGCCGACGACTCACCCTTGGGCGAGTCGCCGGTCTCAGGCGACTCACCCAAGGGTGAGTCGCGATCGGCGGACGACTCACCCTTGGGTGAGTCGCCTGAGGCCGGACGACCGACACAAATTATTTATTATTATTATTATTATTATTATTATTATTATTATTATTATTATTATTATTATTATTATTATCATTATTTATTGTTATTATTATTATTATTATTATTATTATTATTATTATTTATTGTTATTATTATTATTTATTGTTTATTGTTATTATTATTATTATTATTATTATTATTAATATTTATTGTTATTGTTATTATTATTATTTATCGTTATTATTATTATTATTATTATTATTATTATTATTATTATTATTATTATTATTATTATTGATTATTGTTTAATTAATTAAAAATGTGAAATGATAGATGGGAGGAGCCGGTAAATCGCTGCCTCGGTTATTTAGTGAACTAGCTGGTTCAGGACCGCGTCACACGAGGACGCGCGGGATTGATGCCTCTGTACGGAGACAGAGAGAGGCAGTTCGGATGAGGGAGATGACTGCTGAGCAAGACGATTACGCAACTAGCGAGTTCTACTCGGGTGACCAAGACGATGATGAGATTGGCGTCGAATTATCCTCAGATTGGCGCGTGGTGAAGGGCAGAGGCGGTAGGTTTGTTAGTACTGGGTCGTCCAGTACTGGCAAACGATCTAGAGCGGAGGACGACACTACGTGGCTTGTTACAGAGCCTGTGGAGGGTGGGCCGGCGGATGATAGCGTCATACCGAGCTTCCTGGGCCACGTAGCGTCTCGTGTGTGGAATGGAGAGACGAGGGGTCTCTTGAAGTGTCAGAACCGATGGAATGTCTGTCATCGGCTGAGTCAGTGGCGAGCGGAGATGTCGGCCGAGATGAGGGCCCGGATCGAGGGGACTGGGTTATCACACCTGGCAGACATTATGTTCAGACATATTGACTTCCCCCTGATATCTGCATTCGTGGAAAGGTGGCAGCCGGATACGAACTCGTTCCACATGCCGTTCGGAGAGATGACGATCATGTTGCACGATGTATGGCATATTCTTCGGATTCCTGTAGACGGACAGCTCGTTTTCAATGAGGGACGGGATGGGCAGCTGCAGATGGCGGCCATGGAGGTTCTCGGGGTAAGCCGAGAGGAACTGATGTGTAGCCACTGGCAGGGCGGTGCGGTCCTCACGGAGTCGGTTTTTGAGCTTTGCCGTGAGCAAGTGGAGGACAACCAGGCGATAGCTTGGATGTGGTTACTTATTGGATCCACCTTGTTTGTCGACAAGAGTGGTAACCGTATTAGACCCTCCTGCGTGATGGAGGTGATGGACAACGGTGTCGATATGGTGCATGACTTCTCTTGGGGATCTGCTGCCCTCGCCTTCCTATATCGTCAGCTCGGTATAGCTAGTCGCGGGGATTCTCAGGGCATCTGCGGATGCCTAACTCTCCTCCAGGCATGGATATACGAGTACTTTCCCTGCTTCCGACCTCATCGGGAGCGGATGGTTGTCGGGGACGACGAGGCTCCCCGTGCGTCCGTATGGGGTGCCCTGGCTGAGGGCAAGGACGTGGTTCGACTGCACTCCTTACGTACACGCTTGGATCATCTGCGAGCGACAGAGGTACGTCATTTAGTTATCGGTGTTCATGATTTATTTCGTCGTTTGCTATGTTTTTTTACTTCACTGTAACTTTCAACATTTCTATGTAGGTGGTGTGGCTGCCGTACGGTTCTAACCCGGCAGTATCTGTACCGAGGACTGTATTCATGGGGTGGCTACAGTATCGGGATATTATCGAACCGTACATGCCTGGTCGTTGTTTACGACAAATCGGGTACGTACAGAGTATCCCGACCCCGATCTTTAGGCCAGTCAAAGCGATCAGGTCATGGAGCAGTCGTTCGTACAAGGTTGTCTTCCCCGAACGGATCTCATCTGATGCTTGGCGTATGTTCCCGGGATTTTACATTCTTAGTCTCCATGGGTTTCAGGCATCCACGTCAGATCCCACAGCATGTACGGATGACTACCTCGCATGGTACTACCATCACTCCCACCCTCGGCTGATACCTGACGCTGCAGCACCTGTGATTCCTCCACGATCCAACAGCGATTATGTAAGTGATTAACTAAAATATATATATTTTTACGTATTACATATCTCTGAACTCAGACTCATTGTTACTTTTTTTGCAGTGGGTGAATCGTATAGCCGTCGGATTTGAGTCTTACATTACTTCGCTTCCTCCGGAGCAAGCGGAAGGTCCTCGATCATTTATGGACGAGTTTATGAGAGATTGGCGGGCTGCCAAATGATGTATTGACCCTAGATGAATTTGTTATATATTTATATAAGAGTTTCATTGTTATTGTTATTTATTTGTGTTATTGTAATTTGTTGTTTGTTATTTACATTTTTTGTGTTATTGTAATTTGTTGTTTGTTATTTACATTTTTTGTTTTATTGTAATTTGTTGTTTTATTTACCTCCAATAATCACGACCACTCTCCACATGCAAAATATAACAATCACACAAAAATGTGACTCGATTGACTTGTTGACCTTGTTCCAAACATTATCCAAAGCTCCAGTTGAGGAGTTCAACCACTGTTTTAGCGCGGCATGTGCACTCTCCACCCTGCAAGTCGTAGTGTTGCCAAGGTGTAGCACCTTATTCGTCCACGCAGCCACAAACATCTCTTTGTATCTCAGCCAGGTCTCCTCTACATAGGATATCACGTGAGGGTAACTCCTCCAACTATCCTTCATCATACGCACTGCTCTATCGTAGGCAACTTCTGTGGAAGCTTCCATGATATTTTTCCACCTCCCGTTCTTGAACCTCTGCGCGACAAGCTTATCTTTTCCACAAAGTCTGTACACTTTGTCTTCAACGACTTTGTTAATGTGCCATGTACAGAGCAAATGGGCACTCTCGGGAAATATCTCTCTAATAGGTCTCATCAACCCTAGCTCACGATCGGTCACAATTGCTGTTGGGTGTACATCATTTCCAATAAGCATACTCAACTTATCTAAGACCCACGCATAGCTTGCCTGAGTCTCATCCTTCATAATGGCATAAGCTATGAGGAAGTTCTTATTGCTTGGAGTCATCCCCACTATCTCAAGAAACGGCATCTTATACTTGTTTGTTTTGTACGTGGAATCTAAGCCAATCAACCAAGGAAAAGACCGAAGTAACTGAATTGATGTAGGGTGTGCCATGAACACGTGAGTTACCTCATTAGTAGCTGGGTCGGCTCTTGTCCAATGTACGTACTTATTCTCCACAGCTAAATGATGAAACTGACCAATGACATCTCTCTCTTCAAAATCAAGTTTCCTTATACGATCTCTGTGGTTGTACACATGCCGTCTAGTTGCATTGTCCTCGGGAAATTTTTCCTGAATAGCGGCCAAGATAGCACATGGCTTTGTTTGTGCCGAAGTCATGTCACGAACGAGTTTCTTTGACCCAGGACTAAGACCACTCATCTGACGATATCCCTCAGGATACACAGCAAAGTCATGGTTGTGCGTACCCCTAGTCCCAGGCAATGGGACAATCATCCAACTACTGGACCCATACACTTGCCGAGCTCTTAACTGGAACGTACATTTACAAGCCTTTGTTTTCGATTTCTTCCGAGCAGCAGTATCTAAGTCTCTTAATTCCCCTCTGTAGCGTTCACCTCGATTGCATTTTAACAATTTTACGCTTCCACTCTTCTTGTGTGACGAAATTATCAACTCAAACCCGATAGTAAGGGCAATTTGTTTTGCCCAATTAATTGCATCTGTATCACTATCAAATAACTCTTCAGTGACGAAATGCGTACTATAATCAACACCATCACCACCGAACCGCTCCAAAGGAACCTAACGAAAACAACAAAAACAATGTTAGCTTAATCTTAAATTCAAACAATAAATAATAATAATAATAATAACAATAAATAATAATAATAACAATAACAATAAATAACAATAAATAATAATAATAATAATAATAATAATAATAATAATAATAATAATAATAATAATAATAATAATAATAATAATAATAAATAAATAATAATAATTTTATTTTTTTGTGTCTGTCGTCGTCTGCTACAGGCGACTTTCCAAGGGTGAGTCGTCTGCTGCAGGCGACGAAACCAAGTATGAGTCGTCCGCTACAGGCGACCACCCAAGGGTGAGTCGCCTGTAGCAGACGACCACCCAAGGGTGAGTCGCCTATAGCAGACGACTCACCCTTGGGGAGTCGAGATCGATAGACGACTCCCCTTTGGGTGGGTCGCCTGTAGCAGACGACTCACCCAAGGGTGAGTCGTAAATCGCAGACGACTGTGCAAAAAAAATGCGTAAAAAAAAAAATTTTACCTCCGCCACCGTCGACGGCACTTCCTGGTCGCCGGCAGACATCCGCGGGTTGCTTGAGTGAATGTTGATGAAGGTTGGGTATGAGAGTGGGTGGTAGAGTGGGAGAGAAGTGGTGTGAGAGTTAGAGAGGGAGCAAGGGAGAGGATGAGTGAAAAATTAAAAAAGGGCAAAATTGGAATTTTGGGGGGCGGTACCTAATAATAAAGGGGCGGCATTTAGTAACTCCCTAATTATATTGCCCATGCGAAGTAACTTAAGAGTACATGTGTCTACCTTGCTTAAGAGCTTTTAATATAGTAGCTAGTGGATTGGGTGTAGAGTTGGTAATATTTGTTGTTTGTTTCCTAATAACTATTATTCAAGTTTTATGCCCCAATCACCACATGCTATGACTTACCACCCTAAGCAAACAACCACAACAATCCACCTCTGTTTTTCTTCCTTTTTGTTTTTGACAAAAATGATTTTTTTATTTCTTTATGTCAAAAACTTTTACTTAATTTGTTTATTCCCCATTTTCCACTTTGTGCTCTATAATACATTCAACTTTGCCAACTACAAGTAACATAGACCTCTCATTCTAATTGTAAGTCAAATTTTCCAAATTGTTTAACTTTCTCTTTGTTAAATGACAAATATGCCCTTGGGACTTGGTCATCATCTTTAATTTGTCGTTTTATGAGAGGTTGGAGCTTTGATTTCCAACCTTTGCATGGGCAGAAATGGGTCATTCTCTCATTTGATATGATGATTGAGACGTGAAGGAGGGGAGGGTGGGGTGGGGACTAACAATAATAATAGTACTCATATGATAAATGGAAGATAATTATACTATTTTGTTAATGTAACCACATATTGACATAATACAACAAAATATAAATGATAGCCCCAAGTTACTTGTAGAAGTGTCATATATTTATTTAGAGAATGAAATCACATAGCCGATTGGCCGGTTAGATTGAGACGCTTAAGCAAATGTAACATTAGCATGCAACGATGTCTTGTATTTTCCTTGATACCAAACTCATGAAAATCTTGAACTATTTCCCCATTGAAAACATTTAATAAAAACGCACGTGTTTTATATAGACTAAAGAAGTAGATGATGTTGTATCAAAAATATCTATAAGATTGCACACAATACCTACTTAGCTAGGCAATTAGTGTCTAATAAATAAATAAATAAATAATACAAGATGATGTTGAAATACTATGAGGGTGTTCTTTTGCACTTACTAAATAATTAGTTCAATACAACAAAAGGTCTTCTATGAGACCGCCTTAAGATAAAGGTCTCTCTATAGCCAACCATGACATAAGTATAACGTCATGCTTGTTAACCTTCAGGCCGCCGCCTCATACGAGTTTTTTTGTCAATCCAATAGAGTCTAGTCCAGTTCAGTTCTGATCAGTGATCTACTTTCTCTCTTACATATTACTATTTAGTTCAGCTCAATTCAGTAAACTAAAAAACAACACACCTAATATATGTCTATATGATAGCTTTTCTTTCCAAAAAGAAAGAAAATGCTGTGCAACTATTGAGCTTTTGCCTTTTAGTTACAATAACCAGCTCCCTTTACGGTTTCCTTGGTGAGTAATCAAAGAGGGGGACAGAGAGCTCTGAAATTCAAGCCTAAAAGTAAAAAAGAGGAGTGGACCGACTTAGTACTAGTCATAATTTATCATCAATATTCAATGGTGGGATCGCGTTCGTTTGAGCCCCTTCCTTTTCATCTCCATGTCATGTTCGATTGTTTTGGTGACATTAGCCAGGCTGTGGCCTGTGTGGGTGAAAATCGTAAATTTTTTACCTGCACTCAGTATCACAGGGGACACTGCACCTCTCATCGCCAGCGTGAGACACACGCACTATGATGCGCGGCTTGTGGACACTCGCACCAACAAAACAAAATACAACTTAGTGCAGGGTTGAATTGCTGCAGACATTGTTATACACTTACACTATAATCATATCAGAAAACAAAACACTAGATAGAATAATTGTGAGGAATCACGTTTGTGCGATCACAGCAATTGATCCTACATGGTTATCTCGTCTCATAACCCCTAACTACTACTTACATTACAAGACAAAGGTTAGATTGCCATAACCGGCGGGGCTTTATACGCCCTTGGGTTCCAGGTATACCGCCTGACAGTCACAGGGCCATTCCTCCAATGAAGACAAATTTACAGAAATTGCAATATCTACAAATAAGAGAACTGGATAACTCGAACATACATTCACACCAACGAGGATCACAGTCAGCGTACTACGCAATGCTCGCAATGGGTCACATAGTGAGAACGAAAGACCCCAGCCAAGTTGAATAACAATCTGCAAGCACAGACAGAGAGTATTATAAGAGCGAAAAACGAATGAATTACTTGAACAACGATCTCCACAAATAGGATCCTATGCAGCAGCCATATATCAATTATGGCATGCTTGAAAAATGCACCAGAACTATGTGAGCACGGTCATCCCATCTGACAAACTAGGATAACTCAGCCATGGTCACCAGAACCATTCACTCCTTGAATCCACAGCCTTTACATTGGTTGACACAAGAGGGAGGGTACCATAGAGGGAAGCAAAATCGTTCAGACATTTCTGCCTCTTTGTACTGTGGTCATTCAAGCTACTAATCCCAGATGATCCAATCTCATGTATCTTCCCTGCAAAAGCAAGAGATCAATAAACATCCAAAAAAATGGGAGTGAAACAAATAAAACTTTCGGTTCATGTTTTGTCCCTGCCCGAAAAAACCGTTTTGAAAATGAAAAAAAAAAAAAAAAAAAAGTTTTCGTGGGTCTTTCGGAAACAGTCTCTCTTCTAGGCGACTAGTTAGGGGTAAGACTGCATACATCTGGACCTCCCCAGACCCCGCCCTAGGCGGGATACTTACTGGGTTGTTGTTGTTGTTGTTGTTGTTGTTTGTTTTGTCCCTGCCCGATTTCACTTATTATTTTTCTGGAAAGCCTCCAAAAAGAAGCAAACACCACTCCCAGGCAAGACAAACGAGTATGGGGAAACATGTCAAGATCTGGTAAGTTTATCTATTTATTGGAAATTAAGATCTTCTGGTAAGTTAACAGCACAGTGAGACACAAAAGCAAATTTTGATGCAATTCATTCCATAAACCACCTCAATTAAGCACAAATTTCAACCACTTCTACAGAGTCTGATTGCCTAAGAGGATAAGACAACTATTAGAAGTTGCCATATTACAATAACTTCAAGGAACCCACACAAATCGCTATTCTCATCTATGGCAAAATCAGTAACAAGGGGACGGGACCGTGCAACACCTGCTACCCTCCTTAGAAAACCTGCTACCTTCCTAAATAACAGTTTAGGATCTAATAGAATCTAGTTCCGTGTCCATGAACCCCAAAAGTAAAATTAAACAAAACAAACCAAAACCAAGCTGGTTCATGATATAGTTCAAATTAAGAATTTTAAAACAAAAAATTATACTCCGTAATTGAATTGGTAAATCACTAAAAGAACCAGAAAAAGAATGCAGGAGGATATGAAAAATAAAAGGTTAGTTCTAATTCAAGCTGTATGGTTGACTTCAGAACATACAATCAAATAGATCTTCAAGGAGACTCAGCATGGCTATACTCATCGAAGTAAAATGACTAGTACCATTCAAAAAAAGAATTGACGTCTATTAAGTTTGGACCAGTTCAAAATAAATGTCTTTTACAAACTTACCCGACAAGAAAATGAACTGCATTTTACATTTTTACTCCTTTTTTGTCTTAGAAACTCTAGACCCTCAGGTTCTCTCCTAAATATAGCTCAGACATGATTGATAATCTATAAAGATATATCATCTGAACTCAGAACATATGCACCAGAAAAGTTGCTTGGATTACACCTAGTTACAAGATTATTTGTCCAATTAAAGCAAATGGTGAGAGCTGCAAGACTTCAGTCCAAGTCAACAGCTAAAGCAAGAGTTCCGCTTGTACTCCTTCCTAAGGAATGTTTGGGATTGCTGGTAATGATTAGGGGTAATAGATTGGATAGACTGAGAGGTGGTGGTGGGTGTTACAACTTACAACTTGGGTGGGGGAGAAGGGAGGAAGAGTATTAGTTACCACCACCACCACCACCCCCCCGATATGGGCGTAGTAGTTCCCCTCCCCTCCCCTCCCCAAGTGGCACAACACACACACCCCACCCCCCACCCCTCTCCTCAATTTAAACAGAGATAACTAGTTACCTCTTCTTTTTCACGCATAGGAAAAAATTGGAATCATGTATAATAACACAACATCGTCTATCAGTATCTAATTTAGCATTACAGGTTACAGGGGGCCATAGTCATCTTTGGAATTCGGAGGCGCTTACCCTTGACCCAAATCGGAGGAGCAGCAGTAGCATTGGCAACAAGCAAGGACATCGCAATATCTTCACAATTCCTGTCATAGAAATGAACAACAAGATGCCAAAAGTGTCAGGCAACAGAACAAACCTCTGAGCAAAGAACAAAAAATTGAACAAAAAAGTGATTTCCAAACCTCTCTCTTGTTACATAGTCAAGGATGGATGTTGGCATCTCATTAGTATACATATCCAGGTACTTGTGGTGAAAAAATGCTGATTTTGAAAGGACCATACTGTAAGTGCCCATCCACCAAATAGACCACCATCCCCCATATTTGTAGTATGCATTGTCAGCTTTCTGTCAAAAAGAAGGATGAATAAAAGTTAAAAATCAACAGCCTAAGGTGCAAGAGTTTATCACAAATAATCTCATTAGGTCTTGTTTAACAAAGCACGCAACAAGCCCTCAACCTCAGCCTTGGCAAGGCTATGCTGCGCTCTACCATTAAGCTATTTCCCGCCAAAACCCAGTAAGGATGTCACACGGGGTCGAGGGAGGAGATATGTGCAACCTCACCCTTGACATTTCTTTATGCATACAGGCCAAAAAATTTCTACGGCAGATTTCAAGTAATCCATTAATCATGTAGAGTGCAATAATCCAGTAATAATGGTAAGTTGTATCTTCAATATCATGGGATCTACTTTGGCCTTTTAGAGAACCAAGTAACAAACCTTATTGCAATGGGTGTCCAGGACTTCATGTAACCAGATCTAATGAGCAAGGTCAAGCACAGTTCATTGGACTTGGCAATTAGCAATCACAGTTCGAAAAAATATGAACACAGACCATTAGCGTTCCTACAGCCCTAGAGCATCGACATATATTTAAAAATGTATCCAGCATTCCAACCCACTTTATTTTCAGTTCCATACTCGTTACATGAATTTGCATCTCAAATTCCATGAAACCTGCTACTTTATATAGCGTACAAGTGAAAAGATGAGAAGAACTCTACCCTCGTGTAATTTAACGTGTGGGTAATCATACTAATAAATTATAATTGACAGATAAGTCGGTCTCAATAACTAATTATCAAACTAAGTTTTCTCACACGCCCTTTTGCGCTTGAACTTTGAAAAGACAATGCATGGCATTCAAATCATGACTTTGCACCCGAATCCACGAAAATAACTGAACATGCTACCTAAAGTCCTAGACTATCCTACTCAATATCTTCTATTTAGGATGCGCCACATCAAGTATCTGACCTCGGCGTGACTTAATCAATTGGTTCTAAAGTTTGTCACCTTCACAAAGTGTGACTGCACATACTTATTCAGCAGCATTACTATCATTGTCAAGAATAATTAGCTTGGTTTAGCAGTCTGTATTTAAGGATACTTCATAAAATGATAATTGATGCCAAGCAGCGTTTTATCGCAGGTACACCAATCATACTACTGAAACAATGCAAGCCTATCCCTAAGTTACCCGTTGCCATGACAATGTGATGATACAAGGTGGCTGGCAGTGAGGGATGATCTGAACAAATTTCAACTGATGTAAGTTTTTGGTGGACTTGATTATAACAATTATAAAAAGGCCAACGAGGAGAGTTGATATAAAAAAATAAGGGAGTTCAACAAAGAGCAGGAATTGAACCTATAACTATAGCTAAACGTGATGATTTCACCAACTGATGAGGTGCCGACTTTCATCCGTTAAATTTGTAACAACCACTTGGTTGCACATGGATCTGCCACTGGTGACAGGTAGGTGCTTCTTTGTGCGGCAATGTCATATGAACTGGTTCACTCTGTTGTGTAATAAAGCCTGTGAGAAATTGAGTGGTAACTTATACACCACTACCCAGTACCCAGTCAGGCTATGCAGATAGTAGGCTTTCAAATAGTCATAGCAAGCAGCTATCATATATCCCACCAGTTTGGCTCTCTTGCTAAATATATTACATCAGTCATTTGCAGAGAAGCAGGCAATCACCACGCGTGAAAGTCATTCATCTCATCTTCAAGTACCTTGAGTAATTTAGTTACCGATCTGAAATCTCTCATATGCAAGTTTCTATTTCTTCTCCAAGAAAGGGTAAGAGATACATGGGAACCCAGCTTCAAGTAAATTGGTAGAAGATCATCAGAGAACCAGAGTGGATACCAGCTTTCCTATTGTCACTGATTAATACTTGATATTAATGAATCCATCATTTGTAGGTAGTTGTAGTGTGCAGTGTGGTCAAAGATCTCATATGATTAAACTAATGTAACTGGCTAGTGGCTACCCTTTCAGCATAAACACGCTGTGGACAAAGCCCTAAGTAGATAAACACTTCTATTCTCCCTTTTTTTCCTTCCTATTTTATTGTGGATGCAGATGCACAGACAAATATTACTCTAATAGTTCAATACTACTTTCGCTGTTGAAACGTTTGACCCGATTAATGGAAGAAGCAAAAAAAACGATCCTCAACTACTTCACAGCAATAGTCAATACCAATGAAGCACGGAAACGTTCCGGGGACTGCGTTTCACGTTTCCGAAACGTTTCCGAAACGCGAAACGCTCCGAAACGTTTTCGAAACGTCATGAAACGCTGAAGAAAAAAGAGGAAAAAACGCGCTCGAAACGCGAAAAAAGGAAAAAAGTTTCAAAACCAAAAAAATACTTCCTGCTTTTCTAAACCCTAATTTCCTTGTCTCTTGCTACATTCTCACTCTTTTTTCTCCAACCCTATGTATTTGTTTTCTTTTCATTAAAAGAACACTTGTGAGTTGTTATCTTGATGGTATTTTGATTTTTCATGTTAATTAAGTGATGGAATAATTATTATCTGTTTTTTTTAATATTATTTTTTAATTTTTTTTTTTGTGGGGACGTTTCCGCGTTTCCGGCATTTTGAGAATCGACGTTTCCCGTTTCGCGTTTCCGCGTTTCCGTTTCCGTGCAACCTTGGTCAATACTATCATCATAAAGTTCAGCAACATAACTTTAGAAGCATATCATAATCTGCCATTTTGGCTTTTAACAAAAAGGCTTCAAAATATTATAATGATTTACCTTTTCGCCCAGCCAGTGCATGCGAGGAACAAAACCCACCATCGTCGATGGAGCAGTTTGCCACACAGTAAATGCAAAGTCCAGCGCACCACATGGAACAATGACATCGTCGTCAATAGAGAAGATTGCATCAGTCCTCAAATCTTTGATTGGTTTGAATCTATTATTCAGATTATCCTCCTTATTGATATCAAATTTAAAATTGGGTTTATGAGCTGTCTGAGACTTTGACTTCACAAGTTTGTTAAGATAAGCTTTTAGACTATCTGAAGGAGAATCACTTTCACTCCACACCACATGTATAGCATCTGTCCCAGGACAGGAAGCATAATGTGCAACAGATTGCTTCAATAGAGAATTGCGCTTCCATGTGTTGATAAGCACAGTGTATCCCCCTCTGCACAGGAGAAAGAATGGAGAAGAGAACACATTAGTTGCTTCAGAAGAAATTTTGCTTCCATTTGTGGCTCTCGTTCTGGTCAATACTAGCTTGGTATTACCATGCAATCAGATCCTATTGTACCAAACTACTCAAACACTGATATTGGAATTCACACAGAGATAAAGACAAAAATCGGAAAGAAGGAGCTTCATTCTAAGTATGCAAGAAATTAGATATCACATAGACACCAAGTCTGCATAACTATAACAATGAAGAAAAGAACTGAAATGCTTTATCTGCTCAGATAACAAGGGCAGCAAGTAAATATTTTCCAGATACCAATATCTAATACCCTCAGGGGCCTCAGACATAATACAATAGGCATTTAGTCACACTTCTGGAGAAAGGATAATAAGCAAATGTAGGTCTGCACAAGTGATGACGTGACTAGAACCTGCCATGCATTGTAGAAGAAGAAACAAGTTCTAAATGTAACGGCAATATGTCTTCCCAAGTCCAACCTCAAAAGCAAGATAGAGTGGGTTTCCAGGTGAGATTCTCAAATATTGAGGTTTTCGTGAGTTTAGATGAAATGATATCCACATTACATATGAGCCTATGCGGCTGGTGATGTATTTGGAGGACAGAATTGTAAAGATGCTAGCGATTGATGTACAGAGATTGGACTAAGCTCTGATAAGTTTATGATAGTTAAGCATTCGACAATGGTTGATGATCTCATACAGCTATACAGGGCATTTGACCATTTTTGTTCAATATTTGGCATCAGTATTGATTATTCATACTCCATCGTCAGCAAAAATACATTTACATGTCATTAGCAGTATGGTAGATTACACGAGCCCAGCAAATACAATATCCTTCTGTCTAATTTTCTCGTCGCACTTCTTTCCTTCTCTTTTCTTCACCTGATTATTAGATTCCATTTGACCCTGTTATTACAATGTTTGAAGACCCGCTGAAACAGAAGGACAGCATGGTAGAAAACACCGCTATTCTACATAAACTATTTCCAATAGGCTGCATCAAAAGGGACCTCCATATCTAAACTATACTGCCTCCCTCACCAAAACGGAGGTCGTTATTTGTATTTTTGGCCCTCTAAACAGAGAGCCTACCATTCCCAAATATATGGTCGTTATTTGTAACTCTTTTCACCATCGCATTCAACCACAAACCAGGATACTTAATTCTTCTCACCATACATATGCATTTCCTAAGCAAAACAGGCTTTCTTCCAAAGAAAGACAGCAAGAAAAACTTAAGCTTCTTCTTACACTGAATAAAAGAAAGCCATTCAATTTCTCCTCTCTCCCAGAAACCACACAGTTAAACTCAAAAAGCTCAAGTTAAATGTTTCCAATCTATAATTTACTCTCTTTTTGTTTTTGATTTCTGTATAACTTACTTTTACTAGTAGGGAATGGGGAGTTAAAAATGACTAAACAAGGAAAAAAAATTAAATCTTTTAACACAATTGGGAATCTACTACTACAATTGAACAATGTTGGCAACTTCTATCTAATGCAAAGTCCAACATCCACTCTTTATTCACTTCTACATTCCCAATTACACATCCATCTCAGCCAAAACCCAAATCTTATCTGAAACCCAAATCATCAAAAAAGGAAAAAAAGATCATAGCTTGGAACATCAAATCCCACAAAATCAAACTACATACATTAAAACCCAGAAAAAGACAATAATTAAAATGTTAAAAAAAAGGAGTGTAGAGAGAGAAACCTGGAGGGAGAAAAAGCGGAAGAAGGGTAATGAAGGTTCCAACCCATAAAAGAGCGAATTCTAGAGGTTAACAAAACGACACCGCATAATATACAAAAGACCATCAACAGCTTAATTTTGGCGATTTTGACGGAGACGCCTGAAAATTGGGAAACGGTAATTGAAGGGGACTCTTGTTGCGGCTTTTTCTTTCGCCGGAGAGTAAAATCCGCCGTTAGTACCTTGGGCATCTCTTATTGCTATTAGATTTAATGTCGACATTTTCCGACCTAGATGATCTGATTGAAGAGAGGAGAGAGAGGAGAGAGAGGGTATGTGTGTCGGTGTTTGAATTACTGTGTAGTCCAGGAGCATTGCTCCCTCCTCTTACAAAATAGAAAATTATCAATTTGAATTTAAAGTGGGCTTACTCAATATTGTCTTGCAACTTCACAATCCTCTCTCTTTTCCTCTTTTCCTGTCTTTTTCCTTTTTTTCAAAATTGGTGCTGGCTGCTACAATAATGCAATGTTCATGGCTGCTGCAGCGTCTGGAATTTTGAATGTGATCACAAAAATTGATGTAAGATTGTCTAATCATGAGATTAATGTAACTTTTTAAAACAAGGTCTATTCTTTATTGTAGAGTATATCAAAAATAACATTTGTGTTAAGTTATGATAAGACCGTTTTAAACAAGTTTTTTGTATTTCTTTTAAATATGTACCATCAAATTTTGTACAAGACCGATCCACCAATGACCCTATTTCACTAAAAAGTGACTCTCGTCTCATTAAAAATTACACTGCGATCAATTATTTTTTGTGTTTAAATAAAGTAACACCTAGTAGCCCAAACACAACACTTTTTGTAAGAAATTGTAATCATTATCATCCCATGGCAAGATCGCCTTATATAGTTTGACCAAATGACCCCATCTTTTGATATGTTGAAAAACTTGAATGAGACGATCAGGATCTCACTGTGAAAACTTGTTTTAACAAAGCTAGATTCATCTTACACAACACTTGCAATCTATTCCTTTAGGCATCTCAGTCTCTAAAAATACGTCTAGAATGGTTACTGTGGCTTCTGTCTTTTAAAAAATAAAAAATAAGTCACTTTCCATGCCGTCATCTTAGAGCACAAAAACTGATAAGACGATCTCACACAATACTTGTTCTGTTCATCTTAAATCTACTGATTTGCTCCCTCCAACTCCAATAGCAGACTCATCAGTCGTTTAATCAGGCAATTTGGGAGACAAATGGTAGTCTCACTAACTCAGAAAACCTGCTGTCCAACAAAAATGCTAAATACGCCAAACCACCATTATAAACTAATTCTATCCTCGTTGTCAAAAAAATACCAGCAATGATAATACACCAGACACAAGAACAGCCCTTCCTTTGGCTCTGATTCATCCTGTACAGGAATGCCAGACAAACCCCATTCATAATCTGAATTTTTAATAATAAGCATGCAATTCAACACACAGTTTCCAACCAAATGGTTCTTTTTCTTCTGATTGCAAAATCAAGTAGCTTTATCCAAAGTAAGTTCTATAACATACTTTCCGCAAATTAAGATAGTTTCACTAATCGCTCCTAATTGTCAATGGTTATAGGTGTATACCTAAGGTGGTATCTGTACACCTAAGTTCCAACTGAATCAGTAAGCTTTTTACCTTTCACTTGTTAGATTCCTCTCTATCTACTCTTTAAGTCAACGACTATCACGCTAATGTTGTCAGAGCTTTCTCGTCCCAAGGCGAGACGGGTTAGTAGTGCAGCTGCCAGGGCGCTTTGAGAAGGATTCGTTGGTGTGGAGCCACCATCATCCTGTCCTATATTAGCAACATCTCCAGGGGCAAGAGTACGAGTTCCATCTCGGAGACACTCGCAGGCAACCTTGCAGGCCAAGTCGCTTGAAATAACATCCCACAGGCCATCACTGGCAAGGATCAAACACTCATCTTCTGGATCCCTTCGTGTGATGGTGACCTCAGGTTCTGATATCACAATGGGCTTCAGAAACTTGTCTCCTGCTCAGAAGACAACCAGAGAGGGCAAATGAATAATGAGTAAGAAAGCAACATCAGGAATCAGGAATTTTATTGAAGTACATGATGGTCAATACATCGCCCGGACAGGATCAAGGTCAAATGAAGTATAAAAGCATTAAGTACAGAGAAGCCACATGCACAATTGTTAGTTTATTGTAGCATTTTTTTTTTTAAGAATCACTAGAGCATTTTCCCGGAAGCATATACTGAATTAAGTTTCCAACAAACAAAGCAGAAAGCATTAACGTGAACGATGATGAAATAGAATGTAACTAGGACAATACAAGCATGAGAGTTTCATGCCAATCAGGACTACCTCCTCCCCGGATGTTGACATTTCTCTGAGAAGAAAAAGGTAGAACCAAGGTAGTACAGGAGAAATATAAACATCTTTGAGTGAAACATTACCACATCAAGTCCCCTATCCTATCCACACTCTAAACACTCAAAAACTGAACATGTTAACTTATCATGTGACCTCAAAAGTCAAAACCCAAATAAGGAATAGGACCTTTAAACATAAGATATAAACCAGATTTCTGGCACTTGAAGAATGCCAACTCGAGTCTGGAATGTGAACCTCTAGGACATCATCATTTCATACATTACCTCGCTGTTTTCCTCCAGCAATTTTATGCACAGAAACGGAAACAGGAACAGGAAACATGAAAACAGAGAAACACTAATTTTTTTAAAGTAGGCCACCTAAAAAGTGAAATTAGAAAGAGAGTATTGGCTGCTAATAAATGACAAACAAATATGATGTGAGAGAAAGACATAATGAGAAGGTAGGAAAAATGCAGAGAGAAGGATGCTGAGAGAGTGAAAACCTCGGCAACAATGCCAGAGATTACGCAGTGAACTGCTAGGGTTTCAGCAAGCTCTACAACAGATAGAGCAATGACACAGCAACTCGCCAGAGGAAGAGCAGTGGCCGGAGACAACGCAGCAGCGGCTAGGAGTCCGGCTATGGTAGTGTCACGTAGGGGGTGAAGTTGGCACATATTCCAGAGAGTGGACTGTCGAGCATCTGAGGAATAAGGACAAAATCAGGTAAAATGTTCTTTTTTACAACGGCTTTATTTTTTTCTTTCTTTTCCTTGGAAACACGCGTTTTTGCAGAATTCTTTTGTGTATTTTGGTTTTCAAATGGGAAATTTTGACAGCATTTCTGGACATTTATGATGTTCCCAACCGTTTCCAAAAAGGATGCATCAACCCGGGCCAGCGTTTTCGTGCATCGGACACAATTTGACTCAAGGTCAAAAAGTCAAAGTGGCTTAGCTATCCTCTCATCCAATTCGAACTATAGATCTGCACTTCTGATTAACTGTTACGCATTAATCAAGAACACAGTAGAAAACAATATCAGCCAAACCTCTTACCAAAAAAGTCCAGACAAGGAATTTTTTATTTCTTTCCAACTCATTATTCACCTCCCTCATTTCCTGATTTTCAAAAGAAGGAGTTCTAGCAGAAAAGGATCTACATCAGACAACCCATAATCTCCTAGAAAAAATGTTCAGAAGGCAATGATATTGCCTCCAGATCCATACTATCCCATCAACCGAATGCCTCTCACTGGGTTCCTTGGCAAAGAGCCAAGAGATTGTCACCAATTTTCCTATAAACCCTTGTTTGGAAAGGTGTTGACAAGATTTCTACTTTCTAACAGAAAAGAAGAAGCAAAATACAGTGGCATGAAACATGTGATCAGTACAATATAATCATTATTAGAATCCAAAGTATAGATTGGATAATAAAATGATGGTGATGCTCCTTTCTTTTTATTCCCACCCTATTTGGTAACTAATGATGATGAAAAGAATGGTCATCTTCATGGATTCACGCAAAAGAAACACAACCAATAAATAAAGAACAGAAAGCACCATAGCCATGGATTAAAACTAGAACCAACCATATATAACCCAGCAAATTTTCTACCATGAGAACTAAGTGAACAAACAAGAACAGAGAATATGCGAAGGTTATCATACAGCGATTTAAATTACCACCACTTAGACATAACATGTATAGCACTATAGCAAGGATCATAGAGTATTGGGCCTAGCAGTATTCAAATCCTCAAGAACTCACCAAAAAGTAACTCTGCAAACAGAGAGTAAGTCAATATTTCTGGCAGACTTGACTTCAACTGTCATTAACTCCAGAAAAGACATGCAAGTGTATGTTGAAGCAAGGTAATTTGAACTTCATCATCAGGTTGAAAAAATGAATTAAGTCAAAAGAGCTAATAGAACCCAAATGAAAGAACTTGCAGGAAAGGGCAAGCCTTAGCCAGTTAATATTATCCACCTCGAATCTTCAACTCCATATAAGAAACTCACAATGAGCTGTTCGAAAGACCAATCTTGTTTGTGGTTATTCCAGCATCTTAACCTCAACTAGGATTATTTAGTGCAAATACTTGACAAGAAAAACCAGGCACCAGAAGGCAAATATGGTAACACAATCAATACACACAAATTAAAATAAGCCCGAAGGTTTAGATACCGAACTACTGTGTGATCCTTTAGACTAGCAAATAGGACATCAAAATCTTTAGGGTGATTAAACCAGGGCCAACACAGACTACAAAGGACAAAAGGTCTAATTTACCTGAGATATTTTAAAATATTCCTGAGGAAGAATGACAGCAAAAGCGATGCGCAGAAGATTCACATATAAACGATGGTGACAAATGGTGACTTCGTTCCGTTTTAGGAATACAGCAAACGGCATTTTGCATTATGAAATGCAAGTACCAACTTAGACAAACCCCATATTTATCATGAAATAAGTATCACAAAATTCACTTGCATTTCGACAATGTGGCAATGAAACAAACACGACAAATTGAGCATCAGCAAGTACACGTTATGTTCACATATCCAACCGTAAGACACGTGTTCACGAATCCAGCCGTAACACACGTCATGTACACATATCCACCTTAACAACTCAACTGTCATCCTCAGGCCACGACGAGGCATTAGAATAAAGAACTTTACCTATAGCGCGGGACATTGCAAGAATTCCTTGAACGCGTGCTCCATTCACATATATGACACGTCCTCCAGCAGCTTCAATCCTAGCACGTTCATCAGGTCTATCCGGCTGCCACCGAAACAAATTTGTTACTTTCTCGAACTGTTAACTCTCTAATAAATAAGATCTTCTAAAAACAGGACAGTAAAATAGAGAGCCTATCATCTCAACATTTCCATATAAACTGTACTAGACATGCTTAGCCAGGGTACTCAGCACCTGCAACAATACAAGTCCTGTATTGTTAATGACTGAACATTAGCACATAGGTTTGAGTCTGATATTGCGACCCATCATAACCATAAGTCAGAACAAGTAGCAAAGGGCAGAGACTAGCCTAATATTTGCATTTCTCCATTCAACACCACAAACATAGCCCACTTTATTCCAAATATGCGTTGACATACAAGAGAACATTAACAATAATCTGGTTTAAAATCTTTGCTCATTTACTGCTCTACATATACATGGAAAGGTATAAGTTTCGCTTCAACATCTGATCATTGTCAATGATTACTCTTACTCTATAGTACGTTTACCCCAAGTACCCTACGCCATCATGACATCTTCTTATATGCAAGTAACCTATCAGATCAAAACAAGGTTTAGAAATTCATTGGATTATATTATACCACGAAAATTACAAGGAAGCTTAAACAGGAAGCATAAGAGCATAACACATTCCAATACAACACTCTTGGCCAAAAAAGAATAGAAAGGGAAGCAAAAACTTGCACCTGTAATTCAAAGCTAGCCAGAATGATAAGACAATCAAGACTTACTAGTCCGACGGACTTGTATCGATCAATCTCTCACAAAACTACACAGAAATTAAGTAGTCGCAAGTAGCAAAAATGAGGAACGCTAACTTCTCTCCTCTCATAGAGGCTTAATTAATAATTATGGACTTCTTTAGAGCAACAAATCAGACCCAGGCAACTTTGTCATCGCCAGCAGATCCACACAAAGTCAAAAATAGAAATTGTTAAAACATCATTTAAACGGTTGCCAAGCTTCCATCTATTTGCAGTAACAAATTTGTCAAGTGTAACACCATTGTTTATATTGATTCTCAGTATCAAGATTTTTGCACTTTTCCGTTTCGTTTATCACCGTCATATAATGCCAATGGTCACAAAGTCATGCATCCTATTCAACAGCCTCTAGATTCGGAGAATGTAGACTCATTTACTTGAAGCTCATTGAAGGGTAGGGCAGAGAACCTTCTGATACATGACCAACAATCAGATGAGCCCACAATCCAATATTTCAAGAGTTACAGTTTTCTCTCTGATACTAGTAAGTCCATAATTCAATAGCTACCTGATATGGCCCTAAGTTGATCCAAGTATATCTAAATGTATATGTCACAAATATGTTAAGACCACCCTTCTCTTCAGTCCTATCCCTTTCATTTCTGACCTATTAGGTTTATTGTAAGTTAAGAATGACCGTTATATCAACTTGAATGATTAGACCAATATGAAAACATCTTGTCAATCATTACTTATACGATTTACATGCACCCTTGTTGAGGTTTCACGTGTAAACACAACTATTCTTCTTCTAAACATATGAGCAGCAAAGAATGGAAAGCAAGCATTCAAATACAAACTGTCCACGACCTTTCTAGAGGAACTTTCCACACAAAAATCAAATCAATAGTGGTTAATTTCATTTTAGATAGGCACTACACGAATGACAACCTAATGTGCATGCCATAGAGGGTGAGATCTGAGGAAGTCATAACGTATGCAACATTACCTCCAACAAAGAAGCAAACTGTGTTTTCTAATCTTCCGAGATCATATTCGATGGAATTCACCTCACACAAACAATCCAATAGTGTGATTGCTTGGACATATGATCTTGTGAAGTATTACACCTAGCTTTTTGAGATAGCAGTTGTTTCTACATTAGGAAGAAAAATAAGAGAATGAAATATAAAGTCACTGCTTGAAGTTCAAATATGTTATAGACTTGATGCATTCTGTCACTCCAAAGTTTGCAATTTGATCTCAATTTGATTTCATGCCTCAATAGAAAGCGGGAAATGGCCTAGAAACAGTCCTGTCAGAAAAGGTAACTGATCCTACTAAGTACTAAAGTGACCAAAAATACACACAAGATCATGTTCTTATTTCCCTTATGAATGAATCGTTCCTTTAGAAGATGCTATTTAATACAGGGTTCTTAGCTTGGAGAAAGATTGAAACTTGATTTAGTTTGTTATTACTCCTACTGTAAATGAATCATGTTAAGACCTAATCCTGCCCCCACTGCAACACACTAAATGTGACTTGATAAACAAGTCAACATCAAACTCAATAGGCAAATTTGGTGATTCAAATATGTACATGTCATTTATGTAGTTCTAACTGATACATGTTAGTAGCCTGTAGCTACATACGGCGTAGATCATTCTCACCTTAGTTTCATCGAAATCGAACCAATTATCTTTACTTTACGCAAATAAGGCTTATCAGGTTTTGGGTTTTTCAATGAGAAGAGAACAAGCAATCCTACGAGCCTAGGTTGCATGAAAATCCTACGAGCCTAGGCACCGACACGGACACAACAAAGGCACGGGGAAACATCATTTGTAGAGGACAAAACGCCTAGTCTGTGTTGAAAGCACATGCCAGTTGTGTCGTGTTTGTGTGCCCGACACATGACACGACAGCTATGTAAGGTGTCAATGCTTTATAAATTATAAGTAAACACCTTCCTAAAAGATAATAAATAAATACGATAATATTGTTTAATTCAATATGACAAACATCACATCTCCTAAATTCATATTAGCCGCCACAAGACGATAAACAATCTCTATGCTATTATATACTTTCACATATAAACGATAACCACTGGGCTAATCTTTTTTGGATAGCATGGGTATCGACTAATCCCATGGGCCCTGAACTAAACGACCAGAAAAAACAAACAGTGGCCCTGAAGAGGCTTGAACCTGGGACCTTTGGAAAACATCTCAGAGATCTTAGAGCTAGCCGCTAATGCTTCCAATGTATAATAACCTCTTTCGCATCAAAGATATCACCAAATAAAATAGCCAATTTAAAGAGCTCAATCATCATCCACTATGTATTCCCCATGCTACAATAAAGTCACCAAGACAGCGAAAACTGTGTTCCAAACGGATAAAAGGGAAAAGTTTTTAAATAGACATGAACATGACGGACCTCATTTCACTTGCCAAACAAAGCAACGGTCAAAAACTGATCAGGGGACTCATCGAACAGTTTTCCTTAAACTTCATAACAATGTCCCCCCCCCCCTCCTCTCCCTTGGTCCCCTTAGTCCCCTATCCCTGTGCCAGTCGAACATACAAGTTACAACTCCCCAACAATCAACAACATTCAAATCGAACACCCTATAGGGTTAAATGGCAATTAACCAATTATAGAGACCATCATAAAAGAATAGCCATACCAAAGATTCAGAGAATAAAGGCATCATACATGTGGTCCAGCAAACATAGCATATTTGTAAAGAAATTCTTCTCAAATCAATGATCTCCCACATGAGAAGAGGCCATTAATTTGACACCAACAAGATTCCTTAACTAAAGGAATCAAAATCCCACCAATGGTTACAACATATCAAATTACACATTATTAGAACTAACAAAAGTATACATTAACCAATACTGAACAAAAGCACATCCTGATTCCTAGTACTTCAGGACCAGTTTGTACAGTAACTAGAACAACAATTATTCTAATCATAATTGGAAAAAGTGGAAATCGAATAAACAAATGAATTGAAGCAAACCTTTTGATCAACAGAAAGAGGGAGAACCCGGTCGCCACGATACAAGACGGCCCTCGAATCGCCGCAATTGGCGACGACGAGGTGGTGAGGAGTGACGACGGCGACGGTGGCGGTGGAGCCGGAGAGTGCAATGGCTACCGGGTGGTAGCCACAATTGCAGTTGAACCCGGTGGCCCCACAGGCACAGGTGTTCAATGCCATTTCATCCATTCTCTCAAACGCCCTTTTCATGGCTACGCGCCACCCATGTTCAACCCTAGTCCCGCCATTTTCTCTCTCCTCTAGGGTGACTCCATTTTGGTGCTGGGCCTGGGTTTCGGCTTGAATGGTGAGCTCCTCTTGTAGCAACACGTGGAGTCTCTTTCTACATAGTGATGCCACCTGTATAATGCTCAAAAATGGAGCTATTCAATTCAATGTCTTGTTTGTTTTTTCTTTTCTTTTGCTACAAACGAAAGAAAACACAAAAAAGGAAAAGAAGAGGGGGTGTGGGTTTGAATTTATGTCAACGCATTTTAGTCAGATCAGGACGAAACAAGTTGTAGAAATTGTTTTGAACTCAAAAAACTTGTGTAGTGTAGACTTCATGTGTTGTATACACCAGATGTCAAAAAAAAAAAAAAAAAAAAATTGATCATTTCCTTTTAACAAACCCGAATTTCAAAGGAAAGTCACCTTATTTTTTTGTAAAGATAAATAACTGATGAAAAACATATACAAGTAGTAACTGTGGATTTCTCGTATTCAAAAAAAAACATATACAAGCAAAGTTACCCCTGCTGACATTGTATACTATACTCAAGAAAGAAAAGAAAGTAATACAACTTTTAGCTTGTTCGGTTAAATGACAAAGAATTGAAAGCAAGGAAATAATCCATCTTCTGTTTGTTAGCTAATAAGAAATAAAAATCATGTGTTACAACTTCTAGTTTTACTTTTGTCCAAATGTTGGAAAGCTGTATATTCATATCCCTTCCTAGCTTAATTTGAAGCTGAATAGGGAAAAAAATGTAGGAAATCTAAACACATTTACACATAGGTGAGGTAAACATTACAAGTCTTTCTTTTGATTGGCCCAACTCATGACAATTCTTCCATGGAGTGAATTGCTTAAAAGATTCAACCTCTACCTTCCATAGACTTTTGAAGCCCCTATCCCTCAAAAGCATTAGAATTTTAATAAAATCTCGATCAGAGTAAAATCTAAAAAGTATGTCTTGTGTAAGACGAAACATCACTCTACATAAAAATGACAAAAATACTAAAAGAGAAATAATCTAAAAGTCTAAAACCAATTCAACTCACCTCAATACGTCAACACTCAACACCATAAAAATAAAATTTTTAAAAAAAATGTCACCCAAGGTTTGTTATTTTTAAAAAATCACCTCAAAACAAAACAATTTCACAAAAAGTTGTATAAAACCATGTGACACTTAAACGAGTCTTTTGTATCGTCTCACCCAAATTTTTTTGCAAAATCTAAATACATATGAGTCAAAATTTCCAACTAAATTCCAAAAAAAAAAAAAAAAACAAAATCTCGTATATATGAGGCTGACTCAAGGTAAGGCTCTTCTCATATAAATAAGATGACATTCCGATGCCATCATGTTCAAGGTAATCTCACCTTGAGCCGGTCTCATTAAAAATTTTATTGAAAAAAGAAAATAAAGAGAAGAAATGATATATACATGGGACCCGCCGTGACCATCATAAACCGCAAAGAAATGCACCGGTAGCCACCCCGAAATTTCCGGCTTACACATCTCCATACAAACTCTAACCGCATCCTCCATCTCTCTCATCCTCCCCGCTACCGACATCACACCCACCATCGGCGCCGCCGCCGTCTCCACCACCGCAACCGGCGGCGCCACCACCAATTGCTCCTCACCGGAAGACGACGACGAACCTCCGCCGTTCAACACGCCCCTCCTCCTCCTGCTCTCAATCCTCCTTTGTCTCCTCTCCCTACACTTCTCCGGCGTGTCCACGTCATCATTATTCCCGGTAACGCTTTCGTCATTGTCGTCTACGTCAGCAGGGTCGTAAAACGGTGCCGTTGGGTTGATCTTCCTGTACAAATCCCCCATTCAATTGATGATTGATGATTTTGAAAGCAGGTTTGGATAATTGTGGGTTGTTGTTGGATAGTACTAACACTAGATAGAGTGATAAACATGTCACTGAGAGTTTATATGATATTATTGGAGTTATACTTATAATAATATGTTATATATATGATGTTATTTATATTATATATCATTTTTATGATATGAAAATTGAGAGTTGAAGGAAGAGAGAGAGAGAGAGGGGGGGGAGGAGAGACGTTACGAGGTGGAAGAAAGAAGAGCGCAACGTGTCCGGTTTGATTGTTTGCAGGGTGGATGTGGATTTCTAAGTAGTACTGGAAACAAGAAACAAAAAAAAAAAAAAAAAAAAAAAAAAAAAAAAAAGACCGTCCTCTCTTTAGTCTCTGTTACAGACTGTTTTTATTGTTTCTCTCAAGTCTGTGTTATTAGCAGCTCTAGTACTGTTACAGTAGTGTTTACTTTTGTTTTTGAGTTTTGCCCTTTGGGGCTTTCCGTTTTAAATGTGAAACAAATGTTGTATCCCTTCCGATTTCTTTCTGATTTGAGCAGGAAGACAAAGAAATGCATGTAAATTTATTACTACATTTTCAATAATGAATCTATGAATCTCTTCTGATTTTTTTCCACATTTAAGGAATTGAGGGAATAGAAAAGCAACATGAAAAATAAAAAAAAAAATTAAAACTTTAAATGGGGTAAATATCTTCCTCATATTCGGGGGAGAAAAATTATAAAAGGCTATCGGGGATGATTACGAGTTTCAAGTTTTTGGTTTGAAATTTTCTAACTATTTAAAAATTTAACTTGAATATGAATTATTTTTTCCTTATAATAGACTACTGCCAACAAAATACTAGAAATCAACGATTACGATTTTCAAAAGCTGGTTTTTAGTTTTGAAAAAAAGTGAGAACTCAAAATTAAAAACAACTATTAACAAGCCTTAAAACTTTTTGAAATTTTAAGACAAAAAATTATTTGAGATTGTCAAATATTACAAATTGCTAAAAATTGTAATTGAGCGCAATTTTTGAAATATTCAAAAACAAATATTATCAAGTGACAATTGACTCAAAAACAAATTTTCTCCCTCGTGAGGAGGGTCTCCCAATTGTAACATTGCTTACTTAACGGAAAGGAAAAAAGTGATAATTGACATATATTGCATCAAAATAAAAACACAAAAAGAAGAAGAAGGAAATGACCATGCATTAAGGGTCTGCATTTTCCTACTTATTTTAGTAATTGGTTTTATTTATTGGTGTTCAGTTTTGTTCAATGACATACTTTTTACTTACATACTATTAATCCGTCAATAGTTTAGTTTAGTTTAGTTTAGTTTAGTTTAGTGTTGTTCAGCTTCCAATTCAATGGAAACGAACACACCCATAGAAAAAGTTAAAACACCACTTTTTTGTTGGAGAAAAATTATCTAAAACAATCATGGTGGAGGAAATGAAGCACAAAAAACTTAAATTAGGTTACTACAATGGACAATTTTTTTTTTTTATGTCATTTCTAACAAAACGCATTATTTGGTGTGAATGTTTAAGGAGATATTAAATTATACTGAAATAGTGAAATCGTTACTTGATTACTCCTATTTTTTAAATATTTTTTCTGAGAAACTACTCGTACTATTTTTGAGTGGGAGTATATGCGTCTATGACTATTAAGAAAAATACAATTAATATATTTCCTCTTCTCAGAAAATGTTAAGCAGGCACCAGGCAGGCAGGGAGCCCATCACCCCTACCAGCTGCTTGTTTGACACTTGTCGATCTGTGCGTGACACTTCAGTCTCTTTCTACATGGCTTGTTCTCCGCATTTCTCTAGTTAGTTTCATAAGCTACAAAGTTAGGAAGCTACTAGAAATCAATAAGTCATCTTTAAAGTTCGCTTCTTCTTTTCGAGGACAAAAGCAAACAAATCAAACACTCAGCATTTGTCACTTCACATGAATAACATTGCCGAATTAGAGATTTAAAGCACAGGTTCCACATATTTGTAGATACCACTATAAAAGTAAACTTCAATGGGTTGATTTCATCAAGTAATATCAAAATTCAAAATTTATAAATTTAATGGTGTTTTTTTTAACCTTATTTAGTCAGTTTAGTTTAACGCGGTCTAGTATTAGTTGATTGAGTGATGTCCAGTTTAATTCATTGATACTCAATTCAATTCAGTAGTGTTATTCAATTCAAAAAATACATTTTTTGTCACGTAAAATTTTGATACTAGTTTACTAAATGAGCCGAGTACAAGTACCCCAATACTCGATTCGTTAGTATTATTATTTGTTATAATACAAATAAGCTATTGTACTCGTGAGGTGCTCGCGGACATACTCGAACAATGCTCGCTTGATAATAAACGAGTTGAGTACGAGCAACCGAGCACCAATTTAATACTCGGTTAGCAAACGAGCAGAGTACCAGCATAAAGGTAGTCGACTCGACCCAACTACACCCCTACTGTGGATGACATAGGCATATTGGCTAACAGAGTAACGGTATTTGAGGTCAGGTTGACATCTCAGAGAACATATAAGGGCTTCTCTAGTGGTAGTGGGTAGATCAGATATGAGTTGGGTTCCTCTCCATTTGCTAAAAGAAATAAAGGCCTGTATTTTTTAAATGGAGGATGAGATCTTCTTCTCCCCAATCTATGAATCAAATAAATGCAAAAAGGTAAAATAAGGAAAGAAAATCTAGCTCTCCATTTAGGACATTGAGAGAAAAGAAATTGAGATCGAGGATTCCAACTCAGGACCAGAGTATCAAAACAAAGGAGCATCGAAGAGCGATATGATTGAGAAAGGTAGAAGACGGGAGCACAAGGGAACCACTATCTGAGAGATCCCCTGATGACATTTCCTACTAAGGGCTCGTTCTTTTCAACTGGTAACTAGAACTGGTAACTGGGAGAAATTGGGCAAAACTAGTGAAAACTGGAAAGTCTAACTGGTAACTGGTGAAAACTGGGTCAAGCTGGTGAAAAGTAAAATAATAATAATAATAATACTAATAATAATAATAATATTATTATTATTATTATTAATATTAAATAATATTAATATTATTATATATTATTAATAGTAATAATAATAATAAAATAACAATAATAATAATATTTTATTATTATTATTATTATTATTATTATTATTATTATTATTATTATTATGTTTAATAATTTTATGCATATATTTATTTTTATATTTTGATTTAAAATATTTTATATTTAAGTATTATGTTTAATATGTCAAAATATCAAAACTGGACTAAACTGAGAGAAACTGGGCAAACTGGGTCAAACTGGGAAAAATTGAAAAAAATTGGACAAAACTATATTTTGTAAGTGGTAACTGGTGAAAACTGGAAAAAACTGGACAAAACTAAAAAACAGTTGAAAAGAACATGCTCTAATTATCCACAACATTGACCATTTTTTCTCTCTTCACTTGACTCCATAAAATATCACGGTTGAGGATACTCTAAGATACCCAGCAAATTTTTTATGTTCTTGAAACATATATAAGGCATTTGGATTAGATAATTGTACTTCAATAGTACAGTATTATTCTTTAGTACTCTTTGAATGTAGTTCTAAGTGATTTTTTTTTTTTTATAATTAGTTCTAAGTGACATTTTTAAAGTACATTCCACTGTAAATAGTAGTAGGGAAGCACTAAAACTGGGATGTTCTTTAAAGAGGTTGATTTTAACTCAAATTTCCCTTCTTTCAGAAATAGAGAACCTTTTTAGCTTTTTTGCAAACTAGTACTATTATATATTGGAGATGTTTGGATGTTGGCTTATGGGGTGGTTTTTGGCAAAGTTGGATGTTTGACCAGTCCATCATCCAATATTGTTGTTTGGATGTTAGCTTGTGAGATTGGCTTTTGGGTTCCCACAAGCCAATTTTTGAAAACCCAAGGAGGGTAGCTTTTGGGTATTGGCAAGTGGAATTAATATAGTCCAATGACAATATAGTCCAAGACTTGCAATTATTTACTTCTATGCCATCAAATTCTTCAATCATATGAATGTCCTTATAAGTCATTCTACCAAACATCTATATTCAGACATCCAATATTACCAATCGGTTAAATCAACTAACAATACCAACCATCGACCACCAGCCAACAGCTAATGTCACCAGCCAATTGCCAAACAGGGCCAATAACCAGTTTATACTCAATAAGCATAACAAACTCAGTTCAATAGGATCAGTTTCGGTTCCCAATACTAGCATGTAGCGAGTAGCAATAAGTGCTTTTTAAGGTTTATAAAAGTGCATGCACAATATTCATTTAACGAGTTGGTCGAGTTTGGAGTGGATAGTGGAGTGACGTTTCTCAAAAAAGACGCATTTTTGCAGTTAAAAAGAATTAACGAGCTTCCAAAGCATTAATAATTAAATGAGAAATATATGGTCCTTCAAATATACTTATATAGATATTAAGGTAAATGTAAGGGAAGTGCCTGAGTTTCATTTGCAATTTCTTTTATTTGGCACAACTAATTTAATGTAAAATCCCATTATACCATTCAACTCTGATTGAAATGGTGTGTTGGGTTGAAGTCCCAACTTACCTCTTATAAACCAATAGTCCCACAATATAAGGGATTCATATATATGAGAAGTTGTTTATTGTTGGGAGGCCTTGTTCTCATCACCTTTTTATTATTAAACTTATATGCATAATACTGAATTTAATAGAACTGTTTTTTTTCTAAATTAAACTTATTTTTACTGAATCTATAATAACAAAGAGTACAATTGTACTTTGGTTTATCGAACTGAACTTCTTTTTACTAAACTGTACTGAAAATTACTAATTTGAACTGAAATTTACTGAATAGTTCAAGGGGAAGTTAAAGAAAACATGGCCTTAGTAATTGGTTCAATTCAATGTAGTGGATCTCATTTAGTCCAGTTTAGTGAAAAATGAAAATGGTCTATTTTTTTTCTCTCACAAATTACTATTCACTTTAGTTGAATGCACTTCATTTCACTTCAGTTAAATTTAGTAAAAAAATTAACACACTAGGTATTTATTGTGTTTGCTTGCCTCAATCAACTTTTTTTTTTTGGTTGAAAAATATGGAGGATTCATGTATGAACCTTATTCTTTTTATTATTATTGTATGGATAGAAGACATTCAAGTGATTCACGTATACTTTGGGTATAGAGGAATTCAATGTACATCTATGGAATTTGGAAATATGTAAAGAGACCCTGTACTGATTTACTGATAACAAAAAAAATAAAAAAAAATAAAACGGAAACAAGAACAATGACGCAAAATGCAGAAATGTGATAAGAGGTGAAAGAAACTGGCATCACATGGACAGGCAGAAAATTCCGTCACCGAAATCTTTCCCTACCACTTGATTTGACCGTCGAAGTCTCATTGCAAGGCATGTCACGTGACTGGGCCCCACGGGTATGCATTTGCCCCGACTCAGCCAAACGCATCCCCGACGTCGCCCGTGGTGGCTGGTCACCTACGGTTAGGAATGTAGTGTGTAATGCACCATTTTCGTTGTTTAATGGCCGTATTTTTTTTTAGGGCATGTTTGAAATAAGGGTAATAATTAAAGGAATAATATGTAGAATTATGAGCTAAAATGAAGGGTGTGGGAGATTATGGGTGTTAGATTTGGAAGGTAAAAGTTACCCACCCACTCCCCCTACAGTAATGCATTACCTCTTTTCTCCCTTCATTTCCTCCATAATCCCCTTAATTGAATCGTTGCCCAATCCAAACATGCTCTTAGAATAATTTTTTACTGTTTTTTTTTTAAAGTGCGTTTGTTTGTGCGTGTGCAATGTTATTTCAACATAATTTATTAGATAGTAAAGGAATTAATTTTTTGAATTCAACTTACTCTCATTGAATTAAACTAAAAAAACAAAGTAAGAGATGTCATATATATATATATATAAATCAGATAAATCTAACCACAAGTTCACCTATATATCATTTGGGTCAAGACTAATCATGTTCGCATCAGGTGGGCCCATAAAGGGGTAAAGTGCTTTTAGTAAATAATTTCCCGGTCCACAAGATTTGAACCCTTGAACTTGCTACAAAAACTTGTGTGGACTCAGTTCATGGTGGACCAATGGTTTAAATGTCACCTCATACTTCACCTGGAGCCACCCCTCTAATAGTGGACCCCCTACTTCAAATGGAGCCACCCCCCATTGGCGCCATCCCTCTAATAGTGGAGTCACCCCGGTGAAGCCACCCCTCAAATATACTTGATCCACGGTGGACTAAGTCCACACAAGATTAGCTGCGAACTTGCTTAAAGGATTAGAGTGCTGAACCACTCACACCAATCACTTATTGATTAGACTACGCTAGACCGATGAACCCCCTCGTTAAAGCTGCATTATGGGACAACGATTTGTTGGAGACAAACATTTGATTATATCTTAATTTTCTTTAAGAAAAGTTTTATTTTGATTATGTATTTGTTCAATCTCGATATGCCTTTCAGTCAATAAATTATTCTCATAAAAAAAAAAAGTTTAAAAGAACACGACCCTAAAGTCTATGGGTGATTAAGAAAGGAACTTGGGCAAATTTTGCCTATTCTCTCATTAAGTCCCGATTGTCACAAAAAAAAAAAAAAAAAAAAAAGAAAGAAAAAAGTAAAAGTGCCAATTCATATCAACATGATGGTCGGATGGTCTTTACTCCTTAGGTAACCAGAGTTTTTTTCAGTCTTCTGTCTCAGAAGCAGGAAACCAAAGTGAAAAAAATCTCTGTTCATTGCCCTCAACGATGACAACCATATGGCCAAATACAAAGGCATGTTTGTTGGGAATCTTCTACTTCCTAGTTCCAAGAAATCGGAACTTCACACAAGAACTTATGTTAAACAAACCAATGCAAATGAGACCAGAAGATTTCCCAAGGAGAGCTAACAGATGCAGAAAATCAAACTAAAAAAAAAACATCTGTTTATCCAAAATGAAGCAGCTAATCCATGAACGAAATAAACAACAAAATATATGAAGGGCATTAAATGTAACTTAAACCCTTCTAACAGAAAAGAAAATACCTTTAATTTTATTTAGCTAATCTAATAATCTCATGAAATTTTATATCTTCCATGATTCACATTGGTGGCAGCCATGTCAACACTATAGGACTCCTTACTTTGTGAGCTCCATCTTTCCACACCAAGTACCCAGATTCTGGTTCAGGCTGTCTAGAAACTGTCTTAAATGTAACCTTGTAACTCATTTTCTGGTTTTTGCTACTGAACTTTAGCACCTTTGGTTCAACAATAACCTTAGCCCCTTTAAAGGGGGAGACTCTTACTTGGTAGCTAGAAACGGGTTCTCCCACATTGGTTACGGTTCTACGAAAGGTTAAGCTATTGACAGTAACATTACCAGGAAAAACTGCTGATAGAGCAGGGTAGTTCAAGTCCCCAGCCCTTGAAAGAGTATTATGGCAAGCCTTGTTTGTACCCTTTGTGAAAACCTTAAGCTCAAGTGGAGTTGGTTTTTGTGTACAAAGGAACTCAAAGTAGTCCGCAGGAGTTATGTCGTAGATCAAACCAGGGTTTAGAGCCCTCACAGGGTTTATGTGGCCTGCTCCATGATCATATGAGCTTGAAGGCGACCCATTTGAAGCATCTATCAATGGTTTTCGGGTATTGTCGTTGACATAGGCGGTAGTCATGAGCGCAGATTTAATAGCTGCAGGGCTCCATTCCGGATGGTGAGCCTTAATAAGCGCGGCCACCCCACTAACATGAGGACATGACATGGATGTTCCTGAGAGGACATTGAACTTGACCCTCCGTTTGTCGTCTGGCACACCAGAGGGACCTGTGTTGCCTGTCCAGGCCGCGAGGATGTTAACTCCAGGGGCTACCATGTCGGGTTTGAGGATCTCGAGGGAGAGGATGTTAGGTCCCCTAGAGGAAAATGCTGCTACCACAGGGGAAGGCTTGATGCCAACCTTAGTGCCTTGGAATGATAATGTTGCTGTTGCAGTAGTTGGGTTTGACAATGCATAGTGTTTAATCATGTTCCCTTCTTTCTCTCCAACAGCAACCGCGGGGAGGAGGTGGCAATCAGCCACTAATTCCTCGCCGTTAACAGCTGTGTTGGCTAGGATCATGCCCACTCCACCAGCTTCTTTCACTACTTGACCTTTCTGAACTCGAGGGCTGATGCCTCGGTCACAGATAACAATCTTTCCGCTTACCTTGTGTGGATCAAGTGTACCTTTAGAAGAACATGAAAGAGAATAGGTATCAACACATGAATCTCCATAATACTATGACTATCTAGAGTTCTATAATTAACCAAATGCAAAATTAAGATCTTACCAACATTAAGGTCTCACTGTCTACACTAGATTAATGCATATATTTTGACAATTTGTGAGTTACTGATGTTTAACATAATGTGATTCCTATTTTGCATTTCAATAAACAACCTCTTAAATCCAATAGTTCAACATTTTAATTTTCCCACACACTGTCCACAACTTCTTCTAAATTGCAATCAAGGTTGCATTAATTCAGCACCACATGACAATTAATTGATTATATTGTCAATTGAACAGAAAAATGGTGTAATGCATATAGACATAAGACATAAACAAATTAGGGTTTATGATGATTGAATTACCTTCCAAGCACAAGGAAGTAGGATCAGGACTAGTAGAGTTACTCCCCATATACACAACAGGATACAACTTCTTAGCATCCAAACCCATCTTCCCTTTATAAATAGACACCCCACTCACATCCTTCCCATTCCCTATCCTAACCTTACCAGGGAACGCCCTATCCAACGTACTCGCCCCAACCGTCGCCACCCACGGCGCTACATTCGTCAAACTAACCGGGTCAGGCCCGCCATTCCCCGCCGAACACGACACAAACACCCCCTTCTCCATCGCCCCGAAAGTCGCCACCGACAAACTATCCCGAAAGTACGAGGACACCCCGCCCCCTAGCGATATCGAGAGCACGTCCACCCCATCCGCCACTGCTTGGTCTACCGCCGACAGGATGTCCGAGCTGAAGCAACCTCCCTCCCAGCACACCTTGTAGGCGGCGACTCTGGCCCTAGGGTGCATTCCCCGGGCCGTGCCTGGCGCGTAGCCGAGTAGGCTCGCGCCACGCACCGGGGAACCCGCCACGGTACCCGCTGTATGGGTACCGTGACCGTCCCCGTCCCTAGGGGACTTAAATTCAGTAGCCTCATCAATCTTCCCAGTAGCAGCCTCGTATCCCTTGTGGAATATACGTGCCCCTACAATTTTCTTGTTGCAATGACGGGCCGGGTCAAAGGCTCGACCCGCCTCACAAGCACCCTTCCATCGGGCTGGGATTGGGCCCATGCCGGTATCGTTGAAGCTTTGGCTCTCGGGCCAGATCCCAGTATCCAGCACCCCAACAATCACATCATGGACTTCACCTTGCTGGGACTGATTCCCGGCCCGTATGTTACTCGACAAAAAGAGATCTTTTCTATCCAGGCCCAGAAACATTGGGCTTCTAGTGGTTTGGAGCTTATACACTGTTTCCGGGAACACTGCAACCACACCATGGTCTTGGCCCAATAGTGAAGCCTCTTCATCGGTGAGATGGGCCGCAAGCCCATGAAAGGCGTTTTGGTAAGTGTACAGAATTCTATCTTGAGGATTATTGTTTTGTGGCGCTAAAAATGAATTGATTTTGGAAGAATACCACTCTAGGTAATTAGCAAACACTAGTGGCATAGCTGAATTATCCATTTGGACAACATAAGTTTTCTTTGTTGATGCAAAAGCCAAAGACATGGAGCATGTTAGAGAGAGAAAAAGTAGAATCCATTTTAGTAATTCTGTTCTTCGTCTAACCATTTCTTTTTCTGAGTTTCCCCTCAAGCTAGCTAGAAAGGAGAGAGAAGAAAAAGAAAAGAGAAAAAAAATGCAGTGGTTAATAGTATAAGGTTAGAGAAAGGGGGGAATGGAGGTTGTATGATATTGATATATGTTGATGATGAATGAATGAAATAAAAAAGGAGTGGTTGAGGAAATGAATGTTGAGGACTGCCAATTGAGCAGAAGTAGGAGACTGGAGTAATGTTAAGGGAGGTGGTGGATATTAATTGGAGTTTATGACTCTCATTTTCCTTCTTTTTCAATGTTATATTGATTGAATTGACTGCCTCATCAAATGAATAGCTCAATTCGATTTATAGATTTACAAGTCTCATTAAACTTTTGGTTGATTTGGTTTCAACCCATATTATTAGAGCCCAAGACAATTAATCCTGATCCTCAGTTTCACTATTTTTTATTATTATTTTTTTTTTTGAAAGTCTCAGTTTCACTATCTTAAAGGTTCACTCTTTGGTCCAAATGGTCATTACGAGGTAGTCCGCTCCACGCTACATTTTGGTTAAGTTGATTCCAACACATTAAATACCTAAATGTCTCACTCCTCCGATCTCAACCAGCTCATTTTGGTATTTGTTGATATGAACCTTAGGATCATCCCCCGAAAATCCAAAAGTCGGGCTTTACTTGCCTATTAAAAAATTAAAAAAAATTGTGTCAAAATCTTTCAGGAAATGTGAGGAGCTAGAGTAATTCGTTTACTCTTGGGACAGGATATATATGATACAATAGTGAAAAGAAAGGCCAATGTAAGATAAAGTTTCCTCAATATAGGTAAGAGTATTATGGAGCGATATAGTAGTTCGTACTAGATACAATTGTGACCATTGATGACAAGAATCCCATGGTTGTGGTTGTGGTTGTGGTTGTGGTGAGAAATCGATAGGGGTTAGGGTTAGTGATCAAATTGCTTTACATATTCACCAATGAAAGCTAATATTGTGGACTTTGCATTTATATTATGGGGGATTGTGCCAGAATGGTCCCTACGGTCACAGGATGCAATATGCATGTAGGCCAGGGAGATCGAACACCGCTTACTGGAGTACCTCCCCTGATCTACTGATCTCTATTGGGGTAGATGGTGTTTTAGGATTGAAGGTCATTACTCATTACATTTATTGATGACCAAAAGAAAGATTACATTTACACCTCTGTGATGAACTACACTATATATTTATTTGTTTGGAACAACTCATTTGGCTGAAATTTAATCTACGTTTTAGTTTCAATGGGTAGTTGAGTATCTAGATTCTATACTAGCACTCCATAGTGTTTTTATTTGGTTTCATGTACCATGGTGAAATGGTGATGATCAATTGATAACCTTTTCTTTTTTTATTCACTAGTACTATATGGACAATTCCTCGTTTCTTTGTTTTGTTTTTTTTTTTTTGTTTTTTTTTGTTTGGTTTCGCAAAAAGGAACTTGGGTGTAGCTAAAGGACACATCCTAACGCACAGCCTCGAGTATTCCACGAATTAATTCGTGTAGGTGCTTTCTTTGTTGTTTATACAAGCACATGAACAATGCTATTTTAGCAGAGTAAGACTCCGTTCTTTCTAACTGGATAAATAAAAAATAAAATGAACTAGGTAACAAGTTGGTAAATTATCGTTTAGTTATTAGGTTCCAAATAATTAGCTCGCCTTATGGGTTATACTAGTTATATTTCCGTGCGATGCACGGTTTGATACAAAAATTCTCTTATATGAACCTCTCGCTTAATTAATATCGTACATAAACCAAAAATATTGTATCAATTGTAGTGTAGAATACCAAAATATACAATATCTCATTTCTTGTTAATCATGATATAAAACTGGTTTGTATAACCAAATCTTTATTGTTTTTGTTGCAATGTACCCTAATATCTACTGTCCAATATTTAGTCCAAAAAATCACCACCACTACTACTTTTTGATGCAGTTTACTCCAAATATCAAGTCAAAAGAATCAAAGTCTAAGTATCAAATTGATGCAATGAAATTATGTTTAACTAGTTAACAACTTATATACCCATCATTGGAAGCTAATACACATATCGTTTCTACTATAAATATATTACCGTTAGAGGAAATAATACAATATTCAAATAGTAACAATGTACACTTTGACTCGATTATAGTGAGCTCTATTGTTAAAGCATGCATGCATCCGCCAAAATAAAATGTATCAATAGAAAAATATATACATTTTATTATTGTTATATGCATGTATCATATAAAAATTTAAGGACGTATTTAATATTAGTGTAGATACATGTATTAGTGTAGATTCATGCATAAGTGTAGATTCATGCATTTTATGTTATAATTATGTGCCAAGCTATGAGAGTATGCAGCGCTTATGTGGACGCACACGTGTCCATCAAGCAACGTGCAACATCCACTTTTTTATATATACTAGGTGTATGCCCCGTGCGATGCACAGGCTTGTAATTTATAATTAGAAATATGTTTTGAATGCTATCAATAAAATAGGTCAATGATTTATCAATACTATATATAATAACTAAAATGAAGTTACCCGTACGAAACCAAAATTGGGATCTGTGTAGTGTAAAGTTGCTAATGTGACACATGCAATAACAATTGTTTGGATTTAAATGGATAAGTTAATTTTATATCATTTCATACTTTAAAATATTATTCAAAAAAATATTTAAAGGATAGATTCACAATACCATCTTGATATACTCTATCAACCGATATATTTATATATTTGTGTGCTTATGTCGTCCATAAATTTATCTACCTAGCTTATTAATAACTATTATACTACTATTTGTTATTATCTCTTTTTGGTTTATACTTCTTCTTTTTTTTATTTTTTAAATGTACTTATGTGTCATATAATGTGTTATGTCAACGGTTGTTTTAATCCATGTTGATAAATTAATTTTCTATTTTTTATACTTAAAAAGAATTTACCGAAGAAAAAAGTGTTTAAACCTACCTTATTCACATTATTTTACCAAATTACCATATTGCTCCATCTCCATGAATCATGTATTTTTGTTGGACTATGGAATCACTTTGAAGATTGAAATGCATAATACGTAAATTTTTATCCGTTAGTTTTAAAAATTTTATGCATTTATTATTTGTGACTATTTTCCCTTACTAAATTCGTTGTATCTAGTTTTTAGTATAGTTTAGTTTAAGTTTAATTATGTTCATTTACCCTAATTTAAATAGATAACATGATTTATGTATCCTCATTAATTGATTAATTACATTAAATTTAAAGCATTATTAATGAAGCATTTAAAAGTCAAAAAAATATTGCATTTAATTCTTTGACCCAAATGACATGACATCCAATATGACGTTTATGTGGATGCCACGTGTCGATGCACCAGTGTGTATGATCCAACTTTATATATATACTAGTTACATTTCCGTGTGATGCATGATTTGGTATAAAAGTTCTATTCTATGAAACCTCTCACTTAATATGGTACAAACCTACAACATTGCATTGATTGTAGGGTGGAATACCAAAATATACAATATCTCATTCCTTAACAATCATGATATGAACCTGGTTTGTATAGCTAAACCTTTATTATTTTTGTTGCAATTTTACCCTAATTTCTGGTGTCCAATATTCGTCCAAAAGATCACCCCCAATACTACTAATTCTTCTGCAGTTTACTCCAAATACCCAGAAAATCATATCCTAAGTATCAAATGGATGCAATAAAAGTATGATTAAGTGGTTAACAACTATATATACCCATAATTGGAAGTTAGTATACATATTGTTTCTACTACTACAGGATAAATAATGCAAAAATTGAGATAGTAACGATGTACACTTTGACTCGAATATAGTAAGCTCTATTGTTAAAGCATGGGTGCCTTCTAAAAAAAAGAGTATTAATAGCAAAATTAATATATTTTTTATTATTATATACATGTATCATTATCAAAATTCAAGAAAATGTGTTTAACATTAATGTAGATTCATGCATTTATGTAGATTCATGCATTAGTGTAGATTTATGCATTTTTTATTTGATGACGTGTCAAGCAATGTAGGTATGCCTTGCTTATGTGGACGTTCACGTGTCCATCAAGCAATAGTGCAAATCCATATATATATATATATATATATATATATATATATATATATATATATATATATATATATATATATATATATATATATATCCTCCTAAAATAAAAACCCCAATAAAAATGAGAACTTCTAATCTCAATCGTCAGATCTGGTTACTTAAATCTGATTGTTTTAACATAAAAATAAAATTAAAGAAAACCTGATAGAAATAGTAGCAGCAAATTGTGTCAACTGTCACGTTCCTCCATTTCCTTTCCAGCCATTCCATTGATGGAGCGAATAACTACAGAATCAAAATTTCAGTATTTCGCTTTGGTATGTGTATGTCTCTCTGATTCATGGGAAATTGAGCTCTTGCTTATAATATATGAGATATTAGCTAGGTTGTCATGTTTGTTACTACTTCATATTGGCATCTAATCACAATTTCTTTCTTTGTTACTTTCAAGATGAGAAATTGAGAATCAGGTTGTCATGGTTGGATTTTTTATTTGAGGGGTCTGAGTCAATTTCAAAATCCAAGAGTATGTATAACTAATACTCTGAAGTCTGAAAATTTTAAAACACCATTGATGAAACGCAGCAGGTTTAAACCAACCAACGGGGACAAAGGTTGGGATATTGAAAGAGGGCGAGAGTGTTGGGCGAAAGGTGCGAGGCTTCACTTCAGATCTGAAAAAAAGTTGAACACTTGATGTGGTTTCATTGTTGGAGACGATGAACGGCTTCTGGGTCGCCGGAGATAAGAAATTGAGAAAAAGAGAGAAGTTGAGAGGCTGGAAAACCTCGACGGTTTCCTAGACCCCCTCTCCCTTTTTTGTTTTGTTTTTGCCTTTTCTTGTACATCTTATGCCACTTAAAAGCTACCGCGTCAATCGTGTCCATCCATTTGAAATCGAATGGTTCAGATTAGAAGTTCTCATTTTTATTGGGGTTCTCATTTGAACCCTTCCCTATATATATATATAACATTAATACATTATTACAAACGACTAGATCATGGGATCAAGTTTTTTTGGTGAGCATCATTATAAATTTATTTATTGAATACTTAAGGTTCAGAGGTTATGTATTCAAGGTGCCCCTAATTAGACCTAAAGAGAATCCCCGCCAACACAAAAAAAAGAAGGAAAAGAATTAGAAAAAGTAATGTCTAGACCTTACAACTTACAAGGGCTTTCACTTGTGGTTTTGACTCCATATTTCAAACAAAAAAATTGTCAAACCTTCCTAGGTCAGTTTTAAATTTCTTGTTGTACATCAACATGAACAGGAACATTAACATTATCCCAATACTTTCAAAGATGCTCCCGTTTACACAGAGTAATTGGTAAAGAAGGATTGATTGTACATAGTCTTACTCTGTGAGATTCTAACAGAGAAGCAATTTACGTTTAATTCGAGATCCGAAACACGACAACCATCAACAACTTCACAATAAATAAGTAGTGCTGACAATTTTATAAGTCATTTTGACTGAGTTCATTACATTTCGAAGTCAAATTACGCACATTTTAAATCTCTTGTTGTAGAATAGGAAAGTCATCATTAACGCTACATAAAATTTATTGGCCTACTCAAAAAGGAAAGAAAGTTGGGTATTTTAAAGACCAAGACAGGCTCACATAGCCCGACGTGTATGAGATGCCTTGATCCAAATCTATGTCTCGTAGGATGGGCCTATCGATGTCTTTTCCCTGTGGGCTGTCACACAATTTTTTTTTTGCTCGTCTGGGCTGTCACACAATTTATGAACGGGGCAAACTTAAAAAATTGTCGACTCGCTAAAAACTGAATAAGGAAAAAAAATAACGTCGACAGCAGGGTTCGAACCTGCGCGGGCGAAGCCCAACAGATTTCAAGTCTGTCTACTTAACCACTCGGACATATCGACAATTGATGTTATTTCATTTCTTTATGTTAAATATAACTAAAAACTCTGTATGCTTTCTCACAGTCTCACACTCTCAACATACCAGTTATGTATTATTATTATTATTATTATTATTTTTTTTTTTGGCATCAGAGAGAAAGAATATTATTATTAGGCAATTATCGTCAAAATTCAACAAGAGAGGATGAGTCTTTGTTCCCTTGGATAGAGCCTTTGTCCACATCCTATTAAAGTCTATAATGTATATGTATATTGTAGTGACCTTTGCACCTCATCCAAACCAAATAAAAAGTTTCTAACCAAAATCAACCAATTACCAATAGGCCAACATAGTTACATGTAAAATGTCTAAAAGTCTACTAGTGTGTTCTTTTCCAATTACTCAGTAATTAGTTCAATTCAATAGAATTCAATTCAGTTCAGTGATCTACTTTTTCTCTCACATATTGTACTATTCAGTGTAATTCATTTCCGTTCAGTTTAGAACACACTACCTTACCTAAGTGGATAGATGAGATGAGCAGAAGGTTGTTTACCATAATGAATTTGTTTTGCATCACCATTCAGCCTGCGTACGGGTTAGACCCTAGAATGGTTGCTATAGCTTTGCTTGACTATCAAAAACTAGAGGGCTAAACTAGTGATGCAGTAACGTAAAGGGAGCCAGCTTCAACAAGCATATAATGCTACTCTATACGATTGTGAATTTTGAGGTCCAAACTCCCAGTTTGTTTTAGTGCCACTGGTTGGATTGAACTGATAGAGCTAATTTAATGCACTACAAAGACCAGACCTGATTCTTCTGCAACTACTATCGTCCCAACTGCTTGTGGGTTGATCAACTTTGAACAAGACAGGACTGTAAAAATAAATAAACTATATACTATGTATACACACACAGACACACAGTAATCTGATGATCAGAATGATAGCCCCAATCAATGTGCTTGTGAGTTGTGGAATTTGGTTCTTTATATAGGATAAAATATAATAATAATGACCAGGACACTTTTTCTCAACATAAAATGAAAGAAATCATTCGTTTGGTGAACTTTTGTGAACAATAGTGTTCAAACTGTCCTGTATTTTTGTGAATTTCATTATATCTGTTCCATGTGTCTTTGCGTGATAGTAGAGTATATGTTATATGTATAGTATACAAGCTTTTGTCTTCTCACCTTTATCCAAACGCATAATAACTTGTTTGGTTGATGTATGTAAGTTGTAAATCCATGGAAATTAAAGTTATATAGGTAAGTTAAAATTCATATTGTTTGGTTGATAAAATGGAATTTTTTGGAAGAAATGCAAAATGACATAGTTATCCTCATTTATTTACATAGGTATGAGCTTTTTATGGGCAAATGTGTAATTTGGGTGGGAAAGCATGGGAAGTTGCTTACTTAGGGAGGGCTAGGTAAGTGGAACTTCCCATGTTTCATGGGAAGTAAGTTATAGGGAAGTTCCACTTCCAAGGAAGTTGATGAACCAAACAATAAACTTTAAGTAACTTACGTGGAACTTGAACTTCCTATGCTATCTTACATCCAAGCAAACAAGGCCTAAATATAAAACTGAAAGTCTGGTATTTCTGCAGAACAACAGTACACTAGGAAAATAGGTGCATATTGCAATACAATGGCCTCTCTATGTAGAGGTATTTGGTATTATAGTTAAGGCAAGGTGAGACAGAGTGAGTTTTATGAAGAATAAGGGTGACTCAATCGGTAAATTAGCGGTCATTCATCCCTTACAAGAAACCATATACTCTCAGTGTCTCACAGAAACAATTGGGATAATACGATGGGGTCAGTCGACCACCAAAATTACAGGATTTGGCATGCAAATTTATGCCATATGCTCACATCATTTTAAGAGCCTTTCAAATTGAATTCCAAATCATTTCTTTGCCTTTAAAGAGTTAATCAGCAAAGATGAACTATATTAGTACTATATACTCGATCAAGACCTATACACCAGCAAGTTTTGTGTGAGACCAACTCACAAAAAAATGGGTCACTTTTTAGTAATGTAGGAGTCACATATGGTGGGTACTGGATAGTGACCCTTACTTCATTGAAAAGTGACCCTCGCCTTACCAAAACTTACAAAAATACTGTCTTATAGAAATTTTTGTGATACACTTTCTCTTCGTGTCAGATATTTAAAGGTAAACATTGGTGAATGTAATAACATGGATGAATAATTAAGCATTGGTAAATGCATGGACTTGGTGGCAGAATTAGTACACAGCCATGATGCCATTGCCAGCCCAATGACCAGCCCTGTACCTTCCATTTACTGCAATAAGCCTGCCATCTTTGCCCCTCTCAGTAAATGCATTACTAACCCTTTTCAACAAGGCATTCAATTCATAAATAGTCAAAAAGTTCAAAACACATACATATTACATACTGCTATGCTCCCCTTATTTATATCCCTCTTCAAAACCATCTTCCCCATATCTTCATCATCTCCCTTTCAGCAAACCAAAATCACCCTTTTCTCTCTCCTCTCTATCTAAAATGGAGCTAGTTTCCAAGATTAGCCAACATTATCCAAACTTACCAGTTTTAGACCACCTCAAATTCCTACTCATTTTACTCCTAGCTTTCACTGAATCACTCCTCATCCTACTCAAATACGACGTCGTTTTTCACATTCTTCCTGTTTTACTCATCGTTTTACTCTTGGTGTATGAGTTTTATCTCAAAAAACCAGGTGACATTTTCCTAGTCGATTTCTCGTGTTTTAGGCCCCCAAGATATTGTAGGATCCCTACCGTTTCATACATTGAGCATCTCCATTTGTTTGGTTATTTTACCAAGGAAAATGTTGAAGTCATGACCAAAGTCCTACATTCTTCGGGCTTTGGTGAAGAGACTTGTCTACCACCCTCTTACCATTTCATACCCCCAAGGCCCACCCAAGCTTACTCAATGGAGGAGGCCCAAATGGTCCTTTTCCCCGCAATGGAGGACCTCCTCGCGAAGTGCAAACTCTCTCCTAGTGACATCGATATACTTATTGTCAATTGTAGCGGCTTTTGTCCATCCCCTTCTCTCTCGACAATTATTGTTAACAAGTTCAAGCTCAGACCCAATGTTAAAACCTTTAACCTCTCGGGAATGGGCTGTAGCGCTAGCACGCTCGCTGTTGGGCTGGCCCAAAGTTTGCTTTCCATTTATAAGGACTCCAATGCAGTAGTGTTGAGTACCGAGGTCCTTACTATGGGCTGGTACACGGGCAATGACCGGGCCAAATTGGTCCTCAGTTGCCTCTTTCGAATGGGTGGGGCTGGCATTTTGCTTTCTAACAAAAAGGAGGCCCAAAAGTGTTCCAAATATAAGCTCATTTGGACCTCAAGGGATCAAAGGTCCTACATTGATAAGGGCTATAAATCAGCCTTTCGAGAAGAGGACGCTGATGGGATCACTGGGGTGACCCTTAGGAAGGACATCTTAGAAGTGGCCTCGGATATGATCCGAGCCCAATTAACCGCTCTCGGGTCCTCCATGTTGCCTTTACCCGAAAAGGTGAAGTTTGTTACGTCGGTTTTAAGGAAGAGGTTCTTCAATGACAAGGCAACTGAAATTTATGTGCCGAATTTCAAGACTTTAGTAAAGCATTTTTGCCTCCCGGTGTCCGGGAAGCCGTTGATCAGGGAGATAGGGAAAGGGCTGAGGTTAGGAGAGAAAGATATGGAGGCTGCAATGGCTACATTGCATAGGTTTGGGAATCAATCTTCATCCTCATTGTGGTATGAGTTAGCTTACATAGAAGGAAAGGATAGGGTGAAGAAAGGGGAAAAAGTTTGGATGCTTGGGATGGGAAGTGGGCCTAAATGTACAAGTGTTGTTTTGGAATGTATCAGGCCCATAATTGGTGAGTCCAACAAAGGCCCATGGGCTGATTGCATTAGCAGGTATCCATCAGTATATGAAAAATGATTGGTTCTAGTTATATATAGGTATAGTATATATGGTTTTTTTTTTCTTGCAAGCCAGTCATTGTTCATTGTATTATTGTTCTGCTTATCTGTTTTGAGGGTTACATTATGTTACAGTATTATTTCTTGTTACAATGAGTATTGATGATTTGAAAATTTAGTTTTGCCTTAGAAAGATACTGCTTGAACAAAACATAACTTGCAAGAAGATCACATAGAAGAAAAGAAAGCATAGCATCAAAAAAAAAGAGAAAAAAGGGAACAAAGAAAAGAAAAGGAAAAAGAAAAGCAAGATAACTATATCGGCTATCTTTCTCACTCCAGGATCATAAAGTTTTCTGAACCAAACCTCAAATAGCGGCCAGTGTTGATCTCACAATGCAAAAGGAAAAAAACCAACTAAATTTAACTTAGGATAACTTGTGTGGGTGGACCTATTCCATGAGGCGTGGAAGGGGGAGACGAGAGGGAAAGAGAAAGGTCGCCGGAATTGAGAAACCTCATTTCAGGGGTTCGCTCTGTACAAGTTTTTGTGTTAATCAAATTGTGAGCTTATTCCTCAAAAGCCTGTCTGTGAAAGTGTGAAGTGTGGTCTGTGGACTGTGAAGCTGTTTCTTTCTCTACATTCACTGAGGTGGGGTGAAAGTGGAAATGCAGGATACGCCCGTGAATGATTGCTTCTTTGTCAGGATTCAAGAAGAAGAAAATAACACTCCACTAGTAGAGTAGTACTTACAAGGATACAAACAATTGACGTCTGAGCATGATAATCTCCATTATATCTTTATTTCCCTGTTTTTGGTAATATATGGGTCCATTGTGCCATCTTCACTTCATTGTCTGTGGCTTGTTTGGTCCCCGTACCTCTTTATCTACATCCCGTCTAGTATTTGGCTTTCCTTATCTCTTTATTAAAGCCCCTGTTAAAAAAAGGAAAAAAGGGTGTTTAGAATAAAGCAATGATTTACTATACTCTTGTCCAAACAGGTTTGGGGGATCAAAATGTACACAATCTTATCTCTAACCAGCTAAAACTAGTTGAGAGACTCTGAAATGCTCTCGCTACTTTTACACCTCATCTAATTTACCATGTTGTTTTCCTTGGTGTAATTTTTGGGGTGAAATAACATGATCATTAAGAGTAACTTCCAGTGTGCTCCATTCAAATGTACTTATTCTCTAGGGTGTGTATTCGTCGGGTTCCACGAGTACGCAACACGATAGAGCTCATGACATACAACTGAAGATGATAGCAAGTCAAGTCGAGTTACAATCTAAGCTCCACTCACTAGTACATGCAACTTAACAACCATAAATCATATCGTCTCCAAATGGTTTTACATGACAAAATTCCCAATATACCATTTTTCCAGCTATATTTTAAAATTTGTCTAATGCAGATGTTAGCTAGCTTCACTGACATGGAGGTCAGTCTCTGTGCCTCCATAAGAAAAAGAGAAAAGATTTGTAATTAACAATAAACACAAAAAATGTGATTAATTATTGACCCTTAAAATATCGTTTTTGAATAGATAGATGAGCTGATACTACCACGTCATTGCTCCACATACTAACAAACATATAAGAGGAGTACAAACAGACAAGACTAAGACACACAGACCCAAAACTCCCAATGGCCAAGGTCTGGATTCCTTTGTTTTTTCTTCTCCTAATGCACCTATTTGGTAGAGTCATTCCCACCAATTCCAAAGAAACTTGGGTAACACCACCACCATTACCAGTCCTCCCACTCCCATCATTCTCCCAATTGAAATGGCAACAAAGGGAGATCATCATGTTCTTCCACTTTGGTGTCAACAACTTCACTGACTCTGAATGGGGCACCGGCCAGGAATCCCCGGCCATATTTAATCCGGCACAGCTCGATCTGAACCAATGGTTTAGTGTTGCTGCTGAGGCTGGCATATCGTTGGCGATACTAACAGCCAAGCACCATGATGGGTTCTGTTTATGGTCTTCTAAGTACACTGACCACTCTGTTGCTAAGAGCCCTTGGAAAGATGGTCATGGAGATGTTGTTCAGGAGTTTGTTAGTGCAGGCAAGGCCCAAGGGGTTGATGTGGGGTTGTATCTTTCTCCATGGGACAGACATGACATGAGATATGGCCATGAGAAGGAGTATAATGAGTACTACCTTGGTCAGTTACAAGAGCTACTCAACAAGTAAGTCGAGCAATACTAATACCAAGGTTTCATCTGGTTAAATAAAAAGTGCTATCTACCCTATAGGCCTATATTTGTTTCATCATTCATGCATACTTAATCTCCAAAAGCTAAAATGAAATCTCATAAATGAGTACAGTTTTGCATATTTTGATCAGATAATTAATTCCTTCAAACCACAATTTGTTCACAACCTTATATGTACATTTTGTGGATTAAATTCTTGGAAGGACATTTTCTGATTTTCTGCGCTATTGTAGATATGGAAGTGTTAGAGAGATATGGTTTGATGGGGCCAAAGGTTCAAATGCACCAAACATGTCCTACTACTTTTGGGATTGGTTTGCCATGGTGAAGGAGCTGCAGAGTTCAATTAACATATTTTCTGACGCTGGTTCGGACATCAGATGGGCGGGAAATGAAAAGGGATATGCCGGTAGCACATGCTGGTCTACCATCAACCGGACCTCATTGTCAATCGGCAATGAAAGCATTGTTGAGTAAGTAGTCACCATGAATGAGTTGTAAAGCCAAAGCTAAACCATATTATGCAATAGTGTGGTGATGTGGGGCTATAAGCAATGCCTGTTTGGTAAATGTCAGTTTCTTGGAATCTTTGTCAGTAAGCAGTTGAAAACTCCCATTATAGGTGAAAGGAGCCACTTTCTGACACATTTATTGTCACCAAAAGAGTTTAGCAGTTACATTTTTCAGTTCATCTGACATACAATGTTGGGTATAGCTTGAAATGGGTATTTTGCATTTTCCAATGAGCGTCATTAACAAGTCATTACAATTCTCACTTATCAATGGTAACAGTATTAAGAAGTTCGCATAAACTAGGGAAGACCTGGTAAGTCACCGTATTGTTAAGAGGTCAGCCCTGGTTTCAAATAAATAAATAAAAAGTCACCGGTGACCCTGTTCTTTCAGAAAAGTCACCCCTGTTCTTAATAAAAACACACTTATAGGTCTATGCAAGGCTTACTCTACACATGCTTGTGTTATTTGGCATCCAAGATTCATTACTCAGAACTTTTCTTTACAAATTGCAGGTATCTTATTACTGGAGACCCTGAGGGGACAGACTGGTTACCACCGGAATGTGATGTTTCAATCCGGCCAGGATGGTTTTGGCATAAATCTGAGAAACCTAAGCAGCTAAGTGAACTACTAGAGATATACTACAATTCTGTGGGGCGAAATTGCGTGTTGCTTCTAAATGTGCCGCCCAATTCCACTGGGCTCGTCTCTGAAATTGACATCCAACGGTTGAGAGAGTTCCGGAATGCAATCGACACAGTTTTCTCCCACAACTTGGCAGAGAAGTGTTTGGTGACAGCTAGTAGCCAAAGAGGAGGCAAGGAAAGTAGTTTTGGCCCAGAAAATGTGCTAGACAGTGACCCCTTATGGACATACTGGGCTCCTAGTGAGAACGACGAGGAGGGACAATGGATTGAGATAAGAGCGGCACATCAAGGGCTGAGATTCAATGTAATCATGATCCAAGAGGCGATTGGGCTCGGTCAGCGGATCAAGCGGCATGACATTTATGTAGATGGGAAGTGGGTTGTAAGTGGGACGACAGTAGGATATAAGAGGCTTCATAGGCTAGGTGTTGGGGTCGTGCATGCCACGAGGGTGAAAATCAGGGTAGCTGAGTCACGGGATTTACCTTTGATCTCTTCGGTTGGGTTGTTCCTTGATCCCTATTGGCATCCCAATGGGAGTTGATTAAGTAGAACAAGCATGATGTAATTTCTTCTTGACTATACAGAATAAAGCCACCAAAAAAGCTATGAAATCCAAGAGGGGGTTAAGTTTGTATCTCTTCATTTATGGCCCTAGACCAATAAATATAAAAGGCATGGCAATATCAGTATCGTACTAGCTTTCTAAGATTCCCATGAATGAGAGATATGATTAGGTAATCCCCCCCCCCCTCCCTAATTAGAGTATACTTCATATCTTTTTTCCACTTCTTCCACTAAAGGAAGCTGAAATAAGGTTGAACTTCTACTTGATAAGTAATAAAAAAAATCTCAAAACTGTTACTAAACTCCACTGGTCAGGCCCAAGTTACCATGACAGAATTAAGACAAGTGAAGTTTTAAGAGTAAGAAAATCAAGTCAATTGCAACCACCTCTGTTTTCGTTATACCATCAGTCACTCATAATAAGGTATGAACTTCTGTGTAGACAATTTATGAAAGAGAGTAAAATGAGGGCTTATATATACTTACCCCAAGATCACGGCCTACTTTCCTTCCCACAAAGTATCTTGACTTCTAAGTATACCATTGCTTTCCATCAACTATACCCTCTAGAAACAATCTTCTGAGTGAAATAAAGATCAGACAATTGGGTCTTGGATATCTACATATCAAAGCTCGATCTTGATATTCCTTTTCTGAACATACCCAGTTCTCAGCCTAACATAAAAACAGGAATCAAGAGCTCAAATTTTTATCTAGGACTTACAAGCTTCAAGAGAATAATATGTAAACGGAACTTTTCTTACTAGGAAAAGGAGAGTTAATATGACTGTGTGCAGGATTAGGAACGCCACTCAGAAGCAATCTCGCAGTTCAGCAGCTCCAGCCCTGAGATGTTTGATGTTCTTCTGAGTCAAGAGGTATAAACTTTAGACCATTGGGGTCATAGCATATTGCTACAATCAAGGAATCGTCTTTTATGCAGTTCTCATACTGCTTCAGATTTGATTCAGTTATCTAAGGCTAAGCAAATCATTTCCTCAACTCATGTATTGCCATACAGGTACACACATATGCTTGCGAATTTCATCTGCCTCTTCATCACCAGTCGGCTACGTGTTTCCAGCACATTTTGAACCTTAACCAATGCAGCTTTCCAAGGAAACCCTTCCATAATCGGCATATCACAAAAAATAAATCGCTGGAACCATCAAGAGCCTTTCTCAGCTGGTGGCAGAGCTCATGGGAAGCTTAAACAAATCTTACCTAAGTTCATCTTCAACCATCAACTTGGGGCACAAAAATCCTACAAAGAGGAAGCAATCAACATCTGAGTTTTCTGCAATGCATTTTTGAAAACTCAAATGGTGCAAAGCAATAGAAAAATGCAAGTATATAGACAGGTTATATCTTATTAATGTATGAACCAATTTGACACAAAAAATGGGTAAAGATGATGTACAACACACTTTCCACTGTATTCTAGGTGGAATTGAGAAGGAAAATGATATATGTCAGAGGACATATTGGAATTGAAGACTCAAAACTGATGCCCACTCGGTGGTAATTGGTATATATCATATAAAAGGATTAGCAAACTGCAAAGTAGAATTGGTCTTCAGTTTTATAAATTACAGCAATAGGAATTACTTAACATTCATACGATGAAGACATGTTAAGTTTCGCTGTGACTGCTCCAGAATATATGTTCTATCTGGAAACACCGGTACAGTATCCAGCACAAATAAACTGGACTGTTGTGGGTATATACAAGGAATTAGCCGGTAAAGCTACTCTACCCATCTTCTACTTTCAGCAATTGTCAGATCTCACTTAAATTGAAAAAGAAAGTAAGGCAACTCAATCTGGAAGTCCAAGTCAACGGCAAAATTCATGTCATAAAAATACTTCAACCACGTAATCTGAGAATTAAACATATGTAATTGCCATTTTATCTGTGAAGCCACACAATATGCCAGAAAAGCTTAAACATGCTTTATTACTCAATGCTGGATCCAGAAAATTTCACAAAGGTGCTGTCAAGATAACAGGTTAAGATAAGTGTGTCATCCTCAAATGACAAAAGATGTTACCTTATTGTGACACTGAAGGTCTGAAACTAGTTCTTGGGTGAAGGACTGTGAGGATCTCTGATCTTAATTTGACGGTAGTTCACAACCTTCATTCTTTCAGAAGATGCTTGGTCAGAAATTTCCAAACCACAGATCAGAGACGTTTTATATAATGTCCATTCCCTATGGAAAATATATCGAAAATCTCCAGCTTGTCAGGAGAATAATTACTTTTGGCCAGTCAGTTTTTTGACTTCTGGCAGATGTGAATTGGTGGGAACTGGGAAGTAAATGGATGTCCTTTACATTTCTCCAAAAGCATTAATCACTCATGACTACTTCATCACCATTCACAATTGAACCTATCTTCATCTCATTATTTAGCCCACTCAGTAACGAAACTAGTTCTTCCATCACAAGTTCAGGTGATCCTCTAACAGAGAATTCATAAACAACGCCATCAACTTCAATCATGCTGGAGCCTGGTGTATCCTTCTTAATTCCTCTCTCTTGCATAAAGGCTCTTACTCTCTTTACATCGTCAAATCTACTAGCTTTGGCATATATGTCACAAAGATTTATGTAGAAAGCATGATTTAGAGGATCCAAATCAATTAATCTCAAAGCAACCTTCTCTCCTAACTGAACATTCTTGTGCATTTGACAGCCACCAAGAAGTGCACCCCAAACATATACATCAGGCTCTACCAGCATGCCGCCAATAAGTTTTTCTGCCTCATCAAACAGGGCAGCTCGACTAAGTATATCAACCATACATGCATAATGATAAGCACATGGCTCAATGGAGTAAATACGCGTCATCATGTCAAAGCACCAGCGGCCTTCCTCTACCAAGCCAGCATGAGCACATGCTGACAATAGCCCGACAAAAGTGACATGGTTTGGCTTCACTCCTTGCAAGTCCATCTTACTCAGAAGAGCCAAAGCTTCTATTCCATACCCATGAAGAGCATAAACCGAGATCATGGCCGTCCATGCTAAAACATCCTTCTTTAGCATTGCTCTGAAGATTTCAGTAGCCCTATCCACATGTCCACACTTACCATACATGTCAATCAACGCTGTTGCAATCACCATATCAAACTCCAAACCACTCCTCTTCAGATAACCATAAACCCAATTCCCATGGTCAATAGCACCCAGAGATGCACAAGCTGAAAGAACACTGGATATAGTAATTTTATCAGGTCTAACCACATCATCCCTAGCCATTTGCATTTCCTGGAATAGCTTTAACGCAATCTTAGGCTGTCCACCTTGAACAAAACCCGTTATCATCGAATTCCAAGTATAAATGCTCCTCTTCTCCATCTTCCTAAACATACTCAATGCTAAACCAAGATTTGCATTTCTCAAACACCCAACAATCATCGAATTCCAAGTAACAACATCCTTTTGAGGCATTTCATCAAACACCTTCTGGGCACAACCCAATGATCCACATTCAGACAACAAAGTGATCATAAAATTCTGAATATATACATCATCATCAAAACCAAATTTCAAAACATGGGAATAAACAGCCATACCCTTTTTACCATCAAGCCTTTTAGTACACTCTTTTAACACAAATGGGAAAGTAAGCCTATCAGGGCTAATGCCATTTCTTAGCATTTGAGTATACAAACTCAAAGAGGGGCAAGAATCTGGGCAGAGCCCAGAATAAGATTTGCAAGCATAAGCTCTAATAAGTGCATTATACACAAAAAGATTCAATCTTTCCAAATTATGGAAAACTTTGGTAGCATAAGGAAGTGAACCTGGTTCTGAAATGGCGCAATAAAAGAGAAGGCGAGTGGTGAGGAAATAGCGATCGTGTTCGGAGATAGAAGGTGATGTTATGATTTGGGTGTGGATTTTCTTCAGCTCTTTCATGCTCTTGCATTGACCCAATAAGCGGGAAATGAAGTTCTTGATCAATGAATTTCTGGGTTCGGCCATTTTTGCCCTTTCCCAAAGTTCAAACGGTCAAGTCCTTCCAATTTCATGGTCATTTCAGTTTTTTTTTTTTGTTTTTTTTTTCTTTTCTACAAGTACGCATGCAATAATCTGGGCAAGCTAACTTATTTTAAATGGGCTAACAGGATCAAACAGAAGAGGAAACCCTCCCTATAAAAAAAAAGTAGAGAAGTTTTTGGATGATTTTGAACAAGTCTTTCTTTATTTTCTGAAGAATTAACATTTGTCTAATTATTATATTGTTATCACTCCGACTTTACCCACAAGAAAATACAATAACACGTTATCAAAAAAAGAAAAAATAATTAAAAGTAGTGAGATATTTATCCATCATCCACAACTTAAAAGATAATTACTCATTAAGGTCTCTCAGTGGAAAAATGAAAACATCTAATTTTGAGTCTTCTTACAAAAAACACTCGTAATATCAAATGAGAAAGTATTTATGTTTTAAACAACTATCCCTGTTATTTTTGGAGTACTAGTATGGATTTCTTTTCTTAAGACTTAATAGTGTAGGGGTGTTTTTTTTTTTTCCACTTACACAGTAATGAGTTTAGTTCACTTCGATTCGGTTCAATTTATTGACCTATTTTTTTGTCTCAAATACGGGGTACTATTCAATTCCGTTCAATTTAGGGTGTATTCTTTTTCACTTATTGGACTTAACCTAATCAGTAAAAATCAGTGGCAAGACCTTACTCAATCAGTGGAAATTAGTGCATCACCTTACTGAATCAGTGAGAATCAGTGACAGGACCTTACTCAATCAGTGAAAATCAGTGGCATGACCCACATTCTTATTCACAGAATCAGTGGCAGGACCTTACTGAATCAGTGAAAATCAGTGGAAGGACCTTACTGAATCCGTGGAAATCAGTGAAAAGACCTTACCCAATCAGTAGGAATCAGTGAGAGAACCTTACTCAATCAGTGAAAATCAGTGAAAATAAGTGGAAAAAAACGCACTCTTAGTACACTTGAATTCAGTCTAGTCAACTTAAATTCAAATAACACACCCCTATAAGTATATGTTTGGAATATAGTACCTTCATCCGGATTTGATTGTCACATTATATTCCAACCTCGACATTTATTGGTAAATTGTTCTCGAATTAAAGTGCCTCCATGGTTAAACTTGCAAATGTTATTTGAATGAGTATTGTACTCCCTCCGTTTCATAAAATCCTAAACGTTAACTTGTTGAATAAACTTAACAAACTTTGACCACTAATATATGAAAATATATAAAAATTCACAATATGAAAATACTTTTGTTAAATTCATTTATAAAAGTACTTTCGAAAAATCATATTTTTATAAATTTTATTTTCATATATCTTTAGTTATTTATGGTCAAAGTGGTGTATTGAAAACTGTGAAAAAATAAATATTTAGGATTTTATAAAACGGAGGGAGTAAATATAATTTTATCGACAAAGTTTGAAATGACCTTCATAATTTGTTCCTTTTTCTTTCTTTCTTTTGTCCAGTTTCTTTGTTCTGACTTCTGAGACTCTTACCCGGTCCAGGACTTGTTGCATTGTTGGGTCATTGATTACCTTAAAGCTCAAACTCCAAACTAAACCATTTCCCATTTTTAGTAAAGGATAGTTCCACTATCCAGTTTCTACTTTCCTGTTTCCACTTTCCTGTCTCTACTTTCCGGGTTTCTAAGTGGGAGATCCGAACCATTTATTAAGACCGCTCCAATTTCAAATCACATCCAATGAACTCTGATTCTTTCCTTGTTCTTCCACCTCCCTCATACAGCTTCTGGACTATTCTAACCAAATTAGTCCAAAATTACACCCTTCTTGCCACTGGAAATGACACACAGAAAGAAAGTTTTTTTTTTTGTGACCCATTTCATTTGAAACCCTTCTATTTTTTTTTAGATCAAACCCTTCTTCTTCTTGTTCCTCCTGTTTTTTTCTCTTTTATTTTTCTTTCAGGTTGTAGATGACCCTGAAATTGAAGAACTTGGATCAAAGATAACACATTTTGTTGTTCTTCTTCTTCCAAGAACATGGGGTGGTACAAAAGATCGAAACTTGCATACAACGCGTTTCGAAATTTCAGTTCCAAGTTGGTATCTACAAACCCAGTTCACCCCCCTGCCCCTAGGGTAAATTCTAATTGTTCTTCTTTGTTTTGCAATCAATATAAGTCTTTTGGGGTTTTTGGGTCTCCTCAAATTTCCTCAAAAATTGGTTCTTTAAATGGGTTCAAACAGAATCAAAGTAGCTTGATTAATGGTGTTACTAAGAGATATTACTATGTTGATCGTTATCAAGTTCACCACTTTAAGCCAAGAGGGTTTAAGAAGTGGTTTCAGAATCCTAGAAATGTGTTGATTGTTGTGGTTGTTGGTTCTGGTGCTTTGATCACTATATACTTTGGGAATTCAGAGGTTATTCCATATACGAAAAGGAAGCATTTTGTTCTTATGTCAAGAAGCCTTGAGAGGCGAATTGGGGAATCTCAATTTAAGGAAATGAAGAAAGAATTTAAGGGGAAAATATTGCCTCCTATACACCCAGAGAGTGTAAGGGTTAGATTGATAGCTAAAGAGGTCATTGATGCATTGCAAAGAGGGTTGAGCCATGAGCAAGTGTGGAGTGATCCAGGCTATGCTTTGGAGAACCATAACCAATTCGAGCATGTTGGTCATGAGAGTTTGAAGGCATTGAGTGAGGGGCCAGAGGAGATAATGCCAGACGAATGGCGTAAGGAAGAGGAGATTCTTGATGATAAGTGGATTAAGGAGAGTAGGAAGAAGGGGAAAGAGCATGGGGCTAAGGCAGCCACTCAGCATTTGGAAGGGTTGAATTGGGAAGTTTTGGTGGTCGATGAGCCGGTTGTTAATGCCTTCTGTTTGCCTGGGGGCAAGATTGTTGTTTTTACTGGGTTGCTCAAGCATTTTCGAAATGATCCTGAGATTGCTACAATTATTGGTCATGAGGTATATACTAACTTGGCTCTGTGTAAAAGCTATATATTTACTGTGCTTAGACTTTAGAGGATAGTACTAAACATTTGTGTTCAAATTTGAGGTTATTTGCATTGACATGGTGGATATCATGCATTTATGTTGGCCTTTTTGATCAGGTTGGGCATGCTGTTGCTCGACATGCTGCAGAACAGATAACAAAGAACATGTGGCTTACAATCTTACAACTGGTGCTTTATCAGTTTGTTATGCCTGATGTTGTTAATGCAATGTCAAGTCTTCTCCTAAAGCTGCCTTTCTCTCGGAAGTAAGTGATTTGCGTAATAAAAATATGTACAGAATTATTTACCTTTGCTTATTTTTGATGCATAGTTTGAGTCCCTTTACGCTGCATGTGCAATAAACAAATAGTTCCTTCCCCTTCCCCCCCCCCTCCCCTCTCCGCAACCCTTTTTTGAGGATTTGTTATACTTGAAGGAAGGTTTCACAGTGCCTTGGTTGCTTTTATTGATGTTGTAGCTTTGTATCATGCGTGACCTGAAAGATTCTTGGTGTGTATAGGTCCACAATTATGAAGAAACAGAACAGGAGGAATTAGCTTAGGGTAGCTAGCTTGAGGTTCTTAGGAAGGCAGACTTTGTCAATTCTCTTGTGCAGTCCCCTCTATTGGTGGCCAGAAAATGCACCTCGTTATGGAGAATTCCCTCTTCTTTTTTTTTTTTTTTTGCTTTAGATCCATTGGTAAGTAGGGGAAAGGGTCATATGATAGAAGTTACCATTATGAAATGGCTATCTGAGATTTGGATTAGTGGATGGGTAGAGACTAGAGAGACCTCTGGCCTCTGGGCGGATGACATTATAAGAGTAGGTTCAGGTTATGGAATAGGTGATATGGTGACCATTCTTGTTTCAGGATTCAGGATGTTTGGGGGCAGATATTTATTTCGTGTTCTTCCTTCACTCACATTGTCTCTTGTTGTGTGTATAATTTATCGACATGTGACATTGTGACAGCTTTTCAGTGAGACATATCCACATACCACAATGGATATGTAAACTGAACTAATATGGAAATTGGTGGAGGTCAATACTTAGCTAGTGCGGGATACTTGTGAATGGGTAGTTGTCCATAGCTCTCGAACTGTCACGCACAATTGCCGCTGGAAATCTGTTTCCCAGGTTTATCCATTGTTTCTTCCTCATATTGCAATTAAGCTGGGGAATGGAGAGAGGCCATTCTGTGAGTAAGTTTCCGCATTTGTATCAGTTATCACATATGCATGAGGCTCGGGTCTGTGACTTTTATGTTCGAGAGTAGAGTTCAAGGAATCTCCATTTTTCGTAGAGCGCCACACTATAGAGAGGTAGACGAGCTCACTTCTTGATACAATTCACCTCTATGATACCGAAGATACAAGGGTTGGAAAGGTGACTCGAAAGAGATGTTTTCCTCAAAATCTTTCCTTACCTGTCTTTAGTCACATGCACAATATAGTCCTTTCCCTGTGGCTACACTAATTTGGAAGTTAAAGGCGCCTTTGAAGTTGTGAACTTTTGTTTGGACTTTGGCGGTAGAATGAATCAATACTAATGATGTTCTTCAGAGAAGGAGACCAGGTTTGGCTATTTCTCGGTGGCACAAGTAGTGAGTCTTGCTCGCATGCCTTTCTTCATTGTGATTTGTCACGGTTCCTTGGAGGCAAACTGTTTGATGTTCAGGGGAGAGCATTGGATCTGCCCAGCCACTGTTTTGGACTTTTTACAGGTTTGCTTTGTGGGATTGGGGAAGATAAGGAGAGGAAGCATCTTTTGTGGAACACTTTCTTTGCATTTCTTTGGCGTATTTGGCTGGAGAGAAACACTAGTACTCCTACTTTTAGTGGGAGAGTTGTCAGCTGCACTTGTTTGGGATAGGGTCACTTACTTAGCCTCTTTGGGGGCTAGAGCGGGAGGTGCTTTTAGGAGCTACTTGATTTGTGATGTGCAGCAGCCAGCGGAATTGGGTGAACCTGTAATAATATTTATGTTGTTTTTTAGTGAGGACTCCTGGTCCTCTTGCTGTTTACCACAATTTCATTAATGAAAAATTTTCTTTTATCTTAAAAAAAGGAAAAGAAATAGATTGAGCATCTGCCCCTAATGCATCTTTGCAAGAAAGCATTATGAGTTTGCATATTTTCTCACAAGAATTCTAGAAGTTCTTGCTGCCTTCCATTGTTCCATCCCCCTGCTTCACTTAGCCATTAGCTATGGGGTTGGCTTCTCTACCCCTAAGACCATGTACAATTGTTCGTCAAGTTACAGACTCAACAGCGCATTCTGGTCATTTCTATTTAGTTGTTGCATAGTGTTACAATTATAAACAGAACTAAGAACAGGATATCTAAGTTTTGTGCCTTAACTTCATCCCTTGTGCTTTTCCTCAGTGGCGTTTCCATTTTTTCTATATTCTAAAAGTCTGTTGATATATTTTCTGTGGAGATGGTGGTATTTACTTAGATGCTGATAACATATTCCCCTGTTAAATTTCATGCTGATTTTCATTTCTCTCAAATTGCTTATACTCTTTCATTTTATTTTCCTCTTTGTTGGCTGTTGTATGAAAACTAGGATGGAAATGGAAGCTGATTACATTGGACTGCTTCTGATTGCTTCTGCTGGATACGACCCACGAGTGGCACCCCAGGTATATGAGAAGCTGGGGAAGGTTACTGGTGGTGATACAGCTCTGAGAGACTATCTTTCAACTCATCCTTCTGGGAAAAAAAGAGCTCAGTTACTGGCACAAGCTCAGGTCATGGAGGAAGCACTCAGTATATACCGTCAAGCCACAGCAGGACATGGGATTGAAGGTTTCCTGTAGCGCTTTACCTTATGTTTACTCAAAAATAACTTGTCGATCATTTACTCCAAATTTTTTTTTTTTTTGCTCAGTCGATCATTTACTCCAATTGTTTCCGTTTTGCCACAAGTACAAGAGCTCATATTCAGGCTGGGGAACTTCAAGTTGCTTGTCATCTTCATTACATTACATGAGCAACCTGTAAATTAATTGTGTTTGGTTTCTCTCGAACCGATGGTTCCTTTTAGTCTGTTGCGCAACTGAAACATCCTGATTCTCTGTTTACTGGTTTGGTTTTTTCCCTTGTCTTGTGATCGTGTCCACCAAGTGGCCAACCAACTGAGTCCCGACCATGATGGATACTGGGGTTTTGAAGAGTCGGATATGACTCATGTGAGCAGTTTTGCTGCTCTAGTTGTAAAGAGTTGAATATCCTAAGCCAAATCACTTGAATCTAAAATATCGAAATAGTTGAATTTCTACATGATGGAACTGTCTTTAGTGCAACCAACCAGAAGAAGGGACAATAAGAGAAAATTCTGTTGAACAGAAACCCAAATTCTACCATAAGCCAAACCTTTGAACCCTAATAGCCAAGTATGAAGGTGGAGCAACAAACTCGAAGGTAGTATGATATCAAGCCCCTAACGAAACCACATGCATTCCAGATTGTACTTCAGATCTTTGAAAACAAATTATATACATGAAGGTGGAGCTTGAAGAATTAAGATACAAAATACAACTAGCCTGATCACATTAACCAAGTTAACTGAAGCACACAGGAGATATACACTACATAATGAAGACCATAATACAGGCTTTATCCAATTAGATGACAACAGATCATTTTAACTAAGCATTAAGGATCTCCATCATGGTCAGAGGACCTAGGAGGCGAAGGCTTCGGGGTCGGAATGTAGGGCATCAGAGGAGTGCCATGCTGAATAGGTGCAGGTTTTACGGAAGCCTTTGAACTTGGGCTTGGATCAAAAGGACGATAATCTTCTAAGTTCACATCACCATGATTACTTTCCCCATCAATGCTAGAATGATATCCATTTTCCTGAAAAAAAGGGCAAGAAACAATTCAATTTTCCAGCATTTTTTTTTTGTTGTACGATCTAAAATACCAGAGAAGGATTTTGCTGCCTACTCGCTCTAGCGGTGATTGGCGAGTTCAACAATCCCATAACAGCGATCCCACCAACTTAACTAAGAGTAAAATTAAGACAAAACTTGGATCACAAGACCAAGCCAAATCATATAGTAGTACTAGTTTTAAACAGAACAAAGATCATAATAAAACTATCAAAGGCTTTACCTTTAGACTCCTAGTTGCTCCTGTTGTCATGACATTGGGTTGTGCAATCGTCACACCTGCGCAAAGGTCATCTTGTAACAATGACAATATGTATTCTGAAATCAAGGACTGTGTGCATCAATGTATGTACTCATAACCCGGAAAAAGGATTTGATACAGCTATACAGATGAAGATATCAGGGTTAGGTTTCGTTTAGTACGTCTTGGTTTTGCATTCTCACTCACCGGCAATCAACAAAACACCAGCACTTACAAATCGTCAAATTATGGGAGCAAACACCAGCACACACTAGTACTCACCAACACTACTCACTAGCACAATAAGGACCAAGCCACCTTCTCAAGGCTGTAGCCAACATTTTGAGTCATATCATCAAATTGTTTATTTATTATGAGCAAGGTCACATTCTTGGACACACTTCAGAATCATTTTGGCCCCCAAACCAACGGTTTAAGAATATGTCCATTCCCTAAATTTGTACCTTCATTCCAACACTTTGGGCTGATTCTCCCTGCTGTCTCTGTTTTGCTATAACTAGACATTTGTCCTGATATTGCTGCCTACAGACAGAGCAACATACTCTACCAACAAGATAACAGTGCAATTTACATATTTAGTGCTTCAGAACCTTAACCCAAATGAAATTGGTATGGCCTTGACTAAGATTCTTTGATTCTCAAATTTGAATAGAGACTCTTGAGTAATAACTCAAATAAGTAACATGACCCACTACAAACCTTTCTCTAGCCCACATGAAAGATTAGGGGGTAATAAGATTATTTTAAAAAAACAGAAACAAAAAAGTAAAACTGGTACCCATCTCCCTTGTTTTAACCTGTTTCTGGGTTCTACACTCCCAGTTCCTGTTTACCAGCTAACCTTACCTGACAATTGACACCTTCTAAGGCTTGGTAATCTTAAGCAAAACTTCAATGATAAAAAACGGAAAACGAAATCATTAAAGAGAACGTGGCAAAATCTCAGTGCTGCATAATAAGAAACTCAAATATACAAATACAAATTATGGTCCTGAATTCATGCTTACTTTTTTAGCAAAGAATTAAAGTAGAAGTAGTTACCAGAAACTAGTATCGATCTGTTAACTCCACCGCTAAAGCCGTTGAATACCATCAATGCAACTCCAACTAACCAACACGACATGCAAAAGCCAATCACCTTCATCATTCCCAGAAAACCACCAAAAACCTTGACCTCAAAAAAATAAAAAAGTTCTCTGGGGCAATTTATCAAACACCTTATAGACAGACAAATTTAACCCATTAAGGAAAAAAGATAAAATCTAAATCAACTCGTCAGCAAGATCTGAAGGTGTCAAAGAGAGAGAAAGGAAGTGAAATAAGTAAGCTTTTATTCAATGCCCATGCTAGAGGTGAGAAGATTGTATAGTAGTACTGTTAAACAAAAAGTGGGTACAATCTTATATTTCTTTTTTGGGGGTGTATAACATTGAATAATAATCATCTGGGTAGGTGAACAATCAAAGATGACATGTGGGTTATGATCTTGGTGCTATATTTATGGAGGACATTTGTTGTCTTTTTCCCAGAAGCAGAGAAAGAGGAAACGGGGTAAAGGTGCATGGGGAGGAGAGAGAAAGAGAGAGAGAATTGATTGTGTTGTTTGTATTTATGCGGTGGGTTTTGTGATTAGCAGGAGTGGGATTGAATGTGAATGTGGAATTGAATGCATACATTGAAGTAGAGAGTGAAAAAAGAAGTGGAAAAACTGAGATGTCTGTAGAAAAGAGAGGGCAGACGTAATAACTCAACATGTAGTTATTACCCCCTCAATTCTAGCTAGTTCTGTACACTATAAGGTATGTAGCCATTACCATAACCACATAACTGTGTTTTCATGTCCCAGTCCCTGTATGTGGCGTTTAGGTTCCGTTCTATTCACCTAGATAGAATTGAATCAAGTGGGTTAAGATGAGTAACGCAATGGCGCACCCTTACTTGCCTAAGCTGTCAGCATAGACTTGGTTTCGGTGTTTCAATTTCATACTCTAACATAATTGAAGCTCCTATTTCTAGTATGATAAATATTTTATTTGCCGATCTTGTTGGTTTTGTAACACCTAAATTAATTAGTGTATAGTTTGTTTCGTTGGCTTACATGCCTTCCTCTTCACAAAAAAAAATTAAAACAATTATCCTTAATATTTTTTGTTTTATCAACATCAGCCACATTTATACATTTGAGACGGAGGTCATTATAGTCATTCACTTTTTTTTGCTCATCTAAAGGTTGCTTGTTTGTATTAAAAGTGACCCAAAAACACAATCATACAACCTAAAAGCTACTAGCAGGAGGGAGGTCCCTCTCGGGATAGACACCCGACAAAACAAGAGGAAGCCGCCCAAGCCGCAAAAGAGTGGACAAGCGAATTACCACTACGAAAAATAAAAGCATGAGTTTTAATAATTACATCAATAAGCTCAAGGGTACATATGTACTTCCATGGGAAGGGTCTTCCACGACCAATGTCATCAACAAGGGTCTTTGCATCACTCATAATTCTAGCCTGGTGGAAGTTGTGCTCTGCAGCATACTTCATTCCATCCAAAATGGCTAGCGCTTCAACTTCTAAGGGGTCAGTAGAAGCAAAAGTGTTGGCTCCAGCCATAATAACATTCCTACCCCCATCGACTTTAACCCAAGCAGCATAAGACCCACCCGCTCTTACAGTGGCATCAACAAAGATTGTGCAGGGGTGGAAGGATTGCAGCAGAGCAGGTTCAAAATCATCTTCATCCTTCCTTGCAGTGTCACCGATGTCATATGCAGCCTCCATCTCGAACCATCTCTTCATAATCAAATCTGTCACGATTTTAGCATCAATCTTCGCATCATTATGAAAACAGTTTTTTTTTTTTTTTTTTTTTTTTTTTTTTTTTTTTGTGTGATAATTAGTGTATTCTTTATTAATAAAAAGATAGACTACTATAACAGTAGACATATACACCATAGGCGCACATCCATCTTAGCATCATTCAAACACTTCACTTCCACCTTCCAGAAAGGGTTGAGCAGAAATATGCAATCATGTGCTTGAACATGACCAAATTACAATAATGAACAACATCTAGAGTCTCTAGAGAGCATAATACACCTACAACAATACAAAAATTATTGTTCATAAACCTCAAACAATTACGAACTGAACCCACTAACAAGAACGCTCCAAACACCAGACAAAACTTGATTGCTTATCAATCATAGCTAGCTAGCTAGCCACCAGAATCATCCAGCATTTTCTAATACCAGTGCAAGAATTCCCTTTATCAAAACAGCCTGCCACCTCAACACTGAGCTCATTACTCTAATCTCTCCAATGATGCCACAGAGGCTTACTCCATGAATTCCCACTGAAGAAAAAACAGACGCTAAGTATGATTTCTTCACAACTGTGCCTTATTATTTCTTATCAATTTGTCTATCTTGAGAACAAACTGTAATTACTGGTATGTTGAGCCCCAAAATTTGAGATTCGGGTCACATAAATCCCAGAACATCTAACTGTAAACCAGAAAAGTTATCCCTACCAGCTGTTCGTAAAGATGCCAACAAGAGAAATGCACCATTTTCACTGATCAGCCACTAAGAATAGCTCAATTACAGCCAGGCAATGAATCTCTCTTGCCTTACTAATCCTTGTTTCGCCAAACTGTCCGCCACGCTATTTGCACTCCTGGGCATGTACTTGATCACCATATGTGGGCATTTCTTTAATATTGATCGGATGTATACGAGGTTGAGACGCACCTCCCACGGACCTCCAAACTCACTATTACACCAATTGACTGCGTTTAAGGAGTCTGATTCAAACACTACCTTCATCTGAGCCGCCCAATCCATACTCTGATGCATCTGTACTGCTTGGAAGATAGCAAGTACCTCGCCTTCATTTATCTCCTTACATTGTACTGGCATAGAAAATCAAGCTGCTTAGCTAGATCCTCAAGTGTCTTGCAAAGTGCTATTGCAACTTTGCAAGTGAATAAAATTCATAGGTAGGTTTTTTACTTGAATAAAAAAGACATTGAATTTGCATTAAATATTACTCTCCCATGACAAAATACAAGATTTTCAACTTCTTTGGAGGCACAAGGATTCTTGAAGTACGGGCTAACTTACTGCCAGAATTCCATATAATTGACATTTTTTTATCTATACTACCAAAATTATAGAAGAGAAAACAAAAAAGATAAATAAAAAAGAAAATAAAAAGTTATGAATGGGAACGAATACAAAGAGAAAATAACCCCTAGGCCTGCATATCTAAAGCTGCCTAAAGACATTTTATATTTTCTGAAGGTCAAAATTTGTTTGCACCTTGTGAAAAAAAATTTCATCACCATCGACCTCTTCCTCTTCCACCAGAACTAGAAGAAAAGCGATTATTTCTTCCACCACCACCACCTCCTCTTCCACCAAATCTACCACCGCCACCACCACCCCATCCACCTCTACCACCACCGCTACCAAATCTTCCTCTTGAAGGTTCTCTCTCTTGCAATTGAGGCAAGGCTTTTACCACCTCCAAACTCACACCGGCAGCATTTTCCTGGCCTGTAACAAATTAACAAAAGAGATTTGATCAGACAGCAATAACACCTTATATTTCATTAAAAGCCAGTGCAAAAACAAAACAAATTCTCCATCATCAACTTGATAAAACCATCTCTAGATCAACGTACCAGTAAGGAAAGTGTCCACATCCTCCAGTGGAACATCAAAAACACAAGCCTTTTGATCAGCAGTAATAGAAAGCCCCTGCACAGTCTCGACCTTCTCCTCAGGCAAGAATCTTCTCAAGATATTAAACGCAAAACTGAGAGAACAGCAGAGAACCAAGTCAGAAGAGTAGATAGAGTAGCAAACGTATGACAACTTGAGGAATGTCACTTATCATCATACACCATAAATTTTCTTCCAAAGGAAATACACAATTATGATAACCAGGCTGAGAGAGGCAGCCAATGCAAAGGTGCTTGAAAGCCGGAAGATGCAAATGTAAAAAGAAATCTGCAATCTCATATACTTACGATGGAGTATAAATTGGTCTCCCGGCCGTCTCAAGGAGAAGGGTTACATAGCTCTCCATGCCACTTAAAAGTGATCTTTCCTTGATATCCGTGTAACCCTGCCAAGACACCATCACCCATTAGTTCTCCTACACAGTCAAATGAACCATTATGTTTAAAAAGGATAAAGAGCTTACAGCTGCTTTGGCAAGTGCTTTTGCCAGTATATCCACCGGAGACAAGCCAGAAGTACTCAAAAGCTGCTCAGCGGCATCCTTGAATGCAGGAATCACACTGAAGGATCAAGGGGGAAATCCATATACATATATCAGTAATCTGGCAACAGGGAAAATGTATATTGAGCGAGGAGGCAATCCCAATATATACCTATCAGAGATTTGGGTGATGCATTCTGCTGCTTCTACACCAGCTGCTTTGGCAACATCAGCTGGCTGCGGGGCAGATAAACGCTCAAACTTCACACCGGATTCTCTTTCTATCCTTGAGAAATTCGACTTCTTAGGATCAAAAAGCATCACAGCAATTCCCGTATTTCCTAAAATTGAATTAAATCCGTACTTCAGTAATTTAAGTACAGTATATCAACTTGAAATGACAGCAGTAGAGTAAACAATACACACCTGCCCTGCCCGTGCGGCCAGAACGATGGATGTAGGCTTCAACATCACGTGGAGGTTCACACTAAACCCCATAAAAGAAAACTTTGTCAAAATCTTAGCATCAATAATCAAAAAACAAATCAAGAAGCAGCAAAACCTTACCTGGATGATCAGCTGAACATCATGGATATCCAGACCTCTTGCAGCTACATTCGTGGCTACCAGTGTCAAAAACTTTCCAGATCTAAATCCTTTGAGGGTGATCTAGAATTCAAAATAGATAACAAATTAGTTCAAAGCCCTGAAAGGTATCCCACTAACAAGAAAAAATACAGTTCTGATACGTAAAATAAAGAAGTAAATCGGCACAAGAAACAAAAGCAAGAGAACAAAGTGCAAAACTTACCTCACGCTGCGACTGCTGTATGTCCCCGTGCAAAGGTCGTGCTCCAGGCAACGTGCCAGAAAGTTGAGAAGCAGACTCTTTTGTCTCGGTGAAAATAATTGTACGGCCTCCACTGCGACAATACAGTAAAGAAATAAGTAAAGATGTTTGAGGCTCAGAAATTCAGATGTACCAATTCACAATATAATAAAGCAAAGAAAACCAACCCGCCATAGCAACGAATAATATCAGGAATGAGCTCAGCCCTAGCAGCGGCAGAACAAGGTATGACAATGTGCCTGACACTGGTGCTGGCCTTCATCTTCTGATCACTCACAAGATCTACAGTGATCTTATCACGTTTAAGAAATCTGGTGGAGATCTTGACAACAAAAGAGCTTTGACTTAGTAAAACAACAAAGACATCGAACAATAGAGGCCAAATATAATCAACTTCGTGCTAAACATCCTAAGGTCAATGCATAGTTAAGAAATGTAACCTGCTTCACCCAGTCTGGTAAGGTAGCACTAAAGAGAAGTGTCTGGACTTTGGTGACATCGTCCACCTTTCCTGTGAAATTAATAACAGATCGTTACCATAAACGTTGAGAACTCTTTCAATGAATGACTAGATAAAATAAGGAAACCTACAGGCTACTTTATTCGCCTACTACAATTGGAATAGAGTAGGCAACAGAAGCAAAAATATTTGCTCCAAAAGTATCCAGGAAACTTTATTATGTTATTATTATCTTTGAAAAAAAAAATTAAAACACCGTCAACACTAACGGCATGCTTGGATTGAGGTAATAATTACTACGGGAAGGATAAAAGAGTAAATGAGAGGCGGGGTCATGGTGGGCGTTAGATATTGGGAGGAGAGTGGAGGGAGGGTACTATCCCTCTATGGAGATAGTTTGCCTAACCTCCCCTCCCCTACGGCCTAGGGTCACAATTCCTTCCTTTCATCCTTGATTTTCTCTCTCCTCAACTAAGTTGAACCACCCACCAGGGCTACCACCACCTGCACCTTACCATTTAACCCATAAATTTGCCACATTACCCCTAATTTTTACCCTCATCTATGCATGCCCTAAATAGGCACCTAAGAAGGGAAAAGATGGCTAAACAAATCTTCCACAGCATTCTTTCTTCGAGAAGTATTTTTTATTATCCTTTCTTTATTCAAATCTTCAGGAGTATAGTCTCAAATAACTTGACTTATTCACTAGTATTCTTACAAGAATGGATGCCTACCTAGTATAAGTTCAACATCTTCGACAAAACCCATCCTGAGCATCTCATCAGCTTCATCAAGGACACGGAATAGCAACGAACCCAGGTTAAGACAATTCTTCTCTATAAGATCCTACAAAGTGAAATTACAGAGGTTAGATGTGATCAAACAAAGGTTGAAGGAATCAATGAAAACTTTCACATTGCAATTCTACAAACGCAACAAATGTAGACATCATAAGGTACCTTCACACGACCAGGCGTTCCAACAACTACATCAACACCTCGCTTTAGACTAGTCATCTGAGATTGCATGGGAGCTCCCCCATAAACACAGCAAGATTGAAGTCCCAGAGCAGCCCCATAAACTTGAAAGTCAGCATACACCTATACAGGCAAGAGAACAAAAAATCAACATGCCATAGATAAAGGAGGAAAGTCTACTCTATAAATTGAACACTATGTTAGAAGGAAATCAGATTGCAGAATATTCACTGCAGCGTACCTGAGTTGCCAATTCCCTTGTAGGTAAGAGGACCAAGACACTTGGTAACCTTCCATAGCCACTCTTTCTTAGAGGTTTTGTACGTCCATTCACTAGAGACTCTATTATTGGCAACACAAAAGCAAGTGTTTTACCCTGCATAATCATGAACCAATAAAGTGTGTAAGCATTATGCCAATAACTATTAGACAACAGCTTGATTATGTAACTTGAAAGGACACCGATACCTGAATGCAAACTACTTCAGTTTAGAACCAAGTGTTGAATGCAAACTAGCACATCACAAGAGACTCCTAGCTCAAGTAGTATGAATAACATCCATTTATTTAACCCTTAGCTTGGAGGGTGTGAGCTAACAATGATATCACTAAAGAACAATAAATTGCAACCAATATTCATGATCATGACTTAGCAAACCCCTGTCACCTCCACAGCTTCACTAGACAGTGAAACTACCATCAAAATGGGTATTTACTAGTGACTCCATCCAAGCCTCAACCACAGCAAAAGAAAAAAAAAATTAATCCAAAGGCACCTCAACAACTTGATTACACATGCAAACCCTATGGTTTAACAATCCTCCACTACTCTGAAAATTCAAGGGCATATCAAACTAAGCATCCCCTCCACCAAACAATCAGCTTAAGCAATCAAAAAGGTGTTACAATGGGGCTAAATTGGGTTGAAGTCGCGTCACAAAATAATTGCAAACAAAGCACGCGGTTATTCTATTATACAAACTTATGGTCATACCAAGTACATGAGCACAATGTTTTGATATACTATTTATAAACCTTCATTTCTTAACATACCACCACTGATATCCCACCAAAATATAACATTAAGAACAGAGCACCGACTTTCAATTCAACATTTCTACACAAGCCAAAACTCATAAAACCAAAAACCAACCAAAAGGGCATTAAAATAAAACCACAAAATCAAAAGCATAATAAAGCCTCAAACTTTAACCAATAGTCCAATACCCACCTCCTCACTCAATGTCATATCAAATTAAATACCCTTTTAACCCCATTCTCTAACAAAATTAACTCAATCAGGTGAAACTCACATTACCACAGTTCAATATTCAAACACAACCAAAACTCACAAAATGAAAACCAAATCAAATGGGCAACAAATAAAACCACAAAATGAAAAACCCACCTGCCCAGTTCGTGCCCTGGCCACCAAATCACCCCCTTTATAAACAACATTAAAGGTCATAGCTTGAATTTGAAACAACGCTTCAATCCCTTTAGAAACCAAAGCTTTCTTCAATGGTTCAGAAATTGGAAAATTCGAAAGCGCATTAGGGTTTTTCTCCTCCTCTTCTTCATCATTATCAACAACATCCATCATTTTAGCCTTTTTATTAATAGGATCACCCAATTCAGAGCTGGTTTCAGACTTATCAGAATCACCCTCCAAATCAAGAGTTTTCCTTTTCTTCTTCTCTTTCTTTTTGCTGCTCTTCTCTTTATCAGAATCACCCACCAATGAATCCTTGTTTTTCTTCTCCTTTTTGGGTTTTTTCTCTGGTGATACTAGGGTTTCATCTAGGTTTTTCATCTTTTTTTCTTTCTTTTGGTCTTTTGGGGTTTCGATAGAGAGAGAATCGGACATGGGTAGAGAAGGCATTAGTTGGAAGAGAGAGAAAGGGGGCGAGGTTTCCTCCTACTGCTGCTAGAGAGAATTATTTTCAGGGGTTTGCAGTAGCAGAGAGGAGGAAAGAAAGAGGAGGAGTAACGGTTAGGGTTTTGGGACTTTTATTGTGTTTTTTCTTTGAGTTTGGTCGTGGGTTGTTTTCTAGCCGTTCATTGTGAAAACCCTATTGGGTTAATGCTGTGGCCGTTCGATTTGACATGTAGGGTGGGTAATTAACGATTTCTCCCATAAAGCGTAAAATGTGATATTTTTGTTTGACTACGATATTTTTGTTTGACAAGCTGCTAGTAAGCCTAGTAGGCTGTTTGAAATGACTGAGCCAGTAGTGAGCTGTAGCCGCAAGCCCCAAGTGAGCTATAGTCGTGAGTCTGCGAGCTATGAGTTGTAAGGACATCCTCATTGAAGAGGTTATTAAAAGAGGTTATTGTCATGCCACTTCACCAACTCAATAACCTCTCTTTTAATAACCTCTTTCTCTTTACACCAACCTCTCACTCCCATTGAAAAAACCTCTTATAACTTTTTATATGGGGTCCACTACCTAATCAAACATTATTTTAAAGTTTCAACCCACATTATACAAACTAGTAAAAATAATATTAACATGGGCTTAATTAATAATGAATAAAAAAAATAGACAAAAATAACTAAAATTTTATAGAGTAAAGTAAAAAAAATAAATAATAATAATAATTAAGAAACAACATTCTTATTAAACTGATAACAATACCATAGCATTATATAACTTGACGATAAGAAAAACAAACAAAAAATTATGTAACTAATAATGACAAAAATAAAACCAGATTAAACAATAAATAAATTAACAATAAAATCAATTAATTATCATCGTCTTCGCCTCCAAAACGCACCCAAATATGCTCCACCAAATCAGTTCGAAGTTTACGATAGGTATTTTTGTCACGTAAATCAGCATGTGCTCGGAGGTATGGTCGGAATGTTGGAACTGATCCTTGTGTAGGCGGTGGAGGTCGTTCTCCTTCGTCATCCTCCCAATTTTCAGCATTTTCTCCCTCATCTTTAATAATCATATTATGTAATATGATGCAAGTATATTTTATGTCACTCAAGTTGTTCCGATACCAAAATCTACCTGCACCACGAATGATTGCCCAACGAGATTGGAGAACTCCGAATGCTCGCTCAACGTCCTTTTTTGCGGACTCTTGCTTTTCTTTAAATTTCTTCCTCTAAGGATCTTCGGGATGAGTAAAAGATTTCACTATTGTAGCCCATTCCGGGTAGATACCATCGGCTAGATAGTATCTTTTATCATATGTATGGTTGTTTACTGTAAATTGAATTGGAGGTGTCGTTCCTTGTAGTACGTCATTGAACAAAGGAGATTGGTTGAGCACGTTTATATCGTTGTTCGAGCCGGCAACGCAAAAATATGCATGCTATATCCATAGATCATATGAAGCGATTGCTTCAAGCATGATGGTGGGAACTCCATGATCACCACGAGTGAATTGGCCTTTCCATGTAACTGGGCAATTTCTCCATTCCCAATGCATACAGTCCAAACTCCCGAGCATACCAATAAAGCCATGCTTTTGAGAATGCATTGAAATTAAGCGGTGAACGTCATTAGCATTGGGCCTTCTCAAGTACTCTTCTTTAAACACCTCAATGACAGCGCGGAAAAATTTGAACAAGCACTGCACAATGGTTGTCTCGGCCATGCGGAGATACTCATCATAGTGATCTGTCGAAGCTCCGTAAGCCAATTGACGGATAGCAACTTTGCATTTTTTAAGTGGGGATAAACCCAATCGTCCATGACCATTGCGCCTTTGTTAGAAAAAGGGGTCGTGATTTGTAACGACTTCCACTATGTGAAGGAATAACGGCCTTCGCATTCGAAACCGTCTTCGAAAAAATCAAGAGGGTACACTGGTTCGGTAGCAAAATAGTCTTTGTAAAGTTGCTTATGACCGCTCTCACGCCCTCGCTCAATGTACCTTCGAGGTTGTCGACTTGGGATTTGAGCTTGTCGGCGTCTTTGCTCATGCTCTAGCAACATCGCCATCATTGTTTCATCAGTATCATCCATACACATGTCAAACAACAACTGACCATAATCAATATTGTTGGGAGAATCGGGATTTTGAGACATGTTGTAATGTGAGTTTGGGATGAATAATGGAACTGATAATGTTTGAGGCAATGAGATTGTGAGGGTGTGAGAAAATAGACTCTAATGTGCTTCTATTTATAAACTTAGCTAACGACTAGTTTTTGTACTTTTCAACTGATTATTTTTGTAACGGCTAGTTTTTGTACAACTTTTACTTTTACCTTTTAGTCATAACTTTTGTAACGACTAGAATTTATAACGGCTAATTTTTTTTGAATTTCAAAGTACGAATTATTAAATACGATAATAATTACTAAATCAAAAAGATAAATAAATTTGCAAATTATAAAATATTAGAAACTTTTACAACAAAAACGAGATAAACTTAAAATTTGCTAAAAAAAAATACATAAATTTATAAAAGGGTGATATATAAAAAAAAAATACATCAACATAAAAAAAATTTAAAGTGACATAAACTTAAAGTTTACTAAATCTTAAAAATACATAAGTTTAACAAGTACGAAATATTAAAAATTACAACTTAAAAAAATTTAAATGTCATGTTTGGTTCTAAGGATGGCGCACATGGCATTGTGCATAGCAAGTTGGTGCTCATTCATGGTGCTAGTGTCTTTTGTCAAAATTTCATACCCAGCACAAAATGTTTCACTTTCAGCCTTCCTCTTATATGTTTCCATAGACGAAAGTTTTTCCCTTTGATATGCTTCCAAAGTCGCCCACTTTTCTTCGAACATGTCATCACTAGAACTTTCCAATTTCTTTTTACCTTTGGCGTTCCTCTTTGCTGCCTTCTGGCCGATGGGGCGGATCTCCACTTCACTCTCATCATCGGTATGATCACTCGCATCTGGATTGGATGATGATGTGTACCCTCCAGATTCGTTGATCTTCTTCTTTTTCGAACTACTGGTTAAAGTATGTTGCGATACGACCCCAAAAACCACCACCAGTTTGAGTGTTTCCCACAACAGAATCAGTACTAATTGTGAGCCAGGAGCTAGCAAGCAACCTGTCCTCCTCGACGCTCCATTTGCTTGTCACGCTTGTTGACATCGGTAACGTGGGCATCTTCATTGAGATTTATATGTCCCAAACCCGGTGTGCCATGAGGTGGACCTTGAGACTCGGCAGATGATGGTGTTGGTGATTCTTGTAATGAACTCATGGCTGATTGATTTGAAAATTGAAACATGTAAGGGCCAGGGGTGAATATTTGAGGTGAATTAAAGTGTTGTGGTGTTTGGAATGGAGGGATAGAAGAATTTTGGAATTGGATATTTTGAGGGGATGGAGAATTTTGTAAAAATTGGTTGTTTGAATGTGTTTAAGAATTTTGTGGGTTTGGATTTTGAAAATATCCAAATAATGGAGCATTTAAAAAATTACTCCATTCACCTCTATTATCACTCATTTTGATAACTGAATGAGATATAATAATTAGAATTTAGGAAATAAAGAAAGGTTTAGAATTATTTATTTTTTTGATAAGAGAGGTTCAGAAATATTGAAAGAACTAGGTAGTGTAAAAAATTAGAAAGTTTACCTCGCTGTTTATAGATAAATTTTTACATAGTTTATTTTTTTCTTCATGATAAATAGTAATTTTAACGATTAAAAATTAAATTCTCACAGCTTTGTGGGATATTATTACCGTTTAGAAATAAACTGGTGCAAATTATGGGTAACGGCTACAAAATTTGATTGATTAGATCAGTACATTAAATGAATGGTAATATGGGAAGGGGGGACCAGCCACATGTCACATTCACTCATTGCAATGGAGAGGGGACCAGCCACATGTCACAATTCTAGGTGTTGTGACCCATGTGAGAATTAAGCCAAAAGAAGGCCATGCGCCTATTCGACACGCGCTTGCCGGACTCCCTTGTTTCAGCTTCACACGTGATTAGTTTGCTAGACAATGGACTTTCATCTTCCTTTTATTTTTTTTGCTAAGGAGCGCTCATTGCTGAATGAGCTGCTCTATGGCAGAGACCCAAAAACCTCCATCTCCATTGAAACATTGAGGTTTTTGGTTCTGTCAAATCTGCAATAACCTCCCCAAAAAAGCTTATGGGGATGCTCTAAGTTGTAACTTGCAGTTTTAAATGACGGAGCCAGTAGTGAGCTGTAGTCGCAAGCCCGTAAGCGAGCTGTAGTCGCGAGCCTACGAGCTATGAGTTGTAAGTTGTATGTAACTTGTAACTTAGAGTTTTGAGTTGTAGTTGTGACCTGTGAGATAGTACAAATTTATCTCTTACAAAATGAGCTTGTGACGACTAAAAAAAGTTAAACTACCCTAATAAACTTGTCTATCAAAAAAAAAAAAAACAAAACATTTGGGACCTTTTCTTCCCCAAAAAACTTAAAACACTTTTCGATCAAATAAAAATTAAAAAAAGAGCTAAACTCTTGCATTGAAAAAAGAAACATAATACTCTTTCAAGAAATCTCGAAAACTCCCTGTTAAATAGTTGTAGTTGCTAATTGGTTTGGACATTTAGAATTTTAGGTGGTACAATAGCTTATAAAAACCCACAAACTAGTGAAATAATTGGCTCGATATCTCTTTACTCCATTTTGAGTGGTTTAATAATGTATTTTCTCTTTTTCCATTTATAGACTTTCTGGTCATAGATTGATATAATCAAGGCATTTTTTGAAAATCAATAAAAATAAATAACAATGATAAATGTTACACGTTCTTTAGAATATTTAGAATGTCATTGCGACACGTATAAGTAAGGATCTCTAGTGTTTTAAAAAGGTCGGAGTTCCTCACTCCTTTAGTAAGATAAATTCGGTGGTGAATTTTAACCCTAGGGCATGGGTGTTCATAGCTCTTTCTTTATTCATAAACTTGCTATCACTCCCCCATTATTTATACTAGTTTTAAAGCCCGTGCGATGCACGGATTGAGTGAAATGTCTGTGAATTAATATTTATCGGTGAAATATTGGCAAAAATTCATAAATAATTTATAGTTAGTTATAATTATATATGCGGGTTAGTATATATATTTTGTGTATATATGTAGAAAGGAATACATATTTATGAACTATACCTATGTCAAGTTTCTATCAAACTCTTTGAACCTCAAAATAAGTTTCTATCAAACTTTTATGCATGCGCTGAAGGTTAATAGCCTTTGTAACTTATATATTTTGTAATCAATTAATTATACATGCACATGTACTACATATCAATGTCAGAAAATTAAAGAGATAAAATACATACAATTGATACTACCCTGGCCTATTTGTGGAACCAAAATAAACGAACTACAATTCCTTTATTTATTTTTTTGTATAATCATACAATTTAAAATTGTTGTCCAAACCAATATGAAATAAAAAGCATTTTAAGGCTTCTATGGAAATTCATTTGCACTTGTAAACCAAGTGCACTACCTAGAGTATATAAGATGAGCCTTGAATCAATACAACAACTAGTCATTAAAACTTACAGGTTGTAGCGTAACACTGTCATTGTATCGAGCAAGTAACAAATTAATTTCTCATACTATAAGCCGGTATAACGACCCGGCCTAGCTAAGTGATTAATTATGCTTAATCACGATTAGGCCCAAGATTAAAGCAGGATTAATATAAATAATATTGCATCATTTATTTATAATTAAGTTGTCCGGGTTGTTACCGCCATATCCATCCGAGGGTGGATATTAGGCTTAATGAAAAGTAGTTTACATAAACATCCAACAAGAAAATAAAAACTAGATTATTACATATAAACATGTCTTCACAACCAAGCAACCAAAGAAGGAACATAAGGCCTTGATCCTTCCCATGCATACACGTTCCACCATCAAACTGCTCCAAAACGTTACCACGCATTCAATACAAAACAAGAGAGAAAATTAGCGGAAAGCTAAGTAATTTCACCCCATTTCGTAAAAATAATAATAGAGTTATATTAGATTAAATAATCGTAGTAATTAATAAAAATAGGTAAAGGATATAAATAACCTTTGCAAGCCTCGGTTAGGACATAGACATTTATAATAATAAGATCGTTAGTTAAAAAGTATGCGTATATAAATATATATATATACATATTACTTGTATTGAAGCATATACATATATAAGCACATATGTATATATATGTACGCATACTCGAATATTTAGAAATGGTAATAATAATTATAGATTTCAACATAGTCTTCCCTAGTCCATAATTGAGTATTAGAAAACCTAATGTTAAAACTTAAATTAGACTATCTCTCTTAATTTCGAAGGTTAGGTGATATGGAAGAGCATGCATGTCTTGGCTATTCAATATACAAGCCAAATCAATCATTTATGACCTTTAGTCATATTCATCACCATAATATATCATCTTGGCCATTTTGCCATATAATCATCATTTAGACTTATAGTCTCAATATTTCATATACTTGGATATTATACCCTACAATTTCATTTTATAGTGAGCTCACTTCTAAATTCTAAGGGCGCTACTCTTAGAATCATATCACAAAAATGCATATCCATGTATATTCATATATATAAAAATTACATGAATAAGACTTAGGGTTAGTTGCATGTCCATATTTACTTACTATATGAATAAGTCTTATAATTGTTCTTCAGCATAATCTCTCTTTGAACATAATTACCGAATTGAATTACGTTTATAATCCAATCTTTCGTTTATTGAGTCCATTTCGAAGCATAGGTCATTAACATATTAATTCATGACCTTGTACCATGACCTTAAGACATCTCTAACCCTTATAAATATCTCATTCAATTAATTAACTCATGGTATTAATCAATATAGTTTATTATAACCATATTTATTATATATATATATATATATATATATATATATATATATATATATATATATATATATATATTAATTTAAAAAGGTATCCATACTTTATAAGTGAAGTTCATAAAGTTTAAAACTTTTTGAAAATAAACCCTCAATAATCCATATATCATTCGGTACATATAAACATCCAAGTATTAATCAATATAGTTTATTATAACCATATTTATTATATATATATATATATATATATATATATATATATATATATATATATATATATATATATATTAATTTAAAAAGGTATCCATACTTTATAAGTGAAGTTCATAAAGTTTAAAACTTTTTGAAAATAAACCCTCAATAATCCATATATCATTCGGTACATATAAACATCCAAGTATCATTAAATTATTTCATATTTTCGAAATCAATATAGGCGAAATACATAAATTAAGATTTAATCATCAATCATCAAATATGAGTTTCGAAAGCTAGAGAGGAAAAATAATGGACATGAAAAATTACCTTTTGAAGATTAATCACAAGCTTGGTCTCTCTCTTTTCCTTTCTTCTCCCTTAACCGAACCTCCCTAAGGATTTTTAAGTCCAAAAATCAAATTAATTCTCTAAAATTTAATCCTTCTTGTTTATATTAAATGGATCTTTATAAAGTCCCATTTTCTCATTATTTTCGGATATTTGGGTATTTTAGGTGAAATTTCTAATTTTAGGGTTTTACTTTGTTATTTTCAAAAATTCTTATTTTAGGTCCAAATTGTCCAAATCGACATGCAAATACGTAGCGACTTATGATTTAACTAGATAATCACGATTAAGCTTGATTTAATCAAAAATGTCAAAATTTTAAGGTCCTTGCTTAGGTTTTCCATGATTTTGTTTTATTTTATTTGATCTTCATAATATTTGACTAAAGAGGGCTAGGGATTCCTTACCTCACTTGACTTTCCTTTGTGTGAGCTTCAATTTGTGAATTCTTGAACTTTGATAGTTGAGTTCGGTTTTGAACCAAGAGACGAAAGATTCAATGAGTTATTTCATTTTGGAACTAAGATTAAAATGATTTTCATAATTTATTTAAGTTAAGTTTCCTTACCTTTCTTTTCTTCTTCTTCCTTCTCTCTTTCTCTCGGTTCTCTTTCTCTCATTGTTTTCTTTTTCTGATTTTGGAAGGTTTGGGAAGTGAGAGTTTTGGGGGTTTGAATTTACAAAATGGAAAGAAGTGATTTTTGGTGTTTTGTGCTTGGGGGATTTTGGCTGGTGTAATGAGGGAAGGAGGAGAGTTTACTTGTGTTGCTTACCAAAATGTTTGGGGAAGGGAGAAAGTAAAAAAAATCTGATATAATGATTATTATAGGTAAGGCTAGAATTTTTGGTGATTGGGTAGTTTTTGGGGTGATTTAACTCTTCACTTTATTTTCTTTTTTTTTCTTTCTCCTTGATGCACGGCTCTCCCTCTCCCTCTTATAGCTGAATTTCTTTAATTTTTTAATTGCTTCTATCTCTATTCCTCTCTACTCCTCTAATAAGCAAAATGGCTGAAATTTCCCTTCTTAGTTTGCACATGTACAAACCGTAGGCTATAAGAGGAAACCATGGTTTTTATTTTCTTTTTTTATTCTAAAATTGGTATGATTGCCACCTAGGTAGACACTTGTCTAAGTGAAATATTTTTAGAATTTTTGAGAGGTATAAAATATTGAAATGTGCATGTTGAGGAATAGTGTCAAGTTTTGCAAAAACTCTCCATTTGCTTCCTACGGCAATCCAAGTAGTTTTGGAATTTTAGTTTAGCTTTAGTTGTTTAGTTATAGGTTAATCAAGTGTTTAACAAAATCCTAATGATTTCGTGCAATGTAGTCTTAATCGTGAAATCAAACAATAAAAAGGATATTAACAAAAATATAAAGAGGAATTCTTTATGCCTAATCTCATGATTAAGATTAAATTAGCTAGTTTAAAGACTAATTAAAAGTTTTAATTTTTCGGGTTATTACAGTCTACCCCCCTTAAAATAAGTTTCGTCCCGAAACTTTAAATAGGCTAACCTTCAGAACAGAGGTACAGGTATTTTGCTTGCATATCTGCTTCCGACTCCCAAGTTGCTTCTTCTAATGTCTGGCTTCTCCAGAGTTCTTTGACCAGTGGGGTAATCTTGTTCCTCAGTTTTCTTTCTTTGTGATCTAAAATGGCCACCGGTATTTCATCATATGACAGACTTTCAGTCATCTCTAATGGCTCGGGTAGTGGAGTCTAGCTTTCGCGGATAAATGTTTTCGGAGTTGGGATACATGAAAGACATTGTGCATGTTCTCATATTCCGGGGGTAATTCAATTTTGTAGGCTACCTCACCGACTCGTTCAATTATTCGGTAGGGTCCTACGTATCTAGGGCTCAACTTTCCTTTTTTCCCAAATCTTTTTACTCCTTTCATTGGTGATACTTTAATCATGATTTCATCCCCGACTTGAAATTCCAAAGGTCTTCTCCTCTTATCAGCGTAGCTTTTCTGTCGGTCTTGGGCTGCCTTCAGCTTGTCTTGGATAATCCTGACTTGTTCCATTGTATCATACACCAGGTCGGGTCCTAACACTAAAGTCTCGTTGGTTTCGACCCAACACAAGGGACTCCGACATTTCCTCCCATAAAGAGCTTCATAAGGGGCTCGATCAATAGTGGCGTGGTAATTGTTGTTGTATGAAAATTCTACCAAAGGCAGTTGTTTCTCCCAATTCCCTTGAAACTCTAAAGCACAATACCTCAGCATATCTTCTAATGTCTGAATGGTTCTTTCAGTCTGGCCGTCAGTAGTTGGGGTGAAAAGCCGTACTAATCTTAAGTCTTATTCCGAATGCGGCTTGAAGTTTTTCCCAAAAATGAGATAAGAAACGAGTGTCTCTATCTGAAATGATATTCCTGGGTACTCCGTGTAATCTGACAATTTCCCTTACATAAGCATCTGCTAATTGATTTAAACTCCAAGTGTCTTTCATAGCTATAAACCTAGCTACTTTCGTCAATCTATCCACTATCACCCAAATGGTATTCATTTCTCTCACCGTAGTAGGCAATCCAGTGACAAAATCCATTGATACAGAATCCCATTTCCACCCTGGTATCTCTAAAGGTTGCAGTAACCCTCCGCTTTTCTGGTGTTCACTCTTCACTTTTTGGCAGGTAAGGCATTTGGCTACAAAGTTGGCTACATCTTTCTTCATACCTCTCCACCACAAATAGGGTCGTATATTTCTATACAGTTTGGTATTCCCTAGGTGTATTGAGTAAGGGGTTTTGTGAGCTTCACTCAAAATTCTCTCTCGTAATTCCTTACTTTGTGGGACACATAACCTCCATTTGAATTTCAAGCTACCATCTTCACATTCCTCAAACTCTTTTTCTCTCCCTTCTTTTATCAACTCCTTGATTTTCAAAATCTCGGGATCATTTTTCTGAAATTCTCGAATTTCATCAAACAATGTGGGTTTGAGACTACGCATATGGATGATCTCCCTAGGTTCACCTGGTTTGACTAACTCGAGGTTCATCTGTTGGATTTCTTTTGCTAAAGGACGAGGCGTAGAATGATTAGTTTTTCTACTAAGCGCATCAACCACAACATTGGCTTTCCCTTCATGGTATCTAATCTCCAGGTCATAATCCTTCAACAATTCTAACTATCTCCTTTGTCTTAAGTTCAACTCTCTCTGGGTAAAAATGTACTTCAAGCTCTTGTGATCAGTGTATAAGAAACACTTAGCTCCGTAAAGGTAATGTCTCCAAATTTTCAAAGCAAAGACCACGACAGCTAACTCCAAGTCATGGGTAGGGTAATTAACCTCATGTGGTTTTAATTGTCGGGACGCATAGGCTATTACCTTACGGTTCTGCATGAGAACGCATCCTAACCCATTTTTAGAGGCATCACTAAACACTTCATAATCTTCCTCTTCGTTTGGTAAGGTTAAAACAGGTGCAGTAGTTAACTTGGTTTTCAGTTCTTGAAAGGCCATCTCACATTCAGGACTCCAATGAAATTTTGCGGTTTTTCTCAAAAGTTTGGTCATAGGTTGGGCTATTCTGGAAAAATTCTTCACAAATCGCCTATAATACCCAGCCAATCCCAGAAAGCTTCGAATCTCGGTAATATTGGTAGGGTTGGACAATTCTTTTACTGCCTTAATCTTTTCTGGATCTACTGATATACCCTCTCTAGAAATCATGTGTCCTAAAAAGGCTACTTCCTCAATCCAGAATTCACACTTCGACAATTTTGCGTACAGTTGATTTGCTCTCAAGATTTCTAAGACTATCCTCAGGTGATTTGCATGTTCTTCCCTAGACTTAGAATAAATAAGAATGTCATCAATGAAGACTATGACAAATTTGTCTAAGTATGAATGAAAAGTTCTGTGCATAAGGTCCATGAAAGCTACAGGTGCATTGGTCAAACCAAAGGGCATTACTGTAAATTCACAATGACCATATCTAGTCCAAAAGGCTGTTTTTGGTATATCTTCCTCCTTAATTCTCAACTGGTGATATCCCGACCTTAAATCTATTTTCGAAAATACTCCCGCGCCTTTGAGTTGGTCAAATAGGTCGTCAATTTTGGGTAAAGAATATTTATTTTTGATGGTGACCTTATTTAACTCTCGATAATCTATTCATAACCTTAAACTTCCGTCCTTCTTTTTCACAAACAGCACTGGGGCTCCCCATGGTGAAAAACTCGGTCTTATATATCCCTTCTCTAATAATTCCTCTAACTGATTTTTCAATTCTTTCATTTCAGCGGGGGCCATTCTATATGGTGCTTTCGAAATCGGGGCCGTTCCGGGAATTAAATCAATGGTAAACTCTATGATTCTTTTCAGGGGCATTCCGGGTATTTCTTCGGGAAAGACTTCAGGAAAATTTGAAACGACAGGTATTTTGACTAAGTCATTTTCTTTTGGCGTTGACTCGGTTAAGGCACTAAGATAAGCTCGAAATTCTTTTCTAACTTGTGTAACACCTACTTGAGATAAATCCCCGGTTTGTGGTCTGGTGTCTACCCCTTTATATGTGACTCTTTCCCCCGAAGCAGTTTCTAAGATGACCTCTTATGAAAGACAGTCAATTCTAGCATGGTATCTACTAAGCCAGTCCATTCCCAATATGGCATCAAAATCTTTCAAATCAAACTGTATGAGATCCCCAGGTAAATTTTTGTTGGTTATGTATATGGGACAGTTTCAGAATAACCGGTCACAGGTTACTGATATTCCTCTAGGTGTTGTGGTGTAATCTTATGTGATGTATTTGGGATTAATTTATTTTTCTAGCAAAATATTGTAGCTAAGAATGATCTAGATGCACCAGAGTCAAATAATACTACAGCAGGGTGTGAGTATATGAGAAATGTACTAGTGACAACATTGGGGTTGGTATCGGCTTCTTGGTGGTTCATTACATGGATCCGACCTTTGTTGTTTCCCGTAGTTTGGCTGGTACTAGCCAAATTCCCTGGTTGTTGGATCATGGTTCTATGGGTAGTGGTGGTGTTCCTCTAGTCTCTCACTCCTGCCAACTAATTTCCATTTCCTTGATCATTGTTCCAGTTGCGGTTGCCATTTTGGTGGTTCCTCCTATCATAGCTTCCTTCATTCCTTGTCGACTTCCTGAGATAACACTCATTTGCTTTGTGGCCTGGTTTTCCACAAATGAAGCAGACAGGTTTCACCACACATGGCTTACCGGGATGGGTCCTTCCACAACGAACACAAGTTCTAGCACTTCCGCCATTCCCGTTCCTTCTAAAACTTCCTCCAAAATGAAAACTCCCAAACTTCTTATGCGGACTCCTTGATCTTTTCCTTCTCCAACTTTCTCCTTCCGAACTTACGCCTTTCTCCCTCAAATTTTTGTTTCTCTCAAACAAGGCCTCACGCCTCTCCTGAATTCTCTCCATGTTGATAGCTTTGTCATACGCTTCCTAGAATGTCTTTGATGAGCCTGCAACTAGTTCTTGGATGCGCCAAACAAGGCCATCCTCAAACCTCTCCATTCGTTCTTGCTCATCTTTCACCATGTTTTCTGCAAAGCGGGACAATTCATTGAATTTTGCAGCATATTCAGTGACACTCATCCTTCCTTGCCTCAAGTTCTCAAACTCTTGTTGCTTTCTCCTCCTTAGGGACCTAGGGTAAAATCTCTCTCTGAATTTCTCCTTAAACTTTTCCCACCCAAATTCTTCCTCACTAAGATAAGTCTCCTTAATCACTTGCCACCAATCGTCGGCTTCTTTCCTAAGATAATACTGACCACAACTGATCATATGATCCTTAGGACACCCTATTGCTTCAAACAGCTTCTCCATATCTCTAATCCAGTCTTCTAGCAACAAAGGTTCCACTCCTCCCTCATATGTTGGTGGGTGGTGATTAGCTAAATTTTTTAAGAGTATGGCCTGCGGTTCCTTAACTCCACTCCCTACTTTTTCTTTCTTTTTCTCACCATCCTCCAATTGACTCTTAATTGTGGCACCAAAATATCGACATAAGGTTTCTAAGGTCTCCAAACGCTCTCCTCTAGGTGTTTCCTCATTGGTGGGGTTCGAAGTTGCTCCGGTCATGGTTACCTCTTGTTCTTGCGTCATTCTTGCTATATTTATGAAAATTTTAGCATATTAGTTTAAGTAGATGCGTGTATATATATAAGTTGTACTCTATTTTTAGGAGGCATCTAAGTCTAATTGCTTATATAATTGTAAGTTATTCATATAGTCTTACCTACTCATATGAGTCATGCATAGTTCTAATGTCAATTTCTCTATGTTCATCTAGTCATGCGCATATAGGCTAAGCACAAAACAGAAATTCTAAGCTAAACTAAACTAAATACATAGCAACGTAACTTACATGTTTGAGTCTTACACATTCTTACAACATAATAAGAGCTACTTACGCCTTTGTAGCTTTACAATCACATAGCCGACATACCCAAAATACATGCATTGGCTAATATCATCAATAGGGCCGATTATATCACAAAGTTCTTAGCCACAAAAGACAATCAAGTTACCCTCGTGGTATTGAATCTCCAGATCATAGTCTTTAATCAACTCTAACCACCTTCTCTGACGCATATTCAACTCCTTCTGAGTAAATATATATTTCAAACTTTTATGGTCAGTACAAATTTTACAGCTAACTCCATATATATAGTGTCGCCATATCTTTAAAGCAAAGACAATAGCAGCCAATTCCATATCATGAGTCGGATAATTCTTCTCGTGGATTTTCAATTGTCGGGACGCGTAAGCTACAACTCGCCCATTTTGCATAAGCACACAACCTAACCCATTCTTTGAAGCATCGCTATAGACCTCAAACCCTTCTGTACCTGACGGTAGTGTTAGTACTGGTGCAGTAGTCAACCTTTTCTTGAATTCCTTGAATGCCTCTTCACACTTGTCAGTCCACACATATTTCGTTGTTTTCTTCATCAAGTTTGTAATCGGCTGGGCTATCTTGGAGAAATCTTTGACAAACCTCCTATAATAGCCAGCTAAACCAAGGAAACTTCTCACTTCTGTTACGTTTGTGGGTTGCGGCCAATCCATGATCGCCCGAATCTTCGAGGGATCGACAGCTACTCCCTCCTTAGAAATAATGTGCCCCAAAAATGCAACCTTATCTAGCCAAAACTCACACTTAGAGAATTTACCATAAAGCTTCTTTTCCCTTAATACATTCAAAGCTATCCTCAAGTGCTCTTTATGCTCTTCCTCGTTCCTCGAGTAAATCAAAATGTCATCAATGAAAACAACTACGAAGTTATCCAAGTATTGCTTAAAAGTCCTATTCATGAGATCCATGAATGCTGCAGGTGCGTTGGTCAATCCGAACGGCATGACTGTGAACTCGTAGTCTCCATAACGAGTCCTAAACGCTGTCTTTGGAATGTCTTTCTCGTCACCTGCAGTTGATGATAGCCCGATCGCAAGTCAATCTTCGAGAACACTCCAGCACCCTTCAATTGATCGAACAAGTCCACTATCCTAGGTAAGGGATACCTATTCTTGATCGTGGCCTTATTCAATTCTCTGTAGTCGATGCATAAACGCAAACTGCCGTCCTTTTCTTCACAAAAAGCACTGGTGCACCCCATGGAGAAACACTAAGTCGAATGTATCCCTTATCTAACAACTCTTGCAATTGAGTTTTGAGCTCTTTCATCTCTGCTGGTGCCATACAGTATGGAGCTTTCGATATCGGAGCAGTTCCTAGGATCAAATCAATCTGGAATGTAACCTTATGTTCTGGTGGTATGCCGGGAATCTCATCGGGAAACACATCTGGAAACTCCCTGACTATAGGGATCTTCTCTAACTCTCTCTCTCGGATGTGCCTACATCATGCACAAAGCAAAGGTCAACTGGGTACCCTTTTCGAAGGTACGTCCTAGCTATCATTGTAGACACAATATTGAGTCCCCGCTTAGTCACTATCCCCTGGTAAGATATTCTATTTCCTTTCGATCCTCAAAGTGAAATCTTTTGGTCGTGACAATCTATTCGAGCTCGGTACTTACTAAGCCAGTCCATACCCAAAATAGCATCAAAGTCTGGAAGCTTAAATTGAATTAAATCTGCAGGTAGCTCCGTCCCAGCTATATTGACGGGAATATTAGGGTGTATTTTGGTGCAAGGTACAACCACTCCAGAGGGAATGGTAATTCGGGTTGTGATAGGTTTTGTGGATTTTATGCCAATTTTACTAACAAAAGACTCAGATATAAATGAATGTGATGCACCCGAATCGAATAAAACATAGGCAGGTGAAGAGTGGATGAGAAATGTACCCGTCATGACATTGGCCTCATCGGCCTATGCTTGATTCATGACCATGATTCGACCATTGCTTCCATTTCTGGCATTCTGACCCTTATTGCTGTTGCTCTGACCCCTGTTCATGTTCTGACCGTGTCGGCCCATGTTCTGGTGGTTCCTCTGATTGTTGCCCCCAGTTGGAGCCTGGTAGTTGCGCTGACCCTGGTAGTTGCGTTGCCCCTGCACATTATTGTCATTCCTGTAATTCTGGAATTGGTTTACCCCTCCTTGTTTCTTAGGACACTCAAATGATCGATGCCCCTTTTCTTTGCAGTCAAAGCATGTGACAGCGTTACCCTGACAATCCATTTCCGGGTGATCCTTCCCACAACGCTTACAGAGGTACACCCTTGGTCTCTAATTATACCCTTGGTTGCGCTGCTGGTTATTGTTGCGATTACCCCGTCCACTGTTACCTCGATATCCCTAACCTTGGTTTCCATTATTCCCCTGAAATCGCCTCCTGTCATAGTAACCCTGATCATTGTCGAACTTCCTCTTTCTCCAAAGCGCTTCCTCTTCTTCCTTCAGAATTCCAGCAAGAGTGCATGCCCGGTTATACACCTCGTGGAAAGTCTCAAAAGTGGCTCCTCCAAAAGACGTCCTAATGTTGAAGTTCAAACCGTTACAGAATTTCTTGGCCCTTGCCCTCTCATCAGGCACCAAGTCCGAAGCAAAACGAGCCAAGTCTTGAAATTTTATCGCATACTCCTCCACAGTATACTTTCCCTGTGACAGACGCAAAAATTCAGCGTACTTCTCATCTTTCAAGTAATCTGGGTAAAACTTATCTCGGAGGTTCCCTTTAAACATATTCCAATTGAAATTTTCCTATGCCATCAAAATAGCACTGTTGTTCGACCACCAGTCATCAGCATTTGTTTTTAAATAGTAGACAACAATATTTACTTTCTGGTTCTCTGGACAATCTGTAACCGTAAATATCTTCTCCAAGTCACGAATCCAGTTTTCCAATAAAGTCGGGTCCTCTTGTCCATCAAAAGTAGGTGGGTTATGGGATCTAATCTTCTTTGAAATTGAGGTTGGGGTCTCCTCATTCACATTATTGTTCTGGTTCTGTAAAGCAGCTGCGAGAGCTTGTTGGGATTGAGCAAGATGGTGCAAGATAGCATTTATGTCTAGGGCTGGGTTGGCCATTTCTCTTCTAGCACGAGATCGAGTACGATAGTGGAACATTCACTGTCTAACGGTAAAAACATTGGAATATTAAGACCATTATCTAAAGATTAGAATTTCATTTTAACTCAAGCTATGCCAAACATGGCCTTTCAGTTCCACAAATAATCCAGACAGCACATCCTCACAAATTTCATTCCATATCATTGGCATTCACAATTCTTTTTCCACACATGAAACATGATTCATGTATCCAACAGCACATATACATATAATCGCACATCAGATCATAATAGTATTCAGTTAGTCATAACCATCCCTCACACATAAGCATAACATTCCAAAACTTGCACAACTTGTAACCATAACACATAGAATTAATTAAGAATTCAGCTAATCATAGCCTTAGAAAGAATATAGTTCAAATAATTATTAAATGTAAAACACATGCACTTTTCAGCTTGTACACAGTAGCATTGTTCCTTATATTCACAGAATCGTCTCCAAATACTGCTAGCACTAACTCTGAGTACTTCAAAAATCCACCACTAGCATAAAACTACCCACACTCGCCGGCTTTTATTTAGTTCTTTTAAATCCCCATCCTATTCTTATTTATTTAATTCCATTTCCTAGTTTATACACCAATATAGATTAGTGTTTAATTTTCTAAACCTAGGCTTTGATACCAATTTGTAACACCCCGGGTTTTCTAAATTATAAATAATCAAAAATGACTAAACTCTCGCCGAAAATAAGGCAGAGTTTCCTTTGTAAATAGGCATCCCAAGTTATCGACAATCTGAAACCTGCTTAAACAGAAGATAATAAATATAAAATCCAACAGCGGAAGACTAATATCCAGGGAGTCACCGCCACACTCACTCATGCAGATGAGTGCAAGGCTAAACAATAGTAAATCCTCAAAATAAAGCTCCTCAAACATCAGTGCTAGTGGTCTAAAACATAAATAAATCCAACCCAACTAACAATAATAAATAACCATTACAACTGATTGACTTAAACCAACTAATATCCAAACTAGACAAAAATGTTTATAAACTAAGATAACTGCTTTTGGAATTTGTCGTCACTCACCACCATCCTAATCACATCACCTGCAAAAATGTAAGAAGTAGAGGAAAACACAAAGAAAGAAAATCAGCAAAAGCTGGTAATCCAACTCTACCCGTAAATTCATTTGGAAAACCCTTACCTTATTTTCGAAATTCTTTTATTTGAAATTCATTTCATGCACAATTAATCACATAATCAAGCATGCGCAAAATCATAACAATATTCATTTATTTAATTAGCCAGCTTGTTTAGAGGGAAGAGAACGGCAAGAGATCGCAAGTTCATCAATATCAACATTCAGGACAATGCTGATCACAAATCAAATCAAATCAAATCAAATGACCAAGTCCCTAGTGTGCACACTCTCCTAGCCCTATGGGATTTTCAAGACCGTAGTCTGCCATAGTGGTTCATGGCTAGGAGAAGATTGATTACCCCAAGTTCATGAGTAATCAAAATAATCTCATAAGAGGGTTTGTGGGAGACCTGCCCCATAAATCTGCTCTCATAAGTTGCATGTGTTCATAACCCTTAGGGGATCCTACCTAAAAGAGTTTTTGCCCTCGACATAGTTTTAAGATAAGTGTCCATACTCAAATAAATAATCACATAAACAACCAAGTTAATTTCAATACATGATAACCAAGTTTCCAACAATGGCACAAGCCATCTCAAGACGATTCCAACCGATGATCATTATCAAACTCATATATCCATACTTCACCATAGCTTATACAAAAGACAATAATAAGTGTTCACCATTCATATCATTCTTCTCACATGGATAATCTTACAGCTTATAAATATTCATTCAATTCATGCTACTAAAACAAATACCATTCAACCCCAACCCATAAATCATTATACATACAATTCCCGTCAACTAATCATAAGCATGCTTGCAATTTATTTATTCAATACCATAACCATGCCCATTGCATATATCAAGTTGCCTCACCAAATAGCATGCTTTTCACACTTAGCACATTATAAACTTTTCATTGGGGTTGAGAAGAATAGTAGACACGGAATTACCTTCGTCCACGCTCACAAGACACTAGCGTTAGCTCCTAACTATCATTTTGGGCGACCTCGGGTTCTATAACATCCACAAATAAAAACTAATCAATAACTTGCTTTCTAACCACTAAAACTTAATAAAAACAAGGTTTACTTTCTGTTTTTACAAACTCTAATATCCTGAAATTATTTTTCTGAATTCCCAAAACAGTTTTTCTTCCCAAAATTTCAGCTCAACAAAATAACCAATTTACACCCCGAAAAACTAATTTAAACACCCACAAACTGTACCTGACGCCACAGGTCACCACTACTGCCGATGGCCGCTGGTTGACAGCCACCAGCAGGCTGTCCAGCAGCCCCAACAGCAGCCACCAGCAGTAACAGGACAGCAGTAACAGAACAAGAAAAATCTGTTTTTCTGTTTCTTTGTTTTACAAAATTCCAGAAAATCTAAACTAAAATTACAGCAACAATTCACCAACGAAATAGGTTTGTGAATGACTAAATTATTTCCAAAATAAATCAAATTCGGATTTTTCATAAAAACCAATTCTTTTCATGCTTTAATATTTCCAAAATACAAAACTAGGCCCAATTTAATCAATCAAAACCCTAAAATAGTAATCCCCCATGATTTTTATGCATTAAACTATACAAGAATCAAACCCAAATACGAATTTCACAATTCAAACAAAATCTAAGGTTCTCAAGCTTTTTTCCTCAAAACAAAACTAGTAGAATTGAACCCAAAACTGAAAAAGATAAATAAATACTTTTTTTGAAGAAGAAAGGAAGATTGTTAATCCTTGATTGCAAAACAGTTGAGAAAGACAAGAACTTGATGAATTGATTTGATGAGAGGCAAAGAGAAAAGAAGAGTAGAACTCTCTGTTGTTGTTTTTTTTTTTACGTGAGAACTGAGAAGGAGAAGGTTTCCTTTTCCCTTTTGTTTTTGTTTTTAACTGGCTAGCAAAGAAAGAGATGAAAAGAAACGTGAAACAAAGTGAAACCAATTTTTGATTTTAGCCCAAACACAATTTAAAACCCATCAAACCACTAAAAAGCTGTTTTTTATTTTATTTAGAATAAAAATCCGAAAATCCCCTTTTTCTTTTCCTTTAAATACTAAAATCCAAAGTCAATAAATATTTTACCAAAACAATGACCGAATAAAAGAATTCCAACCAAATCCGAAACTATTTAGATAAATAAATGCTAACTGGAATATGCACAAATTCGTTTAAAAGATTAAAAACTAGTTATTGAAAATGAATAATTAATGGGGTATTACAACTACAGTCGCTCAGATTGATCGACGATGATACCATGTTATCGCTAATATCAGGTGGCCAAATAGGAAGGGTGTCGTCAGAACTAGGCGGCTCTTTGTGAATACAGTCACTTGGTTTGGGCGACAACATCACAAATATATTGCCCAATTAAAGTGAATGTGGTATTTGTTGGGGCAACAGAGAAGTACAAAGAAGGGGGAAAGGTTACTAGCTAGTCTCTGTATTTTAATTATTTAGAGAAATCAATGTGTAGAATAACTAGGCTGATAATTGGGCATCCAATTATCTCAGCTAAAGCAGCAAGCAAACCCAAAGGTTCACTTTGGTTTTCAAGTCAGGTTTTCTGCAAACTTAAGAGAATTCATAGTGCTGAACCACCATATTAAGGTACTACACATGCTTAAATCCTCAAACGTATGCAGTTGATTAGTTGCTCTATGGAAGATGACCAAAAAAGCAAGTGAAAGGGATGGAAGTAAAAAAAAAGCTGCTAAATCTTCATCTGGACAGGAAATACAATCGCCCAGTTAAAGCGACAACATCGAAATTAAATCACCTGACTATGGCGACAACATGGAAATACAGTCGCCCGACTTTGGCGACTGTATTCCCCAATTAGAACTTTTTTGGGCGGTTGTAGCAGGCAAAGAAATTTGCCCAGAAATTCATTAAGAGATTATTGTGTCTATTAGAAGCTAGGTAGTCATCATTTGGACATCATATATTCTGCTAACACAGTATTGTACAGAACATACATAGATTATACCACACATCATGACATCAAATTCTTATTATATTCTCTCTCATCTCATCAATGGGGATCACCTCAACCGTTTTCAACGCTGATCAATAATGCAACATGGTTGGGGTGGCGATGATTCATACCAATGAAATGGCCAAGTGGGCAAAAGATGTTGGGGTGAATTATAAATGGGTGATGACACGCATTCACATTAGCTTCAACTGAGTGGGAGCTTGGGGGAGGACTGGAGGAGATAGAGAGAGAGGGAGCTTGGGGAAGAGAGAAAAGTGGAAGGGAGAGTGCTAAATTAAGACAAGGGTATATGGGTCTTTTTGTCTCAAAAGATATTGTATTTGTTCAAAAACCCATGTGTGGATATAGAAGATTTTCCCCTAAAACGATGTACATGGCCGATCTTGATCGTTAGAGTAGATTCTCACAGTTGGAGATGGAGCGAAGATGGTCATGGTCATTGGAAGGTAGATTAATTTACCATGTACATCGTTTTAGGGGAAAATCTTCCATATCCACACTTTCATTTACAGTGGTCCCATGAGAGTTGTTTTCGAGAATGAGGTGGAAATACAAGTCGTAAGGGCCCCACCCTCACAACCTAATAAGTAGCTCGAGGGTTCAAATCCTTATTTATATAGGGAGATTAAAACCCCATTTACCTTTTCTTTAGGGAGGGCCTCCTTCACTATGAGACCGTCATCTCATCAAAGATGAATTAATTTGCTACCTGACATGTGGTTTGCGGGCTATTACATGCGTCCTTATAGCAAAAAATAAAATAAAATAAAATAAAATAAAATAAGATAAAAAAATAAAAAAATGTAGCATGTATCAGTCGTGGGTCAATTCAACATCTTATAAGATCACCCAATTGAAGACTTGGGCCTAGTTCCTTTTTAGTACTCCATCCATCGGCTTCTCTTTAAGTTGTGGGCTTTCGGACATTTGAATTGCTCTCCCAACATGCATATGGTTTGCTGCTCAAAGCTTGACGTCCCTTCAAATTGTTGCTGGTTGCACTTGCACCTTGCAAGGTTGCAACTCTCTTTAGCTGGCTAACCGGAGACGAGTGGCAGCGTCAGTTGCCGGGCCAGTCATTTGTAGAATTTGGGTAAATGGCAATTTTTGGAACCTTTACAGTGTTGTGATCGTTGATCGAGTTCAGCTGTTCACTAGGCATGTATTTCTCAATATAACTGTTCCTCAAATTGATGAACATTTAATTTAATTTAGTACTATATCTATTACTTTCAAATGTCTGTTAAGTATGTTGCAATTGAACCCCGAATCACAATCTCTTGATAATGATTTGAGTTATGATTTCTCGTCAAGGCCATAAAATTAACTTCTTGAAGATGTTCTGAGACCCTTCCAAGTTCCATCAATTCAGTGGCTTCAATAGCTGGTTAGCATTATTACATTACATGTCTGTTTATATTATTAGGGTTGTTCTAACTTGTAAGTGCTTGTGTGTTCTATAGCAAAGTGCTTGTGTGTCACTTTAGAGACATATACCATATAACTATACAGACACAGTGAAGGTTACCATGATTCCTGCACAAAAAATTGAATGACACACAAAGGTGTATGCCTGTGTAGGACACTGACTTTCGAAACTCGCTCGAAAGTAGAAAAATGTATAAGAATAGCTCAATACGCCGACCTGTTGGACACTTTGATATGCACCTTCATTCTAGCAGCATATGGCAACTAAGAAAAGCATTCCCCTTTGTTCCAAAACTGAACAGCCCATTGGGCTCCTAAAGACACTACTTATGGAATGGATTACTATTAATACCCCCAAAGGCAAAACATTATGGCAACTAAGAAAAGCATTCCCCTTTGTTCCAAAACTGAACACTCAAAAACCTCTGCGAATACACCATAACAAGTTCCCATAAACCTATAAAAGCCGAGATATCTCCTCATCTACAAAACAGAAAGTCTAAAAATAGGCCGAAAAAACTCCTTGAACCATAATCAGAACCCCTCAATGTTAAGAAAAAACCACTGAATTACAGTATTACACTACTCTCTTCCTAGTTTTGCTGCTATATTCTAGCACTCCTAACTTCGGCGAGATGTTTAAACACCTCAAGATCATCCTCAGACTTTGCGCTTCCTTATGTTCACTTTTGCTCCATCATCAGTGCATCATTTTCACCGAAGTTCACCAACTGCTTGGTCATTTACTAATTTAATTACTGCTGATTTATTTTTCACTTCGTCTTATCAATATAATTGATTTTCACTTCTGTGTAAGACCGCTCTTATCCTCCCTAATCCTCATATCATATCTGTACATAAAGTTGGAATGACTGAAAACCAAGCAATTAACTTGAATTCTTGAAGGGCATGTGGGTCTGAGAGGTGAAGGATCTAGTTGAAATGATCTAATCATAAAAGCGGAAGACAACTAAAAAACAGAAATCTTAACGGGTCATTAAATACACATAAATATACCTCTTGATGCGTGCCTCGTTGATCGATTAAATATCGATAGGTGCGAATAAGGATTCCAAGTGCTTCCAAAGACCTAGTTCCACCTCCTTCTCTTCTATTTAAACTGTAGGCCAGACTATTAGGGCTTCCAAAGACCTAATAACTGACTACTACACATAGTGGGCTTTCCCTAGGTTGGCCCACTTACCGGTCTCTCTTTATTAATTAATTAATGCGACTCCTAGGTCCATTAACTAATTATTGATCCATCGATTACTTAAGCGTGTGACCCGTTAGGCCCATCGCATTTAGTAGTTGGTCCGATCCAATCGGCCCGATTTATCGTAAGCGGTCTCTAGCTAAACATTACGATCTACTAAATCGACGAGTTAACTATCTCTGAAGTTTAATCCCGAATTTTGCACCTTGACTGACAGGACATAAATCCTTCAATCTCCCACTTGTCCTTAAGACAAGTGTGCAAATCCATTCCCTTGTCACTTAATGTCTTGATGTGAACGTAAGGTAAGAAGTCTAGTCATCCTTACAATGTTCATATCTTTTCTTGATCCCGAATTGGATTGTTAAGACAAATGATTATCCAATAATCCATTTGAGCACGGCCATGCATTTCACAATCCCAATTCTACAAGAGGCCCATAAGACAACTATCCCCGTAGGGAGGACAATTCCCGTGTTGTGCATTCATGAATTCCAACATGATTTTCAATAATCCGGATGTATCCGTTATTGCCTCCTGTTACGCAGGCGTTAGGATTAATCACAGATTATCAATCCTCATGTCGTTATTCATAACCACTCAGGTTTGAGAAATGGTTCAAGATAGTTTTATGAGAGTCTAATATGACTACTTGTTCTTAAAGAACTCTCATGGTGGGTCTGTCCGATCATGAATTCCCAATTCATATCTATGCAAATGATCCATGACATCCCATGTCTCCAGCCCATGAAACAGGCACTGAGATCAACTTGCAATCTAATCATCACCGGTTATTAGAATCTATTTCTAACACCTAGATTAGGGACAAATAACCACAAAATCCAGTTCACACAAAAGAGTTTCATTATCCAAGACATCGTCTTGATAACCTATTTGGATATTTGTGTTATATTATTTTGGATTAATATTCAAAATCATACAGAAAACTGAATAGTACCAAAACTTTATTAATGTGATAAATGTACATAACAATGTTTTAATCATGAACACCATTTCATAATCTAAAACAATGAAGCTAAACATCTCCGAAGTGCTGAATCCCTATCGAAGCTGTGTGACTCTCGTGCTTGCCTGATCAAGCGGCTTAGTCAATAGATCAGCGACATTCTCGTCTGTATGAACCTTGCATATGCTAATATCATCATCTTTGACGCATTGTCTAATAAGGTGATATTTGCGATGTACATGTTTAGACTTCTGATGTGACCTTGGCTCCTTGGCTTGGGCGATGGCTCCATTGATATCACAATAAAGAGCCAACGGTTCAGCCGCCGCAGGCACAACTCCAAGTTCAGCTATGAACTTGCGAATCCAAACAGCTTCCTTCGCAGCTTCCGAAGCTGCGATGTACTCCGCTTCTGTTGTAGAATCTGCCACAGTGCTATGCTTTGCACTCTTCCAGGACACTGCTCCTCCATTGAGACAGAAGACAAATCCTGACTGGGATTGAGAACCGTCTCTATCTGTCTGGAAGGACGCATCAGTGTAACCTTTCACAATCAACTTTTCTTCACCCCCATACACCAGGAACTTATCCTTAGTTCTTTTCAGATACTTCAAGATATTCTTGGCCGCAATCCAATGCGCCTCACCTGGGTTGACTTGAAATCTACTCGTCATACTCAAAGCATACGAGATGTCCGAATGAGTACAAATCATGGCATACATGATAGATCCTATAACTGATGCATAAGGAACTCTACTCATGCGTTCTTGCTCAGAAGGTGTCTTAGGACCCTGCGTCTTGCTAAGAATCGTGCCACGACTCATAGGTAGTAAACCTTCCTTGGCATCTTGCATATTAAATCGAGATACAATCTGATTAATATACGTACTCTGGCTAAGTCCAATTAGCCTTTTGGATCTGTCCCGACAAATCCTGATGCCCAAGATGTACTCTGCCTGTCCAAGGTCTTTCATCTGAAAACACTTCCCAAGCTAAGCCTTTACAGACTCCAGCATTGGAATGCCGTTTCCAATGATCAGTATGTCATCAACATACAGGACCAAGAAGACAATATTTCTCCCACTGAACTTCTTGTATACACAAGGTTCTTCTGCATTTTTAATAAAGCCAAATTTAGTTATGGCTTCATCGAAACGCAGATTCCAGCTCCGGGATGCTTGTTTCAACCCATAGATGGATCTCTTTAGCTTGCAAACCTTCCCAGCATTCTTAGGATCGACAAAACCCTCAGGCTGTGTCATGTACACATCCTCTTCCAGAACCCCGTTCAGGAAGGCGGTTTTGACATTCATTCGCCAAATCTCATAGTCATAATGAGCTTCAATTGCTAGGAGTATCCTAATGGATTTAAGCATGGCAACTGGTGAGAAAGTTTCATCATAGTCAATTCCTTGAATCTGTCTATAACCTTTTGCCACCATTCTAGCTTTGAAAACTAGAATGTTTCCATCCTTGTCCGTCTTTATCTTAAAGATCCATTTGCACCCGATGGGCCTAGCTCCATCCGGCAAATCGACCAAGTCCCAGACTTGATTCTCGGACATGGAATCCATTTCGGATTTCATGGCTCATTGCCATTTGCTGGAATTTAGACTCGTCATTGCTTCCTTGTAAGTGGCGGGTTCTTCACTTTCCACAAGAAAAATGTCACGACTCTCCGTTATATAGATTGAAATGTATCTATTTGTCGGAGTCCTAACTCTATCAGACCTACAAAGGGTGGATTCTGGTTCAACCTCTGGAGTTGCCTCTAGAGTTGAATCTGGAGTTGTTTCCGAAACATCTTGGATGGATTCTAAATCCTTATCCATCTCCATTTGTTGCTCATATTGAATTTCTTCGAGATGAACTTTACTCCCACTTGTCTCTTTGGAAAGGAATTCCTTCTCCAAAAAGACACCATTCCGAGCAACAAATACCTTGTTCTCAGTTCGGTTGTAGAAATAATAACCCTTCGTTTCCTTTGGATAACCCACAAAGAAAACTTTGTCTGATTTGGGCGCAAGCTTATCGCCGAGTAACCTCTTTACATAAGCTTCACACCCCCAAACCTTGAGAAAAGACAGCTTGGGAACTCGTCCCGTCCACAGTTCATGTGGTGTCTTCTCAACGGCTTTTGACGGAGTCTTGTTCAGTGTGAAAGCTGCCGTCTCGAGAGCATATCCCCAGAAAGAAATAGGAAGATTGGCGTGACCCATCATTGATCTAACCATATCTAATAAGGTTCGATTCCTCCGTTCAGACACACCGTTTCATTGTGGTGTTCCGGGCGGAGTTAGTTGTGAAAGTACTTCACAACCCTTTAGATGTTCATTGAACTCTAGGCTCATATATTCGCCTCCTCGATCCGATCGAAGAGCTTTGATTTTCTTGCCTAGCTGATTTTCAACTTCATTCTGAAACTCTTTGAATTTTTCAAAAGATTCAGATTTATGTTTCATTAAGTAAATATATCCATATCTACTCAAATGATCAGTAAATGTAATAAAGTAACTAAACCCACCTCTTGCAGTCGAACTCATTGGTCCACATACATCTGAGTGTATTAGACCCAATAGCTCACTTGCTCGCTCTCCCTTTCCTAGAAAGGATGACTTTGTCATTTTACCAAGTAAACATGTTTCACAAGTATCAAATGACTCCAAGTCAAATGAGTCCAGAATCCCTTCTTTAAGAAGTTTCTGAACGCGTTTCACATTTATATGGCCTAATCGACAATGCCATAGATATGTGGGATTAGAATCATTAGTTCTAGCATTTTTGTTATTGATGGTGAGTATATGTTTGTCGAAATTTAACAAATAAAGCCCATTATGCAAACGGGCGTTAAAATAAAATACATCATCTTTTGAAACCATATAAGAACCATTCTTAATACGCATATCAAAACCTTCCATATCCAATACAGAAGGAGAAATGATGTTTTTGTTTATACTAGGAACATAATAACAATTATTAAGTTCTAGTTCAAGGCCTGAGGGCAACGACAAAACATAAGTTCCTACAGTCAAAGCAGCCACCCTGGCCCCATTTGCAACTCGTAGGTTCACCTCATCTCTAACTACCTTCCGAGGTTGTTTCAGTCCCTCCACATTTGAACAAATGTGAGTACCACAACCGATATCCAATATCCAATCAGAAGTAGTTGTAGCTAGATTGATTTCAATAACAAAAACATTTGAAGTCATGGAGACCATTCCATACTTAAGGTCTTCCTTTAGCTTTGGGCAGTTCCTCTTCCAATGCCCCTTTGGTTGGCAATGGAAGCACTGATTATCCGCAGCTAAGGACGACTTCTTAGCGGCCAATCGTTGCTTAGGCTTAGGCTTGGTCACACCACCCTTGCCTTTCAACAGGTTGCCCTTTGAAGTGGCCCCTTTCTTTCCCCTCCCGACATTAAGCACTTGTTTTTCGGGAAGTCCTGGAATAGACGTTTCCGAGACGCATTCCTTCTTATCATGCCTGAGAACTATTCTCAGGTTGCGATGACTCTCCAGGTAATTGTTTGGTCCAACCAAATGTTCGCTGTCTAGTAACGACTTTGGGTAAAAAGTTGAATTGTTTTCATTGGCCATTGCTACAAAACAGAAACAATATGCAAAAAATTTAGTACATTTATCAATAAATAACTTAATCAATTTCCAAAATAGATAAGTTATTTAATATTTTATTCATCCTCTAAGGTGCCCCTATGAATAAAATAATTCCAAGATCCTCATTTTACCCTAATGTGACCCAGCTTTGGCTTGTCAACCACACTAGTCAAAATAGGTAAGCAATCCTTGCTAATTATGTCCAACATTACTCTCGGTTGATAGGCATATCTAATATGGCTATCCCTTTGCCCCGATATGTAAGGACTCCTTACTCATATCTTTGAGGGAACAAAATAGTCTTGTAAATCTCTTCTTAGACTTACCCGCATTAACTCAAGATTAAAATAATGTCACGCTTTGGCGATGCCCATTATGAATGATCGAAAGTGTAATGAGTGAACCTTATTTGGGAGGGCATAGACTCAATATTTCCTTGGGACGAGATTTAATAAATTGCTTTAATATATGTGAACTAATAGTTATATTAAAATAATATAATAAATCAGGCATGCAATAATTAAAGCAATAAATCTAATTTAAGCAATAATTAAGGCAATAAATAAATGATCCTAGTATGGCCCCTAAAAAAAATAAAGATCTAATCTTCAAAATCTCCCACTTGAATCGCGATCTCCTCCAAGTCTTTGCTCTTCAAGCTTTACATTTTGTAACTGTACTTAGAAATTTCAACTTAAAGCTAATGCAATAAAATAAATTACATAAATACGACAGTTTTACATACCGTATTTAGGTTACAAAAATACAAACGGTGCGCATACCGTATTTTAGGCCATACTAGATCATATATTCATTCACCCATAAAATGGGTGACCCATAGAATATAAAATATATCCAAAGCCATATAATTAACAAGTAATTCAATTATCTAATAATTGAAATAAAATAATTATATGCTCTTCAAACAAAACAAGTTTCATGACACTGGAGTGCTCAATTATATGCCTAGACAATTGTGATTTCAAGTCTCTGATTGCAATTACACGCTCCAAGCAAGTGATCTTAACCCAAATACACCAAATATGATCTGAGCAAACATGTTAAATTTTCTAGTCTTCCAAAGACACAAACTTTAACTTTATTGCAGTAACACTCACGGTAATCAAAGTGAGAATCAATAAGAGCCAATTAAAACTATACCATATAGTCCAATCAGGCAATCACGTACATGAAACTCTCAAATAGATTGAACAAACCTTTTGTAAACAAGCTTTGTAAACTTTGTGAAATCAGCACACAAAAATTGATCCAATCACAATAGTTGACTTTATGTACTACTGGACAAGGATTGGAAAGACGCAGCAAGCAATTGCCATAAACAACTGATCTAATCAATGATTTCACGCATAAAATAATACAGTAACGATCTAATCGTTGCCAACACAACCAAAACAGCGAAACAATCTAGCCCATACAATACTAATTTTTCGTGCAACAAGGTTGATAAAAGTGATCTAATTAATCCATTAATTAGGCTCTGATACCATTAAAGATCTAGTTGCAATAATCTAATTATAAAAGCGGAAGATAACTAAAAAACAGGAATCTTAACGGGTCATTAAATACACATAAATATACCTCTTGATGCGTGCCTCGTTGATCGATTAAATATCAATAGGTGCGAATAAGGATTCCAAGTGTGATCCCTCTACCGTAGTCCACGCAGCAATCGATTAGATCAATCCAAACACGTTCGTTAGCTAGAACGAACACAAGGAACCGTTCCTTGGGCTATGGAGGTGCTTGGTTGTTTAGAGAGAAGGATGCAGTCAGTTAAAACGTATAACCTAGTTCCACTTCCTTCTCTTCTATTTAAACTGTAGGCCAGACTATTAGGGTTTCCAAAGACCTAATAACTGACTACTACACATAGTGGGCTTTACCTAGGTCGGCCCACTTACCGGTCTCTCTTATTAATTAATTAATGCGACTCCTTGATCCATTAACTAATTATTGATCCATCGATTACTTAAGTGTGTGACCCGTTAGGCCCATCGCATTTAGTAGTTGGTCCGATCCAATCGGCCCGATTTATCGTAAGCGGTCTCTAGCTAAACATTACGATCTACTAAATCGACGAGTTAACTATCTCTAAAATTTAATCCTGAATTTTGCACCTTGACTGACAGGACATAAATCCTTCAATATAATTGATTTTTACTTCTGTGTAAGACCGCTCTTATCCTCCCTAATCCTCATATCATATCTGTACATAAAGTTGGAATGACTGAAAACCAAGCAATTAACTTGAATTCTTGAAGGGCATGTGGGTCTGAGGGGAACTATCCAGCAAGAACTGGTTTGGGTGGAAGATATACCATTTCTTTTAGTAGACTGTAGACTTTATGCCTGGGGAGAGTTTATCATAGATTCATAGTGTATGGGCCGGGGATAATACTTGATTTCTGAACTGGATAAGGTACGTTGCTATTGATGGGCTTTCAGTGTCGTATGCTGTAGGGCCAGAATTAGTTACTGGATAGCGTGGACTGGGTGTGAATTGTGATGATATCATACGGTTTGTATTTTGTGAACAAATTCAACCTTAGCTTGTGCATAGATTTCAGAAGTTGCCTAGAACAACAAATTTGCTGTTCTCAAGCTACAATATTGTATCCTTCAGACTTTTATCGGTGAGTAATGTTGCATAGTGCGTCACTGAGTCACTTCTAACATTTTTCAGTGTGAACTTGTGTCTAGAACCCAGAAAATGTGTATCTGGTTTACTGGTTGCTACTTTGGTATGTGGAATTTCTGTGCCAGATTTGTCGTTACAGCTGCAAGTGACAGTTTAGGGGACTGTAAAAGCTATCCCTACAGTGTCATTGCTATTGGCACTGGAAATAGTGGCCTCAATACAGGGTTGTGGTTATCTGAGGTGAAATTTGAAAATCCCCATCCTAGTGAAATCCAAGTGGAACTGAAATCGAGGATTGCAATCAAACGAATAAACCAAACAAATGGATGCCGAAGCTTCAGCAGACCTGTTTAGTGTGCTCTGAAGCACACATTGTTGCAAATACAGGAATCAGTATGCTTCATATGATTGACATCCTCCTTTGTCTTTTTAACTTCTAGGTGAAAGAAGATTTCTTTTATGTACACTCCAGCTTGTAAACAACATAGGGCTCTGGAGGCGCATCAATAGCAAGGTCATTACAACATGAATCAGAACATGAAGGACGAAGAAGAATACTGATCAAATTGCTTTATTTTTTAAGTCATCTGAGAGTCATTTTTTGAGCATATGACTGATAATCAGTTTTGCATGTGCAACTTCCATCTACACTGAAATGTAAGTTAAAGTTAGAGCTACTGATTTCACCTTACATTCCAAGTTAATACTCTTTATGATACCATCACAATTTGGATACATTGGATTTAAGCCTACCAACTCAAACTATTCATTCCAACCAAAATACTGGAGTCTGACCCTCAGTCGGCTCAGACAGTTGGACAATGGCACTACTCACTTACTCAGGTGCTCCAAATTAAAGCAAAAGCCTACAGAACTGTTGAAAATACTATATCTGGCCTCCAGACTACCTCTTGTACGTTTTACCTAAACCTTGTCCTTGAGTCAGAGTTCCAAGAAACATAGTACATATGACACTACCTAAGAGCATCATCTCGATTACAATGGTTACTTATGTAAGCGTTTGTCAGTAAAGGATTTTATGAAAACAGATAAACTACCATGACAAATGCAGGCATGCAAGTGAAAATGAGACGATCCGCAATGTTGTAGGCTGCAGAGAATCGACAACAGTACAGGTTAGCCAACAAGTTCAAATAGCAAGACTCGGAGATCAAGCAATTCCAAGCAGCACAGCTAACTGTAAAAACGGTTATGGGTCCTTTGCGAGTTACGAGTTCAATTTTCACTACACCAATCTAGGGGAATACAGAACAAAGTAAAGCAGTAAGGCTGACTCAGGCAACAAACTTTTATATCAAAACCTCTATAAACTTTAACTAGAGGCTTATCTAGTAATGCAAAAGGATGAATACCTGGAACATCATATGTTTGGCCAAATAGCCACCCTATCCATATGTGCAACAGGTAAGCTGAAAACTGAAAAGGAACCATCAAATATTCATATGCACGTAGCTTTTCCTATAATTTAAGCTTCACAAAGCCAAAAGACTAGCTAGGGACCATTTTATCACCCTTAATAATATTCCATTTCCCTTAGAGCAAACAACACAGATTGACAAAAAAATGAAAGATTCCTCAGAAGCTTTATTGCCTTTTTACCTTATCATTAAAGACCCTTAACAAAGTTAGATTTTAGGTTTGTTTTTCACTCAAACTACAATTTATACCTTTCTTGGGAGCTGGAGAATATTGTAAAAGAACTATAATTGAACCTTACCGTATTTGTTTATGAGGACTTGCAAAATCAGTCATGTGCTTAGTTTTGCTCTTTCTTTTTTTTTTAACCACAGGTTCACCTAAGCTTCTGGCCGGGACAGCAAGACTAATCTTGTTCGCACCGAGTCGGCCCACGAATGGGTAAAGTGCTCTCACTAAATATTTTTTTTATTCACAAGATTCGAACGCTCGACTTTGCTTAAGGGATGAGAGTGCCGAACCACTCACACCAACCACTTATTGATAATTTTGCTCTATTGAGTAGTGCTTAGCACCATTATTGTTTGCTATCTTAAAACTGAAGCCAAGGGGAGCAAAATAATCTTAGTTGACAGGCAAAGAATTCAATTGTTTGCTTTCTTTAACCTGAAGCCAAAGGGGCACAAAACAATCTTTAACTGAGAGGCAAAGAATTCCATCTTTAATTTTCTCACTAGCTGAAACTAGAAATAACAAATAACAGTAATATTGTTGATTTTTTTTTGTTTAATTCTCTTGCCTTCTTTAATCTTCATCATTAAACTTCACGAGTGTAAGTCGTTATCAACGTGACAATGAAAAGCTACACCCACCATCATGCACTCCACTCCCCAGCCTAAGGGTATGTATGGTCCATATCCATCAATTGGGGGTGGTCCAGCTTAATATTAAGTACTTCTTAATTGACCAACCTTATGCTATTTAAATGCCCCATTTGTCCATTGCTCTGTCATTAGCAATTTTAATCGATCCCCTGTTGCTTTAATTTCGCCGAACCATCATACTATGTTAAGATTTGTTGCACCAAGCTAGGACCTAAAAAATACAACTTAGTGAAGCTAGATCTGGCAAGACATTTACTTTCATCATTCATCATACTACGACTACTATGGACCCTAAAACATACTCCATAGTGAAGCTAGATCTCCCAACACATTTACTTTCATGATTCATCATACTACAGTACCCTATGTCATGTTCGAACTCTCGTGTTCAACGTTGGCATGACATCATGCTGGTATGATAGGTCTTACCTTCAGGCCGCCTTATACGAGATTTTGTGGGAATCATCAATATGAACCTTAAACAGATTTTTTACAATAAAAAAAAGAAGGCTTACCTCTGTTCACATAGTAGTTAACAACCCATTAAGAGCTCAAAAGTGAGGTGAAGCACGAAACAAACTCCCAAGACTCACGCATCACTATCACGTGCAAACTCATACGCATCAATAGAGACAGTAACCATTAGTATCCCATGTTCCTTGTCATTATTTTCCGCTGATAATAACATCACCGAATCTAAATTTCATGTTAATTGCTACCTGTCACAAGCTAAGCTCTCAATCTCTGACGGTTGCTAATCAATTTACAACAAATCTAGAAATTCATATTATTGACCAAAAAAACTTGTTCCTTCATTCAGGTCTTATCTGTAAGCCAAATTAAACCACAATCATAGTGTATCACAGACACAAGTCAGGCAGGACACAGCAAGTTTAACTGGCTGTGTTCCTTTGCAGGCCCTTATTGTCTCAAACTGAGCTATCATTTACAGCTCAGTAGAAAGTGAGTGCCATGATCATAACACAATAACCACATTTTTTGTGACAACACACATTCAATATATAGTTGTTCTTGCAGTGAAAAGGGCAACCATAATACCCCAATTATTATTACTGATCAATAATATATCATCTGTATCAAAAGAATACAAAGCCTAAAAGGCTATAACTATTACTAATAAGTATACCCATGGCATCAAATATACACCATAATATATATCTTAATGAAAGGATAACCAAAAAGAATTCCCTATAGCACCAAATGTTACAAATAAAAGTTGGGGGCTCTTGCATTGTGACCATCACAAAAATGTCACTATGTAACGCTATAACCCGCATAGTCTTGTGTCACAATCCAATATAATTTACACAATACCGAAATGTAATGTATGTAGTCGTACCATTAGCTGAACTCCAAATAACGTTCTTGTGTCGCGATTTTGACGTGTCGTGCCACGGATCGGACCTGGTAAGTGGTAACTATGATATACAATAATGTATAATTGCAAAATCAATTTAAAACACCTTACCAATTGTATTGATTCTCTTTCTGATCCTTGATTCTTTTCAAGACACCATCAACAGCAACATCGATAGCATCCTTTACACTTTCTAGCCCTTCATTAGGCTTAGCATAAATAATCTTTGGTATAAATTCCACCACTTTTTGTCTCATCCTTTTCACCTCCTCTTTACTATACTTCTCCAAAACACTTTTAATCAACGTCCCATTTTTCACCTCATCACGGTGAATAAAAACCGAGTAACTCTCCGGTTCACCCGGTAAAAACCACTCATACTGATAATAAGCGGTTCGTCTCCAGAAAAAGACCGGAATCGAACCGGCTAGCATACAGTCAAATATAGACCGGCGAGTAAAACTATCCCCTCTAGGCTGCAAACAAAACTCGGAGTCAAGAAACGTTTCGAGTATCTCCGAAGTCCCATTAGCGCACCGAGTTCCCGAACAATCCACGACACGGCACGACTCGCCCGAGTCACGGCACTGACTCAACAACACACCCCGGAAATCATTCTTGATAAACCCACGTGTCCCTCCAGCGAAACAGAACAACGCGTGCCTCTCACGTGACAAGATGAAGTTTTGCCACGAAACGACGTCGGAGAGTGTAGAAGGGTGGAATCCTGTAGGGTAAGGTACACCGACATCGAAATAGTCCCACGGATTTCTCTCAATTAACAACCGTGTGATGTTCCTCATCGATGGCATGTATAAACATCGTGATCCCCAGTCTTGATCATTCGAACGGCGGAAATCCCACGTGATTCGTCCCATCACGAGGAAATGATCCCAGCCGTTGGATCGATTAAAATACGGGGTGGTCAATTGAACCCAGTTAAGCATCATTTCGCAGTGATTATCTCTCTCCTGTGGGGAATAATTAGACCATAGATATTTCCCAACTGCGAGTCCAGCGTAAAACGGGATGTAGAACGCCGTAGCTGATTGTGGCTCATGGGTTCGGCATTTGTGGTCCAGTAAACGGTTGTGAAATAAAATCTCTAACGCAAACTGGTCAGTCCAATACCAAGTGTGGGTTAGATTGGATGGGATTACTTTATCAATGCCGGTGGCTTGACGGCCGAAACCGTTGTTAGAGAGGGGCCCACATTGAGACCCGAAAGGGTTTAGTTTGTCACAGTTGTTGTAGATTTCGGTGTTGAATGATGGTGGTAAGTCGTAAACGTAGAATTTCCCGAGCTCGCATTGGTTTTGTAAGTGCGAGCTCGAAGTCGAGTTTTGGTTGGAGACCCAATTAATGTTTTTATTCGACAAGGTTAGGGTTTGGTTGGAGGTGGGATTAATGGTTTTGTTTGAGGGGGGAGATGGGACGGTGGGGGAGGAGAGGAGAGAGAGAGGAAGACGGTGACCAGAGGTGAAGAAAGTTAAGAGGAGGGCTTGGATAGTGAGGATGAAGAGGATGAGACATGAGCGAGGGTGAGGAGAGAGAGAGAAAGGTGGTGATTTGGAGTTGGAGTTGGAGTTGGAGTTGGAGAGGATTAATTGATCAGGGGAGGTGGGTGATAAATTATTATCATCAGGTGGGGTTTTGGGTTTTTTGAGAGGGTGGTTTGGGGAAGAGGGTTTTGTGATTGGAAGCATAATAGGAGAGGATTGATTGGTGGTGTTTCTAGGTCGGAAAAGTGTCGGTGAGTGGTGATGTTGTGGTGTGTATGGGTTTTGTTAGGGGTGGAGGAGAGAGAAAATGTTGGTGGAAGTGGAAAGGGGGTGGTGTGCGATTTTGTTTGGTGCAGAGTGAGAGAGGAGAGAGAAAAGGGCAGAGAGTGAGGGAAAGCGGTTGTGAAGAAGAGAGTGAGTGACTGACAGTGATACTGATGAGGTCCAAAAGCTGATGATGATATGAAGAACAGAACAGAACAATTCACTACCGACAGCTGCCGAGGGCTACATTAATGCCACGTTTCGGTCGTCTAGGAGGATCTAAAATCTAAATGTTAACAACGATTTTATTATTATTTTGTTTAATAGAGTTGTTTGATTTTTTCTTTTTCCATTTTAATCAGAACTGTGGAGCTTTCAAATTCAATTAATGAGTCCTTTGATCAATTACACTTGCCAATTTATTAGCGTCTTTCAAGGCCCCATTTGAGCCCTATTAGGACCTCTTTCTTTCTTATAAGTCGCATCTGGAGAAGGGGGTTGCTATACGTAAATCGCAAATTACTAAACATAAATCCCCATTTTCCACAATACTCCTAAGTAATTTTCAGCCCTTTCTCTCTCTTCCTTCCTTTTCTCTCAACCAATTTTCTCAAAACCAAAACCAAAAAATAGAGCTTCGGTGAGGTACAGAAACTGAAGAACAAATAGCGAATTGTTTTTAAACAAACACAACTACACCCCTCCCAACATCCTCTTCGACCCAAAAGCAGGCATTTAAACTTGTATCACTCTCAGATGTTCGGTTCACTTTGAAACAGAACCCCAATCAATTACAATTCGTTTGTTTACCATACTAGCATACCATATGTGATATATTTCCTGTCATAATTTCCATCCTAATTCCAAAGATCAGAAATCACTAGCTACCAATTTCAACATCAAAACTAATATCAACCCAATAAGAACAGTGCTAATCTAAAACCCAAGTCTAAAATCACAACCAAAACACTCAAGGGGAGAGCGGTGGGGTGGAAGTTGGAGGGCAGCGTGGGGGTGGATTTCGATGGTGGGGGTTGTGGTGACGGTGGTATATAGGGAGCGGCAGCTGAAGGTTGGGCGGCGCGGGTTGGCGATGGGGATGAACGGTGGAGGTGGCTATCAGGGGAGGGGGCTGGGCTGGGCGATGGGGTTGCTGGTTTTGGGGTTGCTAGTTTTGGTGGTTTTGGGGTTGCTGGTTTTGGGGATTTACAGTTTGGGCGGTTTTTGTTTCCTTTTTTTTTTTTTTTTTTTTTTTTCTTCTAAACTTTTGTTTGAAAAACAAAAAAAAAAAATCAAATTGTTTTACTTACATGAATATCATCGTTAATATCATCAAAAATTTGATCTTGAGTAAAGAAATCATCCATGTTGATAGTAGTTTAGAATTTTTTTCAATGTATGGAAGGAGTATAATAAGGGGAATTGAGAGGAAAAAAATTAGGAAAGAGGAAGGTTCTCTGAAAATAAAAAGGGTACTTTCGAAAAGATTGTGTAAAAGATATTTGCGTTTAGTAATTTAGAATTTACGTTAAGCAATTCCGCTGGAGAAATTGAAGGGCATATCTGTTTAAATTATTAATTAATTATTTTAAATTCCTTTCCAATTTCTTTTTGCCAAATGCCCATGAATTCTTATACCCGTTCTGGTTAATAATGAGGCCAAAAAGCCTTAACTTTGGAGAAAAGAACGGAACTAGTGCTATGGACTTGGGTGTCGATTATTCAAGTAGTCCAGTACTCGTAACTGACAATGCAACGTACAAAAGGAATAGTAATAGCCTAATAGGTTTGTAGAACTCACAAGTGGGAGTACCTGATGACGGATTAACGGCCCATATTTCTCTTGTTTTTATTTTTTCTGGCCCAAGTATTTTTGTCAGACATATACGGAGTATTTAGCAGTTAGGGTCTGTTCTCCCCAATTTATTTCTATTTATTTCAGCAAACTTCAACAAATTTCAGCAAATTTCAACAAACTTCAGCAAACTTTAATAAATTTAAATAAAGTTAAACAAAGTTAAACAAACCAATATACAAACTAGTTATCTCCTCAGTCTTGTGCTAGTCCATCGTACCGTGGACTAAGTATATTTGAGTGGTGGCTACAGGTGAAGTATGGGGTGACTTAACTATTAGAGGGGTGGCTCCAGGTGAAATATGGGGTGACTCCACTATTAGAGGGGTGACGCTAAGGGGGTGGCTCCACTAGAAGTAGGGGGCGGCTCCACTATTAGAGGGGTGACTTCAGGTGAAGTATGGGGTGACATTTAGATTATTGGTGCACCATGAACTAAGTCCACACAAGCTTTTGTAAGTATTTAAAAGGATTTTTTACGTGGAACTACCTTCTTTGATGCGTTTTTTTTGACTTAGTACCTTACAATTTTTTTTAATTGTGGAAAACTACCTTACCAGACAATTTTGCTTGTTGACCACTATCTCTGACCAATTTTCGGTGAGTTTATTTTTCTTAAATGCCCTCATATGCCAATCATATGCTCACATAAACCCTCATTCTCTCTCTTATCTCCATTGCCATTGCCATTAACCCAAAAACTCTATGAATTCACAAAGCTAAACTCTATGAATTTACTTTATGTGCATAGGGTCTAATGCCTTCTGTTATATGCACATTTTCACTAGTTCGGTGGACTTGGTTTCGTGTGCAGAGATATTAAGCAAAACAGGATTGTATAATTGTGTGCAAAATTAGATTTTGGGTGCTTAATCTTTCTTCCCCTTATTCCCCATCACATTATGGAGTGAAACCCCTGTTCGTATGAATTCTTAACTTATATATCTTAAATATGAAAGTCTTTTAGACAATCTGTGGTTTGTTTTTAGTCATTGCTCTGATGTTACCAAGTAAGCTAAGCGGTTGGATCTAAAGTGACACATGAGGGCATTTTGGTCATTTAAAAAAAATCCATCGAAAATTGGTCAATGGTAGTGGTCAACAAGCAAAATTGTCTTGTAAGTTAGTTTCCAACAAAAAAAAAAATTATAAGTTACTAAGTCACAAAAAACACATCAAACAAGGTACTTTTCCACAAAAAATTCTTATTTAAAATAGGAGGCATTCAACAACGCACGAACTGTATAGTCTTGCGTACAAAGCTTTGTACACCATGCGCAAAGTTATTTGGGTTGAATAAAAATATTTGGGCTGGGCGTGTGGTACATGGAATATTATACACGCAAGTACATATAAAAATTTTCTCTTATGTATATACATTTTTTTGGTGCTTGTATTATGTATTATGCATTATGTAAATATGTATAACCCTCAAAAAAAATGCAAATATGTATATATCTTATCGTACCATAAAATGTTCAACCTGTAATTATCGAACAATCAAAAGCCCCGTGTTTTGTCAATGAGGTTTTAGCCAAGTTGTTAAATTTGAGGTCCTATAGGCTATACATATATCAGGCGTAAGTTAAAAGTTATGAACTTTCCAATTGCATATAACTTTTATTATACGAAATACTAACATTTGTGCCTATAATAAACAAGGGCAAAAGACAAGGAAAAAAAAGAGAGGTTTTTTTTTTTTTTTGGTTTACTACCAAGGATATCCACCGTCGATCCCAATAATTATTTTCCCACGTTGACTTATAAGTACCTCCAAAAATGGGATAGTAGGCTAAGGAATTTAAAGTTCCGAGATTCGAAAACAGATGCTTTGTTTCAAAGCTACAACTCCACACTGAGGTTTGAATGTAAAGTTTGACCTATCTAGCTCACGATGTACTTGGATGCGTTGAATATCTAATTTCTCACCGTTGTAATCAATATCAATATAAATATGTATAATTGAGTTCTCACCAAGGTGGCATTGAATACGTAATAAATAGTCATAAATACATGGGTGATTAAAAAGAAATTAAAAAATATTTTGATTTTATTTTAATAAAAATAAGTAACATAAGTATCAATATATCAATCAACATATATATGTATAATTGAGTTCTCACCAAGGTGGCATTGAATAAATAATAAATAGTCATAAATACATAGGTGATTAAAAAGAAATCAAAAATACTATTATTTTATTTTAATAAAAAAAGTAACATAAGTATTATATTTATCATCCTAAAAAAAGTATATTATTTATTCATTAAAAATGTAATTTCTTTGTTAAATGTGTGAAAAAAATTATTATTGTTCCTTGCTACTCCTATTATTCAACTTTATATATTGATGTGATTAAATTTTTTTTATTATATTAATTTTAATAACAGAGAATGATGAACAAGAACCCGTGTATCGCACGGGCACGAAATCTAGTATATATGTATAATTGAGTTCTCACCAAGGTGGCATTGAATAGGTAATAAATAGTCATAAATGCATGGGTGATTAAAAAGAAATAAAAAATACTTTTATTTTATTTTATTAAAAAAAGTAACATAAGTATTATTTTGTTATCCTAAAAAATATATATATTATATATTCACTAAAAATGTAATTTTTTGCTGATGGAAAGATTATTATTATTCCTTGCTACTCCTATTTTTCAACTTTATATATTGATATGATTAATTTTTTTATTATTATTTTGATTCTAATAACAGAGTATGAAAAACAAGAACTCGTGCATCGCACGGGCACGAAATCTAGTATATATGTAAAGTTGAGTTCTCACCAAGCATTGAATATGTAATAAATAGCCACAAATGCATGGGTGATTAAAAATAATTTTATTTTATTTTAATAAAAAATAAGTAACATAAGCATTATATTAATTATCCTAAAAAAAATATTATACATTCACTAAAAATGTAATTTCTTTGTTAAAAAAATTATTATTGTTACTTGCTACTCATATTATTATTCAACTTTATATATTGTTTTGATTAAAAATATTTATTATATTTCTTCTAATAACTGAGTATGCATGATAAACAAGAACTCGTGCATCGCACAGGCACGAAATCTAGTAACTAATAAAATAGAGATTACTTAATTAATTTCCTACCATTAGGCGTAAGACACACTACTCCAATATGTTAAACATGATACTCATAAGTCATAACGAAGTTTTTGGTGCGTTATCATCAATTCATCATCATCTCCATCTTATTATTCTCAGTAGGTGAAATTGTTCCACTGTTTGTTAGGAGTAAAAAATAGCTTAGCAATTTGCTCACCCGGTAGGTGTAAAATATAGTTTATGTTAACCATGATTTTAGATTCGTATTTGGTCAACTATAGATGTTGTCATATCTCATATCATTGCATCCCCATCTTACTGCATGTTCTCACTAGTTGGTAATTTAATTTGATTCTGTTAACTAGTATTATAAATTTGGATTAGAAACCTGTGGTCCTCCATAATTATCATTCCATTTGCAATTAATATCTTATAACTCACATCACATCATACCCGTTTGTCATCAATATGTACCATGTATGATGTATCTAGCTTAAGGGCATCCCCATCAAAGATTTTTGGAGCAGCTTTATGCAGGCCAAAAAGCTCAAAGTTTTGATGGGGAGAGAGGTGTGAGGGGGTCTTCCACAAAGCGGGTTTGCCAGTACAAACCTCACTGTGAGGGGAAAAAAAAGGAAAAAGCAAAAGTTAAAATAACTTTTACAGATTTGTCCGTTTTTGGAGGGTTTTTTTCAATAGGAAAGGGAGGTTTGTGGGAGAGGGATTTGTAGGTTGATGATGTGGCATGATAAAAAACTCTCCCACAAAGCTGTTTGATGAGGATGCCCTAATGAAAAGAGAACCAAAATTCTCTTTCCTTATAACCAAATGCTATTACATATAAACGTATCATAAAACAAAAATCTTACAAAATAATGTGGAGATTTTAGTTCTCTTATTATGGCCTTCAATAAATTTCACTATAGCGCACAATAATCCCCTTTTTATACCACAATTCAATTGAATTATAAATAAGACATTCCGTTGTTTCTAGAGATCAAAATGTACACAATAATATCTCCAATCACTAGTAGCACCACGATAAAACGCTCTTGCATTCACCTAGCGATTCGCAATTTCACCTTTCCACGAACCATGTAACTATGATATTGTACAACAAATCAATAAAATGTATGATTACAAAACTATATCAATTAAATTGATCACCTCATTCTCCTTTTGCTCCTTAATTCTCCTCAAAACACCATCAACAGCCACATCAACAGCATCCTTTATACCATCCAACCCCTCATTAGGCTTTGCATAAATCATCTTGGGGATAATTCCCACCACTTTCTCCCTCATCTTTTTTACCTTCTTTTTACTGAACTTCTCCAAAACACTTTTAATCGACGTTCCATTTATAACCTCCTCCTTTGGAATAAAAACCGAGTAACTCTTCGGTTCACCCGGTAAATACCACTGATATTGAGAATAAGCCGTCTTTTCCCAGAAAAAAACCGGGATCGAACCGGCCAACATGCAATCAAAAACCGAACGGCGTGTATAACTATCCCCTCTAGGCTGCAAACAAAAAGTAGAATCCAAAAACGTTGAAAGCACTTCAGAAGTTCCATTAGCACACTTTGACCCAGATGGACAATCAACAACTCGGCATGACTCGCCCGAGTCACGACACTGACTCAGCAACAACCCCCGGAAATCGTTCTTGATATTGCTACGAGTCCCGCCAGCAAAGCAGAACAAAGCGTGCCTTTCACGTGAGCTTACAAATTTTTGCCACGAAACGACGTCGGAGGGTGTAGAAGGGTGGAATCCGGTAGGGTAAGGTACACCGATATCGTAATGATCCTCCTGACGCTCAATCAAAAGCCGGGTGATGTTCTGCATCCCCGGCTTGAATATACAACGCGACCCCCAATCCTCATTATCATCCGTCTTACGACGGAAATCCCACGTTATCCTTCCCATTACAAGGAAATGATCCGCACCGTTGGATCTATTATACGGGGTGGTCAATTGAACCCACTTAATCATATTCTCGCAATCTTCGTCTCGCTGTTGGACGGTGTAACCCGACCACAAGTACCGCCCCACGGCGAGACCAGCGTACCACGGGATGTAGTACGCGGTAGCCGAGTCTATGTCGTGGGTGCGGCACTTGTGGTGGATTAACCGGTTGTGGAAAATGACTTCATTTGAGAACTGATCGGTTGAGTACCATGTATGAAGGAGATTTGATGGAATGATGTGGTCAATGCCGGTGGCTTGAAGGCCAAAGGCACCATTTGAGAGGACCCCACAACGGGACCCCCATGGGCTGAGCTTATCACAGTTTTTGAGCAAGTCAACGTTGAAGGATGATGGCATGTCATACATGTAGAATTTTCCGAATTCGCATTGGTTTTGAGGGTTTTGCGTGTTTTCGGGTTTGATTAAATGGGTCAGATTCAGGTCGGGTGGTGGTGACGTAGTTTGGAAGAAAGTGAGGAGGAAAATTTGAAGAGTGACAAGGGAGAGAATAAGACATGAGAGAGGTTGGAGAGAGAAACAGGAAAGAGAGGAAATATGATGATCATGGGAAGTAGAGGGTAATGATAAATCAGGAGGATGGGTTTTGCTGGGTTTTTTTAGAAGGTGGTCTGATGATGGGATTTTCGATATTGGAAGCATGGGAAAGTTTTTGGGTAGAATTTTCCGGCGAAATTATGCCGGAAAAGATTTGGGTTTTTGGTTGTTGGCGGTGGAGGACTGAAGGAGAGAGAAAATGCGTGGGGGTCAAGGGTGGTGTGCGGGTTTTCTTGGAGAAACAAAATGGAGAGAGAGAGTAGGGGATTCTTGAAAAAAGTGAGGGTCGAAAAACTGTTTTATGTGGGGAGGAATATTTCTAGACGCGGTTGGAAGTTACCGGGAATATTTTTTAGTCCGACAGGTGCTGAGGGCCTTCGTTACTGGCAGCTGTGGGTCACCTAACCTGGTGTGGCATTTTTATTTTTTAATTTATTTTTGTTTTATTTTCTGTTTTGAGGATAAAACACTGGAAAACTAGTTTAAAAATAGTAGCAAAGCTGCCAAAGAGGTAAAGAGAGAATTAAAATAAGGTGGGGAAATGGGGATTGTTTATGTTGTTTAATTGGAAATTACATGCAAGTGGATGTAACAAACTTTTTAAATGTTACTAATAGGAGTTTTAAACAAAAGATTAGATCTGTAACTAGGTTTCCTAGGTAACAAAGTAGTGTGTAGCAACTAGCCACTAATTTATTCACGGATTCAAAATACAAGTTTTAAACATAAAGTTCAGTTTAACTCAAATCTTTTTATTACAAAAAAAATACAAAAGGCAAGAAATTCGAAAAAGACATTCCACTGATTGTAGGATTTTGGATATGTTATACTCATAAAATAGCTCAATATGATCAAAACTCTTGTTATAAACCATGTTTATTTGTGCTCAATTTCTTTCTTCAGAGCTTTTTTTCCCCCCCTTTTTTTTACAGTAAATGATCAAATTTATTGTATACTTGTATCTCAGTAAAAAAAAAAAAAAAAAGAAGCTTAATTCAAGAAGCTATCGATCAGGAAAACTTTGTTTTGGCATTGTTAGGTGCAGGGCAGGCCATGAGGCCAGGGATTGAAATGAGGGAACGTAGCACAACATCAACATGCACGACATTATTGTAGCATGTATATATTTACAAGAAGAATAAATAAAATAAAATAAAATAAAATAAAATAAAATAAAATAAAATTTAGCCTGTAGGACCCAGGCACCTACAAAACATTGTCGTTTTGGTAGTCATGTCCATAAGATGGTAGTATTAGACTATTAGCCATCTCTGGCTGTGCAAATTGCAATTGATCATTACCAAATTGAAATTAAACATGCATATCATTGGTTAGTTAGTTAGCGTATTTCATAGCCTCATCATTTGACCTATTGAGTATTGAGGCCTTTTGTTTTTTCTTCTTGCAAGTTACAATAATTCGCATAGGCCGGCTGAAATTGAAGGTTAATGAGTGTGTGGGCTGGGCGTTTGTGCGCCTTATTCCGTTTTTCTTCATAGTAACACATTTGGTTAAGTTGGTTAAAAAAACAAATTTGCTTACCTAGTTCCTAATTTAGTAAGTGAAAGGTTCGTGTAGGAATTACAACTTCCTATATTAACTGAACCAACTCTTTACATTTTTGAGAAACCTTTTATACATGGAAATTACGTACACAACTTGTTTGGAATTAATAGAATTTCTCACAATAAACCAAATGACCCATATAACCTTTGTCATCATGAAATTTAATCTCACCATCAACTCCACTATTCCTTTCAAGGAAACAAAAGTTTTCACTTAGAAGTGATGATTAATTTATTACCTCCCTCACTTTATTATTTCTGAAAGCATCCCCATTGCCAATCAATTGCAAACTCACACATTGCCTCACAGGATTTTCATAAATATGCTTAATTTGAAACTTTGAAAGTGTTGAAACTAATAGTGTTGTAGTATAAAAGGGATTATGCTCCTATTAGGCGCCCCCATAAACTATGTTATGAGTTTTTAAGGAGGAATCAGTTGCAAAATGTGTGACGTAGCTACTAAGAATTAAACCTAGGACGTTGACGACCCTCAATATTACCCTTATAGATTCACCATTTATGTCTGTATAGTATGCATAGCAACACCATTTGTATACTATTCATGCAACATTATGTTGATGCAATAACAACACCCCAGCCAAAGAAAAGAAAATTGCCGATATATTTTGAGATCCGATCCGGGCGAAGCAAGAGACATGGGACTGTTCCTAGTCATTATTACCTTTGTTTACCAGTTGCGCTTTGAACTAATCATAATTAATGTCCCAAATTTTTGCCACATGGAACATAGCGCTTCTCAAACTTGGGATGAATATTTTCTAGTAATTAATCTAGACTAATGTACAGTGTCGATTTTAGAATGATATCATTCATACTTTTGCTTTAGGTAGCATTGCTTCAACGTTAGTATTTCGAAGCATCACATTCCAAGTAGGAATTTGCGTCAAAGTTGCTTATGATCACAATCATATGCATGGCATTGATCGATCCTATTATTAAATATTGGCTAATTAATTTTTACTTTTTGGTTAACCCGTTAAGCTATGATTATCTCACCAATTTCAATCAACTTAGACAATAATGTATGACCGGCTGGCCCTTTCGATCTCAAAATAAATTTAGGACGATTTCTTTTTGTGCTAGTTGATAGTATAGCGCGCTATATCTTCTGAGGATTATTCATAAACCAAAGGATAATAATTGAACTAAAATGGCTAAAATTAAGCAGTAAGATTAAAAATAAAAAAAAAGGGCTAAAACCAGTCAACTTGGTGTACGTTGCAAAATTCCACTATCAGCACGTCTTTATATATTGACTTGCTTAATTTTTCTAACAAATATCACACCAAATGCAATAAATTTTTAACACGTACATAATAAAATTTGATGAAGAGATCAGATCGAGTGTTTCGCTGCTGTTATACTGAAACAAACGTAAGTGTCCCTAGCTTCAATTATGATTTGTGCGTGACAAGTAGTGGAGGAGTTGTAAACTTGTAATGTAATGATTGTAAGTTTTAATCGTCGCACAATGTACTAAGAAGGTTGAGTTGGCTTATGGATGAAATATATACGGTAGATATTAATGGGATAGTTTAAAAAAATATCATCTACTAGTATATAGAATTATTTAGGATGACCAATTGGCCATAATATAACAAAATTTGCACATGCACCACCTTATGTTGACTTTCCTTAATCGTAATCCATACAAGGCAAATATACGTATGTAATGCCATTTGCTGGATGTGTTTCCTAGCAAAACTACTAGTTCAATTCCCACCGATCCTTTTTTGGGTGACAATAAATCTCTTCATGATAATGTAATAATAAAAAAAAAAAACTTTTAATTTATAGATTATGAACAATCACATAATTAAACGATTGATATGGTTATAAAAATACACAACGACTACTTCTTTCTGAAACGATTGTAGTAGCAATATTATTGTACTCCGTATTAATTCGGTGTGAATATGATTAGTCTTGAACTCCTTTTTGAAAGGTTAGATCTACAGCCTACAGGGGAGAGTAAATCTATGGTTCAAATTAATTATTAAAAAAAAAAAAAAAAAAAAACGATTTTACTCTTTTTAATGACAATGTAACCAGAGAGAATCATTGATTAATTAATTAGCTAGAAGAACCACTCAAAAAATAGCTAGCTAAGTAACAAAAACATCATAGCTAGCTAGAACGAAGATCAGGAACATCAAACAAAAGCATCTCCATTCTCCAACTTACCAACATACAGCTCGGTTAGTGGACAACGACAAGTGAGGAATATTATAGAAGATCATGGACCAGTAAACTTTATTGTGTAGTATTACTTCTAGATTCTTCTATTTCCGGCCTCAGAGAAATTAAAGTGCAAAAATCCTCATGGGTAGCCAGCAATCATCAAGTCATCGATCACTTAACAACCCGATCTATTCATTTGGTGACATGCAAACAACTGATTCCCACTACATGCAAATTGAAACTCAAAACAAGCTAAGCAACCCATGAAGTCCAAAGTCAAATGTCATTTGGGTTATGTCAAACTATCCGCATCCACATATATACATGAGCGAAATTCATCTGACAATTATCCCTTAATTAAGCACATGAATTAAGACCGTCCTAACTAGCTGTATATGAACTACTCTTTCTATCTCAAAATCAGTTATTAATAATAAGAAGAGTTTAAGTTGCAAAAAAGCCTCTGTAATTTAATAATGTTAATATATTGAGACTATGAGATATTATTAATTTATACAAGTTCGATCTACTGTATACGGAGTATTATATTATATATAAACTGCGCAAAGTGTTGCTATTACTCTACTCAAGTTGGACAAATTACTTTGCATAAAACGTTAGAGAACTTCACAAAAACTCGTATGAGGGGGCATCAAGGTGATGTCACTCATACAAGCATGACGTCATGTTTGATTATAGAGGTGACCTTACTTTATTTGAGGGGCCTCACAAGAGAGTTATTTTGAAAACTTTAAAGCTTAAAGCTTTCCAACAACCACGCTCATAAGAATTCTTGAATTGCATTAGATCTTCATAAAGACAATGCCTAGCTTTGTTTACCAATTCAAATGTAAAATTAACCAACTCGAAGAAAAGTAAAGGTTTAGAAGAAAATTAGAAGTGCCAGTAATAAGTATATAATATGCAGCATTTGTTTCACGGAGAAAAGGAGGATTTCTAAACCAACACGCCATAGAATATTGCCAATGAAGTAGCGATAAAATTAGTACATGTATATAGGAAAGCAACCCAGCTCCTACCCAGGAGCTCCATCCTTAGTGAGTTCAACACGTTTCCTTCAATTAATTAGAAGAACTTGACAATAAACGAGGGAATGGGATTAAAGATCTTAATTTAATTAGTAGAAATTAATTAAGTAGTGTCGGTTGACAAATAATGAGCACAGTCGTCGGTGGCTGATCGATCCAGTCAAAAAAACTTGTTGCATTTTGCATAGATTAGGCCATTGGCTGTATTAGGGTCGCAAAGCAAAAGCATTAGCTACCTAATTTGATAGATTCCTTAATTAAATTGTCACCCAACAATTGGGTCATTCGCAAATCGCAATCATCAAACCATTCCAACTTTATAACAAGTTAACAAAGGCGGCAAGAACACTAAACAGCCAAAAGCAGTGATTTTTTTTTTTTGTCTTCTTTGTTTGTATGAACGTATGGAAAAGGTTGAAGCTAGGAGCCTCTTCTTTTGAGAGTGACTCCTAACCTATCTGGCTATCTTCTAAAAAAATGCTATCCAATTTGGTAAATATCGATTCATTCCAAGTCAGTTCATCTCGTATGGTATGTACTAGATTAGCGCTCATGTCTGCTGCTATGTTAGTTCTCGAAAAGTATGCATGGTTGACTATATGAGGCGGCGTTGTGTTAGGAATCTTGATGCATTAATGACATTATTGAAAATATTCCAAAGGAAAGCCAAAAGCAACTTAGAGGAGTAAGGAGTGTAATAGATGAAATCAGCAACCAAAAAAAAAAAAAAAAAGAAGAAAAAAGGGCAAAAAGTAATATACTCCATCTTTCTGGATAGGATAATATATTACTCTCCAATAATTTGAATTTAAAATGCGATTACTAATTTACTATAGTTTTTAGATCAAGGAGCCTTTTTATCCATAAGCTGATAGAGCAAGACAAAACTCAAGTCATGACATACACAGCTAGCAAAATCACCACTTGCTGAACAGAAAAAGATATCGCATGTTTTATTGCTAAAACAAATGCAAAATGCTCAAGAACTAATATGATATAAGAATAAACAGAGCAAAGCAACAAAAAAATATTGCCAAGACAACTGTTACTACTACTGCTTCTTCAACAGCAAAGGTCCAACGTTGTCCCCAGTAGCTTTGTTGTGCTTCACATGGCTGCCGTCACACAATGGAAATGTCCCAGATCTCCAGCACCTGCAATAATGATTATTTGCAAGCCAGAATAAGCCCTAATTGTCATCATCTGTTTAAGAGACTCATATAGTTGACACAAAAGCAGATTCATCAAACAAGTATTGTATAAGAGAAACATGAGACGTCTTATATAAGTTTTTGTAAATTCTCAAATTCCTCACCAAGATAACAAAATTCAAAGTCATATCAATATCTTTCTCTGTCTAGATTTAGTTGTCGCATTGAGTCTTACCCTTAAAATTTAATAGCATATTTTGTGTAGACTTAATTCACCGTACACCAAGGCACACTAGTGCCAATATATTAGCACATAGAGGGTATTTCTCAAAAGATTTATTCTCTTTGTCCACCATGGACTAAGTCTATACAAGTTTTTGCCGAGTTTCCTAAATCCTAATACAGTTCTAAGCATATTGGGCCGAAAGAACCTTGCTAGACCATTGTGGGCTTTACAAGAGTCAAAATGCAAACTATGCCTCCCCATGGGCTTCTCGCAGTTATATGTCCAAGTGGGTTACCAGTGCAAAGGGTTTGCCAACTTGTCAAAACATATCATTCCTTATGCAAGTGACAAAGTCTAGCCCATACACAAGGAGAAACCGTTAATCCGTTTCTTCACCTCAATTAGTAGTCACTCTTGTTTATTATTAGTGCCTTTAAACAAGATATATTTGACTATTATTTTGGGATTGAGCTGAGGTAAAATTGTTTTGACTTATGGAAAGGAAAACCAATAAATTGATTCCTTAGTGTCAAGAAATTATTAGGAAACAACCTGTTAATCACATATACCAGACAATCTAACAAAATAAATCGCAAACACGATCAACAAAGAAGTGTAGCGGGAATTATTACTTAGGTTACCAGAACCACAAAAGCAAAAACCATAATAAATTAAGCAAAGCAGTGAAAAAAAGGAAAAGAATTAACCTGCAGTAAGGGGTGATAGGCTTAGCAAGTTCAGTAACAACAACAGCATCAACCACTTTCTCTTCAGTTTTCCTTATGTCTGGGTTTATCCCCTCTGCCCTAACCACCAACATCCCCTTTCTCCTTTGTGAAGAACTAGAAGGGTTACAAGAAAATTGGGTAACAAAGGATTTATTTTGTCCTAGTGAACTCAATGAAGCTGCTGGTTTGGTGCAACAAAAACCGTTGCCCACCATGCTAACAACGGAAGCCATTTAATCAAAATACTAAATGAATTTCTATGTAGCTGGATTTTTTTTTCTCTGAATTGTTGCTGTGTTCAGGTTTTGAGCAACAAGGGCAGAGATTGAGGGGATAAGTGAGAAACTGGGACAACTGATGGTAATTTGAACGTGTGGAGAGCACACTTTTTCTACTTGATCAAGATAGAGATGTGGGTGGATCACTGTTCGCCACGTCTCCTTTTTAAATTAGATGCCAAAAATGACTTTTTTTTTTTGGTAAATGGAAATTCAATTGAGGTTCATGAGTTGGATGGGGAAGACACACTATTTTTGGATTTTTTTTTTTCATTTCTTTGGTTGACAAATGAATTGAAGTATTTAGCGTGGGGGTGGCCGCATCTCTACTTGTTCTCAACAATGATTTGAATTCAACTCTCATTTCCAAAATCGAAAATACGTCCCTTTTTATACGAATGTTTATTGGGCTTGAAGTTTGGATCATGCACATACCTCCCTCATATCATGTGCTGAAATATTCCACCCACTTAGGGAATGAGGCTTCCTGGATTCAAACCATACCTCTTGTCATATGCGTTTATATCATGTGTTGAAATCAACTCAACTAAAAGTTTAAATTGATAATTAAGGGGCCAATTAATGTCATATCCCTTAATAATTACTTTTCATCAAAAAGATATATAACACGTAGAACTCAATCCCTTTTTTTAAGTGAAACTTCATGTACAAGATTTATTTTAAAACTCAATTCAGGTGTCTCTTATAATTGGTTGTATGAACGTAAGCAATTATAATGTGAATCAAATGACCAAAGTATAGTTTGGCTAACCTGAAAATCTCTAAAGTGCAGTGTCCTAAAACATATGTACTCTTGTTGAATTTCGATTCATGACATATTTTATAGATAACATTCCATTGTGGTGTCCTAAGAATTAGCACATAAAGTGCCCTAATTTCTTCATGAATTATTGGACGTTAGTTGAAGTTCTTTAGTTAGTTGATTGAATTAAAAGCCTTAAGTAAAATTGGTTGTACAACTATCTAATTTAATGAATTAAAAGAACATAATGTTAATTTAACATCTTATGGGCAATTTTCACTTAGTTTAAAAAATGGAAACCAATGATATATAAACCATAGGACACAATTAATTAGCTTTCCAAACCCATTTGATGTTTACCAAACAACTACTTTTCTTTTTCAGTTTTTGTACTATTGTTTTGTTTTGATCTAACTACTTTTCAAAAACTACACTGGTTTGTTGACTATACTAATAATTTATAATTTTTTTGTTTGTTTGATATAAATCTACTCATTTTTGGCTAGATAAACATATTCAATAATTTATACTAGCTGTTTGATGATACTACGTTAATGAAGCAAGTATTTGCGTTACTTATTCAATTAGTATGATATGTTCGCGATTAAATATGATTAGAGTCTAAATATAACTTAGCAATTGTGTCTCGATCGCTATTCACTTACACCTTTTTTTAATGAATTTTTTTTAGGATAAGTCATACCTATACATGCACAAGTCCAATTTCATATTTCTAACATTGCAACTGCCTGTGCACATCGATACCTTTTCTTTGTCTCTTTTCAATTAAGCAAGCCGGTACCACGTCACCATTGGCACACATCACAGAGAAATGCAACCAATAGCAATCTCGCTCACATGAATTAAATATATTAGGTTTTAAATCAACAAACTTTGACGAACTCTAAAAGTTCGTTTCTCTTCAACAAAAAATAAAGAGTAACAAAAAAAAAAAAGTTCGTTTCTCCAAAGCCAAAAAAACTTTCCCTCTACTCTCTGTTCGGATCTTTCGCCAATTTTAGGAGAGAGAAAACCCTAATTATCTATCAATGGCGAACTCCAATTCGATTTTGCAATGGCGATTCAGCGGGTTTTGGATTTGTATGTTGTTAATGGCTGTTCGAATTGATAATTTAGGTGATAGTGCGAGATCTGATGAAGAAATTAGGGAGAGATTTTACGGAAATAGTTTGTACAATTCGACGCCACCTGATGGTGAGGGTACTATTGCGAAGATGATCGATCATGTATTGGAAAAGGAGTTTTCTGAGAATGAACAACCTGAAGGTTAGAATTTTTGCTTCAATTTATTTCCTTTTGTTATGGTTTTTAGGTTTTTTCATGCTTAATTTAGCGTTTTGTGCTTGACATTGTGGAAATTTGTTGTTCCTTTGCTGGAAACTGTATTAATAGCATTTTTATTATTGTTTGGTAAAGCATAGCTACAAGTTTCAATAACTCCAACATGATTAAGCTATGCACTTTTAGTGCCTTGCTATTTCGAGGAAAAATAAATAAATGCACCTTTAGTTAGAGAGGTGTTGGATTATTGGCTCCATCATTATGAGTTTATTTTGGTCACAAAGGCATTTGTAGCTTCTTGAATGATCATGGGTGTGATTGCAACACAAACTGCTAAAGAGCTAATAATTTAGTTGGCTAAGGCACAATACACTGTCATAAGGTCTGGGCCTCATGTTGAGGCATTGAGCTGATTGTAAGCTGTTACGATTGATTCACTGCTTCGTAGTCAATGTTACTGATAGTTACCAGGGAACCAGATGTTGGCCGATATGTATCAGCTTTTGCACTTGCTGAACCGTTATACCCTGATATATAGGAGGGTGGCATGCTTATGTGTTTGTCATGCTACATAGAGCCATATAGGAAAGCTAACAATATGATGGATAATCTGCTAACAATGGGCCGATACATCCAGATAGGATGTGTTTGGCAAGGCCAATAAGCTAGATTATAGCTTATGGAAGTCAGCTTATTAGAGAGCTAATTTTTTTTTGATTACATGGGTATCCATGCTTTGCCCGACTGATCCCTTGAGCCCTGAAGTTAATGATTAAGTACAGCTCTGAGGAGGCTCGAACCTGGGACCTCTAAAACTAATCATAGAGGTCTTACCAGCTGAGCTACCCACTCAGGGTTATGAAAGCTAATTAAAGTACCTTTTTACTGATCTCGTTTTCATCTATTTCAGTGTGGCAACTTTTGGCTCTTTTTTCCAGTTCCTTATGTCTACTAACACCTTTTTTTTGCCAGGCTCGGATGCGAACAGTTTCAACAACAGTGTATCTGATCAACAAGTAAGTCCATGTCTTCACTAAATCCTCGCTCATATATTGCTAGAAAGTAATTACTGTTTCATGGCTTTCTGCTTTAGTCATTTTAGAAAATCTAATGTGTAAAAGATTGTGCTGCACACGTCTTGGTCTGCTGCTTTAACTTCTACATATTCTTCCTTCAATCCCCTTGTTTTTTTTTTGATGGGAATAAATTCCCCTTGGTTTTGTAGACTTCAACGGTCAGACAGTATATCAGAGTGCAGTAAACAGTATAAAGGTTGTTTTATGAGGTTGTGGGGTGTCATTAGTCTAGGCTATCATGGGATTACAGTCATTACCTTCAACGAGGATATCTTTTGGGGTATATGCAAACAGGAAATGTGGCTCTAAGGGGTGACAGTGGGGGAGATGGCAGGATTGGGAATTCGCTAACCATGTATTTGCTGCATAGCATATTGGAGCAGATGTTAACTGCAGTCTCATTCTATAAATGTATGAAATTTCTGTGAATTGCGAGCATATGATGACATTGATTTTGAATCAAAGCAACTCCAAGCCTTTTATGAAAGGATGTTTCCAAAACTTGATCGGCTCTACTTGCTGTATATTGTGGAGTTTCTTCTGGTGCATACATTTTTCGGAATACTTTTGATCTGGCTACACCATTAAATTTCTTCGATGTGAACCAGAGATCCATGCTCAACTCTTGGAAACATCCTTTCCACAAAACTATGGATAAGGCTGTATACATATAATGCCCCTCTTTGGACATCAAATGGCAGAAGCCTCTTGCACTGGGTGCTGTTTTCTATTCATATCGCTTGATTACTTGTTCAATTTGCAGTTTTTTAGACATTCATGTATATACAATTAGTGTTATTGGGTATCAGTTTCAGATTATTGTGTCCTACTTGACATGTTACTACTGTCTTTTTCTACAGTGAATGAATTTGGTTCTGCATCATTCATGTGATCATAATCAGATGACCTTCGTAAAGCTGATACTTAATTTCTTGATGTGGTACCTTGACACAAAACTGCTTGTTTATCTATCTATTTTTATGTTCTTTTGCAGGCTGAGCTTGAGACTGTCGCTAAAATCACTCATGATAAACCCAAGAAAAATGACTCTGGAGAAGCAAAGTAAGGGATTGTTACAGGAATTATGGTGCACAGTGATTGATAGTATTATAATATCCTTAATTGTTTAAAACTATTATATCCGGTTCATTCTAGTTTTTCTTACTATTGCTCCCTATGCAAAATGGGAAAATGAATGTAATTTTTTGGCATATTGAGTCTTAATCTTTACTTCGCTTTTGAAATGTTCTATGGCAGTGGTACAAAATCCTTCCAGATGAAAGATGTTTTTACCTTGGAAAATGAGGAATCTGATGACATGACAACTTTAATAGATAAAAAGGTGCTTTTAACATAGACATGCCCTTGTGATTTAGCATTTTAAATATCTAGTAGATAGTTTTCCATGAAAATTTTCATTTGGCTAGTTCACTTATGTTATCTTCTTGCAGGATAATGTGTTTGTGATGTCCAACAAAAAATCCAAGTACCCAATTCTGCAGATAGATTTCAGGTTTGTAATATTTCAATCGAAGTAGCCAACTATCTAGTTATCTGTTTTCAACCTTATTTTTTTCCTCTGAAATAGTATGCAACTGCTGTCTATTTGTTCAAGTTGTTCTTGTTGAACTTGTTCTGTTTCGGTGTTTTGTTATCATTAGTTTTCTGCAACATCATCCTCGGTTTCGCCATTAAGCTACTGTTTGCAATTTATCTTCTGTTTGCATGTGTGATAGGTTAATATCAGACATGGTCTTGCTGATTGTTTCTGCTGCAGTTGGTGGGATTATCTTTTCCTGTTTGGGACAACCGGTATTCTCATCTTTTGCTATTATTGCTGTTATTTATGGTTTCTGTATTTATTGTTATTCTTGTTGTTTCTACCAAATTAATTGTTTTTCCTTTTAAGCAGTAGATTGTGTGCAGTCGTTTTCAGTTGCACTTCCATACGTTTATTTGCTCAGTGTATGGTTGCATAGAGCTAAGCTGAATGTTTCTACTGCAGGTTATTGTTGGCTATCTTCTTGCTGGTTCATTGGTTGGACCAGGAGGTCTGAAATGTGTCAGTGAATTGGTTCAGGTTTGCTCCGTATATCTCTTCAAATAATTGAATATATTGCCAGATTCTGCTTATTGTTGGTGTTGTTCAATAACTCTCGTTATTTGTTGGAATCAAAATTTTGAGTTTGCTGCCCTTCCTTTGTGTCGATGGGCTCTTCATACAGTATTTGAGCAAAGATGCATGATCATTTGTGATTCTTTATCATGTGTACCAAACAACTAAAATTGTTTCATAACTGGAAAAAGGATTAGTTTAATATTTGTGAAGACTGATCCTTTTAAAATTAAACCAACATTTACAACTTGTCCCGTCACTCTTGTGATAGCATCATAGCAGTTGCTCTATAACTTATATGATTGATTGGATTTGTATATGATATTGTCCCTGGTTCTAGATTTCTTATCCGCCCAGCTGTTTAGGTGTCTATTGTTTTCAACTTTCTTTAGGGATTGTGATAAATATTTCATTCTTGTTACAGGTCGAGACTGTTGCACAATTTGGTGTTGTGTTCCTTCTTTTTGCTTTGGGCTTGGAGTTTTCCATGGCAAAGGTAGTTGTTTCGCCAATATGATGTGGTTATTTCTGAGAAAATTAAGAAATCAGTTGAACATTACAAAATATATCACCACAATTTTTTCATATTCCTTGCTTTTTATTAGAAGCTTTTTTAACTATACTTTGATGCAGCTAAGAGCAGTAGGGCCTGTTGCTGTTCTTGGAGGGATGCTTCAGATCATCATATTTATGTTTTTGTGTGGCATAACTGCCATGGTAAAGATCTTGGGTTTTCATTAGTCATTTTATAAATCTTTGTAGGGTTCAGGTTCTAGTTGTGAAACATAATGGGTGTATGTAACCATTTCTGCAGATATGTGGAGGAAAATTGTCAGAGGGTGTGTTTGTCGGTTCTTTCCTCTCTATGTCATCGACAGCTGTGGTATTTTGTTGTGACCATTTTTTGTAGGCCATAGCCAGAAAATTTATTCTTTCATTTACTTGGAAGGACGTGTTAGTTGTTGATACTTTGTTGAAACTTCTGTTTAGGTGGTGAAATTTTTGGTGGAAAGAAATTACAACAATGCTCTTCATGGACAAGTTGCTATTGGAACGCTCATATTTCAGGTAATACTGAAAATAACCTTATATTTTCTCGTTCTTTATTCGTAGTCGGGAATTTGTGCGATTGGAAGAAGCACCATAAATTAGTAATTGTTGCGCAGTGGTTCATTTTTCCGCTGTGAATTATCTCAGGATTGTGCTGTTGGTTTACTGTTTGCATTGCTTCCAGTTTTGGGTGGCAATAGTGGCCTTCTACGAGGAATTGTATCGATGGGTAAATTGTAAGTTTCTTCTGGAATCCATGAGAGTTCTTTCATTTCAATAACCCTGTTTTGTTGACTCCCTTATAATCAATTTCAGGCTGGTGATCTTGTCTCTTTACCTCACATCCGCATCTATATTAACATGGTCATTTATACCTCGCTTTCTAAAGCTGATGATACAACTATCATCTCAGGTGGGCTATAATATTGCACTGGGATGTAATTAACTTGTTTATCTGATACTATCACTCTAGATCACTCGGAATGAGTGTTTAAGAAGGTCATCATAGAAGGTCTTATGTAAGTGTCTAACAACTGAAGTGTTATTTGCTCAACCTCTTGTACATGTAGTTGGAGAAATGTTTTGCAAACTAGGAGAAACTTGTTCCCATGCTGCTGCTTTTCTTTTACATGTATATATATCGCAAACTTTTGCATGCACGGTGTAACGGGGCACAATTGATACAAAAAGCTTAACTAATGAGAAAGCTTAATAACTGATATCAGGTAAGTAATGTTAATTATCTATCATCCAAAAATGCCTATAAGTGATACATAATAACTGACATCAAAAGCCTATCATCACTTATAAATCTTCGATGTCTATAATTTGCATGCAATGGGTGCACCTAAAATCTTACTCCTTACGTCCCAATACTTAGTCCCTCACCCTATGTCTTATAATATTATGGTTCCATTTCCTACAATAAATAAGGATCTAATAATATTTTCATAGTTATCTTGAAAGGCACAAGCAACAATTATTTAGGAACAGAGGGAGTATGCAACACTGTCTTAGGTTGGTCATTTAGCGTATCGAAAAGATAGATGAAGATATTACGTATCTTATGAATGGGGGTGACAATTGACAACCGTGGAGGAGACTCAGTAGTTTTGTGTGACCATAAGATTCTATCTATACGCAAGAGAAAGTATTACTTGTAACTATTAACTTCTTGGTACTAGTGTTGGCTAAATAAGCATGCACAACTTTAAAAGATATTGTTAGTTTTGATGAAGATATTCTATGTCAGTTTAATAAAAAGCTTCTTTATCTAAAAAACAGGAAGTTTTAATGAAGATATTTTACTGGATTTGTGCTCATAATAAGAGAGATATAACTGAAATGAAATGACTCAGTTATGACCCCTGTCGAAGGAAGTTCTGAGAAGCGAGATTAGATTTGACTTGTGAGTAAGAGGATTCACAAAAGAATTTCTAATAGAGGTGGAGAAGAATTAAGTATTAGTGGGACTTGATGAAACAGGAGTTGGCATGTCTACATCTCACTGAGAACATGGCTTTTGGTAGGGCTTTGTTACTTACTAGGACTCATGCAATGTACTCTAAGTAAGGGGTGCCCCTTTTGCGTATTATTTTCTCTTTGCCTTCATATGCCTTTCGTCCAAGTCTCATTTTATCTTTCTCGGTTCTTACCCCCTTGACAATGCTTCTCCAGTTTTCCTACTTTCTGCTCTTTGCAAATATTTTTCTTTTGTTGTGGATATATCAGAAACGGCATCTTTCAAAGCCTAGCCTTGACTAGTTAAGGGTATGACTGGCTGACTGCCTATAATTTTAACTTTGCCAGACTGTGCCAGTGGGATTAACACGAGTCTCTCCATATTTTTCATTATTCCTGCTAATCTCCATATTTTTCCTTATTCCTGCTAAGTGAACTTTTTATTCCAATCTTTAATTCATTTAAGCATATTGATTGACATATATACTCTCCTGTTCAGACCAACGAGCTTTATCAACTTGCTTTGGTTGCATTCTGCTTGTTATCGGCCTGGGTAAGTTCTATCTATGACTTCTCTTTCTTTATTGCTTCTTCACAAAGTTGGGGCTGTATTGTCAGGGCACAAGCTCTTACTAGCTAAAGTTTCATGTTCTGAGATTGAAGCCTTTCTGATTTTTGATGTCCCAAGTGACCTGCTATAGCATATTTATACCATGTACAGATGTCGTGGCCTATCTTTTATTTGAGGTTAATCTCAAAATGACTATCCTGAAAATTAATTCATAGGAACTCACGTCAATGCTTGACTGTTTCGAGTTGGTAGGAACACTTAAATAATTTTCACGTTCAGATGCTATAGCACAACATAAATTGATATAGACATGATTAAAATTCTAATATCTTTTGCCTGTTTATTTTCTATTTCATAACACCATTTTCAATTGTTTTTGTTCTTTCCAGTGTAGCGACAAGCTTGGCCTTAGTCTTGAATTGGGATCATTTGTAGCTGGTGTAATGATATCTACTACTGACTTTGCACAACACACCTTGGAACAGGTACGCGTTCAGGAATAGAGAATATTTATGTTGGGGAAATCGTCATTTGATGCAAAATTGTGCTGTAAGCTTTGCTTCAATTATAAGGGTTGATCTAGATTCTAGAAGAAGTATGGTCAGGTCAATCATTGTAGAGAAATGTAGTGTTCTTGTCTAGCACATTTGATTTTCAATATTCTAAACTATCTGAGATGGGACTGTTGCTGCAGCATGATGATCATGTTTGTATTTAACATCAGAACAAATTACTGAAACCTTAAATGCAACTCTTCGGCGTATGTTTACTTCTGAGAAGTTACTACATAAGAAACCTTCTTTATCGACATTAAATTTCTTACATTGCAGGTGGAGCCTATCCGTAATCTATTTGCTGCTCTTTTCCTATCAAGCATTGGGATGCTTATCCATGTACACTTCCTTTGGAATCATGTGGACATATTGCTGGCATCAGTCATTTTGGTTATAGTTTTTAAGACATGTGTGGCCGCCGTGGTAACAAAGGCATTTGGTTATAGTATGCGAACATCTTTTCTTGTAAGTTCACTTCTTAAGTTCCTGGTATTCTAGGGTGCAGAGAGCTGGCACTTATTCACTTGTAAGATGTATTCACTGCAAACAGGTTGGACTATCACTTGCTCAAATTGGAGAATTTGCTTTTGTCCTCTTAAGCCGTGCATCCAATCTTCACCTTGTTGAGGTACTGCACTTTGGTTTTCAGTGTCTGTCCTGTTTTTCTTTCCATATCAATTTAAGTCATCTTAGTTTTTGTTGTTGCACTTAAAGCTGCACATTTTTAAGTTTTTTTTTTTATTTTATCTTTTGACTTTAGTTGGGTAGGAGACAAAACTCTCAGATATCAGTTCCTTTATATAAAACTTTGGTTGTAATGGGGGTAAATATTCGCTAATGGTGCCTGTGTGTGGACAGTCACCATCTAGCAGATATAAGGAGATGATGATTTTAGCATGCCAAGTTTAGGAGTCCACACAATTGCTGGTGTAGGAGGATGGAGCGTGTGAGGCTGTCATATAATGGGAGATAGGTGTTGCTGAATGAACGTAACTGGTGGTTTGGGATGGAGTGAGCCTGCCTGGTTCTTGTCGTGGGCCATCTCGCCATGTTCTCAATCTCATCTCTAATTCTGATTCAGTTGACCTTGTCGCTTGACAATGTGATGGGAAGGGATGCTAGGATATTTGTGTTGAGAGGAACTGAATATGATTTTTCCATTTGTAGACACCTTCGTTCATGTTCTGATGGAGGAGTGGCTACGGATTATGATGCAAGAGTCCCTGGGGCGGTAGGCAAAACAGAAGGAATCTACTCCCCACTTTGCAGTGAAATATATGAGGGTATTAAGGGCTTGACTCATGTGCATATGGGGCTAAAGGATATCTTGATGGAGAATTTGTTGCGGTGTTTTACTTTGAAATGCAACTAAATGACTAAAATTTCTCAGGCATACAAGGAGTAAATTCCACCATTACATTTGTGGATGCTAGAGGTTTCTTTTTCTGATAGGTGGTGAATGCTCATACATGAATTACCCCTACTCAGTCATGCCCTAGAAATTCATTTTTCCCAATTGAAGGATAGAGGTAATTATATAACTGTCATTAGCAGCCTGTGGAGCCAGTTAGACTTGTATGACACTCATGGAATGGTGTTTTTTTCCTTCTTCTTTTCCCCAAACATCTTCTGGGAGGGGAGGTTCCTTTTGTATTGCGTCCTTTGCTGTTATTGTCTCACATTGCTAAGTAAGTGATGCTCCACTCCTTATCTCAGCTTTTCCTTGAGGGTTAGGATTCATCATGACAGAGCAAATGCTAGGAATGTTTTCATGATATGACACTTTGGGCTCCTCGCTATACATTGATATTGATTTGTGAGGAGAAGTCATTATGAGAGGCACAAGATTTTGAAGGCTTAATGTGAATTAAATTTTTGAATACTTGACTTAAAAAACTCCCAAACTATTAGCAGAAATGCAACATCTGTTACCTTTGACTGAATTTTGTTTTTCATAACATAGTCCCTCTTTGAAAGAATATTTTGAGAATCATCCTGCATACGCAATTTAGTAAAGGAGTTGAAAAGGGAGATTATCCCTAACTAATTTGATAAATCGATATTTTTCTACGTTTTTAAATGTTTTGCATAATTTATTCAAAATTAAAGCCATTGTTAATTTGTCAACTTAGTTAGGATAGAGATTAGATACACTGGGAGAAGTTTGATCTTTGCCACTCATTATTTTGGAGGGTTGTTTTCCCTTTTATCCTTTCTGTACTTTGTAATCTCTGTTTAGAATTCTGGTGAAGTTGAAACGAGCTGTTATTATTATCATTATGTTTTCCTTGGAAATGTATCTCTCTACCAGTATAGCAAATTTAATGTGCTTACTACAGCAATTCACCATTTTGTGTCCATTATAGGGGAAAATGTATCTTTTACTTCTTGGAACGACTGCTCTTAGCTTGGTAAGCATTTTTCTATCCTGGGCACCTTTAATTTTCTCATCACACACATTGTTGTTGACAAAGCTTCTGTAGCTGTCATAACAGAAGTTTCTGACAGATGTTTTTTCTTTGGCTGAAGGTTACTACTCCAATCCTGTTCAAATTGATGCCTGCTGTGATGCATTTGGGTGTTCTCATGCACTGGTTCCCTTCTGATAGCAGCGTTCAGATTGAGGTTCTCCCTCTCCTTCTCTCTCTTGCATAGGGTGTGCTTGTGTAATGTGCATAGACACATAGGCATAAAAGGTTTATGTCACTCGATAATTCCTCCTTTGGTTGTTTGGAGCCAATTAGAGTCAATTAATCTTTCAAGTGAAGTTGAGTCCAAGAAGTTGTACTTTGCTTTTATATGCGAGGCACTCAGTTTGTCTATGAACCCTTGTTCGGCAACTTAAGAGTAGAGATGACTAGTTCCTCAATTTAAATCACACCTGCTTGAATACTGATCTAAAGGGGATATAATTTCTGGTGTGGAACAGAATGAACTAAATATTTTCAATAAATCACAGTTCACTCTGACCATAACATTTAAAGATGCTGTACTGCATGACTTCCATGTGCAAATGAAATTCATATATTCACAGAAATGGTTTGAATAGTTTACGGAACTTTCTTCTAGGCCTCGATTTTGCTGTGATCTGATACAATTTGAGATGTGCAAATGAAATTTATATATTCACAGAAATGGTTGAATACATTATTGAGTACATATATATAGCTTCAAGAAGGTGGTAACCCTAAAAGCAAGATTTTAGCCTAAAAGCCCCCCTCCCCCAAATACAAGCAAGGGCTTGGAAAAAGCAATCCGAAGTCCAAACCTGTAGGAGGGCAACCTCCCCTTCTTTTTGTTTCCTTTGTATTTTGAGGGTTACTTTCCCCTTTGCGTGAAGCATATTTAGTCATACTCAATTGTTTATCTCAACTTCTTTCTATGGACTGCAGGAGAGAGTCTCCATCAACAGAATGTTGTGATATACAGTTGCACTGCTTTTGGCGGTTCTAAGCAGCCCTCTAAGAAGCTGGGAGCGCCGCACACCCACACAATAGAACCATTATAGCTTCGAGCATCAAATGTCGCCTTTGACCGAAACTCGAGAGTCAAAGCACTTGGGTGTATATATTGTTATATACACATTTTTGTAATTCTTTGGATGGTGTACATATAGTTCTTACCATCCACATTCATCGAGGCACTTCAGAAAAGCTCCAGCAAGTGCAAAATGATGCCATTTCCATTGATTCTAGTTACTGTACACGACAGGTATAGACCAGGAAGAACCTTAATTCCGCTGTAGTGAAATGTAAAATTTTGTTCTTAGTTACCTACTTACCACTGTAACCTTTCTCAGAAACAGTATAGTGGCAGATAGCTCATTTAGGCTAACAAAGAATGTGCTGTAAACTTTTTTACGAAGCGCCAGATTGTTTTATATTGCATCTCAGCCAGGTGTAAATTGTAGTAATTCAGAAGTCGAGTTGAGTAAACTGATTTTACCAGGTTGTGAGTTGTCACTTCTATTTATTTTTATTGCTTTTGACTAGAAGCTTTCTTTTCCTGTAATTTGTGCATGAAGATTACAAGGGATTATAAAACTTCAATTGATTTCCCTGCATTGAGTATTTCATAATACATTATGTACTTTGCGTTCTGATACATATCGTCCAGATACTTATTTTTATTTTAAAGTTAACTTATATTTTTATTTCAAAGTTACTTATATTTTTATTTCAAATAATGTCTAAAAATACAAAGCAAAGCATAGCTGTAGGCCTGTTGTCCATAAATCAATTTCCTTTTTCTAACCCGTGCAATTCAAATTACCGTCACAATTTACATCTCCTTATAAAAAATAAACACTCAAGGGCTCGTTGACTTCACATAATGCTAGTGCATTTTTTTTTTTCTTCTTCTTCTTCATTATTTTTAATGTTAGTAGTAGAATTGCGATAGAAATAATAAACAAGTTTGGCTATACAAACAAGCAGGTTTGTATTATGATTAATGATAAATGAGATATTGTATATTTTTTTTTTATATTTTGTCCTACAATTGATACAATATTGTAGGTTTATAGCATCTTAAGGAAAATGTTCATAGAAAAGGAATTTTGTATCCAGATATAACATATGTGAAAGATATCTTGAAAATTTGTACAAATGGAATGTTTTATTTAATTTTAGCACACAAATGCACGGGAATGTTACTAGCTAGAATTTCAAACTCCAAATAATTCATTTAATTTCGACAAGCTCACTTAGGGTGATATGTGTTCTTTTCCATTTATTGCAAACTTGGTTAGATTAGATTAGTGAATGCTACTTATCCGGTCAGGTCAGATTAATGAATGTCACTTACCCTATCAAATTAGATCAGGTCGAATCAGTAGTGAAGTATACAACCTTGATTTTAAATTCAATTCAATTTTACAATTTAATTTTCCTCGTATATTATTGTGTAATTATTTGAATAGTGTTCATCCTTCCATTCACTTGGAAATAAACATATAACATATCCATATTAACTTATTAAGAACTCAATATGAACGAGTAAGAGAATCAATAACAGGAAATAGCTACGCACATAACGAGTTACTTGCTTGCCAAGTACTTGAATAGGAGTAGTTATTACCATTTTCTCATTTCGTTAGCACAAAAACTTTTGTAGAACTTGAAATAGTACCTAAATTTAATCTGAATTAAGTTTCTTATTTTCCGAGTTAGTTTATAGTACTTCACTTTCCTCTCAATATATATGGCTTATTGTAATAGTTATAGGCTTATAGGTGTTTAGTTTTTGAACGATTAATACAGAAAACGACTCAATTCTTGTGTACCTTTGTGATTTATAACCCATACCGGCATACCTCCTTCAATAACTCTTTCGCCGTGATATATATATATATATATATATATATATATATATATATTTGGTTTGAGACGGTTCGGTTGAATCCGGACCGAGCCGGGTGGGACTATAAAGGCAGCAAAGGTCTCCCGCTGTGTTATATATTGTGGACTCTGACCACCACCCCACCAAATAGGTCCATAACGTGTTTGTAAAAGATTCGACTTCGTCCCTAGTAATTTCTTTCAAGAAAAGAAAAGAAGAGAGAGAGAGAGAGGAGAGAGAGAGAGAGAGAAAACGAGAAAAAGAAAATGTCAGAGCAGGTAGTGAAGCTTCGATGCCAGAGAATCGGTTGTGACGGTACTTTCACCCTCGACGATAATCCAGAAGGTTCTTGCTGCTACCACGACTCTGTATGAACTCTCTCTCTCTCTCCTCTCTTTGATCCAGATGTCAATTTAATTTACTTTTGTTCATTACAAATTGTTGGATGTAAATGTAATGTTCTTTAAATTCGATTCGACAATGTTTAATTTCTGGTGAACTTCCAAATTGTGTGAAATTTTGTTGCGCTTGAGAAATTTTGTTAATTGTTTAAAGAATTGACAAATATGTGAAACCTATGGTGCTTTGGTACAGTGAGATTGAGTGATTTTCGCATGCTTGACTGGATGAATGCCTTTGTTTGACTTGCATATTGTGTAGTCTACTGTAGAAATTGAGGTTGAGAAAACATTAGTAATTTGTTTAATTAGTGAAATAGAGTAATAACGCTGTAAGATTGAGCTAAAATTTTTTGTTGCTCAGCAAAGAGTGTGGTACCTTGCTGACCTTCATTCTCACTCTCATGTAGTGGTGGGGAAATTTTTTTGGTTAAAATGAAAGGAATCTTTAACTTGTTTTACAAAGAATTTCATTAGTTTTCAAGTATTGGAGTTCTTTTCTTCTTTTTTGCGGACTTAGGGGCGAGCCTTGATCGGAACATGTAACTGACACCAAACTATAAATAATCTTAGGCCATGGAATTTTGGCTATGCCTTCAAACAGTACTTGGTTTATCTCGATAGATCAGGATCGAGGAACATGTTGAAAATCATGATCTTGGTCCAACTTAAAATTGGACATCCAAATAGATATAGCAGTGTTCAAATTGTATTTTGTTTGCTGATTTATGCGACATTTTTCTCCTTTTAGTCAAACTGGTTACTATATAGTGCCAACTTTCATCTCCATTGTGATGGGGAGGAACCCAAGTGATTGGAGTTAATGACAATTTGGAAGACTTATTTGGGTCCAAAGACTATTTTTGTTTACCCTGAAAATCTTTATTTACTTGTTTCTCCCTCTTTTGCCCCTACTGCTCTGGTAAGAGATATATATGTGGCTAAGGAACTTCTAGTTCTAAGAATAATTTGTTCACGTGTTCCTGGCCTATTTGGTACAATGGAGCGAATTAACGGGAAAAGTAATGTAAAGAATTCTACTAAAATAGGATTTAATGATGAGAACCAATCTTTCTACTCCCAAGTTCATTTCCATTTTTAGTTGTGGCCTTGTGGGTATGAGTGGTAAACTATGAAATGAATGAGAAAAGCATATAGTTGTAGGGATGCGTTACCTTTAATACTTCACAAATCTTTCTGTTTCATATGGATACGCCATGGTAACCTAAAATCAATTCGTTATTTCTGATTCTACCTTAGTTTAAATTTAAACCAAACAAGCCGATAAAAGATATTGTAGAGAAACTATTAGATTGAAGTCTGTTTATACTATGCTTGTTTTTTTCAGGCATTATGAACAAATCTTCAACATATCCCAAAGTAGAAAAATCTGACATTTTTCGGGATGAAGGAAATATTTACTTTATGATACATTATCCTTTTATGCTTTCTGGATTTTGTGCGCTTTTTTTTTTTTTGTCCAGAAGTTCTGGGCTCTATTTACTGTCTATTTGAGCTGACTGATTTTTGTCATTTTTATTGCATGACTGGACTGAACGTTCTCGCTTGGCTTTTATTATCAGGGAGTAAGTGATTTTTTTTTTGGGACTTTCTATACATTAGGTTTTGTTTCAACCTTCTCCTTAGTAATTGTAATTATAACATTGTTGACTTATGTATTGATATCACATCTAAGCCTCAGCTGTGATCTATTTCAGCCTACATTTCATGATGGAATGAAGGAGTGGAGCTGTTGCAAGAAAAGAAGTCATGACTTCAGCTTGTTTTTGGAGATTCCAGGGTATGTGCTGTTTTGGGTTTTTCCTGAACCTCAATGCTATCTTAAAGTGTGCTGCTTAAATTGAGAATTTGCATGCACATCATGTTGCTACTAGAAGGCTTACTTTAGTAGAGGTTTTATTTTATTTTTGTCAATCTCATCATCATCAATCATCATCATGAGTGGCTCGAAAATGAGTTGCACGTCCGTGTTTGGTTATAACTATTAAAAGAACACGTTCAAGTAGTTCATGGTCAGCTGATACTTTTTGATGTCTCTTAAAATGTCATACCTCTGCCTTCTGCACCTAGAGGTATAGGAAGTTTGGCACAGTTACAGAAAACAGATATTGTCCTTCTTTCTCTGAAGACTAACTCCTTTCTACGTGTGTTTCTCCCATTCAATTTACGAGTCCTCTATCACTCCTACTGGTGAACCATGGTCAATTGGTCACAGTATGCCTTTGAGTCACCATAGAATCAACTTTACTGAACCTCCAAATGGGAAAACTGAAGTAATGGATTCCAACAATGTGAAGGGTCACTAACTGGCCTTCTTGTTCCCTTCTTCTCCCCCTGTTTCTAAGTCAATTTAAGATTCAGGCTTCATGATGGAAGGTCTTAATGTTATTATCTGAATAAGTAAAGTTGTTAAGATGAAACAAATGTTACTCTTGTCATTTCAAATATTTGTAGCAGAATGTGCTCTGGTCTTTCAGATACGTTTATCCTAGAGATTCCTTAAAGATTCTTGAAAGCAACTAACAGACAAGGGTTTTCTCATTACTAGTTTTATATTTTTTATATTTATTATTTTATTTTTAGATGCAAGACAGGTATACACACAACTGAGAAGCCTGTCCTGAAAAAGGCCACCCCAACTCCAAGGAATATAACTCCTGCGCCTACTCCAGTATCAGGTCCAGCAATAAGTGCATTACCAAAAGAAACTTGCTCTAGGTGCAAGCAGGGATTTTTCTGCTCTGACCATGGTACTCCTCTCTTTTTGTTTCTAATTCCGCAAATGTTTTTTCTATTAATCTATGTTGCAAGTAATTGGATTCATCTGGAGCTTTCCTGTTGCCATAGGTTATCAGTAGCTAATTTTATCATCCATGTAAACATGTATATATTTTTTAAATTTTAGGATTTTTCATGCACACAAAACTAAAAAGATCCGGCTTTTCTCATGATCTTTAATGTATACAATATTGTTTCAGGTTCACTTGTAAATCCCAAACCAGTAGAGGATCAAAGCGCTACCTCAACAGAAGTGACTGTGAGTGTTTCTGCTCCTCGCAAAAAAATTGTGGACATAAATGAGCCTCAAATCTGTAAGAACAAGGGTTGTGGACAAACTTTCAAAGAGAAAGACAATCATGAAAGTGCATGCAACTATCACCCAGGACCTGCCATTTTCCATGATCGCATGAGAGGGGTAAGATCTCAAATCTGGTTTTTTTTTTATGGGGATTCAATAGTGGAATTATGTGTTCCATTGTCCGAGTCAATAGTGGAATTATGTGTTTCATTGTCCGAGATACTAACAGTGGTGTTCTTGGTTTGTAGTGGAAATGCTGTGATATCCATGTGTGTGAATTTGATGAGTTCATGAGCATTCCACCCTGCACAGAAGGATGGCACAACGCGAATCCTATATCGTAGGCAGAAAGTCAAAAGGTGTTTCTGTTTTCTTCTCTCAAGTTTTATGGATGAGTTGATGAAATTGAAAACTGCAAGACCTGCCTTTGGACAACTTAGCTTTCTTAAGACCATGCTGAAGTACAAGAACATGTGAGATTAATGTGCATCTTTTTCCATATTGAGATCCATAGTAAACCTGTTTTAATAGTCGTTCAGCTATGTAATTTGTCATGGTCAGCACCAAATATGAGATTTATTGATCATAGCAGAAATTCTATGGAAAGAGGGCCAAGTTTAAGCTCCATACCTTGGATGTATAATGACAAGTTTGCCCCTTTCTCTTCATTTATTATGGTGCAAGCTTATACTTAATACACTTATACTAAACACAATTTCCGGGTATACGTACGTAATAGACGCATTAGGAAAATGAAGAGAAATTTTAAATGTTTACTGGCAACTCGAAAATTATACTGAAGAGGAAATGAAATTACTAAATGTGGGAAATACTTGTCCAAGAAGTTCTAGAGAGAATCACTGACCGTAGATCTGAATTAAATCGAACTGTACAATGAAAATTGTTGCTGAAATTTTTCAGAGAGATTGGTCATAGAGATATTAGGGATGTATCATATCTTAAAGGGAATAAGAAACTAGCGTAATTGCATAATGATATATTGATAGTACTAGTTTAGAAGCAATTCAAACAAGTTCATACATTACTTTAGACTTCCAGAATCACAACTACAGTATGAACTTAGGAACTCAGAACATTTGCTTTCAAAATTTACAAAAAGGATCCGCTACTCGGTATTCCCACAACAAGAAGCTGAAATAGCAACGAATTACAGCGAAAGCGATGCTTTGTTTATAAAACAACGGGAACAAAATGCTTACCTGCATCAAGGGGAAGGAAAAAAGGTGCAGTTACTTGGGCGGATTTGGGAGGGCTGAAAATTTTCAGAGTTTGTACTAAACTTCGTCTGTCGCTGCTGATGTTTGATAATGAAGCTATACAAGATTTGTAAAATTTACAAAGGAAATATTTGATGATGAAGAAGAAGAAAAAAGTAATGTATGAATGTACCTCACTAATCTTTTGTGTTTCCAAGTTTACAGCTCCTTGTGCACATCAAAGCATTCATCAGTTCAGGTTTTAAAGATAGCAGGGTTTTATCAGCTTGCCTAGGCTCAGTGTAGTATGCTTCATAAGAAGTAGCAACAGACATAGGAATTGCCAAGAAGTCGCGAGCCATCTGAGAAAGATGAGGATACCTTGAGCAGTTATCTTTCCACCAAGCCAGCACACTAAAGTTTTCAGTCCATTGAGAAACCGTCTCTTCCATGTACAAATCCAAATCAGATTTTTGGGGCTGATCATTTTCAGATTGAAATGACGAGCTGTACTTCCTTAGTATGTTTAGTCTGTCCATAAGCTTAATGCATTTTGTCTCGGCAATTTTGTCAAGGACCTCATCATCTTCCTCTTCCTCGTCTTCTGAACTTGAATCGCTCAACAAGTACTCCTTTTGATAATTGTGGATCACATAATTATCATAGAGCTTGCGAATGGTCTGTAAAACAACAGTATCCTTTGAGTCACCTTCACCATCCTCGAGCTTAGAGGAACAACACTCGATGAACTTCATCTTGTAACGCGGATCCATGAATGCAGCAATTGCGAGGGCCAAATACATATCCTTCCAGTATTCATCGAATGTTATCAGCATTTTCTGAGCCACAGCTTTCACAAATTCATCAGAACTGCCTGACTCTTCTGTCAGATAATCACGAATCTCTTCGAGATGAGGTAGAAACAGATTGGCTGTTGGCCTCTTAACTTTAAATAATCCCTCAACGATGTCATATATTCTGTCTGCAATTCTGCACATAATCCTCACTTTTTCCCATTCCTCCTCTGAAGGTACACCATAGTCTTTTTTGACAGATTCTGAAGAAAATTCTCCCAAGGCCTCCAACTTCAAAGCTTCACGAAGCTTAGAACTTGTGAGATACCATACAGGCTCAGATTTCGACCAAACAAGCTCTTCAACTTTGTCGATGATTTCTCTAATCTCCTCGTATCCCTCTTCAACCACTCGACTGATGATATCGCCACAGCATTTCACATGAAACAGTCGACCATCCATTGGGAGCTTCCTCCTCTCTTGAATATCTTCCTTAACCACTTCAACCATGCCCTTAGTTCCTCCATCTGTAATAGTGAATACTTTGCCCTCAATATCCCACTCTTTCAGAGATTTCTAAATAGTTTCATTTGGGAGCTCATTCTTGACATCAAGTTCATAATATTTCATGACCCACTTTTGCAATTTCCAATCATTATCGATGAAGTGGGCACTCAAGCAAATATACTCATCAATCGAAACCCAACGCTCCTCATGCACAAGCGAGAGAGACTAATACACCCATCAAGTTTCGAAAAGAATTCCCTAGCTTTCTCTCGCTGTTCAGCATATACTTCCAGGCAGTTACGCTCGAGGGACTCAAAGCTACAATGAAAGTTTGGATTAAGACAGTGGATAAACTCCATAAAGGACCCATCTTCATCACAAAAGGCTCGAGGTGGAACTCTCTCACTGCATACAAGCCTAGCAAGGGCCTGTCGACCTTCCTCTTCTTTCTGCTCATCAGCCTGGTTAATCTTCGGCATGTCTTCCTAAGGCAACAATAAGAGAAAAGATGCTGAATAGACTACATTGGGACTCATTAGTCGTTACGACATGAACATCACAGGCTCATAGTAGAACTAGAACATATACAGATTCTGAAACTCGTACAGGAAAATAATATTCCACATTACTAAATTATCTTTCTAGAACATCATCTCTTCTAAACAAGGATAATTCAAGTACAAGTACAAAACCTCCAAAAACCAGTTCAAGGCTAATTACATGACCACAATTAAGCAACTAGTAGAAGATTAGAAGAATGTAACCACAGGTCAAATTCAAGACTCAAGAAATAAGATGCGTTTTGCCAAAATGATAACAAAAATAAACTCTAATCCCTGATGACATGTACTCTATATGTCTATATATGATCTTTACTTTACAAGGCATTAAGAAAAATAAAAAAAAACGTAAACCTTGCTTGATACCTTGGTGCTGTAATGGAGATAAGATAAGTAACAATTTCTGAAGTGTTGATAGATGATCTGCTTTTATGTAGCAGTACCATCTCTCTCTCTCTCTCTCTCTCTCTCTCTCTCTCCAGAAGCCGGAAGGTCAGTGAGCCTAGCTTTGAATCCCGACCTTTCATTTCTGGCGGGAATTCATCTGAAATGCTTACAGATCACCACGTGTCCCTAGAATGTAAACAGGCATCTACTACGATGATTATCCAACTGTGATACAATTTATGCAATAAAGTTTCTTAGAATTTGAATTTATTCTTCAAATTCATATTCATTTAACTGGCCATAATAATGACTTACAGTAAATGAGACGGAAAAGAAAAGTCAAAAATACAAGTTCCTAGGATTGCTAATTTGCTACAAGTTGAAATTCATCTGATTAATCATAATACTGCGATTTTACTGTGCCTGAAATTTGAAATTCTTTTAACTATTCAAAAAATGTTCCTACCAAAAAAAAAAAAATTATTCAGAAAATGTATTACTAATGTATGTTTATGTTTATTCTTTGAAGATGAAAATGGACTGTTAGATCAGATTGACAAAAAAAAAAAAAAAGAAACATTGATTCGGTGAATGATATGTGACTTATGAGGTGAACAACCATAAGAACTAAATGAGCGCAATCGGGTACCTACCGAGTACCCGAATTTTCTGCTCACCTCTAATTCCCAGTAGATGATGATTGTTTATTGTTTTTTTTTTCCCAAACCTTTCAAACGTGTTCAGTATTAAAATTAAATCATACCTTGATTGATTGTATGAATTTAAGTTTATCCACATCTATGTGCTGCGCTGTGTACACCCAAAAAAGGGGAAATAAATTTTTTTTAACGATTTTCGGACATTAATACATAACCCTTTCCTTCTTTTTTCTTTCTTTTCTTTTTTGATCACAATTCACACAGTATAGTACTACTGGTATTAGGAGTACAAAGCAATTTCGGTTTGAAGACCCAAACATTGAATTAAAATCTTCTTCCCTTCATGTCTATAAATATATCGATCAACCCCTGAGAATTAAGCAATAGTATTTCTCCCACATCCTATACAACAATGGCAATAGCTATATATTCACAAGCCCTTCCTAGCCATCCTCATTATTCTCCTCATCTCTTTGTCTCTCCTCACCTCGCCCTCAACCGCAACCCCTACCTCTTACCCCAAAGACACAGCCTTTGTCATCAAATCATGCAACGGCACCACCTACCCCAGTTCTGCCTCCAAACTCTCCTCCCTAGCGCCACCAGGATCGAGGCTAAGCCCAAGAAGTTCGCTTTCATGGCCATCACCAACACCATATCAGCAGCCGACAACGCCTCCACCACCACCATCCACCTCTCGGAGCAGAACAGGCTAAGGAGCCACGAGACCTCGGCCCTCAAGAACTGTGCCAAGCTCATTGGTGACTCGATCGACGACCTTAACAAGGCTCTGGATATGATTGGGCACTTGGGCGGAGGTAATAAAGGCCGAGAAGGAATACGAGAGGCGTAATATGGAGAACTTGGTTGGTATTGTTGACATGGTTGAGGATTCTTGCATTGAAGGTCTTAAGGAGATGAAGCAAGGCCTGTTGTAGTTGACAGGATCAATGGTGCTGTTGTACCCCTTGCGCACCATGCTGCTAATGTTCATGACATTCTTAATCGTCTCGTGTTTTAGACTATAGTACAGTCTTACAGTAGAACAGTAGTAGTATTAGGATTAGCAGTTTTCTCGTGTTTTAATTTATCTTGTTTGTTGTGATTTTCTGATGTTGACCGTTGAGGAAGATACTAATAGTAATTACAGTACTAGTTTTCTATGTTTGCTTATAAATTCTTTTCTTGTTTTAATTTAGTTTTCTATCATCCAGCTTGTTTTTTGCTTCTGAAATTACTTGTCTGAAACTCTGAATGAATGGAGACATCAGGACGAACCGTATGTTTCGAAATATTGATGTCTAACATGGTAACATATACTCAAGGGAATTGCTAATTTATATCAATGGCATGGAACTTGTTAGTACAGTGAAATGTCCTAATTAGATTCCAACAAGCACATAAGTATATAATAAGTTGTTCTAGTGAAGTTTCAAACACACTCGAACATAAGTAATACTAATTCATAAACATAGTTCACAATCAAATCTAGTAAAGAAACAGTCTAAAGTAGAAAACCTATCCTCATAACTAGGTAGTATGAGGCGTGGCACCGCTGCTGGAAGGGGCGTCATGAGGGTCGCGAGGCTCTTGGGGCTTGGAAAAGAGATTGGGACCTTTTTCTTCAAAGTATTTAGTCAATATTTGCATTACTTGCATCTTTTTCTCCATATCAAATCCGATCCTCTGTTCCTCAGCCATCTTTTCTTGGAAGACTTTTTCGAGTTCTTCCTTTTCCCGGGATAGTTGGGCGATCTTATTCTCTAGCTGGAACATGAGTGATTGTGTGTAAGTAATACAAGGCAGTGGTGGAGTGGTTAATCCATTTCTCTCCCTCTATTTCTCACATGCATTCAAAATTTTAGATATTCTATATAAAATAAACAAAAACACTTAGTAAGTACTTACACGACGTTGCTCAGCACGCTCCCAGGCAAGCTTCTGGTTCAAGACTGAGATTGGGACATGTTCTCGTTTTGGTTTTGGCCGCAGTATTTCCTCCATGTTGCTCTTGGCTAACTGCGCACATCTCTGCTTGAACTCAGGACGGGACCTCAATTCTTTGAGCTCAGTACAAACTCGACCACATATCAAAAGCACAGGATCAGTGTCCTCAAGGCATTGTAGTGCCTTCTTGTTGAACCCATCCTTGACTTCTCTCTTCACCTCAGGACGCACCATGTGTATTTCTCCTGCAATTGTAAAGCATCAACGATGTAGAGAAACCATTTGTACATTTTCACCTAATGAATGAATTAAATCTCGGTCTCTAGCAATGAGTTTCTGTTACACTAATATACATACTACTACGATTAAATCTATCACTTATTTTTTACTTCCATTATATACTGCTGCTATTCTAGTTTGGTAAATTGAACTTTTAGAAGTAGTTCCATTATATAAAGTGGATCACTTGTATACAACGATGAGTTTAGTTCATCTAATAATTTCCAAATTAATCTTATCTAAAATCTTCGAAAGTTAAAGCCAATTGATTCTATCTACAGAAGCGGTAAAATCTATTTATCCAAAATTCAGTCAGACATTAATCCAAAATTATCTCAAACTCCTGTTCAAACCCAGTGCACAATTAATGCAATTAGTAAGTGATGCCCATTTTGTTGTTTTACTGTACTATTAGTGCAGGTTACAGGTTTCAGAGTTTTCTTTCCCAGTTTTTCATCTTTGCTAGGCTGATCAAATTGTCTCCTTTTTTTATAACAAAAAGATTATTAAAATAAATGTTATCAATGAAAATAACCTAAAATGAATTTCCTAACATCTCTATCATCAGTTACAACTTACAGGTTCACAGACAAGAAATTTTTATTATTCTGAAATCATGTGAGACAAAATCGCTAATTTCAAATTGCATCACATAGTTAAACATCTAATTCAGATATCAAAATCTCCAAATAAAAGAAAACACAAGCCAATTTGAAGTCAATGTACATAAAAAAAATCCTAGCCCAAATTGAAAAAAAATGCAGCTCAAAATGGGAAACCCTAACCCGAACTCAAGAGATAAGATTTGGGAAAAAGAAATATACCAGAAGTAAATAATGGGCGTCTAATAATTACTGGGCTGCGGCTTACGAACTGGAGAGCCAGAGAGAGAGATAGAGAGACGGAGGGACTCGGCGCGCGGAACTGGTAGCGCTACTGGTTGGCGGTTGCTCCATTAGGAGGGAGTTCTTGTTTTTGGGGGTTGGAAATCCAAATAGACTATAAAGGGTTTTTTCTCTGTTCAAATTTATTTTTATTTAATTTTTTTTGTTTTTATTTTCCTACTTTTTTTTAGAGGAAATTATTATTTTGCTTTTTTCCCACTTACCACAATCTTCTTCTTTTTTTTTTTATAATTTTTTTCTGGAATTGTGCTAAGGGGTTTTAGCGTCAAGAAAAAATAAGGTGGGTATTAAACTGGACTAAATTGAATAGTAATACGTGAGAAAATGACATAATTCTGAACTGAAAACTATTTAATTAAACTGAAAATTGCTGAATGGACTCGATATCACCACTGAATAAACACGTAAGATTTAAAGAAAATACCCTAAGAATAACTTTTGATTCTATTTAGGCTCTGTTTGATTCACCTTAATTTTACTTATATTCAGTCCAGTTCAGTCCAGTTCATGTGTAACTTTATCACTCATATAACTTTTTATTCCGAAATAATTTCATGATGATAATTGTGTCATCGGAAAGATCTCAAAGCATACTTTCAAATGAGTCCAATATTGACTATGTTTTGACGAATTTTAAATGGTTCAATTCAGTTCAGTTCATTTCATTTCAGTTCCGATAAGTTTTATCTAGGTGAATCAAACGGAGCCTTAGTACTTTCGGTGGGTGCTTAGGAAGTCCTTGTAAGACTTAAGCCCCATTCTCTTCACCTTTTTTTTCTTATATGCACAATATTGAGTTGAACTGAAATTTACTACATTGAACTGAATTTTTCTGAAATGAACTTATTTTTACTGAATCTATGATTATAAAGAGAAATTGTACTTCGTATTACCAAACTAAACTGAATTTTTCTGTACTGAACTTCTTTTTACTGAAAAGAACTATGTTGAGCTATGATGATTTTGATGATGATAAATGATTGACACTTATCAAGCTAACATTGTCTAGCTAAGTTTTGTTTACAAGGAATCAAGAATAGAACAAGAACGGAATCAAGAAACGTTGTGATTGATAATCTTAATATTGATACAATGAAGATTGATTCAAGAACAACATGATTGACATGGAGTTGAAAGTTGGAGCTTTATTGTTTTATTAGACTTCATGTAAGAGAAGTCGTGCTTGAGTCATTGAGGTTGGATCATAGGTACATTTGGTAACAGAGGAAGTAACAGCCTAGGAACGTATGTTTGTTACCAAGTATTTTTAAGTACATGAGTCTTTGCGTGCTATTTGTGAAAACGTTTGACAGAAGTTTACCTCTGGGTAAATAGCTTTCCTAAAACTGTTTTCAAAAATATTTCTTTTGTACTTATAAAAGTTTTCTTGAAAATCTTTTTAAGAAAGCCTTGCTATACAAGGACTCTTTGTTATTCTCTAAAAGATTTTGTGGTTAAAAGATTTTATCTTTTTATTATCTTTTAGTGATTTATTCTGATTCAAAGAGTTTAGTTTTCTTAAACAGAAAGATATTCTCATTGAAACCTAATTGGTCTCTACTTGTTATTAGGTCAGATAAATCTCCCTATATATAGTCTGTTAACTGCTAAGTTGAGTGGTTACGAAATCACAGAGCATAGAGCGTCACTTCATTATTTACGTGATTTCATTGAGTAGTCTTGGCTGTTACTGAACGAGTTACTTTACTGATACCTTGGAATTCCTCTTGATACTTGAGCACGGTTTCTCATAAGGTTTGATTGTACCACTTTAGCTTATTGAGAAGCATATTGGTAAGATTTGTTTGTTTAGAATACGGTTGCCATAGTAGGTAGTTTGATTCTTGGGTTCGGGGTTGAATTCAGGAAATACGACTCAACGGTAGATTAGGGTCTATTGTATTGAGTTTGGTTTACGGCTCTTAGTGGAGTTTTAAAAATCCCCCAGAGTCGTGGTTTTACTTCTTGGTTGAGCTCAGGAAGGTTTCCACGTAAAATCTGTGTCTCTTTATTTATTGCTTTGTTATATTACTATGCTATTAACAACCTAGTAATTAATAGGTTAACATATTGTGCTTAAATTGATAATCCGCGAAAAATTTGAAAAACTCCCTAAGACTCAATTCAACCCCCCCCCCTTGAGTCTATCCTTGACTATATCAAACTAGAATTTACTTACTAGATACTTCAAGGAGAAATTGAAAAGAACAGGCCCTTACGGTTATACTTCTCCCCGAACAATTTTCATGTAAACTCTTTGTTTAATTTCAAGAGTCACTTCGCTGCTAGTCATTTGTTTGAAGACCTCGCGATGTTGTTTGTGTGCATCTGCCTCTGAAGACTGAGCTGGTCCAATGCATAAGGTTCAGGGGTTCTCTTACTATCTTTTACAACATAAAAATCACAGCTACCTGCTGCAAGACATCAATCCAGCTCACTGCATAACAGTTTGCTAACTAGAGCCTTAAAAATCCAGCTCACTGTATGGCAACTTAGCCCCCAGATATTAAGATGGTAACTTCGAAGCAGATTCGGCTGCTCCCCTGTATTCTGGATTCTCGATGCCTTCCATTATACTTCTATAAATCTTACATTAAGTTACCATTTGGTTGGCATCTTGGAATTGTTTGGTTAACCAAACATGCAAAAACTAGAACTTCCATTAAATAGCTTACCTAAGCTTCTGTAGGTAAGTAAAATTTCCTATTTTATTGTCAACCGAACAATGCAAATTCCAGGAGTTAGAATTGGGGAAATACAATACAAGTTCCCAAAGCATGTATAGTAAGAAAGTGCATAGATAACACTAGGGAATCAAACACTTTAACATTCTTTATCAGCACCATATACTATCACTTTAGACTTCAAAGATAATGACTACACAGTTTGAACTTAACCCGGAACTTTTGGTTTCATAACAAAAAGGGTCTTCTACTCTGTAATTAGTTCTCAAATGACCGGGACAAACAGCTTCAAGTGTTGACCACAGCAGCACTACCTGCATCAAGCAACAGCAAGCAAAACGATCAAAAACGATTCTCTACTTTTGTTTTTCTTTTTTAGTTAAGCTCCTACTTCTAGCCTTATAATCTCTGAATACTGTTTAAGGCGGAACTGGCTAGTAGTTAGGACTCTTATGAGGGTTGAGATTGAAAAAATTCAGATTATTTTTGTAATTCCTTAATAGATTTTTTGGATTGGTTTTTAATATTTGTGGTGTGTGAATGTAACTTTTCTCATTTTGATTGTGGTTTCAGACCTCTAATCTTTCTTCCCCTTAAAGAGAGGACAATACGGCAGGGGGGAGGGGCTAGATGTGGGATTTGTGGGGATTGAGGTGGAGCGCGGTAGAGGAGAGTGGAGGCTAGGTAAGGGAAAAATATTGTTTGTGCTCTTAGTAACACAACCCATTCTTTAGAACTACATTCAATTTTGGACCAATTTGGGGGTTCAACAACCAACTTTGTCATTAGCTGATGAACAGCTATGTTATAGTAGAAGCCAGGATAAAAAGAAAGGAGCTAAAGAAATTTATAAAATTGAAGTGTATCAATGTACCTTGTTAATCTTTCCCGTTTCCGATCTTCCAGCTCCTTGTGCACTTCAACGCATTTGTCAGGGGAGGTTTCAAAGATAGCAATGTCCAGTCAGCTTGCCTAGGCTCAGTGTAGTATGCATCATAAGAAGTGGCAACAGACATCGGAATGGCCAAGAAGTCGCGAGCCATCCTAGAAAGATGAGGATACCTTGAGCAGTTATCTTTCCACCAGTGCAGCACACTGAACTTTTCGGTCCATGGGAAAACTGGCTCTTCCAGATACAAATCCAAATCCGACTTAAGGGGCTGATCATCTATAGATTGCATTGACAACCCATAGTCCTTTAGTATGTTTAGCCTCTCCATAAGCTTAATGCACCTTTTCTCAACATGACTTTCAAGTGCCTCGTCATCTTCCCCCTCATCCAATTCCTCATCCTCTTCCTCCTCTGAACTTGAATCGCTCAATAGGTACTCCTTTTGACAATTTTGGATCACATAGCCATCATAGAGCTTGCGAATGGCCTTTAAAACAAATTCAGCCTTTAATTCATCATCACCACCCTCCAGCTTGGAGGAACAAAACTCAATGAATTTCATCTTGTAACGCGGATCCATGAATGCAGCGATTGCTAGCACCAGATACGTATCCTTCCAGTACTTATTGAATTTTTGAGCATTTTCAGAGCCACAACTTTCACAAATTCATCGGAACTACCCAACTCCTGTGTCAGAAAAACTCGAATCTCTTGGAGATGAGGTAGAAAGAGATTGGCTGTTGGCATATTAACCTCAAATAATCCCTCAACAGTATCATATATTTCGTCTGCAATTCTGCACATGCTCCTGACTTTGCCCCATTCCTCTTTTGATGGTACTTCATAGTCCTGTCCAATATTTTCTAAAGAAAATTCACCCAAGGCCTCCAACTCCAAAGCACTGCGAAGCTTAGAGCTAGTGAGATACCATATAGGCTCAGATTTCGACCAACTGAGCAATTGAACTTTGTCGATGATATCTCTGATCTCCTTGAATCCTTTTTCAACCATACGACTGATGATGTTGCTGCAGCATCGCACATGAAACAGTTGACCATTCATTGGGAGCTTCCTCCTCTCTTGAATTTCTTCCTTAACCACGTCAACCAGATGGCTAATTCCTCCATCAGTGATAGTGAATACTTTGCCCTCAATATCCCACTCCTTCAGAGATTTCAAAATGATTTCATATTCATAGTCGTCATTCCCATCAGGAAGACAACAATACTTCATGACCCACTTCAGCAGCTTCCAATCATCACTGATAAAATGGGCACTCAAGCACATATACTCAACACATGACTCCCAGTCCCAACGCTCCTCGTGCAGGAGTGAATCCACTGAAAGACTAACATGTCCACCGAGTTCTGATATATTTTCTGATAACATAAATTTTCTGATATACTAACAAAACCAGGATAAGTCAAGTACAGGTACACAATCTCCACAATCAGCCAAGCACCATATAGGAAAACTATGGCTGACTGTCAATGGATTCAAGACCAGAAACTTTGTGTCACGCTTCACGAGAGTCACAGATCAAAGTCTCCCTTTCCATTGTTTTGTTTAGAATCATACTCCAAAACAGGTTGATCATCATTTCAAAGGAAAAATCAACATTTGTATGGTCTTGTGAGAAGAGGGGAAACATTTTAGGTGGATTTCAGGGCTGATTTCTAGGTGGCTTCTAAGGGGAACAAATAAATACAAAGAGAAAGAAATGCAACATATATAACAGAAATTGCTCCATAGTCCACAATCAACATTCAATATAAACCAAAACAAGAAACCCTCTAAATCCCTGCTAACAAATTATGAAAACCAACAGGAATTGTCAATTATATACAACGGGAAACTCATTTTGTTCAACCCCTAAACAAATTAGAAAAACGGCATTACATGATACAAACAAATCCCGCAAAAAAAAAAAAATTTACATTGTAAATCTTTATATTTTTTCATAAATTAACGGTCAAAGTTTATAAAGTTTGACCTCCAAAAAGGAATTGACAACGTAATCACGGGACGGAGGGAGTACATGACATACCACATAAAAAAACCATCCAAAAAATAACCTTAATCATTTCATTCCCACGTATATATAACTCATAACAAAAAGAAAGAAAGAATAAAGCATAAATCTTTACCAAAATGAAAGAACTAAAAGTTATAAACAACTCATATCACAATAATTGATTTATTTCTATACACAAGAATATAAATAATTACAAATTTGAACCTTAGCGCTGAAGCCTAATCAGAGATATGAATATGACCCTTTAACTCTCTCTCTCTCTCTCTCTCTCTCTCGTTCAGAATTTGAAGGGATAGTGAGAAGATAGAGAGTCTGTAATCTGTAATGATTTATGTAGCAGTAGAAGCCGAAGGGTTGATGAAACAGGCTTTACATCCCAGCCTTTTATTTTTGGCGGGAACTCATTAGAAGTGCTTATAGCTCGCCACGTGTCCCTAGTACATACATTTTGGTATCTCTAGTATATAGCCACAAGAGATTTCCTCAAATATACATCATTCACAAACTAATTCCCAAATTAGCTTCGGTTCAAAACTATTTCCCCACATATACATGACGTAGGCTCGGAAAGGCAAAGCCGCTATGGGCCACAGCGGCTTTTGCAAAAAAAAAAAAAAAAAAAAAAAAAATTTAAAAAAAAAAATTTTAAAAAATAAAAAAAAATTTGGCAAAGCCGCTGTGGCCCACAGCGGCTTTTCCTTTCGCTAAAAATTAGGTAAGCCGCTTTGCCAATTTTGCCTTTCGAAAATAAAAAATTCGCTTTCTTTTTTTAGCGAAAGGCAAAGCCGCTGTGGGCCACAGCGGCTTTGCCAATTTTTTTTATTTTTTTTTTTATTTATTTTTTATTTTTTTTTTGCAAAAGCCGCTGTGGCCCACAGCGGCTTTGGAAAGCCGCTGTGGCCCATAGCGGCTTTGCCTTTCCGAGCCTACGTCATGTATATGTGGGGAAATAGTTTTGAACCGAAGCTAATTTGGGAATTAGTTTGTGAAGGATGTATATTTGAGGAAATCACACGACTTTACTTGTTGAAACTTCTTTTTGTTTTTTTTTTTTTCCTCTCATCACTTGTTTGAATTCATTAAACTAGCCTCAGCCCACAAGTAGATCAGAAAAAGAAAAAAAAAACACAAGGTACTAATGGATTCTACTCCTTCCGATCCATGAAAATATTTACGTTTGGAGCTTTACGTTTGGAGAATGACACAAAAATTTAAGAAAACATATTTGGGCACAATAGTTCCATAATGCTGCGATTAGACATGCTTAAAAATAACTTTTTTGAGGTGATGCTTAAAAATAACTTCATTTACGTAGTGTTGATTTTTGTGTATAGATATGGCCAATTCAATTGCCTATATAGGAGGGAAAACCTCATTCATATATTTGGGGAAGAAGAATCAAACCCAAGATCTAATGGAGGTCATTCCTAAACCTTGCCAAGAGTACAAAACCCCATTGATAGCCAAG